>JAEQBH010002423.1:1200000-2400000 GCA_016808115.1 Tetrastigma voinierianum | reverse complement strand
CACCTCCAATGCGAGGAGCACCACCTCCACCACCTCCTACTGGTAGAGGTCCACCTCCACCACCTCCTCCTGGAGGTCGTGCACCTAGTGCTCCTGCACCACCTCGGCCTCCTGGTGGTGGGCCTCCTCCACCTCCACCCTTTGGGGCCAAAGGATCATCAACCGATGCAAGAGGCTTGTCTTCTGGAAGAGGGAGAGGGCTTTCACGCCCTTTGGGTCCTACGTCAGCACCTCGTAAATCTTCTTTAAAGCCATTGCACTGGAGCAAGGTAACAAGGGCGTTACAAGGAAGCTTATGGGAGGAACTGCAAAGATATGGAGATCCTCAAATGTATTGTGACTTCTCTTGCTGATTTTTTCCCTTTCAGAACATGCTTCATTTTCCCGCTGCCTTGAAAACTATCTTTACTTAACTTCCAAACTATCATATCCTTGATTTAATTTTAAATTCATAGATTTCTTTGGTACTCTTTAATAACCTATATTTTTCTGTTAAATATGGTTTTTGTTTATTGTCTTTCCTTTTGCGCTTTTTGAAAAACTTTTGTTAGTATTGTTAGATCATGGCATCCAAACTATGGATGCCATGATCTAAAAATACTAACAAAAGTTTTTGCTATAGAAAATCATGGCATCCAAACTATAACTATATTTTGGATTTGCATCTTTGAGCTATTCTCTTAGTGATCACTGATATCGCTCATTAATCCCAGTGCATCAGAATTTGATGTCTCAGAGTTGGAGACTCTTTTCTCTGCCATAGTCCCAAATTCGGCTAAAAGCGGAGGTAATTCAGGTGGGAGGCGCAAGTCTGTTGGATCTAAAACTGACAGAGTAAATCTGGTAATTTTGATTAAGAAATTAATTGCTGTTCCCTATAATTTCTTTTTTTCTGGAAAAAAAGATATACATATATGTTTCTTCATTTGCTGGGTGATAATTGTTTCTCTTATGATTTATTCGGTAGTTGGAAGTTTATAAATTTTTAACTTTCAGTAGATGGCAATGTCTCAGTTAGTTTGGGTAGTTATTCCGGATGAAGGTTGTTAGAAGGTTTTTTTAAATGTCAATCATGATTGCGGATTACTACTTTTTTCTCCCTCCTCTCCCTCATTTCTCTGCCTTTACTGATGAATATTCTTGTTATGCATTGTAGATTGACCTCAGGAGGGCCAACAACACTGAAATTATGCTTACAAAAGTTAAGATGCCACTTTCTGATATGATGGTAAGCTGGATATAGTCAAAGTTCTTATATTTATTTATTTTTTCTTAAATTTCTTTCTGAAATAGATGCAAAAGTTAGGCATGATTTAGTGACATTTTTCCTGATATAAATCATAAATAGGAACTAGATTGCTGATGTATGTCTTAGATTTGTGTTCCTTGATGTGCAGAAGAACCATAAAAAGTTGTTGCTGATAACTTAAGCAAGAAATAATTGCTGCATATGAACAATATGATTGGTGTCCTTTGCATCAAAGCTCTTTAAAAATATTAATTTCTAAAAGTGAGAAGTTAATAACTTGTTCTTAGTTTTCAATAAGAAATCATAATGGACAAGATCTGCTAGATAACTGGAGCAAATTAGTATGACCGTATCTCAAGTGGTTGTTGCTCAGACTATAGCTGCATTCATTGAATTATCCCTCAACCTGTTGATGAATTATCCATCAACCTGGGAAAGTTTTCCGTATATCATTGGACATTTGTAATTAAGTAGTTAATTGGAGGATACCTACATGAATGGTTGACGCACGTAAGTTGAGCCGTTATCATTTTATGTCTGGCACCTTTTAGTACATATTATTTCATTGCCTATCAAAAAATATCTTGTTGTTTAATAAACTATCCTCAGATTCCAGCAGTTGAGTCTCGTGGAGAAAAAATAGTAGGAACAAAATGTTGCAGTGAGGATTGTTGTATCTTTAAAGTTTCTGATATTGCTAGTTAAGTAGTTATAGCTGAACCATAAACTTAATTTTATTCAAAACCACTATGTGCTCCTTTTCATTGATTCATTGATGTTTATGTAGGCTTATTTTTTAATCTTACTGGGTAAAAAAAAGAGAGAGAGAAATACATGCGCATATCTTGAGAAGTTACTTATTACCTAAACTTAATTTCTGCATAAATTTCTTCGTAAAATAAAATAAAGTGCTTTAATGATATTATTTGAAACAGGGATTTGTGGATTGGGATTTCCTTGTGCCAGATGGGGAGATCTAATATGAGTGGAGAGGTGACTTTTAACATGAATCTGGATTTGGATGGGTTTATAATGGTCTCACGACTATGCAGTATAAAAGGGGGTGGGAGCAGGGACTAAAAGCGAGCAGGGACTAAAAGTATACTAAGTTTGATTGCCCTTAAAGGAAACAGACTCATTTAAATAACAAGAAAAGAGACCATTTTGCTGACAACTTGGTGATTTTCTTTTTCTTTTTTTTTTAAATAGGCAAAGGAAGAAATATATTAGAGAGAAAAAGAAGCCAAGCGAGCAGCCTTGGAACATATACAGGAAGTATACAAAGGGAGCCCGAAAAGCCTAAACAAAAAGAGGACTAAAACAAAGACTTATTAGTCCACCAAACAAGCTAAAAAATACACAAAAGACGTCTTACAAAAGAAGAGTCCCCATCAGGAATCATAGTAGCCCAAGCACAAAGTGACCTTAAGAAAAAAGACTTCAGCCTATCAGAAGAAAAACATTCATCTTCAAACACAACTTTGTTCCTCTACGTCTAGATTACCCATAATAAGCACAAAGGATCTGCTCGCCACATTTTTGTTTCTTTTTTATTTAGAGGGAGGCGAACCCAACCAAGAGTGGCTTTCTCACCAGGACAAACCCGCACCTGGCGCTGAAGGAGAAAATAAAGCTGTCCATAAGCCACAAATCTTTGGGCAATGGATAAAGAGGTGTTCTAGTACTTCTTCCGCCTGCCCACAGAAGGGACACCTTCTAGCAAGGGAAAAGCCTCTTTTTTTTAGCTGGTCCATAGTCAGAATCTTCCCTCACCAAACCTCTCAAACAAAAAACCCCACTTTTGTAGGAACAATTGAATTTTATATCATCTTGACCGGCACGAGTTGCTGTCTCCCTCCTTCCAAGAGATCAAAACTAGACTTAACAGTGAAAATACCATCCTTTGTCTCCTTCCATCTAAGCCTGCCTCTGGACTGGGGTCTTAAGTTTTTGGAATTAACAATACAGATGAATTTCTGAACCTCCTCCATCTCCCAATCATTAAAGTGCCTTTCAAATTTGAAGTTCCACCCTCCTCCCGACCTCATGCCTTCCCAAAGCTCTACTACCTTTGCCCCTTTACAAGCAGCCCCTTCATAAAGGAAGGGGAAAGAACAGTGTAAAGAGAGAATGCTAGGATCTTAGTGCATTTGAAGTCTCGTTGATTGAAGAAATGCACCAAAAACAATAATAGATAGGTAAGAATATTCTGTTCCCTTTGAATAGAATCCTCTCCCCAGCCCAACAAAAAAAAAGAAAAGAAAAAACATTAAATTTTATTGATGATTAATCTCCAACCCTAACTATGATAAATTATTTATCAGACATTCTATTCCTAAGAAACCTATAAAAAAAATCAGACATTCTATTCCTAGAAATAATAGAGAATAATTGTACTCATAATCAACTTAGTTTATTTATTTTTGATGGGTAAAGAGAGATATATATTAAAAACCCAACAAAGAGAGCCAAAAAGGCATCCTAGCTTTACATAGGGTATACAAAGGGAGCCAAGAGGCCTATACAAAAAAGAGAGGGCAATAACAAAAAACAACTTACCTCCCCAACCCTAAACCAAGTATTAGACAAAGCACAAAAAGATTCTTACAATAGTGTTGAGAGAAAATGCATTATGTATTTTCATTAATTTACAAAGGAGGAAACATACATATTTATACTGTAGTGTTAGGGCAAAAAAGGAAATAAAGTTAGAGTCCAATTAGGAGACTAAAGAGAGAAAGAAAAGAATCCTAAATAGATTAGGAGACTAAACCTTAACACTGCATAATGGACATGGGTAAAGCATCGAGCATCAGCGTATATACTTTTTCCTAGGACCTCTAAGAGACTTAGTGAAGATATTTGCTAGTTGGTCATTAGAGTTGACAAAACTACTAGTCATGCATTCCGATGGAATCTTTTTTTTGATAAAGTGGCAATCCACTTTGATGTACTTAGTCATCTCATGGAAAATTGGGTTAGATGAAATATGTAGGCGGCTTGATTATCGTATAAAACTACGTCATTCGTCAGCTTACGAATCTTAGCTCTTGGAAGTGCTTCAACCATATGATGCACATGTTGCTAAGGCCATAGCTCGATACTCGAGCTTCAACACTAGATTTGGAAACTACATCTTGTTTAACTACTTCTTAGGGATATTAAGTTACCTGCAATGAGCTGATACGATGTAGAATGTCTATTTGTGGGTGAGCACGCCGGTTTACATCAGCTGTGCTTGACAATGCGGGCATGATCTTTGTTCTCATACAACACCCCTTGACCTGGTGTACCTTTGACTTAACGGAGAATATGAGTTGTAACATCCCAATGACTATCACAAGGTGATTGTAGGAACTTAACTGAAAAGAAATGTCTAGCCGAGTGATAGTGAGATAGTTCGGTTTATCTACAACCTGGATCTCGTCAAGGCTCCCCCTGACCTGGTAAAAGTTTGACATTCGGATCCATAAGAGTGTCTACGAAGCTACAGTCAACATACGATTAATGCCTTAATATATCCAAGGTATACTTCCTCTGAGAAATAACCACTTCGGAATTAGACTGAGCTACTTCAATGCCTAGAAAATACTTGAGTTTTTCCAAGTCTTTTGTTTGAAAGTGGCTGAAGAAGTGTTGTTTGAGTTTCTGAATACCATTCTAGTCACTGTCTGTAATGACAATGTCATCCACATAAACAAATCAAGTAAATACACTGTCCAATAGAGGTATGATGATAAAAAGCGGAATGGTCTGCTGTGCTTTGAATCATGCCAAACTCTTGAACCATTGAGCTAAATCGACTAAACCAAACTCGAGGGGACTGTTTCAGACCATATAAGGAACGATGTAATTTGCATACCAAACTAGATTCCCCCTGAACAACAAAACCAGACGATTGCTCCATATAAATCTCCTCGGTGAGATCACTATGAAGAAAAACATTCTTGATATCCAAGCGAGAAAAGGAGCCGCTGGCGCGCAACCATAGAAAGAAACTGGCGAACAAAGTGATCTTAGCCCTTTGGAGAAAAATATCATAATAGTTCGAGCCATATTGCTGAGTGTATCCCTTGACAACCAAACGGGCCTTAAGCTGATCACCATGGTCATCAGGTCCCACCTTCACTGTATAAACCTAAGGATAACCAGCGGGAGACTTGCCAGGAAGAAGAACGACAAAGCTCCCATGTGCCATTGGAGTAACGAGCATCCATTTCCTCAACCATTGCACGTTTCTTGGGATGAGAGGGGCACAGCTGGAGTCTTTTAGGGATAGAGATAGAAGACAAAGTGAAGCAGGTAGATTAGGGTAAGTAAGCGATGAAAGTTGAGAAAATTATAAACGGGATGTGGGTTAGAAGTAGGCGAGTACCTTTACGAATAGCCAATGGAGTAGAATCGTTAGATGGTTGGAGCGGGCGGAGATGGCGTGTCATAGAAGATGCTTCAACGAGGCCACTAGGAGGGTGAGGACGTAGTATAAGCGCGAAGGGGTTGGAGTCCACGACATCGCATAGGTGGAGAAGGGGAATCTGGAGATAATAAGACAAGGAATTGATAAGACATCCGGAATAGGAGGACGCGTTGCAGAGGAGAAGGAGGAATCCTCAAAGAAGGTTACATTAGTAGAGATAAAGTTGCGATTAATGTCGGGAGAATAACATCGATAACCCCTCTGAAGGTGAGAATAACCCAAGAAGACACACTTCGTGGCCTTGGCTGAGAGTTTGTCTTGTCCTGAAGTGAGAGTATAAACAAAACAGACACAACCAAAGACATGAGGAGGGAGGCAAAAGAGAGGTTGATTAGGTAGTAAGACGGAATGAGGGATCTGATCATGCAAAACAGAGGATGACATATGATTAATCGAATAACATGTAGCTAAGATAACATCCCCCCAAAAACATTGAGGAACCTTATGATGAAGGAGGAGAGTGTGAGCTGTCTTAACTAAATGATGGTTCTTACGCTCAGCCACTCCATTATTTTGAGTGTAAGCACAAGATGATTTGTGAACAATCCCATAGGAAGACATAAAAGAAGAGAATGGCATAGAGAAATAGTCCTTTCCATTATCACTTCTTAAAATATGAATAGAAGTATTGAATTGAGTGTGAATTTCAGCATGAAGTTTTTGAAAGATAGAAAATAACTCAGTTCGAGTTTTCATTAAAAATAACCAAGTACATCGAGAATATCGTCCTATAAAAATATGATGCTTGAAATCCTAAAGTAGAAGCGAACTAGAAAGGACTAGAAAACATACGTGGACAAGCTCAAACGGAGACTTTGTCCGAGGATCTAAATGCTTTGGGAATGAGACACGAGTATGTTTCCCAAGTTGACATAACTTACACTCAAGTGAAGATAAACTAGAACAATGAGGAAACAGCTTCCGAAACTTGGAGAGGCTTGGATGACCGAGACGATTGTGGAGGAGGAGAGGAGTTCGTGGAAGTGCAAGCAGTGGAACAAAGAGGCGAGTTGAGGTTAAAGAGGCCTTGTGACTCATGTCCTATGTCAATCGTCTTCCCCTTACTACGGGTCACAGATTCTGAGTTCTGTGAGAAAAATAAGTCTGTGATAAGAGGATTCTGAGTCATTTTTACTAATGGAAATAAGATTAAAAGGAAAATTAGGAACAAAAAGTACAGAGGTAAGTGACAAGGAAGGGAGGCGATGAGCCAGAGCCAATGCCTTTAGCTATGGTTTGAGAACCATTAGCTAAGGTAATAGTGGGTAAAGGAGACGGAAAGGTAAGAGAAGAAACAAGGTCTTTATTACCAGAGATATGATCAGAGGCTCTAGTATCAAGGATCCAAGGTACAAATGAATGTGTAAAGCAAGTAGAGACATTATCGGTCTGGGCAACAAAAACAATGGAGGAAGATTTGGTTGCTTGAGCGAGACGAAGGTACTCCTCATATTCGCAGGCGTAAGAATGATTCCCTGAGGTGTGGATGAGCTCCCTGAGACAGAACTCGAACTCGTTGAATGATCAGAAGACTGAGCCAAATGAGCAGTACGGGGAGGTCGACCATGTAACTGATAGCATCGATTACGAGGGTGTCCAAGCCTATGACAAGTATGTGCATTGAGGATGCTGATCTTCGGGGATACTTGTGTCTGCAGTAGTAAGATGATTCTCACTACCATTACCAATAAACCATAGGTCCACAGAATCTACTCATGATTGATAATTTTCGCTTCTCGTGAATTTATCCAAGGTAATTATAAGAGTTTTAGATACAAAGGAATTAAAAGTCTGACCTTTCGCTGCCATAGAGACATCTTTCTCGGCCATAGAGACTTCTTGTTCAACCATAGAGCTGAGAAATCAGTAGAGAGTCACAGAAGCAACGAAATCAGTACTTTCAAAAGGAACAAAACAACTCCTGACGGTGAGAGGGGCTTCAGTGGTGTTGGACTTTGACGAAAAATCAAAAAAGAATTTGAAAGTATGTCTTCGGAGAGAAAAATAGACAAAAAAAAGGTGATGCAGGTGTTGGATCAGAAAACTAGGGACATAGGCTTTTAGATCGGCGGCGACGGCCGGTGGTGAAGTCAGACCGGAGGAGAAGCGACCCGCGTGCCCTCACTCGCCCGGTGAGGACGAAGCGCGTGGAGCGCGTGAGGACCTTTGCGGAGATTTTTCATCGGCCAGAACTCGGGCTCCAACGATTCGGTGGGTGTCCACGCGCCAGTAGGGTTCTTCGGAAAATCTCGGTGAAAATTTTTAGGCAATGCGTTGTTAGATGTTAGTACAATGGCTCCGGGGAGGCTTTGCGACGGCGGGTGAGCATAGTCATTGGATGGGTCGCCGGGAATTGACCACACGACGAAACCCTAACCCTAATATTCCCAAACTCTTCTATGGCTCTGATACCATTTTGAGAGAAAAGGAATTATGTATTTTGATTAATTTACAAAGGAGCAAACATACATATTTATACTCTAGTGTTAGGGCAAAAAAGGAAATAAAGTTAAAGTCCAATTAGGAGACTAAAGAGAAAAGGAAAATAATCCTAAATAGATTAGGAGACTAAACCTTAACAAATAGAAAGGTCCATATCAGGAAAAGAGCCAGCCCAGGAATTTAGAGAGCTAATAAAAGAGAGCTTCAGCTTGTCGTAAGAGAAAGTAGCATCTTCAAACACAATTTTGTTTCTCTTCTTCCAAATTGCCCGAATAAGAATGAGGGGAGCTACCTTCCATATTTTTCTTACTTGCTTCCTTACTGGAAAAGCACTCTAGCAAAGATGCAAATCTTTAACTGTTAGAGGACAAACCCAAACAGCTCTTGTAACATAAGTTCGGGCTGCCCAAAGCCCCCAAATCTTTGGGCATTGGACCAAGAGATGCTCAAGCTCTTCTTCATTTTTCCTACAAAAAGGGCATCTGCTTGCAAGATGGTGTTCTCTTCTTTTCAACTGGTTCATAGTTAGCATTTTTCCCCACCAAACCTCCTAGGGTGAAAAAGCTCACTTTTGTAGGAACACAGGAATTCCAGAGTAGCTTGATTGGAACTAAAGGACGGTTTCCTCTCTCCAAGTGAGTAAAATTCGCTTTTATCGTAAAAGAGCCATTTTTTAGCCACCTTCGAAACTATGTTATCCCTCTTCTGAGGGTCGGCCTTTTTAGAGTTTAGAAGGCCGAAGAAATTTTGGATACACTCTAGCTCCCAATCATTGAAGTCTCTGTTGAATCTCGAATTCCACACACCATCCCTTCCTGTATTCTCCCACAACTCTGATGCCATTGCCCCTTTTGAATCAGCTAAGGCATAAAGGGAGGGGAAAGAAACACGCAACGGGGTTTCCCCACACCACGCATCCTCCCAGAATTCAATTCTGCAGCCATCTCCTAGCTCAACTTAGTTTCTTAAATGCAAATAAATATGAAAATAATGATAAGAAAGTCTATTAAATTGGTCACTTTGAAAATATGGAGTAAATCAGAAAATTAAAAAAGAAAAAGGATTTGTAGAAAAGAAACCATCACTTGTCAAAAAAAAAAAAAAAAAAAAGAAGAAAAAAAAGAAACCATCATAATGTACCAGGTTCAGTGTCAGTAATGATCCACAATCTCCATTCTCTCTGTTGAACCGTCTGAAACTAATAAACTTTTTCTAGTATCTGTGACCCCAACCAGTATGAAAGAGCTATTTATTGTGCATCCTGAACTGGTTACTTGTTGGTTCTTACTTATTAGTCAGCGTGGCTGCTGATTGTGGAATCTTTATATGTTGTCATATATCATTTCTGTACAAATCTTTTGAATTGCTTTCGTTTTGGGTCCAATTATGATGTATGGTTTGATTATTAGCTTTTTTATTGTTAGTTAGTAGCTGGTGTTTACGGTTGTACATATTTTTAGGCTGCAGTTCTAGCAATGGATGAGTCAATTTTAGATGTTGATCAAGTGGAAAATCTCATAAAGTTTTGCCCTACTAAAGAGGAGATGGAACTTCTTAAGGTGAAGCAGTGGCATAAATCATAATTCTCTTCTGTGTTCCATTGGCTGTTTCTTTCCATGACAGATGCTCTCTGCTGGGCGGATGCTTGTTGAGCGTATCTGTCTACCTGCTTTTCTTTCTTCATTTTTCCCCTAAGAACAATGATTTCTGCTTGTGTGTTTAGGCCTATACTGGTGATAAGGAAGCCCTGGGAAAGTGCGAACAGGTTTGTTAACTTTTCTTTCTTTATCACATGACGGTGCTTATATGATTTTGAGCATTTTTCCTGTCTGAACGTGTTAGCTTGGAGTAGGTGTTTTTCATAATATCTTGATGAGAGATTGTGTGCTTGTGCCCTTGACTAAGTAATACAACCATTCTAAAAGTTTTGCTTGCCCTTAGTTATTAGCAATTATAAATTATGCTTTTATATAATAATATAGTCTGACCGGTTTAGGTGATGCTTCATTTGGTCTTTAATTATTTTATAGTAGTTGTTATTATTTTTCCTGGAAGAAATGTGTTCGTTTTCTAAAGTCATTATAAGCTTTTATCAGGTATCTTCATGTAAATTTCAGTTGAAGGAGTTGAAATGATTTTTGATATTTAGTTATTATGGCTCGTTAATGTTGTTTGAGCATTCGAAGAAAAATAGAATGTAGAAATTAGAATTTTAAATGACAAGCTTCAGCATGTCCTTTAGAAAAATTGTTGCTACTTTGGCCAATGAATTTCAACTTGGGAAACCTGGAAGGATGTTTCAAGTTATAAAGAAGATGAGAAGGTAATTTCTCAAATTATATTATTTTGATAATGTATTCCCTTCTCTTTTTTCCCCCATTTTTCTTTTTGTTTTGAACTTTTAACTATCACGTTAATCCTGGAAAAAAAAAACGTTTTTTTCCTGAAATACTCTCTGCCAGCATTTATTGCATATTTTACTTTTTTCTTGTTGATTGTTTATTTATACCAAACTGTGAAAGCTCATTGGTAATTGATCTTTACTTCTTTCATGTTTCAGTTCTTTCTGGAGCTGATGAAAGTGCCACGCGTGGAGTCTAAATTAAGAGTTTTTTCCTTCAAGATTCAGTTTAGATCTCAGGTTTGGTGGTATCTCCATTGGTTATCTGATTTTGAAAGATTGATAGACTTGCTTTGAACAATCAAACTTGCCTTAGCTAAATTATTGCTTAACTTTCACAGATTTCAGATTTTAAAAAAAGTTTGAACACTGTAAACTCTGCATGTGATGAGGTATGTCTCTGATGATGATGGCTTCCCTTCATTTTACCTTTATTTCTTCTGATTTTTTTTATACTTCTTTTACTGGTTAATTAGGTTCGTAACTCGATGAAATTGAAGGAAATCATGAAGAAAATTCTTTACCTTGGGAATACATTGAACCAAGGAACTGCAAGGGGTGAGAACTTTCATAGTTATTTAGAAGATCTAGTTTTATTCCAGCGGCTACTTTAGGACATGCAAAGACTTTTTCTATCTTGCCTTAAGGTGTGGTTGTGTTCCTTGTTTACTATAGAAATTTGAGTCTGTGATTATATGTGGTCGCTGCCTTTTTATGAAAAATGTTTTCCATTTTTCTTGTATATTTACTTCTTTTTTTCCTCTATAAATTTTGATGAGAAGATTAAGTGCTTTTTGGTGAAATGCAAAGTTATATCCGCATTTGCAATTGTTGTGAATTGGAAACATGAAGCGTTGTGTGGTTCTAATGGACCATGAAGACAGTGCCATACTAGGCTTAATCCCTTTCAGATGCCTTTTTAATAATTCCAATTCCTTTCAATTGCCGACATGATTCTGATCCAAGTTATTGTCACTGGATTTGGTAGATTTATTTTTTATGATCTATATATGTAAAAGGGATTCTAATCTTTATTGTCTGCTTAGTAATTATAATGGCTTGCCAGGATGAAGACTAGGAGCATCTAGGGTGCAAGGCAATTGGGTTAAAATGGAAAGAAGATAAATCTCAAATGTATATAATGTAATGAAAGGAGAAGTAAACTTTCTGTTCTTTATTACGTGGTTGTATGGTTTGAAATTGGAGGCTTTTTGGATCTTGTTCATCCCCAGTTGAACATTTAGTGAATGGTTCAGGTAAACCCTATGAGCAATTTCATTTTCAGTGAACTGCACTCTACACACTAATAAGTAGGTATAATAAATTGCCTAAGTTGGCAGGAGGAACTTGTTAATGAATATTAAGTTGGAGTAAAAGCTTTATTGGTCATTTAAGACTTTAGTACACAAACACATATGTACTTTCTAATCCCTACAACCCCATGTTGAGCATATCCCATTTGCTTCTGCTTCTTTTTCAACTGTTTGTATCCTTTGTTAATGGTTTTAGTGGGAAAAACCATTTTTAGTCTAGACTGTCATATCTGTTTTCTGTATACTGATTTAGCTGTATCGTCATCGTTGTTCTTTCAGTGTTGACTGGATAAAAATTTCAAACATAGCCGCTTTTATGTGATGATATGAAGCATCCATTGATTTCCAAGTTTTACAGGTTCTGCAGTTGGATTCAAGTTAGACAGTCTTTTAAAACTCACTGATACACGTGCCTCTAACAGCAAGATGACACTTATGCATTATCTTTGTAAGGTAAGGTGGTTGCATATAATTTTTCCATGCGGTGCCTCTGAACTCAGGCTATTCTGGGGCAACAGAATATTTTATACTCTTAAGTTTAGTTTATGTTGGAAGCTTACGGAAACCAAAAACTATATTTTGCAAAATAAAAGTCACTTCTTAAATATAATGCTTCAAGGGTTAAAATTTTTGCTTCTTATGAGCAGAGAAGACATGGTTGATCTTTAATCTGATAAATAATAAAGCAAGAGGAAAGATGTCTACAACTGTCATAACATGATAAATAAATTCAGTTGGAAGTGGGGATTAAGACTTGGTAAAATTATGAAATATGGATAGTATCATTTGTGACATTGTAATAAATTTGCATAAACCATAAAATCATTAATAAATATGATGGGAAATTTTGATCCAAAGATTATTGTTATTAATGTCCAAATAAAGTCTATGTGACGTTCTTTTAAAAAAAAGAATAAAAATGAAGCTGATTCTTCATCCTTCTTGCACCAATAGCACCCACTAGCTATAATTTACCCTCTCTTCTTGAGATGATCCCAAGGTCAGTTTCTTCTTCCACACAACTGTCTACACAAAGAAAGCTTCTTTCAATGGCACTGCTGATTTCCAAATCCTGGTGGCTGGAAAGAAGTCACCTCATGAACAAATGAGTTCAGATAAAAGAATCTCACTTAGAAGATTGACAGATTTCTCCTAACTCAATGCATCATCCTCCAATTACCACAGGCATGAATACCATTAATAGCTGCCATGAATACCACCACCATCATTACCGATCAAAAAAAAAAAAAAAAACCACCACCATCACTAATTCACAATTCTTGAACTCACTCGTGAATTTTGTATTTTGAAAGACACGAGCCTTTGAAAGATCATGAAAAAGTGTGTCAAGGCTTCATTTTCACTGTTCAGAACAAAAAATTGGCAAACTCAATTTATCTTGGAGCTTTTCATGCCAAATTAATGCTTATCATGCTAAAGATTCTCTCTTTACCCATGTCCTGTAGAAAATATGTCAAAGTCAGACAACTATCCAATGCACAACCATGGTTAATGCCCTTTCATATGTTTTTCCAACAAGAAGTCCACACCTTGGCTATGCATCACCCTGTTCTCTCTTCCTCACATTTGTCCTCGGTGTTCATTTCCTAAAGATAGCTTTTCTCAGTGGAAAACCTCCTTAAGCATATGTCAAAAAGATATGGTTTAGAGTGTCGATTTTTCTCATTAGTCATTCCTAAGTTTACCATTCAACTAAGATGAAGATTTTCCTTTTCAAGATTGCCTCATTGAAAGTTCTGTTGAAGTTTCTCTGGTTTGTAAGAAACAGAAAATGAAGGTAGACATGGATAAGATAGTAAACTTGACAATGTGTTCTTGGTCAAGGTTACTCGATTACCTATAAAATAAATATGGAACTTTTCAGGAATCTAATCTTCTCAAGAAGCTCTCTTTTATCTAAATTGGCACTCAGTCGAGAAACAACCTCAAAACATAGCTGCACACACCTGAGATATGCTCATATCTGTGCCATTAGCAAAGGAGTCTAGTCATCAGCAAAATAAAGGCGGAAATGGAAGACTTACTCATCTGTTCATCCCTTCCTGAAATTCTTGATACATGGCTCCCTCCACAGCCCTCTCAATCAACCTATCCATCACAACATTGAAAGGGCATTAGGAAAAGTGATCCTTAAAGTTAAACCAATACATCTGGGTCTTTAAAAGAAGTCGGATGATCATTAATTAGAACAGAGTGGCACAGAGATATAAATTCAGCTAATCAACTTCTCCGAATCTCATTTGATAAAGCAAATAGCTAAGGAAGTCCCGGTTGATGTGATCATAGGCTTTCCAATATCTAACTTTCAAAGCACCTCTTCATCCTTGCTCCTATCCATCAGAACATTGAAAGATCATTAGGAAAAGTGATACCCTTACCATAAACATATGGATCTATCAAAGAAGTTGGATGACCATTAAGAAGAACAGAATAATGTTGCAGAGAGATATAAGCTCTAATTTAGCTAATCAACTTTTTCTCCAATCCCATTTGATGAAGCAAATGCAAAGGAAGTCCCAGTTGATGTGATCATAGGCCTTCTGATATCTAACTTTCAAAGTACTCCTAGCAAGTCACTTCTCAACTGCAAGTCCATGTCACTTAAAAGTGTTTTGTAGTTTTATTGTCACTTTGAATTTTTTCTCAGTTTTACTGTGATTTTGTGTTCCATACCTCATCTTTATTTTGTTTTAATGTGGTAAATAGTTACTCATTCTTCTTTTGCTTGAATTTTTTAGACCAATGAAATGGTTTCCAAACAGAGAAAAAGCCATTAATATCTGTAGACTGATTCAGTAATGCTCTATAATGGTCTTTGGTGTTATTATCTGTAGAAAAAAAGCCATTACTCATTCTTCTTTTACTGATTCAGTAAGCCATTAATACTAGTCATGAATCAACTATGACTGCTTGCTAGATATGTGTTCTACTTGTATGCATCATATATCTTGGGTTTACTATGTGTGATCTTGAAATGGTTTTTCTTGTGCTTCAGGTGCTTGCCTCTAAGTCACCAGCACTTCTAGATTTCCATGAAGATCTTCTTAGCCTGGAGGCTGCATCAAAGGTTCTAATTCTATATACTTTTCTATGTTATTTCAGTCAGTGCATTTAGAAGACCATGAGATCTGAATTGTGCTTCCTTGCAGATACAATTGAAATCTTTAGCAGAAGAAATGCAGGCTATAATGAAGGGGTTGGAAAAGGTCAAGCAGGAGTTGAATGCATCTGAAAATGATGGTCCTGTATCAGAAATTTTTCGTAAGGTATTCACTTTCTGTTAGTTATTCCACTAATGGCAGTGACTTAGATATTGCGAAAGCTGTATCTTTTCCATGTTTTAAATGTTTTGAACTTTGTACTGTTTCCTGAAGGGATTATGGGTTTTCTGGCTTTAGCTCTTCGCTTGTTTTCTTTTGATGATATAAAACAAGGCAGTGAATTGCAAGCACTCAAAATCTAGTCCACAAAACTAATAAGGGTTAATTTTGTTTTGGGATAAAGTGTGGAGAATAATATAATGGTTAGAAAATAAACCAATTTCATTGAGAGTTCACAGGTCCTTTTGAAGCATGATTGTATTCTAAAGCCCTCAAAGCTCTGGTTTAACAAGTATTTCACTTGGATAAACTTATGGGAGAAAACTTCTTGCTTCTGGCATGATGAATTTTTGTCACAGGGAAGTAGCATGTCTAACATTATATGGCATAGTCAAATTCAAAAAGCAGCTAGGAGAAAAGTCTGAATTGTTTTTTTAGTAAAGAAAAACAAGGGAAACAGATGCAAAAGACAAAAGCGTGCAGTTGAATGCAACAAGATTCCTAAGCCAATGGAGCTTAAAAATATCGTAAATAGTAGCCCAATCTTAGTTGGTAGATGGAGATTTGGAAGTCTAGTTGGTTCATTACAGTCTTTTACCTATCTGAAATATGGTTAAATTCAGAGGCATTTGATGTTTTTATTTGGTTCAATGAACTAAAAAGGGGTTATAATCCTCTAAATTGAAGCTAATAAAGATGAGTATTCACAACTTAAATTCTTGCGAAGCCAAAAAAAAATAACGTTCATCCCAAGCCAAAGTCAACTTCCCTTGACTTGATTTAAAGTTGGCATGGTTTTTCAAAAAATGGCATTGAGTTAAAACAATGGGAATCGATGTGGTGTTAGTCTTAGATGGTGCTTGTTTTGTGTATCCTTGGGTGTACAAATTTTGGAGTGGATTGTTTTCAAAAGGAGTTATTCTCTGGTTGAATTTTATCTGAAATTTGCCTGGTGTCTTTTTCAAAACAGAAAATCACAATAAATTGTATATAAGAAAAAAATTAGAATTCTTGTATGAAAAATATGGATTTACCTTATGTCTTTGAAGATTGCTTTAAAATATTTCAAAATTTGAGACATTATTTTTTTTATCCCTCAACTTTTTATCAGTTTTTAAAACCATCACAATTTTAATGTAAACCTTTAATAACTTTTCTATCATATATAAAAGTTGCTACTATTTTCTTATTTTAAAACACAAAATAGGAATTATATCCAAACAAACACTTGTCTTTTCAATTTTGACTTGCTGGATTGCTTGTGTTTTCTTCTTGGATTCCCACTCCAGCCCTTGCACACACCACTCCCATATTTTCATTTATATTTACTTCTCTTTGGAAAGGTTATATGCATTTTTTCCCTGTCTGGTAGATTCCTTTCCTTCAAGAAAAAGAGAGGAATTTGTTGGGTTTGAAGGGATGCTAATTGTCAAATGCATCTATCATTTGATACTCAAAAATATTCTAGGCTCTAATGAGTTAAGAGTTCTAGGGGCAAAGTTATTCTTATTAATGCAAGCTCTATAGTTGATGGTGTAAAATTTTTAAGAGATTATTCATTATTTTCCATATTTTGATCTCTATGATCTTACTATATATGCATTTGTGTTCTATGCTTGATTATATATTTTTTCTTGTTAATATTTCTACTGCCTTAACTAGATGTTTTGCTTTTATTTAGACATTAAAAGATTTCGTTGGTGTTGCTGAAGGAGAGGTGGGGTCTGTGACAAATCTATATTCTGTAGTGGTAATTTTCTAAGCATTCAACTATATCTTTGGTGTATTATGAAATAATATCCATATGTATGAAGTTGTTCACATCATTAATTATCTTTTCTCGGTGGACAGGGCAGAAATGCGGATGCACTTGCACTATATTTTGGTGAGGATCCTGCCCGCTGCCCATTTGAGCAAGGTAACTTAAGATGTCATATCACATTACTCTCTTGTTTGAAGTATGACAAAATAGATAAAAAGAACACCTCCCAACTAGATAACGAAAACAACCTGCACGCCTGAGATATCTCAATAACAATTTAAGGACACCCCACAATTGGTCAAGTGAGGAGTGCAAGAAAAGAAACATTCCAACTCTTAAGAGGTATAAAAATATTTGGTTAGGCTATCCATCAAACCTCTATGGGCCCCTTTCCTGGTTTGTTGCCCATGAAATTACAGGAAAAAAAAAAAAAATCCCACTGCTGCGAAGTTCAAAAACCCTAATTTTGGCCTGCACATAGAAGGGCTAAAATCTCAGCATCTAAAGCATGGTTCTCCATATGGGCCTCCAAGTAAATGAAATGATTAGAAAGGAATTTCTTTCCTCTGCAAAGTTGGAGAAATCCAAAACTTTGGCTTGCACTGTGCTCTCCGGAAAAGCTACAATATCAGCCTTGATAGCAATACCCTAACTTGCAGGTTTAGTGATGGCTTTAGCACTGTACCACAATGCCTGATCATCCCACCAAAATTTGTCAACCAAATCTTGCATTTTGTGCATGACATGATTGCCTTTTCCTATGGACTTGGTCACAGATGTGGAAAACTGTGCAAACTGTCTTCAATGTCTGATACTCTCTCTACTTGTCCTTTATTTCAATTGACCATATCATCTATGATATGTTAGCTTCAAGGATAATTATTTATCTATCTAAAAACCCTGTGCAATTTTCTTCATTTTTACTCTTAAGGCCGACATCACCATTGTTCATTTTATTATTGGGTTTGCTTACTTCTATTGGTAACAGACTTATTGTCCGCATTCTTTTAGAGTTAAACAAGTTTCACCAAATTTACTAGAGGATCCAGAGACAATCTAAAGGTAGGACACAACAAATGTTGTGCTTTTTCTTTCTAGGAGTGGGTTATATTATAACATGGATTGCTCTTCCCTCCTGTGAATTTTTATGATACTTGAAACATTACATCTTGGATCAATTTAGGCTGGGCAAATAATGTGATTCATGTGAAAACAAAATCATGTTAAATGGTTAGGTGGGTCCATGTTGACTTCTTACATGCAGACAATTTCATGATTTTAAAGTAAAAATAATTCATTTAAAAAAAAACACATTTGGACTTCTTTTCAAAAGTAATCTTTTTGCTTTTTAAAACTGCATTCACCAACTGCGGTTTTGAAAAATAACCTTAAAACCGCATTTACCAACTGCGGTTTTAAAGTTAATTTTCAAAACCGCATTTGGTGAATACGGTTTTAAGGTTAATTTTCAAAACTGCAGTTGGTGAATGCGGTTTTAAAAAACAAAAAGATTAGTTTTGTGAATATTTTGAAAAGAAGTCTCTGTGTCATTTTTTTCTAAAAATGAGTTACTTTTATATTAAACTCCAATTTCGCTGCAATGTACTGGTGAGATACCGAAGGTTTTGCATGTTCCACTGCATGAGTTGGAATCTAAGCCAGATTTACCACTCCATATGCAGGATTGGGGAAGTGAGCATTTGTTACCCACCTATACTTGAATGGGAGAAAAAAGAATGCAATGCCTAGTCTCTCACCTGCAAAGCTAATGCATCCACAATTTATTGTCAATGTTTAAATTTTGGTGGTTTATTATATTCTTTTTCATGTTTGGTTATTATCTGAGTTAAGAACCATATGCATATATATATTTTTAATTTGGTAATGCTGAAACCAAGCTCTCCATATTTGTTGGTGCACTTTTATGCAGTCACTGTGACCCTCTTAAATTTTATAAGACTTTTCCGCAAAGCACATGAAGAGAACTTCAAGCAAGCTGAATTAGAGAGGAAGAAGGCTCAGAAAGAGGTTGAGATGGAGAAGGCAAAGGGAATTAACCTAACAAAGAAGAGTGTAAAGTAGCAGATCTCAATATCTCTATACCCTCTCCATGGGAAACGGAGTTCCCCACCCCCCCATATGGCAGAGTTCTTCACAATGGTAACTCTCTGTGACTGCTAGGATCACTGCTTCAAATCCAGGCATGAAGCCTCTTTCTCCGGTATTGGTGCCAATTATATAAGCCTTTTATGGGTTTTGAAGAAAATGGAGCAGAAGTGCTAATTCTTGAGGCTTGCATGGGTTAGTTGGATGTGCTGGGCGGGATTCCATTTGGTCAATCAGATGATTGAGGTAGACTGTTGCATAAGGTTATATGTCACAGAAACCAGATTCTTACAAATGTTGGTTGAGTACTGTGTTGACCTAGTAGCGGAGCTGCTGCTTTTCATGATTCAGCTAAACGATGGATCTGGCCTCTCTTTCTCGTCTATAGAAGAAATTTTGGTGAAGTCAGTTGAATGGAAGGCAATTTGGTTTTGGTTTTCACCATTCATTTATGGCATTATTTCTTTGTGGGGCATGAGAATGAATGCCGTCAAGAATGTATAGCACAGGCCCAAAATGTACCATCAGACCCTGTACAAAGCTCTAACCCTCTACTTACTTACTCCTGAGGTTTGATTCTTTTTTCTTTTCTTTTCTTTTTTTTTCCATGTAACATAAAAAAGGTTGGTCGGTTTTTGTTCCTTTATGGAGATTTTGACAGGAACCCATCACGAAATATGCTTGTATAGAAGAAAGTCAGGTTCAGAAAGAGAAATTAGAGATGGGTTTCATTTTAGTGTAGTTGTAATATAACTGAAATATAGGCTACGGGTTGGAAACTGCTTGTTTCTTTCATTCGTTTGATCTTTGGTTAAAAGTATTCTCATTTATTACATAACAAAATTTCTCGTCTTTCTCATGACAAAATTAGCTAGCCTTGTTACTGGGGATTACTTAGATATTCTTTTCCTCCTTCCCTTGCAACTTTTCTCATTCTTTCAGGTGATAGAATTTGGATGTTCTAGAATGCAGATTTCTACCATCAAATGTAAAGAATTTGAACTTTGAAGCAGCTAAATAATCACCCTGTGCATTTTTTGTTTTTATTTTTATATTTTCTAATGTCTTTGTTATACTAGTTTTCCCCTGTAACTGCCTGCCTTCATTTACAGATGATTGAACATTGTAGTGACAGAAATCTCCTCTTCAAATTCAGATCGTCTGCACTAGATAGTAGATACTTCTGGAGTTCAATACGTTTTTCTGTCTTTTTCCCTCGGTATGGGATTGCTTTACAGCATATAACTTTGCTGGTGCTGGTATGCCAAAACCATTAGCATTGCATTTTTCACTGGAAAGTGTAAACAATCAAACTCCCTGATTCCATAAGAAAATTTCTTGGATTTATGATGAGGCCCCCCAACTTGTAGAAAAGTTGAAGACTCAAATGTTTGAAACTGGATTCTTTGAAGGTATATGCCTGCCTTTGCTGGGCTAGAAATCATCATTGCTTTCCATCTCTGTGTGCTCAAGGAATGCTATTTGAAAACTTGCTACTCTTGTAATCCTTTTCATTTTATATACACTACTGACAATAATGAAGAGAACTAACATATACGAATTTCCCATTCTTTGTGTATTTGCTATTTTCCCAATACTGTTAAAAAAGAAAAAGAAAAAAAAAGAAAAGCAACGAACGTAAATGTCACCCAACCTTCCTTTTAGATTTTTCAGGGAGAGATTGTAAATGTCTTCTTGAATCTCAGCCAAAAAGAATATCATCAGCCCACGCTGCTGCACATGGGGCTAGTTTCTAGTTTCATAGCTCATAAAAACTCAATAGTTTTCCTCAAACTGGTTCATGCCGCTGCTATTTTATGGGTTTGTCTCATTCTGTCTTTCCTTATGTTGATTCAGGAGAGTTAGTCACGTGTCAAAGTAACTTGTTTTTTGAAAAAAAAAAAAAAATAGATTTTAGCTCATTCTTTAAATTTATGTTCAATTGGCCTCCTCATGCCATGACGGAATGCATAGCAGGAGAGAGACTACCATTTTGATTTTGATATAGGAATGCACTGCAGTTTTATTTTTGAACTAACACCGTAATTATTAACCATCATTTCGTATTTTGAATAAAAACCACAGTTCCTAACAATGGCTTCATATTTGAACCAAAGCTGAGTAACTACGGCTTTAGTTTAAAAATGAAGCGATAGTTACCAAATGCGGTTTTAAGAATAATTTTTTTTATATTAAAATGAGAGTTTCTCTCCTATGTGATATTACTACATAATATGAGGAGGCCAAAATGAACATAAATTTAAAGCATTGGCTAAAATCAATTTTTAAGCATAGTAGTGAACTGACATTTCTTTATCACTTTTTTTTGTGGATATACTATGTGGGTTTATTACATTCTTGCATTTTCACTATTACATTTCGCAACAAAACAAACCCCAAATCAAAGATGATTAACAAAAGCCTTTGCAAGTTCCATTCACACTTTACAGCTCATGCCCACCCTATAATTTTAATCTGGGTGGGAAATTGGGCAAATTGACCTCCATTTTCCAATTTCCTTTCTCTCCTCCAACTGGGATCTTTTTGTTGGTGGAGTTGCAGAGCTTCCCCTCAAGCAACAGAAACTAATTTTGCAGAAACCTGTACTTATTTGTATAGCTTTTTGGAACCTTCTCTTTGAAGGTTCAATAATCAAATACCTGGTTCTGACACAGCAATTCATGGGAGTTCCTCTGAAATTCTTGTGTTTTCAAAAGCTTTACAACCCTCTTCTGCAATTTCAATGGGGTAAGAGTGTGTACCATCCGGATCTCTCCAGCAACCTGCTTTACAGCTTTTGAAGAATACGCAACTCACAATTGTATCAAGAACAACAAGGAGGGAGTACATGTAAGCTATGAACAGCCCTTCTACAGCCATGGAAGATCTGGGCTTCCCATAAAAATGATAAGCTCTTACAATCCTGTACTGGAACAATGCTTCAACTGCAGCCATGGCCAGATTAACTGGCAGAGCTAATGATAATGCAGCTGATGTTCTTCCCCTAATCATCACACAGGCCTTGAGAATTGCAATATGTCCTCCACACCTGTCCACCCCTGATGAAACCAATGCTAAGTTGCAGATTATGAAAGAATTTGCAAGAATGATGGAGTAGAGGATGGCTGCTGCAGCTGAGAGGATGAGGAGGAAGGTAGGGGATAAGTATCCGAACCCTTCGACGCAATTAAAGGCGATGAGGATGACAGAAAAGGCTGTAGCATTTGCAGAAAGTATCAAGAATGAGTTCCAAATGTAGGTGATCAGAAGGGGGCAGTAAAGGGAAATGAAAGAAGAAAAGGAAGGTGGAAAAGCAGGTTTGTTTTGATTGAGAGCCTGAATTATACATGATTTCCCAATGAGAAGGAAAGAGATGGTGAATGGGAGAGTGAAAATGGAGGAAGAAATTGTTTGAGAGAGTTTCAGATTGAGAATTGTGAAGAATTGGGATGAAGGGGGGAAGCCTGCTGCATAAAAAAGAGACTGCAACCTATCATGAATGATTGGTAGGAGAGAAGAGGAGAAGGGTAGGAAGGCTTGTGAGAGGAGGATTGAAACAGAAAAAGGAAGCACAAGAAGGGCTGCAGTAACAGTGAAGAACTGATAATTCTGAAGAAAAGTGTAGATTGATCTTCTCATAATCTTCCCTGTTCTCTCCATTGAAATTGCAGACCTCTCCTACAATGAAACGTTGAAGCAGGGGAAATGGGTGTGATTCACCTATACCTTGTATATGAAAGAAAAAAATGTAGAATGTATTGAAGTTTCCTCCAATTTCCCTATTTTCCTTGATTGGTCTCTCCCCCCATTTCTTTTTTTATGGTAGGATGGAGGGGTTTGGAAAGGTTGGTGCTTTGGATGAATAGATTGGCCAACAACTAAAAACTAACAGAACTCTGCAGTGTTGGAGTTGTTTTTGAGCTTTGTTTTTAACAGTCAAGTCTATTGGACACATTGGAGTTTTGGTCTTTGGGATTTCCAACCATCAATTGACTTGTCCAAAGTGAAAAAATAAAAAATAAAAAATAAAAAGAAAAAGAAAAAAAATCATGGAAAGCCCACCTTTTCTTCTACCTTGTATCACAATTGTTGATGGAGAGACCCTCTGTTTTTGGGTACCTTCTAATTCACTCATATTTTTATATCATATCTCCAATTATTCAACATGTGTGACACATGGGTGTTCCACTCACTCTAAGATACAATCAGTTTTCCATCTTCCTTTTACCTGACTTTCCTACTTACCATCCAAACACACCTTCCTTTCATCTGTTGAAAGCTGAGTTTTTGGGATGAGAAAATGGCTGCTTTCCTTAAAATTTTGGCCCATTTGTAATCAAGGAAAGGAAAGGATTTTCCTTTTCATTCGCACCCGTAGATATGGAAGGGAAATTTTGGACCGACACTGGCCTCCATAGAAAAGAAAAGAAAATTTATTTTATTTTCTTTTCTTTTCTTTTCTTTTCTCCAAAACCATCAATCCGATTTGAATATGGTGGTGGGTGTTGATCACGCTCTGTTCAAGGGCGTTGGGCCATTGTTTTCTCTCTGGTTTTGTGTTTGTCAAGAATATTTAGTCTTAGCTTGCAAGAATTAATAACAATAATAATAATAATAATAATAATAATAACACCCACCAAAAAAAAGGGCAAGTTACATATACAATAATACAAATGGGGTAGACCATGGAATGTGCTACTCCTTAATTTGTCTTCATTTGATTTTTCAAAAGCTTCTCTTTCACTTGAAATGAAGGCTGAAATTACATTTATTACACAAAATCATATTCATGATCTTATCATATGTAATATTGAAAGGTATATTTTCAGTAAGTTATTAATTAAATGATGTGAATAGCACGTGTATATTTTTTTATCTTCATAATTTGAAACTCGAGTCATATACATTAGTACCCTTTACTTGTATTCTTATCATATTATTATGGTTTTATCACACATGTTGAATGATTCTTTTTTCGTATATTAGTTTTTTTTAATTATTATATAAAATCATAAAATTAAATTATGTCAATTTTGAAAACTTTATCTTCTAGTCACTCTTCTTCTTAAGTAAGGAGAGATGATTTTTAGCTATTCTAACCGAAATTACGCTTTTACACATTTTTCTATAAATCTATTTCTTAATATAGTGATTATTTCATATATATATATATATATATATATATATATATATATATATATGAGTTTTATTTTGTTTTTCATGATTTTGTCGTATGGTTGCCGCGTTTGGTTTTGTGTCATAGTCTTGTTATGATGTTTTGTTATTCGTCGTCTTATTACAACGTTTTATTTGTGTGTGGACAATTTAGACGAGTAAAGCATGTTGATTAGAACAACAAGCTAGGTAGTAAAATCGATAATATTCTGAAGCCCAGAGTAAGTAAGAATTATTGAAATTCTTATTGTATTATTGAATTTGTAGGATTTAAGTCGATTTATTATTCTATTAACCAAGGTGTTTTTTTATTTTTTATAGTTTTTAGCGATTTGGTATCTGTATTTATTTTAATGTATTACTAGTTTGAATCAATAAAATTATTTTATTTAAAAAAAATAGTCTTAGTTTGATAATTATTTTTAAGAACAATTTTCTATTTTTTAGAATAAAAAAAAAATAAAACATGTTTGACAATCCAAAAAATTAAACATGTTTGACAAAGCTCTGAACATAAATTATTTTAAAAGAAAATTTTTAAAATATTATAAATAAGTTAAAAAAATTTCAATTTCTCAATAAACTTTTATTTTAGTAAGCATTCATGTAATTTTTAAAATATATTTTATGCATTTGCCCTTTCTCCACACATCCTCGAGCGGTAAGAGAAAAATGAGTGTATAAGAGGTTTCAGACTCAGTCCAACAAAGTAATACAACGATATAATAATGCAAAATCAATAAACGTAAAAAAAAAATTATTACATTATATAATTATATAATGTAAATAGAATCTTTATTGATGGGCATATAAGGAAGAAGAGCCAACCTAATAGATAGAGTGGGTGAATACTCACAAAGTTGATGAGGTATGGTGGGGTGGGTGCATAGTCCTTCCTTTTGACCTAAGATGGTTAGTTGGGATGTTTTCTCTTTTAATAACCAAATTTTTTATTTGTTCTTTAATGATAGCCTTTCTCTATTACTAATATTGTTAAAGGGTCCATTATTTTTGGTGACCTTCTAACTAAAAATGATTATCTTCCTATCTAAAGTCTAAACAATAAAACAAGCCAATTGGGAAATGCTCCCATTACCGAAGTTGCACTAAATTTTAGGCTTTGAAGGTCAATTAGTGACATGCATTTTAAATATATTGTTTTTTTTAATCAAAAAGTTATATCGTCGGTGGATTTGGATTAAGAAGCATCCCTTAATAGTATTATTTATGAATTATGTGATACTTTTTGGACTTTGCTTCATCACTTAAAATTCTATCTCAAAAAAGTTGCATTTCTTTAGATTAAAGTTAAGTATTTTATTTTCTTTTGTCAACTCACTGTCACTTATTTGGCCATGGTTTACTTATACTTGTATTGGATTTGTCTTTTTACATATAAAGTGTGACATTTGGAGAAAGTTGATTAGGCTTTTCTCCAAATAGGTGAATTTTGAAAATGACAAAAAAAATCTATTTGATTAAAATATGATTCATCAATAGGGTAACGACTTGGTATATATAAATAATTTAATTATAAACATTACAAATATATGTTAAAATTTGAGTCATCATATTAGAGATATTAATAAGATATAAAAGAATGAGACTAAATACAAAATAACGTGATCAAATCAATGGAACTATAATGAGTACGTTATGTACTTCTTGATTGATAGTATTTTTAAAGAAATATAACTTTAGTATTGTCACAAAAAGACCATAATATAGTACATTTGTTGAAACCATTATTTTCTTGTATACCATATGAAAGACTACGGGTGGTTGCGATTTTTTAAAATTGTTTTTCATTTTGAAAAAAAAAATGAAAAATGGAAAACATAAAGAATATATTTGATTTTTTAATTTTTTTTCTAAAAAATGCAAAAGATATTAAATTCAGATAGCAACAACAGTTTTTTGAAAACATTAAAATAATATTTTTTATGTTTTCAAAAATTATAATCAAAGAGGTACTTAAACATTGATATTTGAGAAAGATTGAGAGATAAATGCTTTGAACAATCCTTGGTCAAAGTTCTTGACCATGTAAAGAATCAATTTCTATTTATATTTATGCAAGTTGTACTTCCTTACACTAAATAAAATATTTAGATTCTATAACATATAAAAAGGAAAATGATTATTATCTTACCTCATCTAAATAATTGATACTAATAATATAAGTTAATCCTTCTCAAAATGTCAAACTTTGCCGACAAAATAGATTGCTTTGCTTAATTTACCCTTTTTTTTCCTTATAAAAATCAATAACATCATGTATCCTAAGTTAGTAAATGTAGAACATTATCAAAAATCCAATATGGTTTATGATTGTGTTCTTTCCTTCTCTGACCCTTAGGATTTAAATTGAGATTTCTTAAACCATATTTGAATTTTTCTGTTAAAAACCCTACCAATTATGGAGCTCTTTTTATAGTTATTTTCAAGAACAATTTTCTCTTCTCCAAAACAAATAAGCAGAAAAATAAATTTAATAATCCAAAATTTGTTTGTGTTTTTTTTACTTTTATTCATTTTGTATTACATTGTTATAGTGTTTTGTCCTCGGGTTCGAACTTAGGATCTCTCGTAAGCCATCCCATTCCTTTATTACTTGAACTAGGGCTTGAAGGCTATGTTTTTTTGTTTTTAAAAACATAATACATAGTGTTTTTAGTTGCTAGTATAATTATTTTTTAAAATAATAAGTGATTAAAAATAAATGCCCTAAAAAACAAATGATAATGCATAGAATGATTAAAAATGAAACACTTGACGTGGAAATTATTTTGAAAGTATGTTTAAAAATATTAAGAATACGTTAAAATTTTGAAGAATAATTTTTAAAATTATTTTAAAAAATGATTTGTAAATTTGTTTTGAAACTAGTTACTAAAGACAACCTTAATAATTTGAATTATCTAAGGATTTAATTCTAAAAAAAAAAAGTATCTAAGGATTTTTTTTTTACTACATTTGGTTTTAAAAAAAAAATAGAAAAAAAAAATTCATTATATTAGGCCTATCATAGAAGATATAAATAATTAATTAATTTAAAATTTGGAAAAATTACTATTAAAATCTTCAATTTTCATGGCTTTTGGATTTAAATATTAAACAAAATGTTTGCTTTTTAAATATACAAACTTTCATGAATTTTTTTATTATATATTTAATAAAACTCCGAACCTTTACCTTGTTAAACATGACACGACGAAACATCGTTTTGATGATTGTTTTAGTTATCTTATGATAGAATTACAATTAAAATGAAAATTGAAGATATAAAAATAAAATTCATAAAAGTAGCTATATTTAAAAAGGAAAACTTTTTATTTAAGATTTAAATACAATAGTTATGAAAGTTGAAGATTTTAATACTAATATTCCTTTAAAATTTTCATATTTTCAAATGATTTAATTCTATATAAGTGGAAATAAAGTAAAATAAAAATTTAAAAATATGTAAAAATAATTTATGAATTTTAAATTATTATTTTCCCGTTACAATTTCCTCGTAATTTTCTTTCCCTCGAATTGCGAATCAAGATTTTCAAAATTCAAGTGTAGGTTTCGAACCGTCCAATTTTGCCTCCTAAATTTGCTTCTCCCCCATACACAACGAAACAGACCCATGAACTTGGGTTAAAGCCCATTTCCATATTGGGCTGGATTTCACCATTCCTCCTCCAGATCAAGCTTAAGAACTTGGGTTGGGTTAAAGCCCATTTTCATATTGGGCTGGATTTCAGTTAGAGTTTGAATCATAGATGGTGTTACTCGTCGTGCTCGAGTGTAAGCGAGTTAGGCTCTTTAGTGAGTTCTTAAAGCTATTTCCAAGTAAAAATCTTCAATTTGGCTCGGATTTAATCAGTCGGATTGAATAGTTTATTAAATTAGAGTTTGAGATGTATCATATATCCGACTTGAGCCACTCGCGAGTTTAATCGAGTTTTACCATTTTATTATTTACTCGAGCTTAGTTGAGTCGATTTTGATTTTGAGTCGAGTTCGAGTATAATTATTTATTAACTTTTTTTTTAATTGATTTGAGTTTTATCGAGTCAAGTTCGAATAGTCCAACTATTTTTCAAGTCGAGTTTCAAACATCTGAGAAAAAACTCGATTGAGTTCGAGCTTCGAGTTTTTTTTTAATTGAGTCGAGTTCAAGTTTAACTCTGTATCCACTGGACTTGACTTGATTACACCCCTAGCCATGCCCCGACTTTTTTTTTGGGTAACTCAAGCCTAACTGAAGCAACCCAATAGGAACCCAACGATAGAGGATAGGCCTGGGCCAGGGCCAGGGCCTTGGCTAAATTGTAGCCCATTGGTATCCTCAATATCATAACGGCAATTTGGTTAAAAGGAATGAACTAACCCTCAACCTAACCTAAAAAATTTTCTCTTGGGCAAAATTGTCCTCACCTTTTTTTCTGGTAAAAAAACTTTTCTTTTGAAAATTCATGTAAACAATTCATTTTTGAGGGGCATTTATCTCAAAATAGGTTGCTTTTTCAGACAAAATGTAAAAGAGGTTAACTTTATAAGTATAGCATCTCTTTATCCTTTTTTTTTTTTAAAGCATCTCTTTATCCCTTTTAATCAATTATTTATTCTTTTAATGTTAATTTTAAACACTTGCAATAAAGGATGAAAATATTGGTTTTTACATGCATATTATTAGCGTATTAGGATACTCAATATCATTAAAAACTTTGAATGATGAATTGGCAGAATGATCGTTATCATGAATCATTAGAATGTTGTAACTTTATTTTATGAATATAGTATGAAACATTAGTAGATATTTTGATATAAAATACTAGTAGATAAAAATATTTGTGTTTGCACCAAAATTGAAAATTTGGCCCGATTCAGTAATGGGTTATGTTTAAGCTTAAGCATATGAATAAAAGTCCAGATGAAAAGAGCCCAAATCTATTTGTACCATAGAAAAAGTCTAAGGATATTTTTTAATTTTTTGAAAATTTTGGAAGTCAAACGAAGAATATCTGAGTGGTATATAAATAGGCAGTTATCTGCTGATGTGAAATATTTTTAGGGAACAAGTCTCCATGATAAAGACATGGAAGATTTCTTGAGGATCAAGACTCCACAATGGAGATGTAGAGAAGTGCTTGAGGAACAAGTTCTCTTAATGGAGGATATGGACAATTACTTTAGGAAGTAGAAAGAGTGGAGAAATTCAGACTTGAACAACAAGTCTTCTACGTCTATGAAAGGAGCAGAGAATGATGAAGCAGGAAAACCCATCAACCAACAAATCAAACAATCAATCAACAAATCAATCAATCAATAACTCAGACTCGATGTCAATCTACAACAAATCCTAACTTTTCAACAAGCTTTCAGCAAATTCAAGCTTTTCAACAAGCTTTCAGCAATTTCAGCACTTTATTTCATGGCTCTACCCAAATTTCTAGTAAATTTCCAGTAGTGTTATTTCATTCTTTCATTGGTAGTGAAATCAAATATTTTTTCTAGCAATTCCAACATTCTAGTTGCAAGTTCTATTCAAGTTTTTATATCAAGTTTTCAAGCTCAATCACATTTTCTGAGTAAATCTAATATTCTTGTGTTCAACGTGGTTGCAAGTATGTTCAAATCATATTTTCAGCACCATGTTATTTCATTCATTTTCAAGGAAATATAACACTTTTATTCAACAATTAATTACTGGAATATTCTCAATCGTACATTTTCCACTTAGATTACGGGGAATTGTCAAGGGAACCAAGGAGCCTACATAGCTTGATTAGAAGTTTGATCTTTGAGTCATTCTAGTTTGGAAACACTTTAATTTCCTGGCACTCCCACACACTTATATTTTGTATGTTTCGTGTGAGATTAAAAAATCACAACAACATAAATTTTGGCACTCCCAATGGGACACATCTTTGTGAAACATCGTCCTATGAGACATCTTTGCTGAAGATGACACCAATGTTTTTTAGTAAGATATTCTTAGAGTCTTAGGACTCAGGATTAGTTGTTGTAGAAGCAGCACATGAGGAAATTGTTCCATCAATGGTGGAGAAAAGAAATCATTTCTCTAACAAATTTGATGATTTTCAGGTATTGATAGAGGAATTGAAGAATATGAGCTTGATAGCTAATGTCATGGCCGAATAGGCCAAGGTCAGGGCCGATCAGACCAGGGTTAAGGCTGACTAATCCAAGATCGAGTTGGAATTAGGCCCGAGATCGAGGAGATCGTCGAGCTAAGGTGGTATAAAATAAAGCAACAAACTGACCCTAAAGTGAAACTCTTGGGAGGCAACCTTGGGGTTATGGGAGCTTGAGACAACACAAATGGGAATGTTGCTTCTAGACTGCAAAGCTGACTATCTGATGAACTCGGGGGGCAGTACCTTGGGAATTTTTGTGAAGCTGGTGAATTTCACCTCTCACATGTGCAAGTTGATAATTCAGTGAGTGGAACTTGTGGAAGTCTTAATACTGTCAAAACAGTGGCTCCTCAAAATGTCTTTTCTCACACCAACTCAACTGAACAACCTGGAGTCAATAATGAATCACTTCCTTCTACTAAAGGCTCAGGGGGCACCGTGCACCCACCCTTTGGAGTAGGTGATAATAGGGGACAACAAATTCCTCAACTAGTTATACAGTCACCTCTACCACATGAGCTAGGGAAGGAGTCATAAGTCTCTAATGCACAAGCCCAATATACATATGATGTGGCAAAGACTGAGGAATTCCTTATGAATGAGAAGTCAATCACTTTTCCTTAGGATCACCAACTTCCCAGAAAAGAGGAGTTTAGAAAAATAGTATACTGTAAGTGTCACAACTCCTGGAATCATAGTACTAATGCTTGTTAGAGTTTTAGCAATATTATCTAGGACTGGATCAATAAGGGAATATTGAAGTTCCTTGAGAAAAATGAGGCCATGGTGATTGATGAAGATCCTGGTCCACCAATGGCTTCAGTCAACATAGTTGCTACTGATTTGAAGGTAGTGTTGAATGCAAAGAATGATGAGAAACTTTCTCCTAATGCTAGGATAAGAAATGTATGGATTCTTAAACAATATCTGGTTCATGTAGATGAATTGTCAACAAAAAGAAGAATGTCTGCAACCAAAGAAAAGGAAAATAATGGAAGGTATCCATATCATTCAAAACATAAAATCAAGAAGGAGAAATCCTTTAAAGGAAAGAATGTTTCTCTAAAAGAGAGACATATTTTTTTCAGAAAAAAAGGGTATGAACACTTAAAGGAGACTTTATCAAGGTTTGGATAGAATGGCATGTGGTGCGCATCTGAAATTTTCCCAGCTCACGGAACTTCGAAGGATGCATAGACAAGAGCTATGTAAGGCAACTCATTAAAGTACCTAAGAAGCTGTAGCGAAGAAGACTAAGGAATCGGAGAAATGAAGGAAGAAGCAATGCCTAGTCCAGAGAAAACCAAATTTGGAAGAAAATCTATAGAGGATGATAAGTCTATTTGTAATCCAGACAAAGAGACAGATTCAAGAATTATTCTCATAGGTACAATTCCTATTTCCTTGAATTGTTCTACTAATTCTCTAACTTTGCTAGCTTTCTTCAAGTCAAAGAGATGGAGAAAAGCCTTGTAGAAGTGAAAGAGAAACAACCTACAGTAGATGAAGACCCCATATACAAGGGGGTCACCATTAAACCCTCTAAAGGAAGCAGATCCCAGAATGTGATACTTGAAAAACCTACTATGGAAATGACAAAAACACATTCAATGTCAAATCTACAAGGGGAGCCACACCAGAGGTTCATAAATTGGAAATATCTTAAGCAATATTTCTCTACCAAGTGGGAGATGTTGGGCATGACCCAAAAAAATTAGGCTGACTCTACGACTTTTAATGTTAGGGAAATTGTTCTATTTTATGTTTTGAGTCAAGAAGTATGATTTTTAGCCACTATTTTCTCAATCATTCAGCTTTTTCTAGCATAGTACCTATTCAATATATGTTTTGAGTCAAGAAGTAGGCTTTTTAGTCACTATTTTTTCAATCATTCAGTTTTTCCCAACATAGTACCCATTTAATCTATGTTTTGAGTCAAGAAGTAGTCTTTTTAGCCACTGTTTGAATAAACATATATATCCAATAGGCTTTTTAAGCCACTGTTTCTCAAATATATAGGTACACTTGTTCAATATATTAGCAGGTTTTGTAGCCATTGTTTTCCAGATTTCTCCAATGATGTACTTGTACCTGATATATGCTATATATATTCTCAAAGAAAGTAGGTCCAAGAACCACTTTTAATCAATAACAAAGTTACAACATTATTCTACAAAAATCAATACACATCAAAAGGTAGGCCTAGATGCCACCTTGATCCACTAATACAATGTCATGACTGTAGTGTACGTGTGCTAGTGTCAGTGGTTTTTCTGCAATTCATACACACATCAACACACATCAAAAGGTAGGCCTAGATGTCACCTTGATCCATTAATACAATGTCATGACTGTAGTGTACGTGTGCTAGTGTCATTGATTTTTCCGTAATTCATTCTATAGGAAATCAACACACATTAAAAGGTAGGCCTAATGCCACCTTAATCTACTAATGCAATGTCACGACTATAATGTGCCTGTGCAGTGGAGTGTTTATTAGTCTCAAACAACATCTCAAGAATACATTCCAATTCTCCATTGTCCACCAAGCAAAAATAGTAGGCCTATGAAATGTTTAACAAGGCAAAAGTCTATTTGGTAGAAAGTTACTTTTAAGTCGTTTCCGTCGATAGACAAATCAAAATTCTTTAGCAAGGCATGACTTACAATTTGGAAAAGAAAAAAGCTCAATTTTTAGGTTATTCAACCTGAGGTTGTTGAAAATCATTCAATAGACACTTAAGAAAAGTTCAAAATAGCCAAATGACTTTTAAGAATTTTTTTTGAAGGTGTATTTTAGACTATTTTTAGAGTCAGCACCTCAGAAAACTTTTGTGATAAGCCGAAAAGCTTCAATGAATTTTTCGAAGGCTGTACTCGTGATTATTTTCAAAAAATACACATCGGAAAAGGTTCAGAATAGCCAAATGACTTACAAGAATTTTTTCAAATGTGTATTTTCGACTCTTTTCAGAGTTTGCACCTCAAAAAACTTTTGTGATAAGTCGAAAAACTTCAATGAATTTTTCGAAGAGTGTAATCATGATTATTTTCGAAATATACACTCCGGAAAAGGTTCAAAATAGTCAAATGGCTTCCAAATTTTTTTTCGAAGGTATATTTTAGACTATTTTCAGAGTTTACACCTAAGAAAATTTTCGTGATAAGCCGAAAAGCTTCAATGAACTTTTTCTAAGAGTGCACTCAAGTTTATTTTCGAAACATATATCCCAAGAAAGGTTCAGAATAGCCAAACGACTTCTAAGAATTTTTTCGAAGGTGTATTATCGACTCTGTAAGAGTCTGCACCTCAAAAAACTTTCGTAATAGGCCAAACAACTTCAATGAATTTTTTCAAACGGTGTATGCATGATTATCTTCAAAACATACACCCCGGGAAGTGTTCAGAATAGCCAAACGACTTCAAAGTATTTTTTTTTTGAAGGTGTATTCTTGATTATGTTAGAGTCTGTACCTAAGAAAATCTTTAAAATAAACCAAAAAGCTTCAAGAAATTTTTTCTAAGGGTATACTTGTGATTATATTCAAAATCTACACTCCGGGAAATATTCGAAACAAGCCAAAAGCTTCCAAAATTTTTTCTAGAATACATTCAAGATGATTCTTCGAAAAATTTGAAAAGTTTGAACAAACTTCAAGGGAGAGTTTCAATTTTAAGCACTAAAAGCTCTGTATTGAATCGTAATAAATAGTTTTATTCATAGAGATAATGAGAATAAAGTTGATCTTTCGTACGTAATGATGACGATGCGATTTTCTGGGATGCGACATTAGAAGACGCGGCACCGAGAACGGCCGATCTTCGTCGATTGGTTCTATAGCAACTGCAGTAGCATCGTCCTCAACGGCGGTGCCAATTTTCTTTCCAGCAACGGATCTGATCAATCGACAAGCATCGGCAACGGCTTGGCGGTCTTCTCCGTCGACGGTGCGAGCAGTGGCTTGAAGTTCTTTTCCGTCGATGGCGCGAGTAGCGGAAGTCGCAATTGGGTTGACGGTGATTGTCTTCTACGACGACGATTTCGTCTTCAGCAGTGATGTCGACGAACGGTGTTGTAATGACGACTTCGACTCTGACCCCGCTGCCAGTAATGGCAGCGTTGGCGATGACATCATCAGTGTCGACGGTTGAGATGGTGGTGACGGCTTGGAGGGAGGAAGAAGAATATAAAAAAAGTAAAGTAAAAAAGTCTCGTTTTTTCAAACAAGTGGGGTTTGTTTTAGAAAGAGGAAATAAATTATTTTTGGGAAAAAAAAAAGGAAATGCTTGGAGGAGAAGTCGGATGTGGAAAAACGATATAGCAGCGAAATATCATGCTGATTTTGAATGTTTAGGGTATAATAAAAGTTAAATGAGAATTTTGGAAATAAAGCGATAGACCAGAAAGTGTCTGACCGAAAGGGTAAATTAGTCATTCTTGAAACGAGGATATGGCGTAAATCAATAAGTTTATATGCCATTATGGAATTTGAAAAGATGGAATAGAAATTAAGAAAAAAATGGGGACCTAAATTCCAAAAATGAGAAAAGAATTAAAAAATGCAAATGTCGAACATGGCCGCCAACTTTCAAGATGGATAAGATTAATTGAAGTATACCGTTTTTAGAGATACCAAATGTAGAAAGAGAAGAGAAGGGGAGAAGAAGAAGGAAGAGGAAGAAAGAAGAAGAAGAGAGAAGAAGAAAGGAGAAGGCAAAAGGTATGAAATCTAACATTTAGTATGTATTCTTAGTTTTAACGCTATGGATCGTATTTTGGGTTGTAGGTTTGTAAAACCCTAACCCTAGAATGAATTCTTGTATAGAATCAAGAGTATAGAATCCTCACTTTGAGGTTGGATTCATGGTTAAATTGCAAGTAATTGAGTTAGGGTTTAGAAAAACTACTAGCCCAATCTTTATGTTTGGTTTATGTATGAACATGACTCATATGTGAGTTGTTTTGGGGAGTAATTAAAAGCTGATGGGTTTTTTGGTGTAAGATAAGTATTGAAAGATGGTTTGATAGATAGAGGTTATAAGATGAATATAGAGTGGTTTTTGGTATATCGAGTATTGAGTTGGTTGGGTAGAAATATGGAAAATGGAGAAAAAACCCACCATTTACGGGCATTTTTAAATTGGTACCGATCACGAGACAGAGTGGTACCGGTACTATAAGTGTTCTGATTGAATTTGAGTGCGGAATCTTAGAAAAATCGATCGGTGCCCAATGTTATGTTTTGGGACCAGTGTTAGTATTTTGGCCATGACATGGTCATTTCTTATCTGATTGAATTGATTGAGTTCTTTAGTTAAAAGCCCCAGACTTGGGGAGAGCAAATCTCCTTGATAGAGTATCTTCAAGTCGACTCTATTTGGCCCGAATTCACTCAGAAAGTGGGGCTATGTAAAACCAATTTACGGATTGCATTTTAAACGTAGAGTAGTCAGGTTGTTTTAGGACATATCTTGAGTTTCGGTGCTCCGATTTGGGTGATTCTAGTTGGAGAAGAACCTTAGCACCTTAACTTCAAATGAGTACAAAGAAATGGAGTGTCAAATATGAAGTTAAGACCCACAGAAAATGACAAAAAACGATTATTTCTTCTTTATTCTTGTGCAGTCTTCTGAGATTCTTGATTTTCTTCACGACTTGCAACTTGCATAACTCCTTCGTTAGGACTCCATTATGGGTATTCTTAGACTCTATGGAAAACTCATTGAGTCTAGAATCTAACCATATGCCATTTAATGGCATTTGGTGTGACGCCCCCATACGACCGACAGCAGGCGGATCAGAGCAGGGATGCCACTAAAATCACTCAAAATTACTCAAATCATATCTTTGCGGGGCATTACGAAATGGGCAAACCCGCTAAACATTTACATTTAACAAAATCCATTTACAATGTAGGCATCGAAACTTTTCAAAATGATTTACAAAATAGATGTTCGATATTCAAATTGTTTATATACAAATATCCATATCAAAAAGAACACGTAAATGAGTGCACGTAACCGAATACTCCGAGATTTCTTTCTTTATGACTCGGCGCTCCTCGATCTTGGGTCATTATCGATCACTTTATTTATCACTCGATGCACTGTAGCGTTGGTAAAAGCAATACAATCGCATTTTCATGCTTAGTGGTTCTATCTAATCAAATTACGCCGATTCGGCTTAAATCAATTTTATGCAATTTAATAATTCGAGAACTTTCAATCATTTGGATGATCATTATAAATACATTACATATACTGTTATATATATACAATAAATTATAGTTCATTGATCATCCCATAAATACATTTTTTCATAATCAATATTTCCTGTTCTCAAATCAATTCCAAATATGCTCACAAATTCAATTTAGTTATGACATTCAATTCAATTACAGAAAATCAATTGATTATGAAATAAATTCGATTATGCGATCAATTCGGTTACATCAATCACTTGATTATGCTAATCGAATTCGATTTATGCCCATCAATTCGATTTATGCCCATACTTAATTTAACCTATATCTTCTATATACGGAGATATCGCGAGAGTCACCGCGCAGTCCCGCTTTGGCTACTTGAGGCAGTATCACATGGTTTATAACACGGTACGGTGTTACAGGCTCTTGTGAGTTATAAACAATCAAATAGTGAACTTACGATACGGTCTCTTTGGAAGGCTGGCGTCGGGTAACACATCAATAGTTCGCGATCTTTGCTATTTGACCACTATTGGTATACCAATCCTATCCTTAATACGAAATAAGCGGTTAACATTCTAATGGGGCGTTGAATCCTTTATAGCAAAATATAGTACAACCTTAATACGCTTGTATAAGCAGTTTATTTTCAATAATCATGAAATTTTTATATGCAAATATTTCACAATCACTTTTCTCAAATCAATTAAATCAATTCAATATGCTTTTAGAACAACATGCAAAAGCGAAGCGAGGAATAGGAGTTGAGCAGACAAACAATATTTGCACAGTTCAGTCTTGGAATCTCAATCACGTTTGGCTTTTCCTCCTCGTCGGTCTTATTCCAAAACCATTAAGAACAATATTATTCAAAGTGTACTAGTGGTTTTGGTTAGGATTCACCGGAGTTTAATATGGGTTCCAATTTAAACGTCTATATGTAGATGGATTAACTTCGACTCGATGGGCTTTCCATAGAGTGCGAAACGCTCGAATCGAGGAGTTCGGACGTAGGAGTTAGGACCTTCAGAGTTGGAGGGTCATACACGGTCAAATCTGACCCACGGCAGGCAGACCCGAGCTGGACGAGATCGTCTACCACCTTGATCAAACATCTTCTATACTCCTCAGGAATATTAATGTATTAGCGACTCAATGGGATTCCATAGAGGTCAGAACACCCAAATCGGAGTTCAAATGGGAGATATGACCTTCGAAGTTGGAGTCGTGTGTAGTCGAACAATGGCGACTGGCTGACATTTGCGCTGAAGTAGCCGAGCGGTCAAGCCGTACTGGTCGACATCTAACATCCTCCTCAGGCATATAGATGTATTCTTGACTCCATGGGCTTTCCATGAGTCCAAGAACACCCAAATCGGGTTCAAGCCGGAAGGAGATACTTGACCTTAGTTGGAGGTCATGCGTAGTCGACTTTGACGGTGACTGGCCAGCAGCGGCTTGTTTGGCGACCCCTTTGTTGGGCTGACCAACGTTGGGCGACACTGTTGGCTTGATCTTGTTGGGCTGACCGCTGTTGGGCGACCACTATTTGGCGACCCTTTGTTTGACGACCCTTTGTTTGGCGACTAGTTTAGTGATCAGCTGTTTGGCGACCAGCTGTTTGGCGACCTTTGTTTGACTGACCAGCATTTGACGACCTCGGTTTGGCGACCAGCGACCCATTTATTGTTCAGAGTAAAAAGACCATAACCCGATTCTATAAAAGTCGAATTAAGAAATTCAAAGCCCTAACATCAAGTTCATTGATGTGGCTACAATTTCACAGAAGGACTTACTGCCAAATTCTCTTTATTTCTGATCCAAAAACCCGTTCTAAGGTACGATTAGTTGACCCAAACTGGACAAACTGACCCGACCAGATTTAGCTGGGCTGACCTCATTAAAAGGACTATAACTTAGTCTACAGAGATCCAAATCGAGAAATTCAAAAGCCTAACATCAAGCTAATAGATGTGGCTACAATTTACTAGAAGGATGCACTACTAATTTCCCTTCAACTATTGCAGGAAATCAACTCTAAGGTTCAGCTAGCTGCGCACTACCACAATGTGGCAGCTTCCCATGGTTAAAATGCAGCCAAACTTTCCCCTAAGGCCGGATAACTACCCAACAGTAGCAGGGTGAGAAGATGACCAAGTAGGAAGACCTACCTCATGGAGTTTGTCGAATGTCCCCGGTTCGGTCTCTACTTAGCTCTTGTCACTAGGAAGGACTTCCCTTCGGTGCCATGCAGGAGACTGTGGTCACGTCGTCGGAAAATCTAGAGAGAGGTGGAGCCTCTCTCTACAGCTTTTCCCTTTTCTCTATTTTCTTTTCTTATGGATCACTCTTAATCGTACTTTTTAAAGGAGGAAGCTTCCTCCTCTTTCCCTACATGCCACATGTCATTTCCTTGATTTTTTCCTTTTACTCATTTATTTCTCTAATATCACTTAGACATATAAACTTATTTACAATTGACCCTTAGGTCCCCATTTTACAATTTCTATATTTTCTCTTTTTCACTTGGGTTCATTTCTGGATTCAACAATCATCTAATCAATATAAAAAAAAATTTCCAGAAAAATACCCAAGTTGGCTCAATTATACCCGGAATATATAATAATTTTTTATAAAAATTTTAGAATTTTAGATGTTACAACTCTCCCAGCCAATAAAATTTGGAGTCCTCGAAATTACCTTGAATCAAGCAGTTCTGGGATCACTGCTTTGTAGCATCGTTTCACCCACTTTCCCAAGTGAAGCTGCCAGGTCTTATGGTTTCTCCACAGCACCTTGACTAACGGAATCTTCTTATTCCGTAATTCCTTCTTCCAGGAGCGAAATCTTTGCGCTCTTCTTCGCTATCATCAAATCGGCTCGGCTCAATTGTCTCAGAGACTACATGTGTGGTCTGATCGGTACCTCCATTAGCATGGACACGTGAAACACATCATGGATCCTTTTCAAGTCGGAGGTAATGCCAATACGTATGCCACTGGTCCACTTTCTCAATCACTTCATAGAGCCAATAAATCCTAGGGCTGACTTGCACTTTTCCCGAAAATCTCATCACCTTCTTCCCGGCGATACTTTCCAAAAACACCTTTTCGTAGATCTCATGTCGAATATCTTTTCTTTCATGTCGGCATATGATTTACGTCTATTAGTGGCCACCTTCAATCTCTCTAATCATTTTTCACTTTTCTTCAGTCTCTTGTATCAAGTCGGGACGATCCTTTCTTTTCACTCAATTGGGTGACGATGGTGTTACACATTTCTCCCATATAAAGCCTCATAAAGGCGCCATTCAATAATACTTGATTGGAAGCTGTTGTACACAAATTCAACTAAAAGCAATGTGTTGATCCCAACTACCCTCAGAATTCGATCCACACAACTCCTTAACATATCTTCGAATGCGGATCACTCTCCAGTTGTCCATCCGTTTGTGGGTGGAGGCGGTATGCGAAATTCAGTGTTCGCGTGCCCAGGCCTCTTACCAAATTTCCCAAAATCACCGAAGTAAACCTCTCGGATCTCGGTCTGAAATAATGGATATAGGAATCCCATGCGAACTATTTCCTTGATATACGACTCTGCTTGGCAGCCGAGAGAATAGTCCGTTCTCAGCAGTAGGAAGTGGCGACAGTTAATCGATCTGCGACTGGCCCGGAGTCATACCTTCTCCTGGCCAATGGTAGCAACCACAAAATCCGTGGTGATTCGATTCCCATTTCCACTCCGGTACTCTAATGAAGAACACCAATAATCCGAAGAACTTGATGCTCTGCCTTTGCTCTTTGACACACGGAAACCTTGGCTACAAATTCGGCCATCTCTTTTCATCCGGACCACGAATGACATTTTAAATCTCGATACATCTTTGTACTCTAGGGATGGATAGCAAAGATCCACTATGTACTCTTAAGTATGGATTTCCCTCAAATCATTACGGTCGAGTACCTGAGCAGATCATATAATACAACACTCCATTTTCGTTCCTTTGTGAACTTCCGGTTTTCCTTACCATTTCTAATCGATTTATTATGGCAACGAATTTTCTCTTCTTTCCTTTGTGCCTACAGCACTTGATTCAACAAACTCGGTCTGCTTCTCGGTTACCTTGTCTGATACCATTGTCATATAATGACAAATGGGCATTCAACGCTTGAAGCGTTCGTATTGACTTTCTACTCAAAGTGTCGGCCGCTCACATTGGCCTTTCGGTGATATTGATTCTGAGTCATAATCTTTTATCGAGTTCCATCCATCTCCGTTGCCTCAGAAGTTAAGCTCTACATTTGTGAGGCAAATACTTAAGACTCTTATGATCGGTGTAGATGAAACACTTCTCTCCATACAAATAATGTCTCCAGGTACTGAGCAAATCTGATTGCGGCCCGATTCGAATCATGCGTAAGGGTGGTTCCTTTCATGCGGCTTCAAGCGTCTTGAAGCATAGGCTACCACTTTACCCTCTTGCATTAGGACAAATCCAAGTCCATTTAGTGACACATCACTAAAAATCACATATTCTCTACCGCAGGTTGGCTGAGTAAGAACCGGAGCCTCGGTTAAGAACACTTTCAACTTATCAAAACTTCTTTGACATTTTCTACTCCATTCATACTTTACATTTTTCTGGAGCAATCTCGTCATGGCTGCTGATCCTGAAAACCCCTTACTTGAATCCTTACGTAGTATCCTGCTAGTCGCAGGAAACTACGCACTTCTGTAACATTTCTAGGTGGCTTCATTCAGCAGAAACCCGCCACATTTTCTTTGGATCTCTCGGATTCCTTCTTTCGATACTATATATGCTAGAAAAGGACAGCTAATTTCTTCCAAAACTCACACTTGCTCGGTTTTCATACAAGCTGCTCTTTTCTCAAAGTCTCTAACACTACTCTAAGATTGTCATGACTATCTGATCTTTTGAATACACAAGAATGTGGTCTATGAACACTCTGGCCAGTCTATACGATTCGGAAAATATACGAGTTCATTTAGGTCCATGAAGCATGTTGGAGCATTTGTCAAATCAAACGGCATTACAAGGAACTCACCAATGTCCATATCGCGTCCTAAGCGTAAAGTCTTATGCATGACGTCTTTAATTCTCAGCGGTGGTACCCGGTCGCCAAGTCGATCTTTGAAAGATGCTTGCACCTTTAGTGGTCAAACAAAATCATCAAATTATGGGTAAGCAGTTACTTCTTTCTTGTTAACTTGTTCGGGTTGTGCCAATCAATACATAGCGAAGTGTACCCTCTTTCTTTTAACAAAAGCAGGGAGCTCCCCCATGGTGATACACTTGGTGCAATAAACCCTTTTTTCTAGTAGTTCTTAGAGCTGTGATTTCAATTCCTTTAGCTTTAATTTGGAGCCATTACGTACGGTGTAATGGATCTTCGGTGTAGCACTGCGTGTCGATATGGCGCAATCTCCCTATGGGGGCAATCTTATTAACTCTTAGGAAACACATCAGAAAATTAAGCTAACAGTAGGGATATCGAATGCACTAGGCCTTGCCTTCACTATATCAATCATATAAGCGAGTAGGCTTCACATCCCTTTCCGTACCATTGTTACAGCGGTGGCGCCAGATATCACATTAGATAGATGATTTGACTCTATAGATGAAGGTTACTTCATCTTCATTCGTGTCTTTAAGATTTACTCTTTTCATTCTGTCGACTATTGCTTGATGTCGGGGACAACGAGTGGCGTCCCCGATATCATGAACTCACACGAAGAGATATCAATCAAATCTCGAATTCATACTCGTATTTTGATAGGACAATCTCATAGACTACGTTCACAATAACACTATGGCCAAGCGGGTTCGTCACGAAGATGTCATACTGGTTTTCCAACTTCTCGTGATTTACACAGGTTAGGTAAGTGGTACATATGTATGAATAGTGATCACAGATCTATCAATGCATGAATAATAGTATCAAGATAGTAAAATTACCCGACTATCATCGGAGCGTCGGTATCTTCCCCCTTTGCTTTCATTGCATATGCTCTATTTGAGCACGACCATCTTGCCTACCAGCGTTTGTGTCCGCATCACCGGGCGCTCGGTGATGCAACCTCTTGTTTGCCTTTTTGTACCACTAAGGCTGTACCCCGGTGCAGGTGCTGTAAATGAGCAGGCTCTAGAACAATCTCTCTTTCTCTGTGCTCTTTGGATCCACAAATCAAACAAGCACACAGTAAGTCTCGACATTCTCTTTATGATTTCTCCAACGATAGAAGCGATAGGAAGCAATCTGTCCTCTAGAAGGACCTCTGGTGTACTCGCGGCAGCCCGGTGTTAGTGAGTAGTATTATTCCCTCACCGTGCTTTGGTATGGTGGCTGAGCCCTGTGGTCCCAGTTCTTCCTTTGTTGTTGTTGTGAACCCGGATGACACAGTTTTCTTTCCACATCTTTTATCCTTTCTCTCTTTTTCCTCTTTCTTTACTCTTTCCACATTCAATGCCATGTCTGAATTTTTGGAGAAATCCTCGTGGCAAAATCTTTGTGACATGAGCTCGGGCTGTGGTCGTTAAGGCCGTCTTCAAACCTACGGCACTTTTCTTCCTCGCTCCACCAAAGAGTATCTCGGGAGCATACTTGCTCAAGATGTGAATTCTCTTTGATATTCGGTCACACTCCTTCTGTCTTTGCTTCAGATTATGAAACTCTCGTCTCATGTTGTTCAGATAAATGCGACCCACATAATGTTTCTTGAACTCATCCAAGAAGAACTCCCATGTAACTCTCTCTGATGGTGCGATCCTAGTCACGGAAACCCACCACTAATAAGCCTCATCCTGTAGTAATGAGGTCGCACATTCCAACTTCTCTCTTCAATTTTATTGCAATGCATTTGCGAGCGTTAAACTCAGTTCTCTGGAGCCAATTTTTACGCCATAGAGGCTCGTCCTCTTTGCTCCCATTAAAATCTACGTTCGATTTGCTGCCATTCTCTCGATAATTTGTCGGCTTTCAGACAATTGCAGCTGGTTGCTAGGCTCTTTGCAATGCACAGACTAGGTAGCTGTGGGATACCCATAGTACCTCCTGCCGCGTTGCAGTTCGATTCGTTGGTGGGCGTGGAGTGCTTGCCCACCTTTCACACTAAGCAGGACTATTTGGGGCGAGTCCTGGTCATCCTCGACCACAGGAAAGCTTGAACCGTCCATGCTTATCCTAATAAGACCAGCAAGAACCGTCGAGTCATGTCATGCTATATACGATGAAATGCATGTTAAACACAATTTCAAAATCATTTACAAGCGATTTAAAATCATTTTTGTAGAGCCGTCTAAACTTTAGGCTCGATACGATAAAGTTGTGACGCCCCTTACGACCAGGCAGCAGGGGCGGGATCGAACCCGAGTCGGGATCACTAAAATCACTCCAAAATTACTCAAAATCATATCTTTGCGGAAGCGATTACAAAATTGGGCAAGCCCGTAAACATTTACATTTAACAAAATCCATTTACAATGTAGGCATCGAAGCCTTTTCAAAATGATTTCAAAATAGATGTTCGGTATTCAAATTGTTTATACAAAATATCATATCAAAAGAACACATGAAATGAGTGCACGTATGGAGCATACTCGAGATTTCTTTCTTTATGACTCGGATTTCGCCGATCTTTGGGTCATGCTCGATCACTATCTATCACTCGTACTGCGCATTGGTAAAAACAACACTAAGCATTTCATGCTTGAGGTTCTATACAAATCCATTCCTCGGTTCAGCTTAAATCAATTTATGCAATTTAATAATTAGGAACTTTCAATCATTTGGATGATCAATATAAATACATTACATATACTTTGTTATATATATACAATAAATTATAGTTCAAATTTGATCATCCCATAGAAATACATTTTCATAATCAATATTTCACAATCTCGAATCAATTCAAATATGCACACAAATTCAATTTAATTTATGACATTCCAATTCAATTACGAAATCCAATTCCAGTTAAATAAATTGATTATGCAATCAATTAGGATTACGTCAATCACTTCGATTATGCCAATCAATTCGATTATGCCCATCAATTGATTTATGCATGCCAATTTAGCGCATGTCTTGATATACAGGGATATCGAGTCACCGGCCGCAGTCGGTGGCTGCGAGGCCGGTATCACATGGTTTTATAACCGCGGTCAGTCTGGGCTCTTTATTTGGTTATAAACAATCAAATAGTGAACACTCTGCCGTCACGGTCATTTGGAAATTTCAGCGATCGGGTGACATCAATAGGTGTGATCTTGCTATTTGACCTATTGGTATACCAATCACATCGCTATCTGAAATAAGCGATTAACGTTATTAAGGGGCGTTCAAATCCTTTATAGCAAAATATAGTACAATATGCGCTTGTATAAGCAGTTTATTTTCAATAATCCTTGAAATTTTTATATGCAAATATTTCACAATCACTTTCTCCAAATCAATTAAATCAATTCAATATGCTTTTAGAACAACATGCAAAAACTTGAAGCGAGAATAGGAGTTGGTAGAACAAACCCAAAATATTGCACTTTGATTCCAATCCTTGGAATCTCAATCACCGGTTGGCTTTTCCTCCTCGTGGAGTCCTATTCCAAAACCATTAAAGAACAATATTATTCAAGTGTACTAGTGGTTTGGTTAGGATTGATTTCGGAGTTTAATATGGGTTCCAATTTAAACATTCTGTATGTAGATGGATTCTTGACTCAATGGGCTTTCCATAGAGTGCGAGAACACTCGAATCGGAGTTCGGACGTAGGAGTTAGGACCTTCCGAAGTTGGAGGTCATACATAGTCAAATCCTGAACTGACGAGCAGACCCGAACTGGACGAGCTCGTCTACCACCTTGGTCAAACATCTTCTATACTCCTCAGGAATATTAATGTATTCTTGACTCAATGGGCTTTCCATAGAGTCCAAGAACACCCAAATCGGAGTTCAAACGAAGGAGATATGACCTTCCGAAGTTGGAGGTCATGTGTAGTCAACTTTGTGGTGACCTGAGCCCCGACGGTACAACGAAGTGACGAGCTCAGTCAAACACCTCGGTCTGACATCTAACATCCTCCTCGGGCATATGAATGTATTCTTGACTCCATGGGCTTTCCACTTAGAGTCGAGAACACCCAAATCGGAGTTCAAGCGAAGGAGATATGACGCCCGAGTTGGAGGTAAATGCGTGATCAACACGACGGCGGCGCGAGCCCGGCGGCCTTTGTTTGACGGCGCGTTTGTTGGGCCGGCCGAAACGTTAGACGACGCTGTTGGCGACCCGCGTTGGACGTCGCGTTGGGCGACCACTATTTGGCCGACCACTTTTTGGCGACCACTGTTTGACCTTTGTTTGATGATCCTTTGTTTGGCGACCCTTGTTTGGCGACAACGTTTGGCGACCAGTTTGGCGACCACCGGTTAGCGACACGGTTTGGCGACCAGCGACCCATTTGGTATTGAATTAAAAAAAGACATAATGGTCTACAGAAGTCGAATTAAGAAATTCAAAAGCCTAACATCAAGTTCATTGATGTGGCTACAATTTCTGAAGGACTACTGCCAAATTCTCTTTATATCTGATCCAAAGCCCGTTCCTAAGGTACGGCTGGATTGACCGAACTAGACAAGTGACCCACCAGATTTAGCTAGGCTGACCTCATTAAAGGACTATAACTTAGTCTACGAGAGGTCCAAATCGAAATTCAAAAGCTAACATCAAGCTAATTGGTGTGGCTAATTACTAGAAGGGCCTTCTAATTTCCCTTCACTTCGTACCTAAAAATTAGCTCTAAGGTTCGGCTAGCTCGTACTACCACAATGTGGCGGCTTCCCATGGTTTTAAAATGCAGCAAACTTTCCTAAGGCGAGATAACTACCCAACAATCCTTAGGGTAGAAAGAAGACCAAGTAGGAGAAGACCCACCTCATGGGTTTGTCGAATGTCCACGGTTCCGGTCTCTACTTGTAGCTCTTGTCACTAGGAAGGGCTTCGCCCCGTCTTGTGGGAGACCTATGGTCCCGATCGTCGGAGAATCTAGAGAGAAGGTGGAGAGCCTCTCTCTCCTAACTCCCTTTTCTCTATTTTCTTTTCTTATGGATCACTTTTAATCATTACTTTTAAAAGGAGGAGCTTCCTCCCTCTTCCTACATGCCCATGTCATTTCCTTGAATTTTTTTCCTTTACTCATTTATTTCTCCTAATATCACTTAGACATATAAACTTATTTACAATTGACCCTTGGGTCCCCATTTTACAATTTCTATATTTTCTCTTTTTCACTTGGGTTCATTATTCAACAATCATCTAATCAATATTAAAAAAAATTTCCAGAAAAATACCCAAGTTGGCTCAATTATACCCGGAATATATAATAATTTTTATTATAAAAATTTTAGGGTATTTTTAGGGTGTTACATTTGGTGCCCACATCTTGTTTGAAAATTGAATTGTTGTACCAAGTGTACTAATCGCTTGGTTAAAGTTAATTGGAATACATGGTAAGAAAGAATGTAGATATGAACAAGAAATAGAAATATATGTAGATTTGATATGTAAAGGAGCATAGATAAGAAAAGTACCTACGGGTATCAAAAGAAGAGTCTGTATTCTGTACTCCTACGGGAGATAAGATAGTATGATAAAGTACAAGAAAAACGTACAAGTATAGAAATGTATATGTATATGTCATAAGATATGATAGTCTGATAAAGTACATGAAGATATAAGTTAACAAGATATAAGATGTTACAAGTAGATGACATGATATGAATATAAGATTATATGATATGAATAGATGATAGACATACCTAAATGAATAGATGGAACATGCTAGGAACACATGATAGAAATGCCTAAATGCGCTAAGAACGATAGAGATAAGTAAAAGATGACAAAGCACAGGAATGTGTACCTGTACATGAATGATAGGTATATATGAATATATGAATGAGTAAATGTATGCATGAAAAAAATATAGGAAATGCAATATGTATAGACGTGTTTATGAAATATGAAAACGAACTGAAACATGAACCTGAATATGAAAGGCAATATGTCATGAACACATAATGTGGCTAAGAATGCCCTTATTATAAGATAGTAAGTTATTGAACTCGTATAATTGTAGGACTACCCAAGACCAGATATTGAATGACACTTAAACGCTTTGTTACGTGGGCGGGCATACGTATAGTACTGATTACTCCCGATTAGTGAGGCGACTATATACGGTATTAGCCCGGCACATTAGTATGATGCCGATTAGTACTCGGTACTCGATTAGTGTGACGACACTCTTTGATGGTGCTTTGGCATTAGTACTTGGTACTCTCGATTAATTACTACGGTACTCTACGATTAGTCTTGACGGCACTCGACCGATGCCGACACATTAGTACTTGATTACTCTCTATTAGATGCGATTACTCGATTAGTGCGACGACCTCTGTCGGTCTTGATTACTCTTGCTTGTGCTCTGACGCCTCCAGTCTTGTATTTTGCAACCAAAGTACTTATTGTGTTGTGTCCTACTCATTTCTTATGATTGGTCTGGGTAGTCAAACAATTAAATGATAAGGGACTAAATAAGAATAAGAATAAAGAAATGTACATCGTTCTGATTAGAATGTACCTATGAGTACTTTTGTATAAGTATAAGTTTTATAGTACCTACGGGTACCTCTGTATCTGATTAATTTCTGTAGTACCTACGGGTCCCTCTGTACAAGGATAGGTTCTGTGGTACCTACAGGTACTGCCGTATAAGATCCGGATAAGGATAAACTCAGTAGTACCTACGGGTACCTCCGTATGAGTATAAGTTAGTAGTATCTACGGGTACTTTTAAATAAAAATAAGTTTGATATAAGCACAAGTATGTGTCTTTTAGGACATTTGAACAATTAGTACTAGAATTTTTCATTATAAGAATAAGTTCCATAATACGATTATACGTTCCGTAATATCTACGTAGTACCCTACGGTACCTCCAGGAACAAAGTGTAATCTCATTGATATAAGTATAAGCCCTATGGTATAAGTATAAGCTTTGTAGTACCTAAGGGTACCTTTGTATAAGCATAAGCTCTGTAACTCTTATGGCAGATCTGAACAAGTATAAGATAGATAGAAGTATGAGTATGTGGATAAGTACCTCCATCTAAGTATATGTATAAGTTTAGTACCGCATACGAGGAAATCGATATAAGTATGTGTCCTACGGGAGATAAGTATAAGTATGTGTCCTACGGGAGACAAGTATAAGTATGTGTCCTACGGGAGATAAGTATAAATATGTGTCCTACGGGAGATTGGATTAAGAATAAGTCTGCCATAAGTGTAAGATCTGAGTAAGTATAAGTTTGCTATAAGTATAAGTTTAGTACTGTATACGAGAGATCTGAACAAGCATAAGTTTGTTACAAGGATAATTATGTATGTAAATGTGTTATATGAATTCATGAAGATTCTAATATCTGTTACTGTTATATGTTTATTATGATTCAGTATAAATGCGTGTGTACCAGTATAAGTTAGAAGATACGTTTCCCACTAAGCGTAAAGCTTAGCACGGTTTTTTAATCCGTGTAGGTACAGAGGAGGACATTTGCGATCTTTCGCATACAGCTGGGCCAGCACACTAGTAGGGGTTCATCACAGTAGGTTCTGCGCTTTGAATATGTAATTGAAATGTAAAGTTTTTGTATATGTATAAGTAAATGGGACTCAGGACAGTATGTATGTATTGACAATGTAAACACTAAATTACTCGTGGGTAGTTTTATTTGCATTGTGATACGACATTCGATTCGCGATATGACCTGGGTCCACCAATGTCCGAAAAAGGTAAAGAGTTTCAAGATATAGTTCAAGACTTCGAACCCTACTGGATCACCATTCTGGGTCGGACTGTGAATCTGGGGTGTGACAAACAATATCCTTTGGTGTAGGAAGAACAAAAGTTGGAGGTTCAAACTCGATGATGATATAAACTTTTTCTTGGGGATTTAATAATTGTTTCTTTATTTGATTCGACTTGGTTCGTTCTTGTCGTTGGAACTCCACAGGACAAAAAGCTAGATTTTGGGTTTCATAGTTGAACATAAAACCAAAAGAATATGTTTGGGACTTTAATACATACAATGTGGCTCACGGGCCACAATGTATGTGGGGGCAATTGTTTGCACCAAAATTGAAATTTTGGCCTGATCTAGTAATAGGTTACAAAGCCCAAGCTCGTGAATAAAAGTTCAAATCAAAAGAGTCCAAATCCATTTGTACAAGCCCATAGAAGAAGTCCAAAGATATTTTTGAAATTTTTGGATGTCAAACAAAGCATATATGAGGTGCAAAAAAAAAAAAAAGATAGTTATCTATTGATGTGGAATATTCTTGGGGAACAAGTCTCCATGATGGAGACGTGGAAGATTTCTTGAGGATCAAGTCTCCACAATGGAGTCGTGGAGGTGCTTGAGGAACAAGTTCCCTTAATGGAGGACATGAGCAGTTACTTTAGAAAATGGAGAGAGTGGAGAATTCAGACTTGGACAGCAAGTCTTCTACGTCTAAAAAAGGAGCAAAGAATGATGAAGTAGGAGAACTAATCAACCAACCAATCAATCAACAATCAATCAAACAATCACCTAACAATCAATCAATCAACAACTCAGACTCGATGTCAATTTACAACAAATCCTAGCTTTTCAACAAGCTTTCACTAAATTCAAGCTTTTCAACAAGTTTTCAACAATTTTAGCACTTTATTTTATGGCTTTAGCCAAGTTTCTAGCAAATTTTCGGCAATGTTATTTCATTCATTCGTAGTGAAATCAAATATTTTTTCTAGCAATTCAAACATTTTGGTTGCAAGTTCTATTCATGTTTTTATCAAGTTTTCCAGCACAATACTGTTTTCATAGTCAAATCCAATATTTACTTCAACGATTTTAGTATTCTAGTTGCAAGTATCATTCAAATCTTTTAATTTTCAGCACTGTGTTATTTCATTCACTCTCAAGGAAATATAACGTTTTTCTTCAGTAATTAATTCCTTCAATTTTCTCATCTGTACATTTTCCACTTTGATTATGGGGAATTGTCAAGGGAACCAGAGAGCTTACATAGCTTGATTAGAAGTTTGATATATGAGTCATTCTAATTTGAAAACACTTTAATTTTCTAGCATGCCTACATACTTATATTTTGTATGATTCGTGTGAGATTAAAAAATCACCACCATAATTTCTAAAATGATTTAAGGAGTAATAGTAGATATATGGAAGTTGTTTTGTTGAAGATATTAATAAAGTATAATATAGTTTGTCATCAGTAAAAATAAATAAATTTTATGAGCATCATTGTTAAGTTATATTTAAATTTTGATGATTTGACTATGATATCCTTAATTTTAATATGTATAAATATTAAAAATTATAATTCATTTAATTCAGTTATATTCAATTATATAAAATAAATGATATTAAATTACTAAGTAAAAATAAATAAAATGAATTTAAAATAGTAAATAAAAATAATTTATCAATTTAACTATATTTTTTGTTTCTTATATCCAATGCAGGAATGAGAATCAAATATTCAAATTTAGATAAAGATCTCGAATCAAAACCTTATATCCGACCAAGCATTGATATCATGTTATGCTAACAACTTTTTAAAAGTTCAAGCTCTAAAACCATATGAAATTAAAGAACTCAAATAGTTATGTAAGGATTTGTTGTCTCTCGATTCTCAGAAATCTTCCTGACGTCGTGGCATTAACCACAACAAGTGACTTCACAAAACAAAAACAAGGCAACCTGGGCGGTGGTGTGACTACCATTCTCCGATGTTTAAGTTAGACAGAGAAATAGAGAGCGTAAATGTTAGGCTTTCAGTAGTGTATTTTCACATCCCTTTCTGTTGCCATTCCTTCCTTATTTATGAAGGAGGAGGATGATCCACTTTTTATGGAAAGTGGGTGATTGGTTTCCAAAATGGAATGGAGAAAGGAGCTTCATTTGCGCATCAACCGTTTTTCCTTTTGGATAGCTAAGGTCTCACCCACGCCTCTCAAGGATCATGATCATTCTAAGGACTATCATAAGCACGTGGTTCAGGAGGATATGTTCTGTTGCAAGGATCAACCGGAAATTATTAATCGACCATCTTCTGTAGACAAATGGCCAGAAGAGGGCTCGTGATAGGTCGGAAGCCGCAGTGTGTATATACGCACGCCCATGTGCGTTAGCGCACGTCGCCACCCCAAGTAACATAAGAAAATCTATGGTACGGATATCGATCCATGGGGATAAATGTGTTGAATACAGAGATTGGCTTTTGAATATTATCCTGATATAAATCATGGGTGAAAGAGTACTAGTGTCCTAATTTAAAACTAAACTAATCGATCTTAATGAATTATCAGAGCACGGAGACTAGGCCTATGTTTCCCTACCACTTTCGATGGATTATTTTCTAAAGATGATAATGGTTCAGTTTATTTATAACTTATTGATATTAGTGATTCAGCGATTTAAATACCCTCTCGAGGTGTGGTCACTATCTCTCTAGTAGAGCTGAGTGTATTCATCCTAACTCGACATCCGAAATGCTTAAATGTTCTAACCTTTACTTACACCGTAGATCGGAATATTTATTTACGTAATCAACTCGAAGGTCGCTTCTACTAAACCCTGGTATCCTCATCTCTCGAATCTCGATATCCAAAGAGATAATCATGCTAATGTTACGACATCACCATGTAAATGACTCACAGATATAAAGTAGATGTTAACAAGTTATAAACAACTCGAATAATATAAAATACTAATCTTAATCCATGCAATCGTGGATAGATTCAACAACACCTGTATAAATCTGTAACATACTAAATATGAGAACACCCGCATTTAATCTATAAAACACGCACTTATCCAAAAGAAGGAAAATACAAATGACGGGTGTTTTCTCCAAGATCAAAGTCCTGCTGTTATGATTTTCGTGCCCTAGTTCGTACGATCCTCGATGCCCCGAATTCTGGTCCCCTTTTTGCTTTTAATGATGGAGAGATTGTGAATCACAATGACGCCGACGTTGAGACATCGCGACGCTGTCGCTTGCCGACTTCATATCTAAACACCCAACGTCGACGCCGGGACGCCACGACGCGGGGACGCGACGCCCAGCAGTTTTTATGCACTTCCACCGATCCAAAAAAAAATGCATCCAAAACCCCTGCTCCACCCGCAGCTCACACACACTACAAAAATCGATGTCTAGCCATAAATAATACTTAATTTAAATATGAAATACGCTAAAAATGAAGACAAACGCTACAGGTTTGGTATGAGTGTTTTGTGCACTCATCACACCCCAACTTAGCTTCTTGCTTGTCCCTACAAGAACCGACTCCCTAACCTGGACACACACACACTACATAAATTACAGCCTAACACTAGGATCACGCACATGCTGATAGACAGAGGATCAAATTGGGCCGACTCACACTTTTGCTATTTTGTTCGAAGTTCAAGGGATTCGCAAGGGTGTTCGACTTTCGAAAGAATTAGATTGAAGTCGGTGTAATTGACTAATGCCTCATCCTCCAAGATATTCAATAACCTTTCCCCAAAGAACCTATGTGTTTTGAATAAATGACCTCTAGTTTATACCTAGGTTCCGACGCCCCCAAACTTGAGTTCAACTCACCTAATTGGGAAAATCTAACTATGAAATGATAGGAATGCACCGTTTGCTTTCCTGACATACCTACTCATAACATCAAACAAAACTAGTGCCCGTAAGTTTATGCTAAGTGTTCATGTAAGGCTTACTGGTGATTCCCCCAATAAGTCGGTTAAGGGCACCGGCATTCGCCTCCTCGAATCGCCACCCCGAACACTCAACTAAAACCTAAGGGCCCTAAGTTGTGGGAAGCTTCCATCTTCATTCCCTCGTAACGAGTAGTGAAGTCACGACTTCTACAATGCCTAAGGCATTTCTGGGCTTCAAAGGCCCTCAACCGTGCCCTGGATTCATCAAGATCCTACTTATTCGATGCCTAACTATACATATATATATATATATATATATATATATATATATATATATATATATATATATATATATATATTATTATTATTATTTTTTATTTGAGGCTCGAAGGAAATCCTCTTTTATTACCGGTGTCCCATCTATTCGTGTTTTAGAGACTCCTGTGGTTTGTTGAACCTGAATCTGTTCGACATCTAGGTATACTCCTGCAGGTCATCCGCATACAGTGTATTAGGGGCTCATTGAGAACAGCTTATTGAATATCCCAAGAGGTGAATCACTATGCCTCCCCACCTATTCAACCTAATTCCAAAACATCAAACACACAATGAATCCTCTTTTCGAGATATACACTGTTCTCCATGATAATAGTGATTCGGCCCAAATGTGATCTTCGACTCCCACACATGGCAACACACACACAAACTTCCTAAACACGACACCACTAAACATAGATATGATCTACCAAAAACACAAACAGGAACTAAACACACGACTCAACAACCTAAAATGAACAAGCGTAAATGAAACTAAACTAAAGCACAAACATGAAAATAAAACTAACTATCACAAAATTATACTAATCTAATAAAAACCTGATCACCACCCACACCCCCCAAACAAAAGTACTCAGTGTCCTCACTGGCAAGAAAAGAACATGAGAAGGTGAAGGGAACTCCCCTGGTGATCGGACAGGTCACTGCGGTGGTGGTGGTGGCGGCTGGTGGTGGGCAAGAAGTCAGCGCAAGTGGGGCCGGGAGGGACTGCTGCTGCTGGAGAATAGTGGCTTAGTTGGCCAGAACCGTACACATGTCAGTGAGAAGGGCCTCCATATCCTGTATAAGGAGGACTTGGTGATCCTGGGTCTCATCCCAGAATGCATCAAAGCGCTCAGTAAGGGCGAGCACCGGGTCCTCTAAGTCAGGTGTGGGACTGGAAGGGGCCGCCTCCGAGGTCCGGTCAGGGCGCGGAGGCGGGTGAGTGTAGGACCGCTTAACGCTACTGGGATCGCCCAGAGTCCAAAGCAGCTGATAAATGTGAATCTCGGCCCCGTCCGAGAGGTCTCACTCGACCGTAAGCCCTCGCAGTCGTGGTACACCCTGGGTTTAACCCGCAACCGATATATGTTCTGACAGCAACCACGCCGTTGTCATCTAGGCACCCCGCTTTGCTCGTATAGGCTATAAATGAGGAAAGGGTGCCCCAAGTTCATCTAAATAAGTCTCCTAAGCATGGAGGATGGCATCCTCTATAACCTCGCTCTAACATCGAACTTAACATCCTCAATGATGACATAATCAGCAGGCATCGCTGGCGCTCACTTCACACACGCCCTCTGGTCGCTTCCGGAACAGACGCGACGTGATGAAGGATGCCGACTCTCGGGATATATGCCAAATTCGGCCTCAAGTGGATCTGGCAGTGGCCCCATTGCTGAGTTTCCACCACCCCACCTGCTTGTCAAGACCCGAATGACCCTGGCACCTAAGCCGTCGAAGTCACCAAAGGCCCGGGGACATGATCAAGATGATAAAAGTATTGATAGGACTCAAGACTGAAGTCTACCAACACACCGCACCCTGACCTTCTCGACGACGTGGAGGCGAGGTCAAGGCAGAATTTTCGCACCACACTCATCTGCACCGATGAGTGTGGTCTAAGAGCGCCCGCCTATCCTCGTCGCAATAGTCTTGCAAGAATGCCTGGGGTGATAAAACCCTTTCTTGAAAAAAGAGCTGCTCTGCGTGCATGGTGTCGAACCGACTACGGCACTCCTCGCTAACGAACCTCGTGATCGTGCCGTAAAGCCCAGATCAGGTCCTCAATCGGCCCGACCTCGCGAAGGGCAACTTTTGCCTATTACCTGATATAGGTGGAAGTACTGGGAGTTTCTTAGAAGGACATTAAATAAATCGTCACTAAGGTGTCAAACAATCTGTGTCGTCAGGATATCGAGCACCTACAAATAAGACTATGAAAACTAGCCAAATGGGCCACGTATGTACACAAGCCCTAGGACATACGACAAACCCAACTGGATCACCCGAAACCTAATATGGAGGACTAGACCTAACAGGTGCGAATAAAACCTAACCGAGGCAAGGACACCTACGTGCAGTGTGGATGGCGCGAGACAGGCTGGACTCGGGTAGTGGAATAATGGTAGTGGCAAGTGTTTCGTGATGGTGCCTGAGGGCAAAACAATGGCCTCGACGGGTATGGAGTGACTTATGGTTGGTGCGTGGGCCACAGCGCGACTAGGGTCCAGCTGAGGAACAGTAGTATGAGCAAAATGGGGCTGGTTTCGCCTTAAACAGGTCAACGCTATACGTGCGACGTCTGCCCCGAAACGATATTCTTCCGTGCATGAACCGAAAGGGATCCTTATCTTTGATCGATGAAAAGCTCCCGACCTCTATCCACTTCTTTGAAATAATCGCGGCTACATGCAATAATTCTTCTCGAGCCAAGGTGGTGTGGAGCTACCGACATGTCACCCCCATCGAGCCTAAAGGCCAAGGGCTCTCCCGCGGATGGAAATTAAATCCTGAGACGGGTGGATCTCAAGACAGGCTTGCCGGCATCGATCACACTTTCGTGTATCAGTCACGGGCATCTCATGGTCGCCAATAATACCCCTGAGTATGGGCTCTATGTGCCAATATTCTGCCGCTTTGATGATTACCACATATCCCTTCATGAAGTTCGGCCAATACATATTGTCCCTATTCAGTAGTTAAGCACTTTAGGTATGACCCGTCTAGGGATCGTTTAAACAACTTCCCATTAACCAAAGAGAACTTGACCGACCCCGGATTCGGGATCTGTGAGCTTGCCTTCAAGCCAGGAGTTCTCCCGCGGCCGATATCGTACTACGGGGTCATTCTGCAGTTAGAGACTCGGCCCAATTCGACTTACCCAGTAGTGATAATTGAATAACTGATTGGATAATAGATGGGTAGGGAACATTGTTTCTATCGAAAAGAAGAGGCTACTTACTCGCCAAGGCGCCCGCTTTCTCATCATAGCTCCCAGGATGTGCTCGAAGCTCTGTCGAGTCGCCCAAGGCCGTTTAACCGTGTGGATACACACTGGCCATTCGAGTGGTCTCGCGACTCATTCTTCAGCTTACTTGCCCTTCCACCAATTGAGAATCACTTAATCGACTGTAGGTCGATACGATACCGCACCACCTCGGGGCTAGATAGCCCCATACTCGATTCATCATGAGGCGCCAAGCCCAAACGCATCGGGCCGGCTTCGATTTCTCCCTGGGATGGAGTATTCTTTCAAGTTGCAACCAATGCTAGCTTTGGTTTGCCAAGATGCCCCATCTACATTGAGGTCCACCAGCCTAAGTCAGCCCCAGCCTCACCGGATTGGGACTTACCAGAAATATGCCCAACTCTATCATTTTTTAGCCAATCTGGCTTATATTGAATAATCACCAGCTTAATTCACCGTCATCGAGCCATACTCCCCGACAAGTCGCTTGTGAATGGTGTCTGCTCGGGGAGGTCGGCTAGTACAACAATGGGTAGTTTCGGAAGACATGAGCTTCTTCGCTGCTACCCTGAGGGCTACGTCGCTTCGAGGTGGTCAGATCGGCTCAAGGCGCCTAAGGATTTGCTGACGAAAAATACTAGCCTCTGCTTTCTATTCTCATCTTCCTTGAACAGGGCAGCACTTACTGAGACATCTAAAATTGCCAAGTATACGAAGAGTGTTTCACGGTCATAGCGGCTAAGTACTGAGGTTCTATAAGATACTCGCTTGATAAGCCGGTGGAGGGCTCGGCCACATTCCTCATTCCACTTGGCTCCGTGTGGCCCCCGAAGGTGACAAAGAACAAATTTTTAGACGGTCTCAGAATCGAGAGATGAAACTGGCCTGTGGCTGCAACCTAGCCACCAACTCGTTGTACTTCATTTCTGTAAGCGAGTCGGGACTCCAAAATAGCTTTAAGTCGAAAGTGTGTTGGCTTCTATACCCTCCGAGTCACCATGAAAACCCAAGAATCGCCCGCACCGACCGAAGGCGCACTTAGAGGGATCAGATTCATACCGCACGCCCTGGGAGTTCAAAAGCCTTCAGTCCATGGTCTCCATGCTCTTCGATTTTACCAACATGTCATCAATGTAAACCTCCATGGTTTTTCCGAGTAGCGGCCTGAACATCTTGGTCACTAACCTCTGATATGTTGCCCCGACATTCTTTAAGTCAAAAGGCATCACATTGTAGTAGAACAACTTGTGTAGGGTGATGAAGTTTGTTTTTTCCACGTCCGACGGGTGCATGGGTATTTGATGATATCTTGAGAAGGCATCTAAGAACGACAACATCCCATGCCCAGCTGACGCGTCGACAATCTGGTATATCCGAGGTAAAGGGAAGCTATCTTTCGGGCATGCCTCGTTGAGATCCGTGTAGTCCACACACACTCTCCATTTACTGCATTTTTTCAGGACTACCACCACATTGGCCAGCCATTCCGGATACTTTATCTCCCTGATGAATCTTGCCTTTAAAAGATTATCCACTTATGCCCGACACAACCTCTCGGGAGAAGGTCCACCGTGGAAACGTCACTTTCTTCGCGAACCGCTCGACCGAAGGGATGACATCTTGGCCAGGAGAGGTATAAATGGTTAACGCCACTATGTCTCGAAGGGAGTCCAAGCAAATACATCCATATTACGGCGTAATCCCACTGTGATGTTCCTTCTCCCGCCGGATGAGGGAACTAACATATGTGGATTTATTCTGGCTTGCTAGATATTGATTCCTGTGGGTCTACTATGAAATCGCCCCGGTTCTACCCGTCGCGCTATCGTAATTTGCCATTCTGTGGTCCTGGTTTCGAGGGTTGGATTGTAGGAGCGCTCTTCCCTCAAGCTCCCGTATTGATAGTTGGTAGCATTGCTCTAGCCGCTAGTCAGTTACTCAGAGGTTAATCCGCTCCAGTATCGGGTCGCAACCGATCATTCTGATGGTAGTCGAGGGAACAACTTTCATCGCATGCACAGTTCTTACTAACAATGGAATTGTACGTGCCCAGTCCTCGATTAACCGAAAATAAGACTTGCTAAACTATGTGGCCCCGCCACTGGGAGAGCAAATGTCGCCCATCGCATCGTGGTTGCCTCTGCAAACCCGACAAGATTCTACCACCAACCCATCTTCGTCAAAAGAGATGTTCATCTCGCCCAAGGCTGCAAACGTAACAGTTTGGTCGCGCTTACTAGTGGTCAACCGGGCACTCGCACACTTCAAAACCTTAATACAATGCAGGCATGAGTGCACATGGTGCGGGAGTAATGACCCCAGACGGTTAATAGGGGAAAGCGATATACACCTACCGACCGCCACGCTGGTCCGGGATGCGGATGGTGTTTACCCTAAGAAATCGTGGTTGTACGCAACAACCTCTTCTTCTCAGCGCCAACCCGATATCATCGTCACCAATCGGATCCCAGGTCGAGCATGCGCCGTTCAGGCGCGATCGGCGCTCGCTCGCAGGTGATCTCAATCGCGATCGGTCCCGCGGTTGATATCACTCGAGGCGCTGCGGCGATTTTACTACCTACCTGTATCAGTCACGACATCGTCGTCGCCATGGTCTCAATTATATTCAAAGATCTGCGCCAATCGACCGAATGGAAGTATATTTGAAACAGGTGTGATCAGATGGAAGAGGTGAGTCACATAGATGCTGGTGCGTAAACCAGTTCCTCTTTCCTGGCGGATCCGAGCCGCTTCCGGCTCTACCCGACTTCCTTTATCTCGACCGACCCCAATGGACGGGCCGCCGCCAGGCCGTGATCATCAAGGATTCGGGAGGTCAGCCTTGATATCGCCCTCCGTCAATATTTATCTCGCCCGTCAGACAATCTTTCTTCCATTGTAGTAGGCGGATCCAGAGATAATGAGTGGAAGAAAGGGGTGGTCGGCCCAAAACTCCTCCGGAAATTCTGGAGGACCACATCCATACTGTACGAATCAATCTGTTGGACGGCCTCTCCAAATGTTCTGGTGAAATCGCGGATGAACTCGTCCTCTCGTTTGAAGATGGTTTGCAGAGAGCTGATGTTTCCCTTTTGTCGAACTGAGCACATGTATTGGGAAACAAATGCAACCCATAACTCATTGAACGAGTTGATCGATTTCCGTGAGTTCAGGAACCAAGCTGTACAGCTCCTTCAAGCTAGCCGAATACTTTTTGTATAACAAGCCGCTGCCTCCCGCATTTGAGTATCATTTCTTGATTGAAGTGCAAAGATGTGGTCATATCGACCGAGAGCCATCACATGGCAAAAGACTCAGATGACAAATCCACTGGGTGGCTCAGAGCTCAAGATGTGCTAGCCTGGCCACGGAGGATACCATGTCTTCGTGTCCCTGATACCGGGTGGACGGTGCATGTACAAGGTGGGTTTAACCAAGGTAGATACATGAATCCAAATGACGGTGTTACACCCTGCGGCCACATGGGCATACGAGGGTTTGCTCTAACTCGGTCGCCGCCTCCGCACTTCTTCAGACCGACAAGGCATGCCATTGTGAAAGCAATTTGGAACGCGGGGCCTCTTTCTTGATTCGGCCTCCGTTTGTTCTTTGGGGGTGGCGGTCGGGAAGCGGAGAGCTTCTGAGAGGATAACTCATCGTCCATTTGCTACATCAACGTCGCTCGGCGGGATGGGCTCCGCCGCCTCTATTTTGTTTGGCCAGAGTGCGGAATGGCTGCTCCCTGGTGCATTTTCACCCCGTCCTCTTCCAAGCGAAACTGCGGTGATCATTCTCTTTATGCGTAGATGGTCGGCACGGCTGCATGAATTCATCCATCTGTCGGGCCTGTTCTTCTTGCTTCGTCTCCATATCTTGCAATGACAGCGAAGGCGGTGTGAGCCAGTTGGTGGGTTCTTGGCCATAGCAAATGGGATCAAGCGAATCATATAAATGGCGGAACTACGAATCTTGAGCGTGGGGGATCGCTTGATAACTGACAAAGCCTCGCACGTTCCTGATGAGATTTTTTACTTGGTCATTCCCACAGACGGCGGCAATTGTTGTCTCTTGGATTTTCAGAGTTTTCGGATCGTCGGGGCATTAACTTAGAAGCAAGGACCTGCAAAACAAACAAGGCACTGATGGTGGTGTTGCGGCCGGCTCTCCGATGCTTAAGTTAGACAGAGAAATAGAGAGCATAAATATCAATTTTTCAGTAGTGTATTTTCACATCCCTTTATGTTGCCATTCCTTCCTTATTTATGAAGGAGAAGGATGATCCACTTTTTATGGAAAGCGGGTGATCGGTTTCCGTAATGGAAGGGAGGAAGACGCTTCATTTGTTCGTCAACCGTTTTTCCTTTTGGATAACTAAGTCGTCCAAATCTTCCGCCTCAATGATCGTTTGATTATCCTAAGGGGGGTTACTTACGTGGTTTGTGGGAGGATATGTTCTTGAGCTGCAAGGGATCAGTCGGGAAATCATTGGCTAGCCATCTTCTTAGAGATGGCGGCTGGCTAGAAGAGGGCATGCAGCCTGCTAAAAGAGGATGTGCCTGGGCAATAAACCTTGGAGGCCTTTGCTGTGATCGGATAGTCCACAAGCCGGACTTCAGGTCGTGGTCCAGATCCGTGTTCGTATGGGGATGCTTGGGCCTCTTGTGGGCTTTTATCCGCCTGGGCCTTCTGAATAAGAATGTTGGGTCAAAAGCCATGGTACCCACAAGCTTAACTTTAATAATAATATCATGTCTTTAAAATCAACATAATGAAACTTAAAATTTATTTATTAAATGATTACTACCCAAAAAGTGATATTTTTGTGGAGTCCACACCCTTCGTGACCCCTCAGGGTACCCTTCAGGTGGGTCCCACTCATAGGATATCCTCATTCCCACTGAGTTCCTTTCGCCTCCCGCAGATTCTAACCTGCGACCTAGGTCTTTAGTCCAATACATCTCTTGCACTAACCAAGGTGACTTTAGGTCACGGCTGCATGACCCCATTAATAAAATTTATGCCTTAAACATTTAAATATCGTAATACCAACTTCAAATTCCTACTATGGCCCATCTCTACACTTAATGATTTTCATATTCTTTTTTGCTAATGACAATTTTACCCTTATCCCCATACAACAATCCCAAGTTTCCATCATTTATCATCTCCTACTTTAGTCTCCAAATACTACAATGTGACACTTAAGGTTTTATACACCCCTACAAGATTTGCTGTAATCGTGACACTCTCCTGGATGGGGTGTTACAAAATCCTCCCTCATTAGGAACATTTCGTCCTCGAAATGAATAAACTAAACTCCAAAAGAAAGGAAAGGAAATTACCTCATTAGGAAATAATTGAGGGTAATGACGTCGTGATCCAGCCTGCCCCAAGTAGCTTGGCTCCTCCTTCTCATGATTCCTCCACAAGACTGACTAATGGAATCACTCTTTACTCCTCAACACCTTTCCTTGCACCCACAATCCGCACGTGTATCTCTCTCTCATGTCAAGTTCTTTAACCGTGACCTGTTGTTCTCTCAATACATGTGAAGGATCTGGGATATATTTCCTCAACATCGATACATGGAATGTATCATGAATCCAATGATAAAAGATAAAATGGAAAAACCAAAAAGGTCCATATCATGGCTTGAAGAGGTTTGCTGTAGGTTTTAGTCCGTAGACTGGACCACAAGAAGGCCGATGTTCACACGCATTTACCCAGGCAGTAGAGGCCACAGCTTAGGGATGAGGAGCAATGGGTTTGAAACGTCCCAAGCTACGCATTACCAAGGATGTAAACGGAGGGTCAACGGGCAATAAGAGGTTCCAGTAAGCAATTAGGGTTTTATGGATTATTTATCTAAACTTTCAATTGAGTTATATTAAGGTGTTAGCTATTAAATCATATTAGATTCTAGTTATTTTGCTAAGAAATTGCAAAAGAAAGAATGAGATTATAAGGATTGTCAATTTAGGGTCAACTTGGATGTTAATGAAGTGATGTTGTTTGATTGGTTTTAATTGATTTAATGACATTACTTGAAATGTTCAAGGAATTCAATGGAATTAGTTGGAATTAAAAGTTGAATAGAAAATGAGATGAGAGGGGTTAGGCTAAGAAAGGGTTTGAATTGAAATGCATTGGTTTGTTTTAGTTTAAGTAAATTAATGACATTGATGAATGATCAAATATAATTTGTCAAAGAAACGGAAGAAATCAAGAAATAATTATGAATGTGTGACATGTGATTCACCACCTTAGGAGAAGTATGGAAAGTTGAGTTTCCATTGATTTTAATCTAATTGAAGTGATTAAATGCCTAATGGAATGTAAGAATTAATGTTTTAAGAAGAAGAATTGATTAAGATATAATAATTTTTGCTAAGGTGACGGGCATTATGGGTTTTTCACTTTAAGGATGCTAATGGCTTGATGTATTTGCAAAGATGTTGTTTGAGCCTTGATTTAATTCAAAGGAATTGATAAGCTGAGACTTCACATGGAGGGATGTTCTCAAGACAATATTCAGAACACGGTATGGGTACTTGAGTTTCTAGTCATGCCAATCGATTCTACGAATGCCTTAGCCGCATGGATCTCATGAATAAGATTTTCCACTACTTTAGACTCGGGCTGTTATCGTGGTTACCGACGATATACCGATCTATCTGTGCAGTGGAGAAGAACAGGCAGAGCACTTGAGGATAATTCTGCAAACATTGCGGGAACATCGATTATATGTTAAACTCAGTAAGTGTCCATTTTGCCCGAATAGCAGTAAATTTCCTTTCGACAATATAAGCTCGCAGAGGGGACTCTGATCCGCGGTGGCGTCGGCTTGCACCGAATTGGAAACCTCCTACAAGTGTTACAAAGATAAGGAGTTTTATGGGTTTGGCAGGGAATTACCGTAAGTTCTTTGAGGGATGTTCTAAGATAGCCGCACCTTGGCTCAGACCGACAAAGAAAGAGGAACCGCTTTTATGGTCGAGGCTCACTGCCAGAGTTTCATGAAACCAAAAGAGATTGACCTCAGCCTAAGACTTACACATCCATCGTATGGTGATGGCTTTGCAAAGTGTATTAGATGCCCTAGGCAAGGCCTAGCTAGTATTAATTAATGACAGGTGATTGTATATGCTTCTATGCAATTGAAGAAGCATGAAACATACTATCTCACGAACTCGAACTAGCGTATGGTATTTGCCTCATATACGGGAGGCATTACTTATATGGGAGTGCCCCGAGGATTTTACTGCATCATAAGAGCTTATGCATTCGTTTAATGTTGGTATGAACCGAAATATGTGACAAGAGGAGATGGATTGAACTGATCAAGGATTATGAATGTACCATTGAGTTCCCTATCGCACTTGAGGGCCGTGCATCTTCCTCGACTCATAGAATTGAGGTCCTTGTGGACTCGAATCGACAGATCAGAGTACTCGTTAGCCACATTTCATGTACGTCCCGTATTGATAGACATGATTAGAGAGCTTGCATTCAGGATCCACGTATAGTGCTTGAGAGGTGAAGTAGAGTCTCGGCAACGAGGGATTTATTATCAGAGAGGATGGGTACCATGGTCATGACAGAGGTCAGGTGTGTACCTGGATGTAAGTGATGTGAGGGGAGAGAGATTATGGAGGAAGCCCATTCCCTCCGCTTTGCTGGCGCATCCGGGAAGCACAAAGATGTATCATACCCTAAAGAACACTAACATGGAGTTCGTATATAATAACAAAGGAGACCGCCAAGATTGGTATGGCCCCTTATGAGGATCTTTACGGATCGAAATGTCAACTCCGCCTATTTCGGGATGAGGTATGGGGAAGGAAATTAGTAGGTCCTAAATTGTCCAAGTGACTTATGATAAGATCAAAGTTATAAGGGATAGATCGAAATTGCACAAGACCGATTTAAAAGTTACGCTGACAACCGTCGAGACTTGCAATTGGTGATAGGTGACTAAGTTTTTTTTTGAAGATTTCACCTTGGAAAGGTGTGTTGAGATTTAGAAACGAGGCAAACTTAAATTTCAAGGTATATCGGATCCATGAGGATTATGAGCAAGGTGGGGCTAGTAGCTTATGGTTGAAGTTACCCCCAAATAAGGATTCATGATACATTCCATGTATCGATGTTGGAGGAAATATATCCCGTGATCCTTCACATGTATTGAGAGAACAACCAAAGGCGCTTAAAAAGAGAACTCGACTATGAAGAGATACCCGTGTTGCATTAGATTGCAAGGAAAAGGTGTTGAGGAGTAAAGTGATTCCATTAGTCAAAGTACTATGGAGGAATCATGAGAAGGAGGCAGCTAATTTGGGAGCCGAGGCTCAGATGCGACGTCATTCCCCAATTATTTCAATGAGGCACTTCCTTCCTCTTTCGAGTTTAGTTTATTCACTCGAGGACTGCAAATGTTCCTAAGGAGTGGAGGATTTTGCAACACCCCGTCTCGAGAGTGTACAAGACATGATACCGTAGGGTGTATAAGAGCACTAAGTGTCACATTGTAGTATTTTGAGACTAAAGTAGAGATGATAAATGATGGAAACTGGATTGTTGTAATGTGATAAGTATAAAATTGTCATTAGCAAAAAAAAAGAATATGAAAATCATTAAGTGTAGAGATGGGCCATAGTAGGAATTTCAAAAGTTGGTATTGCAATATTTAAATATTTGAGGACTAAATTGCAATTAGTGAAAAGTTGAAAATATAAAAATGGGAAAAACAAGAGCCAAAATTCATTTGGTCTCAAAGTTTGCCCTAGCAAACCGTAGGAGGAGAAAGAGAGAGTCAAGAGGAGGAAGAAGAGGAAGAAGAAGGAGGAGGAGGAGATCAAAAATCAGGTATGGAATCCTTTATTTTTTGGTTTTTGGTATGAATTCCCATGGAGAATTAATGCTCCTTGGTCTAGGGTTTGGAAGATATCACCTAAACCCTAGATGTTTGTTGGGATTATGAGATTTTTCCCCAATTGGTGTAAAGTAAGCATGGAATCATCAAAGCATGTGGTTTTAAATAGAATTGCACTCAGTCAGCCTTTGATTTCCACCATGCTGGCGCTTCGAGTGCCCATAAAGACTCCATTTCAAGTGTTGTGGAGTTGCTTTAGATGAATTCTATGTAAATTCTTAAGGTATATGAATTATAGAAGCAAGGATGTTACCTGGTAGCAAAGTGGCAAAAAAGAAGCAAATCTGGAAAAATTCATGGATCAAGCTGCATATGAATACTGCTTTCCGCTTTCGACCGCTGGGATTTTGACCATAACTTTCTCATTTCTTATCCGATTTGAGTAATCATGGCTAATTAAAACTAGACTTCAAGGAAACCAAACATATAGAAATAGGTATCACTGTACTGATTAGGCGGCCTAAAAATTCACTCAAATTAGGCTATGTAAGCCACTATATGGTTCAGCTTTTTGAAATATAGATTGTACTCTCGGCTGTTCGGACGTAGAAGTGAGTTTCGGTGCTCCAATTTGGGTGATTCCAATTGGAGAAGAACCCTTAGCACCTTAGTTTCAAAAGAGTAAAGAACCAGTGTCAAATATGGAGTTAAGACATTGAAAAATGGGTATTTCAAAAAGTCCCGAGTGTAAAATCAAGAATGACTAGTCGGTGAAAAAATGCCATAACTTGAATTTGGATGAGCCTAATTGGAATGATTTCACTTCTAAGTAAATTAATATAGAGAAAAAAGGGGGATTTGAATTGAGGGCATTAAGGTCATTTTGTAAAGTAAAGGGGTATTTTGGTCATTTCCTTAATTCCGTCTTTTGAAGTGTGGTTCAATGGGATTAAAGTGAATGTGATGTAGTTGAGTGAAAATGAGTGTGTATGGTGGATTCAATGGAAGAATGTATGGCTGTGGTTCTTTGGAAAAGGTGAAAAGGATTATCTGACCTTAGTTGAAAAGCTGGATCGAATCGTGAACGTGAGAGTGTAAAACCACATTTCAAAATCGAGTTTAAAGGCAAATGATTTTACGTGAAAAAGGAAAAGATTAAGATAAATGTTTATATATGGATATATCCATAAGAATGTAGTAAATGTATAAATGTTTACTTTATTCAAATATATATATTTATATTAAATGTTTATATATGTATGCATATGTTAAGGCATTATGGAAGTTTAAAATGTGTGAAGAATGCTATGTATATTTGTGTATATATGTGTTTTAATGATAAAGTAAAGGATTTAAAATGGATTTATAAATGTATTTGAAGAAAGGAGTGAATGATTTTAATGTTAAAATGAAGTTTAATGTAAATGCTTATATATGTATGCATATGTTAAGACATTATGGAAGTTTAAAATGTGTAAAGAAAATGCATAAATGTATAAATGATAAAGTAAAGGTTTTAAATGGATTTATAAAATGTATTTTGGAAGAAATGTTTTTATCGATACAATTCTAACCCCTAAGGATCGCAGGATCGATATCGCCGATAGATCTTAAGCAAAGGTAAGGATTAGAGGGTAAAGCATAAAGTTACTAATCGAGGGAGGGGAAATAGATGTTTAGAGTAATATCCTTAAACGTGATAAGGTGCTATGACTGAACCCTATGCAAAGCGTGAGTTTTCACGCGTAGTGATTATGACTGAATGAGACTGCCCTCACCGTCGCACTTAAACTGCTCGTGTGTTTATCCCCTGGGTTCCATCAAAAAGAAAGAAAGAAAGAAAGAAAGAAAGAAAGTTAATGCATAAAGTGATTTTGAATTATATAAGTATTTATTACTTTGATATATATTGAAAATGTTATAAAGATTTCAGAAAGAAAGAAAGAAAGAAAGAAAGAAAGAAAGAAAAAAAGTTTAAGGCATAAATGGATTTTTAATTGTATAAGTATGTATTACTTTGAAAAGAAAGTTTAAGGCATAAATTGATTTTAATTGTATAAAGATGTATTATTTTGGAGAGCACCTACCCTTTTTACACCCTTATTTATACAAATCTTATTTATACAGTGCTTTGGTGACTCTTTGCTATGAACTAATCTAGCCCAATTAACCTAATTGGCATGTTAAGGACCTAGCAAAGCCTACTAATCAAATCACAGACAAGTTTTGTTGTTTTGGTGTGATTCAGATAACACCGTATATAGGGATCTAAACTCAACCATGGAGAATCCAAGTTCAACTCATAGCCGCAAATCAAAATTAAATAGCAGGCGAGAAAGCAAAGTGAAGAAATGAGCAGAGGTAAAATTCGCAGGTTGCGAAATTTTCCTCCCTGCGCCACTGTTCACTTGTCCTACTGCTTTTGACTTTTTGACTTCTTTGTCACTTTCCCCCATTGTAATAGTGTTTGTTATGTTATTTTTGTAATTTGTAAAGAGGGTTTGGCTATAAGCCCCGCACAATCACCACAGTAACCTTTTTCGCTCATTAATAAATTTTAGGCGAACCTTTCAAACAGCTTCCCGCTCTTTCTCCCGTTCATTTTCTCCTTTCTCACCAGCCAAACACCCTCCGAGGATGATAACTCTGAGGATGAGTGGCTAGAAACCCTTCCTCCTTGAAGGAGAAGGTCACAAGTGCGTGGATCCAAAGGCAAATTGGAGGTTCTCATGGTTCTCACGGTACTCACCGACAATTTTAAGTGCTTCATCAACTTAGGTTTAGATCCCTTGGGATTCAATTCTCGAATGACCGTATTACAACTTTTAGGCTTGGGGTGGACGCTTATTGCTGTATCCACTCAGATTCATTAGCTTATCATCTATTAGTCATTGGAAGTGAGTCAAAGAGACTGTTTCCATCACGAGACCCATCGATGCTCAAGTGATTGCCATTTTTCAAAGGAAAATTGTTGGCTTAGTTTTATAGCTAAATAAATAGAATCACTGGCTCGAGACACTATAGGTCATCCTCCCCAACGAGAGAAAAAGGGCCCGAGGACCCCTCAGTTACCATTAGAAACCAAACTCAGTAGCCGGATGCTTCAAGGAATTCTCTTTTATATTTTTACTTGTTTTATTTTTAGTTTCCAACTATTAAAACCCATTGTTTTTATGAAAATCCAAAATCCAAATTGAATTCACCATTTTAAACCTCACTGCAAGTCATTTGTGCTAAGAAAACTCATCCCTGTGTTCGACCCTAGAGCCACTATACTGCAGTAGCCATGCTACGACAATAGGAGGAATTAGGTTTATAAATTTTGTTGATTTCCGACATACCTAACTACAAACACCAATCATTAAATATTTTTTAATAATGAGATTTGATCGATTTATTTATTTATTTATCTATATTAGGTTATAAATAGCTAAGTGGAGGAGGTCACGAGGTCAGAATCACTTGGTCTTGGAAGCAAACGGAGAACACATTAAGGACAATACATTAATTCATAAAGATATGGGAGAAAACGGGCATTAATTAATTAATAAATAATAAGCAAACCTTAATAAAAGTAAAAGAAAGGAAAACGAAATTTCATTCCGCATAACATAATCTACAGAAAGCCATATCCATAACAGAAATTCACGTGACCCTTCTTGGTAGGGGAACTGTAAGGAATCTAAGATCATCAATGGTGCCCTCTGGATTTTACCTTCCCATAAACCCAGTCTGATAAAATATAGGGGAGCCCTCTGTGAACTCAGAATCATCACTCACTGAGGCAGCTGCATTATCCTCTTTCACCTTGTCTGGTTCTAAAGTTATAAGCTTAGAACTGCTATCCGGAGGATCAATCTGTGAGGAAGCCACCTGAATCTGCAAAGCATACTCCAAGTTCCATAATACATCTCCCATGGAAGGCCTGTCCACCCCATGTTCTGCCAAACATTTCTCTGCTGCTTCCACATACTTTTTCAGTGACCCTGGGCTGACTGTGCTACTTATATGAGAATCAACTATCTTATCTATCATCCCTTTCCTGTTACATTGCATTGCCCATTCCGCCAAATTCACCTGCTCCCTCGGCAGTGCCGGATTTATCGCCGGCCGAGCACACAGCACCTCGAAAAGAACCACCCCGAATGAGTAAACATCTGATTTTTCCGTCAGTTGCTGCCGCCGGAAGTATTCGGGATCCAGATATCCGAAACTGCCTTTCACGGCGGTGCTCACGTGGGTTTGTTCTAATGTCGGAGCAGCTTTGGAGAGGCCGAAATCCGAAACTTTTGCGACGAAGTTCTCGTCAAGGAGGATGTTGGTGGTCTTGACATCCCGGTGGATGATCCCTTGCGCAGCGCCGGTGTGGAGATAATGAAGCCCACGAGCGGCGCCGATGCAGATCTCGAGCCGCTGTTTCCAAGAAAGATGGGGAAGGTTTGAGCCGTAGATGTGATCCCGGAGTGGGCCGTTAGCCATGTATTCATAGACGAGGATCATCTCCGACCTTTCGTCACAGTAGCCGATCAGTGAAACAAGGTGGCGGTGCCGGAGCTTTGACAGCATATGAATCTCGGTTTGAAATTCGTTGATTCCTTGCTCGGAATTGGCGTTTCCTCTCTTTATCGCAAGCTTGGTTCCGCCCTCAATCTCTCCAAGATACACCTTCCCGAACCCGCCAACGCCGATCACGGCCTTCTCGTCGAAATTCCGGGTGGCATCCTGAAGCTCTGAAAAAGTGAAGAACCGGCCAAGACCGAGCCCGGAGGAGAAGAAGCCGGAGTAGCCGCTCTTGCTCTTGTGCGAGCCGGATAAATTCGATCTCCGGGATCCGCTCTTGCTGGAGAGGAAACTAGAGTGGCCGGCGTGAATAGGTAGAAGCCACGACGAGAAGCTGTTCTTCTTCTCCCAGTCTTTCGGCCTCTTCTGCCACCGGAAAAAAACCATTCCTAGCAACAGCATCGCCGTTATCGCCATGACCAAACCGACAGCTGCAAGAATTTTCAGTTTCTTTGATCCTGAACTCTCGTTGATTAACCTATTAACAAACAACCCGTCCAGGCTTCCGCTATTACTCATCTTCATGACTTCCAAGCCGTTGAGAATGGCGTTTGGTAGGCCGGAACCGATGTTGGAAGCCGGCCCCACCTGAACCATGATTGAGCCATTTGTGATGGCGGTGGCATTGAGTACAAAATCTTTGTAGTAAGCAACGGCAAGGCCGGAGGTGAGAGTCGAGAGGTCCAGACCGGACACGCCCATCATCCCATTGATATATACATTGAAGTACAAGTCATTAAGGCTTTTGCTGACAATGTCACAGAAATGCATTCTGATCAAGTAGGAGAAGCCCAGAGAAGCGTTGATCTTCCATGTAAGGTTGAAATTCGCCGCTGACACGCCCGATTCCGCCATCTCGTCAGCTGTTGCATAAACCCAATTAGGGGCGATCAGTTGGGCGGCTCCGCCCTCCGGGTACTGGATAATCTTGGGAGAAACCGAAACATTTTTAGCCCCTTCTGGGAAGGTCATGAAATCATTATCAGGTCTCCATGTTCTTGACAATGAATCGTTTGCAGGTGTTATCAATGGCCCACCGACATTCAACCTGTGAGATATCTCAAGTGCGTAATTAGACAAGCCATTGAAATTCCCGACCGGCGAAACAGCAGAAGCTGAATCCGGGATAAGAGAGTCGGGAGCAGAAACAAGCTCAATAGCATTGACAAATGCGAAAGAATTCTTCTTGGGAGAGAACCTGATGTCGACTCTGTTGGATGAGATGTTAAGGAGGTATTCCTTAAACACTAATGTAGTGTTATCCCTCACTGAGAAGTCATGCAATAGGACAACCTTATCAGTGCTGACAGTAAAGACGGCGGCTGTTAAATCATAGAGTGGATGAAGGAGGGGATAAAAGTAAAGGCGAATCCAATGCCGGCCCGGACGAGCAATGTAAAAGCTGTAGGTGGATTGATCAGGGAAGATCCTGGCTGAGAGATACAAGGCCAATGATACGGAAGAAGAATCATTAACCGAAATGGAATTAACAGTAGTCTGCACATCTTCATCGGTTGAAAGATAGGAAGCTGATTGAGGATCAGACTTGAAAGTCCGGCCGTCCTCTAGCCTGGTGCTCTGGGAGGAGCCGCAGTTGATGAGGTAGTTATCATAAGGCGTGTACGAGGAAGATGAAGAAGAGTTGTTATTATTTGCTGCGGCGGCGGCGGTGGGGGAGGTGAAGATGAAGAGGATGAGAAGGAAAAGAAGGAAAAAGGAGGTGAAGGTCCGAGGAGGAACCGACACCCCAAACATACTGGAGAAAATGGTGGAGTCAGAACAGTGGGGGTGGTGGTGATGCTTGCTGGACGAGCACACACACAGAGAGGGTGGCTAAGCCCAGGAGCTAAGTCTCTCCGAAAAGGAAAGAAAGCTAGACAGTATGGGAAAGTTGGTGATGTTTTAGAGGGCATGCAAGGAGGGAGGAGAAAAAACAGATCAAACTGAAAAAGTTAGACGTGGGGTTTTGCGATTGGTTGTGGGGTGGAAGAAATTGGAGTAAAAAGTTCCGAAAAATAGAATGGAAAAAAAGGGGGGGAGAGAGAGAGAGAGAGAGAGAGAGAGAGAGAGAAGGAAGGGATTAAGGAAAGAAGGACGTGGGAAGCATGATGAAAGGAGGGAGAAGGAGAAGGAGAAGGAGAAGGACGTGCTTGGAGCAAAATTGGGGGGGGAAGAGAGACTAAGGTAGGAAGAGACTTGGTAAAGAGTTGAATAAATTAGCCAAGTGAGGGAGGGAGCGATGGAGGCGGTGGACCTCTAATGTCATCTGTCCCCATAACTACCAACCAACCATGGAGGAGGTTCAAAATTCAAATCCCCCCCCACCCCCACCCGGTTGCCATGAGCCATCTCTACTCTACTCTACTTCATTTATCTCAGAATTACTCCTCCCCACCTAAATCCCATAACATAAGATATTCTTGTGTTGGTGTGCTAGCTAGTAGCTTCACTTCCCATAATTAATTTGGTTGACCTCTGCCTCTGCCTCTGCCTCTGCCTCTACTCACCTTCTTACCTTTTTTTTAATTCTCATAAGTCGGTGGTATAGAAATAATTGGTTGGCATGTTCCAAATATTTTGAGGGTATTTTTAGACTTTAAGATTGTTTGCATTTTTATTTTTTAATGACTTATTACAAGTTTTTTTTTTTTTTTATGAAAAAACTATAATATATCAAATTTTTTATTTTTTATTTTATTTTTAATATTGATAGAAGTAAAATATTAGAAAACATACAATCCATAACCTAACATTGTTAAGTACTATTAGTTTTTAAATTATATTTAGAATTAAATGAAAAACAAACACCATCTTAATTTCTATTTTTAATTATTTAGTCTTCTGGGAATAGATCATATCACTTTCTGTTTCTCAGGCATGCATAAGGGAAGGGTATATTTATTGGACATTAATGAAATTTCTTAGTGGGATGAAGAATTGAGCAGATAGGCAATTAGGCATTTAGGAGGTATTAATACAAATTTGGATAAGAAAAGGTCAACAATTTGGCGGTGGATCATGATTCATGACAATGGTGGGTGTCTTGAGAGGTGAGGCTTGCTTCTATAACTCAAAATTACACACCAGGTTTCAAATTTAACACCAGTAGAAAAAAAAAAATATATATATATATATATATATATATATATATATATATAAGGGGAGAAGAAAAAATGGTGAGATACAGCTAAGTAAAAGAATGAGTGCTTGCAGATAAATACATATTCAGATTCCAATCCTTCCTCGCAACAAAAATAGGATCCACCATGAGACTTAACACTTCCTGGTGCTTTCTATTTCTTACATATTGATCAAAAAGGGAAAGAAGAAAAAGAGAATTTTCTTCATATGTGGATCTCAAAGAATATAGAATCCCCCCTGGTGAACGAATGAATTTCTTATACTGAATCATAATGGAGTGTACTAAAAACTTATACAACTTTCTCTCATTGCACTTGACAGCCCTGTTCTGCGTCTCTCATGTAAATGAGTCCACGGCTTATCCTCTGTTCGGAAAATCAAAAACAGAAAAAGGTCAAATAAGAGCAGAGTTATATGTGCAAATCATGTGTTCATAAGTTATATTTACAGCATTTGATTATCAGTTCCCACAATTCACATTATAAGGTTATAATAATCTTAAGTGGATTATTGCCATAAGACTGGGGTTCTAAATTGTAATATTGTGTAATGACGGTATGTGAGATATAATATCTGGTACTATCTTACAGAAACATTCCACAGTTCTCAATCTGTTATGGCATGTGTTCTATGCCTACCTCTTTTGTGTCTCGTATAAACAGAAGCTCCAATCTTTCTGGTGGCCTCCGGTTTGATAGACCAGCAAGCTGAAGCCAAGCCATACATCATGAGTAGCATATAATATCACAAAGGTAATATATATGAATTGAAAAAAATAGACCATGTACCCAAAAACTGAAGAGCTCAGGATCATTTGCTGTGGGCATCATTGCTTCAGCATGAAATAGTTCGGCAAGCCGTCTTCTATCTGTATACAAAAATTTCCCATTATGAACTGCACCAGTGCCTAGTAAAGATATTGCAGAAAGAAAGGAGGTACCCCCATCCTCAGTTGTGCAATAGCAAATAATACAGTACATAAAGGAGATTTCTTTGGCTTCTTTCCCCAGAAAAGAAATAATTTCCTAGAGATGAAAACACAATAAAACAATATGCTTTCACTCTGGACAAATGTGCTGGAAAGAACCTTCACTCAGATTTTCGAGAAATATTTACACCTATATAATAACTCAGAGCATACATATTTTGATAACTTGGATCATAGAGAGAGAAAGAGAGAGGAGTTTTAAATGTTAATGTGGAAACAAGCTGAATCATGATTTCTCATGTGCATGAATTAGAGGGTGTTTGGTAGTTCAATAACTTAATTTAATTTATTAAATGGATTAAGCATATTTAGTAAAATAACTTAATATGATTACTTAAAGTTATTTTTAACTTTCAGAATCAAGTCAAAATGATTAAATTAATCTTAAATATTTTTACCTAATTTCCTATATTTATGAAAGTATATATTAGAATCATGATTCCACATCCATGATTTATTTTCTTATAATAAATATTTTATAGTTATTTTATCAATCTACAAGACTTTAAATATGAAAGTTTTACCAAATAAATACATTATTTAAAATTAATGGAAACAAATGAGCAAAGATCAAGGAGGATAAATATTAAAATTAATAAAGGTAAATGTGTCGTTTGATGATTTAGAACAAGTCTGAGTTTAACTTTACCAAACAATCTTACTACTTACTATTAAAAGTTTTTTAAAAAAAAGTGCATGTTTTAATTTAACAGTTTCATAACATTTTAACTTAAAGTCAAAATAAGTCATTAAATATTAAAATTTACCAAACATCCACTAAAAGGAGAAAAAAAGAAGGGGGGGTTCCATCATAAATTTTCCAACCAAATTACTAGTACTTGAGTGTAAGAGTGTCTGTTTTCACTTCTTTCACATTTCCCAGGATAATTTGAAAGCATGACCTCATTGGATAGCATTTTTGGCATATATTGTTAACTTGGGATAATGATGTAATGATATCAGAGAAGCAACACCAATAAAAGGCTACAGAATCCAAGATTAATCCTCATAGGAGTTTTACCTTGCCATGCTGCTTGTTTTGCCCTCCTTATCCAAAACTGAGCATATTTAGCTGCATTATTTGCCATTTCCTGTAACTGTAAGCATTCATAAATTAATCCAATGGTACCACCATCAGAGACACAGAAAGGGGCACTCGTGCCATTTATGTTGGGATAATACATCATAAAGGTCAAAATTCATGGCCATGGAACCATGGTGATAGGCTACCTCACATCAACAATAACATCCAGAAAATGGCTATCAATTCAATTGAGAAAAAAATAAAAATTTGAATATCAAAGAACCTGATGCGCCAGCATATGCATTTCCCTTATCCTTGGAAAAGAAACACAGTCAAAATCGCAATATACTTACATCTACTTGTTCTTTTGGCCTATTGGCTGGAAGAATATCCTGAACCCATTCAACTGAAGCAACTCGATACCTTCATGTGCACAAAAACAAATTTTCATGTGAACAACACCCATGGAAATTAGCATAAACATATGATAATGATGATAAAACTCACCCATCTTGATCCCAACAATTGATTATGCGAAATCTTCGCCTTCCTTCAACCTGCATGAAATGGTATCTAATTAAATACCCAAATCTATTTAGAGTCTACATATATATCTCAAAGAAAATAAACTTCAGAAACAATAAAAGCTAGATCATGGCAGTCCCAATGGAAGCACCTTTTTTTTTTTTTTGGTTCTTTCATGTTTGGATCAAGTAAAAGGATTTTTACTATAATAAAACCAAATGTCAAGAGAGAAGGATCATAGAAATTTCTCCCTGAATTATATTGGCAGGAAATCTGAGCTGATCAAACAATTCACATATAAATGATTACCTCAACAAATATTTTGATTATAAATATATGTTTTCCACTGTAAATAAGAAAAATATGATGTTTTTATTGTATCATCCCATTTGGTCGTTAATAAGCAAAAGTCAGACATGTAAGAGAAAAGCTTCGCCTCAGTTTGCTTTCCAAATACTAAACACAATTGCACTTGTTTCACCAGAAACTGAAATTTGAACAGAGACACAATCAATATGATGAGGCTGATCGGTATACAATGGTGTTAGGTCATTACATTGCCCAGTTATTTGCATGATGAGATGGCAAAATTCCATGGACCTGAGTATTCAGAAGAGCTTCCAAAAGTAGCAGAAGTTCCTTCCATTCTGTTTCTTAGATATAATCTTCTCTTGTAACAAAAAAGCGCCACATTGGTATATTAAGTATTACAAATTGAAGTACAGCCGCCTATGACCAAGAAGTATTTTTATGATTTTACAAATTTAAGGGCTTTTTATCCAATAACAAGAATTAGACTGAAAGCTTGCAATAGCAATAGCATACAAAATGCAAAACTCAACAAAGCCTAGATCCCAATTGCTTGTGGCTGGCAAGCCGTCTAACTCCATCTGGAGCCATAAATAAAGCAACTAAAGAAACAACTTTGCCAGTTATATCTGCACAGTATTAACACATTGACATTAAAAAAGGTGAGCAAGGAAGTGATCACCTCTAGATAGAATCGTCCGTCTGGAAGTGGATCACATCTACATAAATACAAAAAAGAACACTAACCGATTTATTAAAAAAAACAAATATATTTTTTTGATAGGTAAAATGCGAAAAGGGTAAACTATTAAAAAAACAAAATAAAAGAAATATATGCACACATGTTATACAGTTACATGCAGAAGAATAGAAAGCATAAAATTAAATACTACAAAATTTATGAGGACTAAACACTTACTCAGTAATCTCCACTTCACAACCAAACTCAGCTGGGAAACCTGTCGTAGAATCAAGTATAACCTACATAATTAATAGACAAACCACACCAAGTAAGAGTGAGGAATAGTAGGACCATCAAAAATATACCTTAAGGATGAAAAGGGAAAGAAAAAGACCAGTCATAATAATCTACCATTCCCATCCGGCGATTTCCTTCCATTATCCTCCTAACCTGTTGAAATTAAAAGGCATGAGATTAGCCAAGGAAGATTTAGGAGAAGTAAAGAACAGATATAATGTAAATCTCTTAATAAACATTGATGCTGATAGAAAAAAAAAAAAAAAATCACCACTAATCATTATCTTTGTAATGCACTTCCTTTTCATTGACTCCACCTCTTTTTGTCTAAGCATCTATTTTAGCCTACCTTAGTCTACAACCTACAACAATGCCATAAAATAGTACGTGATGCTTGACCACCAAGGGACCTATATATCCTTATATTTGCCCAAAAAGGAAGAATTTCCAATCACTAGCCAACAAGTATTTAGCTGAGCCAATACGATGAATGATTTTAATAAGGTACTCTATTTATGGAAAAGGAAGCCACAATCCTTAGACCTATTCATCAATAGGGTTCAGAATAATAAATAAAATAAAACAAAAGAAAAAGCAGTCCACCAGGTGCATGTCTTCTTGTACAAGATGCAAAGCAATGAATTAACAATAACATAGACTTTGAATGACAAATTTAGAGGCGCATGACAGAAATAAGAGGCAAATAACAGAAACAATTGGTAATTATAAAAAGAATAATAAAAATAACAGTAAATTTTGGAATATAAATCACAACTCTTAGCCTATATAAAATGAAAAATAATAACAATAATAACCGGAACAATTGACATAAAAAACACAACTCCTAGCCTACATAAAATGAAAATCATATGTGCTAACCCAATCAGACCATACTGGCATAACACAGCCTTTTGTACACAACAAAACAGATGGTAGGCCAAAAAGTATAAGGAATTCACAAGCCAAGAGCATGCAATTGTTGAAATACAGGCCCCTGAAAAAAAAAAAGAAAAAAAAAAGAGGTCTCCACAGTAGAAGCAAACAGCCAAGGTCTTGCTTCCCTTAACCCAACTACACCTTTTCTTCCTCCTTTCTTTTCCTCTCTATTTGAAGTTCTGCCTCATTCTTTTCAAATAAAGAAGTTAAGACAAATTTACGTCTGAAAATAAATCCACTAACAACTTGGGCTAGGCAGTATTAACAAGCCAAATCCTAACCAACACACCATGTCTTCCTCTTATTTCCTTTCCTTTCCTTTATCAACAAACAGGAGAAGAGACTAATGACAGTGGCAGCAACAGTGTGGAATAGATGTAACAAAAATATGCCATGCGTCTCTTCAAGAGTTCAATTCATCAAGATAAATGGCAACAATAGCCACATCCAGAAACTCCAAAATTTGTATAAAACTCAATGAATACAATCAATTAGAAGTGGGAGACCAGAAAACATGGGAAGTCATCCTCAGCTCAAACTTCTCCTAGAGTTCTCATCCTTTGCTCGGTTCCAACTTCTGACCTAGACTTCATCTGGAGGGGGTTTAGGATCACAATTGGTGTTTGCAGTTGCATAAAGTTTCATTGTGCTTGGAAGGAACCAAGGGTATGAGACTAAGTTTGCAAATAATTAGTGAAACTTGCATAGAAATAGTTAGACCGGGATAACTAGCTCTTTTAGTCAGGGAAATGTTTAATAAATATTAGTTTTTTCAGCACAGGTAACCAGTTCGTAAATGTAACAGACACATCCATGATCTCTGTATGCTTTTTAGTTTTATTATAGTGATATACAATAGCCAAATTGTAGAAAAAAGCAATCAATTAACCAACTCACCATAAGTCTGTAGCGGGGTTCAAATATGTTTAAGAGAACCTTTTGACATGGGAGAACAACATCCATGACAAAAAGTGGCAGCAGATCATAGCCGAAGTTAGTTAAACTTTCATGGTCTGACTTCCTTTCAGCATAATCCTCTGGAAAATTCCTTTGTATTATATTGTTCAATGTAACACTGGAAAAGCCAAAAGACCATGACATTTTTCAGAGAAAAAAATAGAAGAATATTCTTTACATACACTTGGCAACAAAATTACATGCATTCATTACATAATTCAAGATATAAAATGCTCACTGGCTTGTATTCTATAACTAGCATTTTCTGCACAGGAAATAACACTAGAATTGAATAGGTCTCGCAAAAGAGGTTGGCAAGTTCCAATTGACCCACCAGTTAGTAAAATGTCATACTTCTTCTATTAACTAGTTTCCCCTTGATGCTCAAAATCTTAATGTCAAATGTTAAGTCCACAAATTAAATTGCCACATCATGTATATCAGCCTGCATGAGTTTCCTACTTGATGGCTGCTCATAGATTAACTAGATAGATAGACTCAAAGAAAATAGCATAGGTAGAAGAATAAGGTTTCTCTTATCAAACATTTCCATTAATCATTAAAATGTAAAGAGCTCTCACCTGATTGAACATGTTCTAGGATTGATAAAGAGAACTGTTCGGCATAGTGGACATTTATTACCTAGAATTTTTTGTACAAGGTCAGCAAAATAAATAACTATGATGAGTTTACACAAAATAGACTGAGAAAATGCAAAACACTCACTACAGTCCATTGCCCGAAACAGACATGAGCGACAAAAAGAATGGCCACAAGCAGTTGTCACAGGTTCAAATAACAACTTAAGGCAAAGTGTACAATCAAAGTCATCACTACGTTCTGGCTTCCCACGGCATCCCTGGGTTAAACTGGCTGCAGCTTTCTCCAACTTCTGAAGAGAAACCTGAAGAGCATTGCTACATAATACCACAAACAAATACATAAATTATTAATACAAGATTATATAGCCAATAATATAAAACAAAGAATATAATCCACATCTACCTCGATTTTGTGTTGGTATGTGTGGTGGGGGGTTGGGTTGTGGAAGATGGGATTGTATAATAATACATTACCTCAGTGGGTCAACCTGAAGGCCTGAAAGAATAACTTCACGTGCCAAATCATATTTTTCCAACTGCAAATTTTCAAGCAGGTGATTCTTAACTAATAAATACAATATCCAACTAGCAATGATCAAAGACAAAAACAAGAAAGTCATCTTCTCATTCCACATATGAGCACCAGACAAAAACTATTCTAAATTAGATATAGAAATAGAACATAGCATTATCCCAAAATGAACACAGTAGCACATAGAGACACAAAAATTACTGCCACTAGCTCTTTATAGAGTTTTGCCAATTCTTTGGGCCAACAAAAGTTCTCTTCTACACATCTCTTCTATCCAAAGCCATATCCTATCTTCTGGCTCTTTTGTAGTTCTTTTAGTGCCTAGACAAGGGAATGATCGAATAAAGAAGTAGTGGATGGGGATGAAAGAAATTAATGCTTTCCTTACTTAATAAGCTATTACAACTTGAACCAAATGATGCACTTCTCAATTTTTGTCAGACATGAAATGACCATCTAAGAGATTTGTCTCATCTTCTCATCAATTGGTGCTAACTTTAACGGCTTACAAAACTCTCTAATTCCATCTTCTCTCAACAGGCCATTCATTTATCACAACATTCAAGGAAACACTTTCTACTTAAAGAGAGAACGAGGAATAATATTTGGGGGGAGGGAAGAGAGAGAGAAAAACAAAGAGTTCAACACATGCAAATGGAGCAAAGCCTCAGAAAGTAGAATTTTATTGTCTAGAATATAACTAAAGAAAGAGAGCTAATATAGATTAGTTTAACGAGACACTTTTTTTTATAGGTAAATAATTTTTTTCTTCATTCTTTGTACCCACTGGGACTCGAACCTAGTCCCCTCCCTTAACCACTAAGCCAGGCCTCAGTTGCTTTAAATGAGACATTTTTTGAGTATGAATTCATGATGAAACTAACTGTAAAAGGAAAGCCTTAATTATAAGCATAAAGAAAATGTTTCAAACAAAGTGACCGAGTAGCTCATTTTGCTCGATTTTGTGAAGTTACAACTCATGCATAAAAATATCCCATCTTCCACAGATGAAGTTTGCATCTTTGCTTTGTATCACAAAAAGGAAATAAAATTACACAAGTAACAAAAACTATAAGAAAATAAATTTTTGAACCATGAAAACACAAGAAACTTCCCTATCATATAAAGCATTTCTTGTCATTTCCATTAGTCTACATTGGTGCTACTAAATTAGCACATTTCCATATCTCATGAGCCATTCAAGCTGGGGAAATAGAAAGGTCAAATCAATTGGAGTTTCTACTTTATGCAGCTAGGTGCATTGGTATTGTTAAAGGCATGATATTCATATTAAATCTAAATCCTAACAGCTTGAGCTTTTAGGAGAGTTGGTCGTTTAACATGGTATCAAAGCCTAGTTTGCCAGGAGGTCTTGGGTTCGAATCACCTCTTTGCAATTTATTCCCCATTTGTTGATTTCAATGTCCATGGAGGACTCTATTTTGTTCATTTGACTCTCCACATGCGGGTATGGGGCTACATGTGAGGGAGGGTGTTAAAGACATGATATTCATGTTAAATCCAAATCCTATTAGCTTAAGCTTTTAGGAGAGTTGGTCGTTTAACAGGTATCAATGCATACGCCTTTGTAGATGATTCTGACTTCATTAAACTCTGATTAAAGGAAAACGCATCCCAACTTACATTTACCCAAGATCCACTACTGATACAATGACAAAATCCTAATCTCACACTGATAAAATCTGCTAAAGAATTCCTCAGTTGCACATGAAACATTGTGGGGTTCTCTAGGAGTGTACAAGAACATCCAAAATTGTTTAGAGCAATAGAGCACCTAAATATGCTGGAACACTACATGAGGGGCACGCTTAGAAAGAACATGAGAAGGTTCAGTGAAGAACCTATGAACCCTTCTTTTATTATTCCAGGGTACCTATGGATAACGGTTGCCTCATTTACCCATTCCATCTCAGATGAGTCATTGAAAATTGGTATAGGGCCTTATAGTTTAATACATGTCTTCCAAACTATGTCTAGCTTTCATTTGAATCAGGCTAACTTTTTAAGTTTAAACTCAAGTTGCTTAATTTTACCCAAGTGCCACAAAGTAAGCTTGGAAATCACCAAGGCTATGAGAGTAGGCTTACAATAACCATATGTGCTAACGTGAAGAAATTTCTCTTCACCACATCCATATCACATAAATGTTGTTCATATGTGATGCAAGTACATATAAAGTGTTTGGTTTGCAAAAGGACACTTAGGGGATATCCGCTTTACATCCAAATCATTTGGAAAACTTCTTAAATCAATTCTTACCAAAATGAGAGCATCAGCCTTCAAGATGTATGATTTTACTGAATTACTTCGTAAGTCCACCAACCTTGTGGCATCCTTCAAAGCAAGCTGAGATGATGGACAAATAACTATTTTAGAGGCAAGCAAAGATGATGACATGTAAAATATAAGGAAAAAAATTCATACTTCAGCATGTATGGTAGGATCCAGCCCATTTAATGGTCTGTATTCAGAATCTGTTGGAGTTCTTTGTTTAAGAAATTCGCTAATCCTGATCAAAAGAAAATGTGGTGAGTATAACAAATTCATGACAATACTTTAAGGTTAGGACAAATGTCATGTAGAAAATTTTCAAACAAGAATGCATCTATAAACAAATAGAAAAAGATGCAAAATCAAATTTACAAGATAATATCATAAGAAGAATAATTACCTGACATAAGCAGTGCATCGGTTGCTGAGGATAACAGGATTACTAGGCTGGATGTTACTGGCTTTTGTGTAACATTTGATTGCCTGAACAAAAAAGCAATTGGTCAGAAAGGGAGGAAGCAAACATCTAGTTGAAAGAGTCTTTGGAGTTTGGGAGAGGCTGAAATTCTTTTAATGCATGGGATTGATTCTTTTTCCTTTGCTAAGAACTTTTCTTGGCTGAGTTTTATTTTTGAGCAGTTCAATTATCCTGCTTGGTTAATGCTCTCTTATTATATGAATGTTTTGGCACATTAAAGTTGCTAGGTAAGACTTCCTTCAATTTCACTTTCTATTGCCTTCTTATTGGTGGTCAGTCAATTTTCTTATAATGGATGAGAGATCAGTAGATTGTCCATTTTCAGTTTTTAATGTCCATGAAATGATTTCTCATTCTCAGCCTCAACCTGCATGTTGATCTTTTTACTTGAGTACGCTACTTGTGCTTCCCAATCCTTCTCAAGGTGGTGTTTTTGATGTAGTACAACCCTAGGATGGTTGCCTGCACTCATTGTAGGTGGGCTAGGGTTTAAATTTTTAGGGTTTAAGAAGAGAAACAAGGGGTAAAATTGGAAAATATATAAAGAAAAAAGAAATGCAGAGAAGAGATAAAAATATTGAGAAGTCTTACAAAAGCTTTCTACTTTCTAGGAGTCTCATCTAGAAGAAAATCAATGGAGTCTCACCATTGAGGGAAAAAGAATAGGCAGAAAGTAAAATTGCATGTCTCTTGTGTGAGTGTTTTTCATTGGTTAATTTGAATTAAGACATTCAACTCTTATATTAAAATTTCTAAATTTCACCCATTCACCCTCCTCTAGGCATCACTTTCCCTATTTGCTTTACCAATTAAGCGAGACCTCACACAAGAGTTCATAACATAGATTACTTCTTAACTGGTAAACACAACAAAACTATTGTTGGATCTTCGTATTTTATAGGTGCTTTTACACCATTAATCACCTATCAATCATATGCTTTTATGGTATTTTTAACGGCTCTAATGCTTAATTTTATCATCTTATGACTCTAGGTACATTTTGAAGCAAAGAGAGTACAAAGAGGCCAAAAAGATGAATTTCTGGGTTGTACCATGACCTCCCATGGCTTCAAGCTTGATATGTATGGATTCTACACTTCTCAAGATTTCCAATGAGTCCAAGATCACCCAATTCGGAGTTCGAACGAAAAAGATACGGCCTCGTGAAGTAAAGGGAGGATTTTCCAAAACACCACATGCAACACCCCTCAAAGTTTGTGCATTCAATCTACCTAATGGCCTCCAATGACTCCAAGCTTGATATTGATAGTTTCTACTCTCTCTTAGCTTTCGGTAGAGACCAAAATCATCGCATTTAAAGGTTGGATGAGAGAGTAATGATCGTTTGAAGTCAGAAGGTCAAATCTGAATTGTTGATACATTCTGGTTCGCCGCGGCGAAGGAGTAAATGCTGAAATGAGCACATTCTGGTTTGCCATGGCGAAAGGTGTTAGGCCTTGCAAAAATTAGCCATTTTAACCATTTTTAGCCCTTTTAAAGGCCCATTTCCCTAAACACTACATATACATGTTTTTTAGATACTATTAGGGTTTGAACTTTGAGAGAGGGAGGCTCTCTCCTAGGGTTTTCCCCCTTCAATGCTTTGTTCCATTTTAAGGTTTAGATTTCTTTAGATTTCTCTTAGTTTTAGGTTTGTTTTTGAATAATCTGGTTTGTAATCGAATATTGCTAGAAGAACAACCTTATAGAGTGTGGATTTCAGCTTGGAGTTGAAGATTGAAGTCATTTGCAGTTTAAACCCTGTTTTGTATTTCTATCTCTTCTCCTTCTTTAATTTCTACAGTTTTGTGTTTGTCACCAACATGATTTTGTGGATTTTAATGGCTGAAATGTTAGGCTAATCATTCTATAGGGTTGGTTATCAAATTTGATGTTGGGTTTGTCTAATCTTTAGTTGGTTGGTTGATTTAAACTTCATTTGTTGTGTTTGGTGTTAGATATTTGAATTATTATGATCTTGGCTAATTAATCTGTGCTGAGAATAGGATCTTCGATCCTTTTACTAGGGTATCCTTGGTGACATTTGGACCAAGCCTTAAAATCTGGTTCCAAGTCTCTTAAGGCACGAATCAATTAATCAGAATTCGAATTAACTTAGTTAAAGAGGCTTATGGAATTAGAAAGGTCTAGTACTAAGCGGATTTCACTAGGAGGGGACACCAAATGTATTAAGTGAGGATTGCGGGACGTAGCGTGACCAATCGGGCTTGATGCGAGGTAGCTGTGTATGGGCCAGGAGGTAGTGATAGAGCTCAGGAAAATGCCTTTGAAAGTGTTGTCACATCAGCTAGATAGGCGTAGCGTGAATAGGTGGATAGTGCGATAAAATACAAGGGGGAACACGAAAGTGGGATCCTTGTACCATATCTTCGGACAAGTCAAGTTACAATTCACTCAACTCCGGGCTTATCTAGATGAATCAGTAGGCATCATTGACGATAACCAACCCTAGTTCCTCCTTAAGTAGTTTTCACCTGTTTTTAGTCAATTACTCCAATTTTCACAAAGCATTATATTTTTGTTTAGTTTTGTCTTTAGTATTTTCATAATTTCACCTCCACCCATTGAGTCGCTCAAATAGTGAACGACTTCAGTAGCCAAGGTACTTAATCCTTACTAAAACCACACCTTCCTCATGGGAACGATCTTGGTTCATAATTGAAAACCATTTTATTACTTGTGCGACCCGTGCACTTGTGGTTAGCAACAGTACTCTTCCGAGACCCTCAAATTGAGCTCTTCGTGACCAGAATAACCATATAAAGGACAGTCTTATACTTACTATATCCATGTCTTCTAAGGGTCTCCAAAGATGTAACAAAAGAAAATCAAAATAACAAAAGACAAGAACCCCAAAAACTCCTAAACAACCACACTAGATAGCTCTAGTAATCGGGTTTTCATAAACCTCTTGCTGCAAGTAGCTAAAACCCTCAAACTCCTTACATGTGACGGCTTTGACATCAAATGGTAGGAAGTCAAATAAGAAAAGCAACTCATCTTAAAACCAAGATAACCCTTGCCAAAAACTCAATGACTTAAGAAATTGTGTGTGATTCCAAGACCAAGGATCTAGGAATGCAATGTCACTATAACAAGAGTCATTGAAACAGTTAAACAATTGATGCTTAATAAGTTGTCATGCCTTCAGTTCCAAATTTTTTAAAAGTGCTGATCCTGTGGTTTCCTTTTGTTGCTTAGGCTTGTATCATCAGTGTTAAAACCATATCTCAAGTCTTAAGTCACAGGAGTTAAGCCCACACCCAAAGAATGGCAACTGGACTAGAAGCCAGCCGTCACAAGGTGGAAAGAACTGGTCAAAGCAACGTTCTGTGGTTACAAATGAGAAAGTGTGACCTAGATTTAGGGCTGAATTGAATTAACATCCAGAGCGGACTTCACTTAGATACAGTTTGCGAAGTATGACACAATGTCACATTTCCACATTTCCTAAAGGGGGTCACAATTCATCATGATTCATACCTGCTGAACTGTCACTTCTAGCATCAAAGAAAAACAATCAATTTAGATTTTATTGTGTTATGTCGTGGTTCTTATATGATATCAGATAGTCTCAAACTTTAATCCACCAATAAAGAAAACCTCAATGATGAGATTTCAGGGTTTAGACTCAGCTCTCGAATGCAAAGAATGACATAAAGTCACAATTCCACATTTCCTAAAGGGGTGACATTCATGAAACCTGCTGGGACAGTAACTTCTTGTACAAAAGAAAAAGAATCCATAGACATTTTATTGTGTCATGTAGTGGTTCTTATATGATACCAGATAATCCCAAACTTTACACGATTTTAGGGCTCAGACTAAGATTTCACGTTTTGGCATTGTTCAATCAAAATAATGTAGAAAACCTTGATTGATGAGATATCCTTTTTTTTTATCGGTAGAAAACCTTGATGATGAGATATCGGAGTTAATACTAAGCTCCCAGGCTTCTGCATTGTTCAATCCAAATAAATAAAAAAAAACTACTTCTTATGTCCGGCATAAACGCTTCAAGGGATGACTATAGAAGCCAAACCACTTTCAAGACATTTCCGGCTCCATTCAGTCCTTTCTTTCCACATTTCTTTAATTCTTGTTTCTAAAACTCTCACTGGTCTATGATACATTTTTAAGGCTCGCAAAAATGGTCGGCTCGGAAAGGCCCCATGCCATGACACAAATCTCTGCTCGCAATCAAGATGAGTGTTCTTCAGTTTCAAATTTAATTACATCCAAATTTTTTTGTCATATTAGAGAAATGAATTCAATTGAACCGCCAGGAAAGTACAACAAGGGCCACAAGTAAAATTCTAAATTGAAAAATCAAAGAACTTCACCTCTTCCATTTGATTTTCTCGGAACGCACGATTGCCATTCTTTACAAGATCCAATAACTCAGTACATCGGTCCCGCTTCGGTAGTCCCTCGCCTTCATTGTTCTGCATTTCAATCAAATTCCCAGAGCCAATGAAAAAACAAATACCTCCCATAAACAACAGACTACGCAATTAGAAAGGGTCGGGTCTTGAACAAGAACGGAGAAAACAAAAGAAAACATCAAAATCAGTTTAAAAAAACCCGATTTCCTTCATTCTTCTACAAAATTTTCAGAAATCGAACAAAAACTAATAAGCAGAAACAGAACAACTTCATCCACTACCCAATTCCAGTTTTTAACTCAAACCCACCTCTCTCTTTTTCCATTCTCACATATCCCAAATAACGAAAAAACAAAGTCGGAAAAATTATAGGAGAACAAATGAATAAAAAAAAACATTAACCCAAACAAAGTCTTCGACATCGTAGAAGTCGTCGGATGGCAAGCCAGAAGAGGAAGCGTCAGCAGACATTGGAAGGGGAATGGAGGACTTCGAAGAAGCGGAAGACAGAAAAGAGAGTGTAATTGCATGAATCAAATACGTGTTCTCCCCTCAATCCTTCGTTTCATACACGGACCACATTCAATGACGTCTCAACTCTCAAAGAGCCTCAGAAGATTTGATGAGTATTGATTTTTCGGCTGATCACAGCCTTTGAAAAAACCTCATATGCGCTTTACACGTGTATCCATCTATCCACTCGAATTTCTCCATCACCCTCTCACTGTATAGACAGACAAGCCCGTGCTGGAATCAGTCGGCTCCACACACAAACTTGAGGATAATTCCATAAATTTTCCTGTTCTTTTCTTTTCCCATTTTGAACTCCACGGAGAAAATTTTTTAACTTAAAATTTATCGTAATATTGAGCTTAATAGCGTATCATTTTAGGGTTTATATTAATAAGGAAATGCGTTGCCGATTGCCATGCCAGCAAAGGCCGTCTTAAAATGCGGAGAAAACGGCAACCGTCCGAGTGTGGGGAAAGAGGACATGTCCATGAAGCACGAGACAAGAGGCAGTAAGACAAAGCTCTCTTCTCTCTCAATCAAAATTGTGAATGTTTTCGAGGATTTGATTATCAATGGAGTAAGAAAGGGGTCTGTCCGAGTGAAAGAAAGAAAAGGAAAAAACAAGTTTTATTTTCTTTCCGGTTTGACTTAAGAGAGAGTGAGTTGTTTAGTGGGGCGCATTGATTTTAAGGCCACGTTCCCTTGCTCATATCCACACTCGTCGGCAAATCTTCTTCTTCTTATTATTATTATTATTATTATTGCCTTTAATATTGGCCCATTTTAGTGGCCACTGCTTGTTATTTGCCATGTCAACGTTTGGGCACTAAATAGCAATTAATTCTGCACAAAAAATAGTTAAATATCATGAATTATCGGTTGTAACATACCCTTCACCATCTTTAAAGTCTCATCTATTTTATTTTTGGTTCGGCTATAAAATCCTCATTCTTATATAAGAATAAGTTTTACATCCTTAAATGATGATTTTATTTTTTAAAATCTGAGTTTTCTCAGATAAAATTTTAATCATCATCTCAGATAAATTCATTATGCAAAGTGTAAAGCTGGATTACCGTATGAGTACGAACATAGTTGAGCCTCTTTACAATGCGCACCCAATTTAGTACGGAGGATGATTTTTATTTTTTGTCATTTTGCTCAAAATAGTTCAAATTCGCATCTCTTTGTATTATTTTTATCGATAAAATAGTTATCTTGTCAGCATCTTAAATTTTTTAATTCGTTTTTCGTGAATTTTACTTAGTGGAGCTTGTTGAGCCGTGTGATTTGTGTCGTTTAGTATAATGATTAATTTGCTTTTTTGTCTTTATTCTGGCGTTTACTAGTATATGGGGGCGATTATATCATAATATTATAATCCTTATAAATTCGTTTCCACTAAAAGTCACAAGTACTATAGTAATTATAGAATTATCAAATGTATAAGGCTTGAATCAATTCATTATATTATTACTTGGATGTTGTGTCATCCTTTAAAGATTTTAGCAAATTTTATTATGTGTTTCTATCAAATTTATCTATTTAAAAAAAAAAAATCCCCTTCTCAACCAATAACCTTCATTTTTTTTACATTTATTCACTTTACATATTATATTTTAGCTTCTTACAAGGATTCTAGCGTATTCGACAACTTTTTTCCACTTCTTTGCAGTTAAGGTTAGACCTTGTGAATCTGATAACTATTGTCCAGTTCTCAGTCGCGGATCGTCGGCGTGACACAACGATGAAACGCGCCGACAAACAAGGGATAGGCGATTGGTAATGTGAAGTAGAACCTCTAATCTTTAAGTTAGTTAAGGATGGGCCTTCTTCCCGATCAATTCTGCGTATAATTTCACATACATTTTTCTCAGCGTTACCTCCCATATTTATAAAGAAGGATGTGATCCTTTAATGGGAAGTGGGTGATTGATTCCGTGGAAGGAAGCCCGAAGTGATCTGCTGCGCCTCAACCATTTTTCCTTTTGGGTAACCAAGATGTCCGAGTATTCCGCCTCAAAGATTGGTTGATCTTCTTAGGGGCAGTTTCGTACGTGGTTTGTGGGAGAATATGTTTTTCAATTGTTAAGGAATCAGCCGGGAAATCCCTAGCTGGCCATCTCTTTAAAGATGGTAGGCCGGAATTTAGGCTCGGATCCATGGTCATGTCAGGATGTTTGGGTCTCTTTTGGACTTTGATCCGTTTGGGCCTTCTAACGGGGAGATGCTGGGTCAAAACCCATGGTACCCATAATGCCCCCCTTTTTCTGTCTGGGGAGTTCGTTCTTCCCCGGTTGGAAAAATATTGTGTTTTTTATTATTATTATTATTTATTTATTTATTTATTATTATTATTATTTGGATATCATAGGAAATGGTGAATCATTAATGCTTGCATGTTCCAACGCACGTTTCCGGGGAGTATACTATTTATGATGTCGCATTTAGTACGGCTTTTTGAGTTTCCCCTTGGTTTGTAGCCTCTATAAAAGGGTGCAAGGTGTTGGGTATCTCATTGACTAGTTTTGAATTTCCAGTGGATGTACACGATTGATATATGCATGGCTGGTCATTGGCGAATCTTTGCGAAGTGGGCACCCCATTGTTCTTGGGCTACGTGATGTTGATAGAGGTCAATGACGATAAAAGGCGATCTGAAGCTTGCTAATTTACATGGAGGAAATTCAAGACTATATGCCCGTTGGGTGGTTAGCAAATTTGGAGGGAGAAAGCCTCCTTGACATCGGCGAAACTCTGTTTCTCCATGTTCAGAGATAAGCCCCCTTGTATGTCTCTCTGTTTTGGCACTGTTGATTATACTGCCAGAGGCGGTTGGGGCTTTTTCTTCTTTCTTAGCCTCTGCAGCAGCAGTTCTTTTTTTAGACTCTGCAACATCGACTTTTTCCTCAGCTTTTTCTTCTTGATTTTCTTTTTCCTCCAGTTCCCATTCTCTTTGTCTTTTCTTTTTCCTCTAGTTCTTGTTCCTTTTCTTTGACTTAGTTTTCAGCCCGAATGGTTTATGTCATTGTCTTAGGCTCAGTTTTCAGCCCGGATAGGTTATGTAATTGTCTTTGGCTCCACTTGGTGTAATTAATGAAATATTGCTTCGGGAAATTTTTGTGTTATGTTTCGTCTTATTTTTATTGTGTTCGGCTAATTTGTTACTAGTGTCAGCAAACTTCAAGGGTTATGGCATCTGATGGATACTAGCATGCGTTGGAACTAGGGTTATGGCGTCCCAACGGATATATTCGGGACGGATCGACCATACGATTCACGATTGGGCTGACTAGGTTTTTGCGAGTCAGATCCATCGAAGGGCATTATGGAACTAACCTGGGGGCCCGTGAACTTGGCCCACACTCGTTCACCATGCCCTAGCAAGTGAAGCGTCGTCAAAATTTGAATCGTTTGGAAGAGTGATGAGTTCAACGGAGCATTTAATGCATCCGTAGGGGCTAGACGCCTTATTCTTAGGGAATAATAAGTGGATTTTACTTGCCCTATCGTATCTTCCCCATTTTCTTGTTCCTTTTCTGTTCAAGAGCTTATGCGGATATTTTGCTCCGTGGGTGTGTGTTTTGCAGATAGTCTTTTCGGGCGTTGATTTTCATATCTTCGGGTAAACCACATTTTGTCTCGGATATGTTGATTCCAATGTAGGCATGTATTTGGTGGCGTAAGCGTGGAAGGTGTTTTTTAGGGTATCTTACAGAGTTGGGGTCTTTCCACGGCTGTTGGGTTTGCGTGTGTTCTGGCACTTGTACCATTTGGTATTACGATAGATGACCTTTTCATCTGTCGCTTTTTGTTATGCGCGCGATATGGCGAGAGAGGTTAAGGAAAGAGACTTATACTAGTCGGGGCGGGCGCCGGGGAGGGGAGGGGCTGGCGGGATACGCTGCTCTATGACGGCATTATTTCTTCTTTGTCACATGGAGGTTGGGGAGGTCATCTTGCCACATTCACGATGTCTCGATTTTAGAGTTGGGATGGTCGGCTGGATCCACCATTGATAAGGAAGGCGGTGCGATTATATTTTAATAGGGAACGACGCGGCCAGGGCCGCTTTCCGTTTGTCGTCGAAAATTTCTACCACACTTTTCGGCGCACCACCTTTTGTCACGAATATCGTAAATTCTATTAGATATAGCGTACTTAACCTTCTTTACCAACTAGATATCTAGTTGGTGGAGGTTTTCTTTATTTACACATTGAAGCTGGCGCATGGAGGCTAGCTGTCTCTGTCGACCCAAAGTCCTTGGCTATAAATTGTGACGGGTCTCCCTAATTCGCCTAAGACTGAGGCGAAGGGCGTGATCTTAGTTAGGGGACCGTGGTACAAGACCCCAGGCTCCCCTGACCTCACGTTTACTTTGAACTAAGGAATGTCATTCCCATGTGTATTCGGGTTTCGGGGTTTATACGTTGTTGTATGTTTGTCCTATGTATTTTATTAATAAATACGTTTGTAGGGAAAAGCAGGAGAGATAGATTGGTAAACTGGGTGGAAAAAGGTGGATTAAAAAAGATTAAGAAGTTATTAGAGATTTCTGAGCCTGGAGCAGCATCACGAAATTCTTTTAACGGTGAAGAATCTTCGTGAATTGAGTTGCAATCCTTCTCCTTATACCCTTAGGTTATTATAGCCCTCTTCATGAAGTAGTGGAGGGTGAGCATATTTTGTTTCGACCTCTGACTTTAATCTCGGGCGAGCTCGTCTCCATTGAACTTAGGGCAGAATTGGTTGGTTGGGAATTAATGTGGATTTTGTCCCGCCTTGTAGTATTTGGCAGCTAGAGAACCCAGAGCATTGCCAGAGCATCTAAGGAGGTTGATGAGGCGACGATCTCAAATCATCTTCCCTACGAAAAAGGGTTCGAATCTGCCCTAAGCCTCTAAGAAAGGAAGGCGAATTGCACGAATAGCGAAGAAACGCTGGCAGGGTGGAAGATTTTATCACAGGTTTGCTCGATATCTAGTCTCGTGCATATAGCGAGGAAGAGGACGAGGACGAGATGTCTGATCTCATTCATAACTTTGGCATGCGGAAGCGCAAACGGGGTGCTAGTTTCGAGCGGACAACTGATGTTACCCTCGAGGTCATGGGTGAGGTTGAACAACTCTTAGCCAGTGGGGGTTCAGAAGAGCAGGCGATAGTCGTTATGGACTCGCCTGAGATGAGCTTTCATGGTCGGCCATTTGTAGGCCTTTCGTTGGTGATTTAGAAGAGGTTCCTCTAACTCATGGGAAGCTGCCGGGGAGGAGGTGTTCCCGGAGTAGGTGATAGTCGACGGGATGGCCAGGTGTCATCCCAGGCCGGAGCCGCGGTAAGTGGTTTCTTAGAATCGGTGTTGTTATGTTCTTATATCCCTGCCAGTTGGGCTCCTTCTATGGAGGAGTATCGATTCAGGGCGAGAAGGAGCGAAATTATCAGCGTTGGGCGCCATTCAAGCAAGGGTGAATCCGGGCCACCCGTTTGGGCGACTATACCAATGATGGATCTTAGGTTGAGGTCACGGCCAGGGAAGGGATGAAAAGTATGCCGTTCCGATCACACACAAACGCGAGGAAGATCTCAAGCGAACGGTCGAAGGCGACATGTTGATACACAAGCGCGTAATTTTTGTCGATCGGCGGGCTGATATGCACCATACTTAGATTATGCACTTCTCTAATATCATTATTGAATTATAGCTTTGTTCTAATGCGTTATTTTGGCGATTCTGACCATTGAACATGACATGCGGTACGAAGTTTCATACTCGTGAGGGTTCGCGGAGAGGTTGCGGCTGCGGTCGATCGGTCATTTCGACCCTGGCGTTAGGCGCTTCATGCGTGGCAAGGTCAAGCTTCGGCGCTAGAGGAATGAGGCTAGAGGAAGGGGTGAAAGGATGGCAGTGCCCAGGAGGGATGCAAGCGTCATGATGCCTTGATGGCATGGATGCCAATGCGACCCAGGAAAGCTAGGGCTAGGGTGGGTAGGGTGGCTGGGGTCTGAAATGCCTTGGGCTGCGGTGGGGATGCTGGGCGGCGGACCGACGGAAGTTAGCGAGTCGGTGATGACGAGTCTCTCTTGGCACCCCAGAACTGAGACTTGTAGGATGTCTGCGCTATCCGGGCGAGGCGCCAGAACGAGGCCTTGAGGGAGGCTTGGACGTGATCTTTAACTATGGGTATGGCTGCTACGCTTTCGCACATAACATTTGTGGTAGCCACCCCGAAGTTCCAGATGGGATGCCAGACATGTCCAAGACGTTATCTCCAGAGTTTTTTATTAATCCTCGATGCCCCCCAGGTGTTGTCCTTCTTTGGAAATTTGTCCAGCGATGTCCATCAATGAAGTGACTAATGCTAAGAATCTGATGAGTTCTTGAGACGGATAATATGGGTGAACCTCTGTCGAGGTTAGGTTAGATAAGAACACCTTTCTCATCTGTACCCGAGGAGAGTGAGGACATGGTATTTTTGGTTGTATTTTCTAGTAGCCTCATTGAGCTATGTTCCTTCACCTATATATTGCGCCGGTTTTTCATTGTTGTGTTGAAACCAAGTTCAGTAATGAAGCAAATGTTATGAACAATAAAGCATGTTATGTTTACTAATCTGATGTGGGTGCTTTACTTCATAACTAAGTTAATTTATCTGAGCAAGAAAAGATGTACCTTGAGTAGGACATTGGTCAGTTCTGGATGATCACTTTGGCTAGCTAGGTTCGTTGACTCCTCTTCTATTGCTTCCTTGCTCGGACATCTTAATGGACCAGCTAGGCATCAACCATCTTTGGGTGTGGGACGCGCCGACCTTGCTTTCGGACTTTGTAATGAACTAGGCGTGTCCAGCCATCTTTGGGTTTGGTAGGACATCAACCTTGCCCGAACTTTGTAATGAACCAGTTGGGCATCAACCATACTAGGCCGGTAGGACATCAACCTTGCCTGAACTTTGTTATGAACATTTGGGACAAGAACAAAGTTAGAAATTGAATCATTATTTATTGATAGTACCTTTTGAGATGCATAACATTCCACATTCTAGGTCGGGAGTTACATCCTAATTTGTTTATTGCATGATCCAGGGTCATTGAAGTACGTGTTCTGATATATGGTCCCGCGAGTTGGGTTGGAATTTTTCGGCTCCCACCAGTTGTTGTATTTCGAAAACTTTTGCTCAAAGGCAAGGTCCCATTTAAAACAACGGGGTTTCACGTATCTGGTGTAAGGTTTGCTAGCTGTTGTGGTATGATCACTATCCTTACAATTTCTTTGCCAGTGATTTGCTCTCTTTGTGTCTAGATCTTTGATCATAGTTTTGACATTTATTTATTCGGTACAAATCTGTTGAACAGGCATCTGCAATTCTATTGGGACTATAGCTTCCATCTCATAAGTGAGTACGAAGGGGGATATACCGGTTGGCCAGCGAGCTATCGTTTTATAGGCCCATAGCACCCCGGGGAGTTCATCCACCCACTTGCCTTTAGCTGAATCTAACCGTTTCTTTAAGGCGGTTAATATGGTTTGTTGAGGCTTAAGCGGCGGATTGCTGCGGATCTGCCAGTGGAGTAGAGGTTCTTTATTTTTCAATTCCTAGCAAAGTTTTTGTAGCTTTGGTTGTCAATTGAGGCCGTTATACGACGATTGATGGGGTATCTTTTTGAATCAATAGGCGATATTCTTCCCGGGGATGAGCGGAGTGATATCCTTATCCTTTGTTGATCACGAAAGCCTTGGCTTATCCTTCTTGAAATAATCAGTCGCTACGTAATAGTTTCTTTAGTCGGCCGGTAGACGGCGGAGCTAATATCAATGCCCCATTAAGCGAAAGACCGGGCTCGTAATGGAAATTAGATCTCGAGCGGGTGATCTTAAGATAAGGGCTAGTCGCCGGCATCGATCACACTTTCGAACATAGTTGGCGGCGTCAGATCTCATAGTTGGCCAATAATACCCCTGGGTATGGGCTCTGTGTGCCAATGTATTGCCGCCTAGATGATTCCCACATATCCCTTCATGCAGTTCGGCTAATACATACTACCCCTGTTTGGTAGTTAGGCACTTCGCATGGCAGATCCGGGGGTAGTTTTAAATGACTAACCGTTAATCAAAGAGAACTGTGAAATTTGGATTTGGACTTTGTGAGCTGTTTCTATCATTTAGGAGTTCTCCCATGTTGATATCTGACACTATAGGGTCCCGTCGAGGAGAGACCTCGTCCACTGGCTTACTTTCGGGTAGTGGCGATTGGCGAATCGGCCGATAATAGATGGGCGAGATCATTGTTTTATGTTATTGGAAATTGAGCCGTGGCGGCGGCGGCGTAAGCTTTCTCATTGCAATCTATAGTGATATGCTCAAGCTTCCGAATTTGTCGGATTCGATCGTTGTTTGCAAGGATACATATTTCATAGTCGGGGTCGTGACTCATGTCGTCGTTCACCCCTTGCCTTGACTACGAATCACTCGAATCAAAGCTTGTGTCGGCCGAGACCTGATAGCTACTAGCTCGATCCGGTATTATGAAGCCATGTCGGACTCATTGTTGGAGGCGCGAAGCCTAAAGGCGATAACTGCTCAAATTATCTCCACAGTAGGAGATTGAGGTCTGGCCGATCATGACTCAGGTTTGGCGAGATGCTCGTCTATATTAGGATCGCCCCGTGTCATCTTACTGGCTCGCTGATTAGGATTCTGCTTGAAAGTCAGCCCGAATCATCCTTTCTTCGCCCGATCTTGGTTTGCTTGAATAGAGGAAATTCACTCGATTCAATATTACCAAGGCCGTCCTCGGATAAGTCGGGCTTGTGAATGGTGCTCGAGAGGAAGGTCAGTTAGCCTGTGATAGAGGTGTGCTTGGAAGTAAGTGAGCTTCTTCGTTTGCTACCGGAGGTTAACATTGCTTTCGAGGTGGGTGTGCGGAGTTGCATTAGTCAGTTCTTGAAATGAAAAACAAGCAGCCTCTACTTTTTATTCTCATCTTCCTTGAACATAGCATCACTCATTGAGACGTCTGAAACTGCAAGGTACACGAAGAGTGTTTCGCCGGCTTTTGGGCTAGCAAGGACTAGAGGTATTGCGAGATATTATTTTATAGCAGTGAGGGCTTCGTCACATTCTTCATTCCACCCGGCCTGGTCGGTCCCCTTGAGGGTAACAAAGATTGGTTTAGACCGATTACATAAGCAGAGAGATCGCTTATGAGGCGTGGAGCCCGATCAATTTGTTGTACTTCTTTTCTAGAGGCGAGCCGGGGACTCCAGAATAGCTTTAAGTTGAGCGGGGTTGGCTTCGATGCCCCTCTGAGTTACCATGAAGCCCAAGAATCGGCTTACGCTGACCCTGAAGGCGCATTTTGAAGGATTGAGCTTCATTCCGTATGCCCTTAGGAGTTCAAAAGTCTCTTGCAAGTGTTTAGCATGGTCCTGACGCTCTTCGATTTTTTACCAAAGATGTCATCAATATAAGCCCCATGGTCTTTCCCAAGAATGGTCCGAATATTTGCCATTAGCCTGATAAGTTGCCTCGCATTTTAAGCCAAACGACATTACATTGTAGCAGAACGGGCTGTATGGAGTGATGAAAGTTGTCTTCTCCGTGATCCGAAAATGGCCGGTATTTGATGATATTCCCGAAGGCCCATAAATGAAAACATCCTACGCCCGATCGCGCATCAACGATTTGGTCTATCCGAGGTAAAGGGAAACTGTCTTTCGGGCATGCCTCGTTGAGATCCATGTAGTCTACGCACACTCTCTATTTTCCGCCTTTTTTTGGGACCACCACCACATTAGCCAGCCATTCGAGTACTTTATTTCTCTAATGAACCCCGCTGCCAGAAGTTTATCCACTTCCACCTGATTAACTTGATATCGGTCTGGGTGGAAACGCCTAATTTTCTCGTCCGACCGGCCCGCGTAAGAAACATTATCTAATTTTGTAGCACGTGAACTGTTACGCCAATCATGTCCGAAAAGGAGCCTGCCAACACATCCATATTATGGAGCGTGAACTGCGCCAGAATCGGTCCTTCTCTCGCACGGATAGAGTGGAACTAACGTAAGTGGATTTATCCGGCTTAGCCAAGGACATCGATTCTAGAGGATTAACGGCCAATTGCTCCCTGTCTTCCACTTGCGCCCGGGCGGCGATCTATCATTGCTATTATGAGGCTTAAGTATCGAGGACTGGATTATAGGAGCTCCGCTTCACGCCCTAGCATCGACACCGGGTGCAGATCACAGTTGTTAGCCGTCGCTTCATAAGATCAACTTGCCTAGCGCTGGTCAAATAACTGATCATTTGATGGTAGGTGGATGGCACGACTTTCATCAGATACCATGTCGACTAAACACTGGCGTTGTACGCCCGTGCCTTCAACAACTAAAAACATAACTCGGCTGACCACCGACCTCGCTTCAACGAGGTGGTACGTCAGTCGCCCGCCGGAAGCCGGATAGGATTTTGCCAGCCAAACTCAACCTATCCAAGGAAATGTTATTCTGCCTGAATGTAGGCAGTTGCAATAAATCAGCCGCGCTGCCAGGATCAACCAATACCCTATGCACATCGAAATCATTGATACATAAGGTAAGTACAAGTGCATCATGGTGTGGAACAATGACCCTGGAAGGGTTAACGGGGGGAAAGGATATGGGGCTCTTAATCGGCTGGACTGTTCTGTTGTTGACTGGAGCGTGGATCGTGTTTATCCAGGCTCGGACGGTGGCTGTGTGCAACATGCTCTTCTTCTGACGCTTAGACTAATATTGATCAGAAGTCGCCCGCCCCAAGATATACCGATGCGCCGAGGTTCGGGAGCTCATACGTCCCTAATCTTTCTCGACAATAGGGGTGGCCTCGCATACTGGCCGCTCGATATACCGAGGTGGCCGACCTAATCAACTTTTCACTATAAACTTCGTGCTTCGGACGGCTGGTCTCGCGCCCGTGGTCCCTGGGCGGTAGTCACACCTTAAAGACTGATGCCAGGCGGGATCAGACCGACGGGTGTGGGCCATTTAAAGTTCTGGGATGATCCCTGATGAGTGTATGGAGCCCGCCATACGAGATGTCTGGGTAATCGTAGGTTCCTCTTTCTTCGATCGATCTCAGAGCATTTTTGTCTCGCTTTCTGGGTTCGAGACGACCTTAATGGCCGGCTCGCTTGGCGGTGATCACACGGTCCGGGAGGCAAAATGATGTTTTCCAATGTTGAATACTTATCTCGCCGGGATCAGATAATTATTCCATTGCTTAGAAGTGATCTATGATAGTGAGTGGAAGAACGGCTTGCTAGGCCTAAAGCTCCCCCGGAAATTTTAGAGGACCGCATCCATACTATATGAATCAATTTGTTGGACGACCCCCCCAAATCTCCTTGTGAAATCACGGATTGACTAATCTTCCTGTTTGAAGATGGTTTGTAGAGAACTGATGTTTCCCTTCTGTCGAACCAAGCACAAATACTGGGAAACAAATGCCGCCCACAACTCACTAAATGTGTTGGATGGGGATCTCCGAGTTTGTGAAACTCAGGCTAGCGCCCTTCAGCCGGGCGAACACTTTGCATAATAGACTTCTCCCGCATTGAGTATCTCCGATCGGCGGTAGCATGTGGTCATATCGGTCGCTGAGCCACCGCTACATGGTACCGACAAGAGTGACAAAGTCAATGCGACGGCTCAGAGCCAGATGTGGGCCAAGCTCACCGTGCGGACATCATCTTCCGGGTCCCTAAACAGCAATGGTGCAAGCATATACGGGCCGGGTGCAACCCGAAGGTGGATGCCCGAATCGGCGGATGGTGTTGTGTTCTCGCCGCTGGCCGTGCACGTTGGGCGTGGTTGACCGCCGCTCGCTGAATTCTCTCGCACCCTACAGGCATGCCACGCGGCGACCTACCGAACGGCGGGGCTTCTTCCTGACTCGCTCCACATTGCCCTTGGACGCGGGCAGATTCGAGCGGGAGCTACCAAGATAACTCGCCATTCGCTACTACGCTGGTTGCTGCCCGTCGATAGTTCTTTGACTTTATTTTGTTTAATCCTGGTGCAGTGGCGCTACCCGTGCATTTTCGATCCGCTCACTTTCCGCACGAGCCTGCGTGGTCGCTTTCTTGCCGCGAATTGGTCGGGCGACGTTTCGCACTGCCATCCGTCTCGCCTGCCTTCATTTTGCTTCCATATCCCGATGCCACGAGGAACTCCGGGTCTTCCGTAGACCGATTTTCTGGGGACATACCATAACTACTAGATCCTATGAACTGGATGAATGAGTAGGAACTACCGATTCCGCTGAGAGCGAGGGATCTCTTGATAGTCGACGAAGCCTCGCACGTTGCCGATGCAACTTTTTACTTGGTCATTCCCACAAACGGCACCACCGCTGCCTCTGACTTTAGAGTCCACGATCGTCAAGTATGAAGATAAACGCCAATGTAAAGAACTCCGCAAAACAAATGCGGACCGCGGTGGTGTGCCTACCATCCAGCGCTTAAGCAGTTGGGCGAGATAGGGAGCGCTCACCAATTTTGCAGCGATAATTTCACAAATATTTCTTTCTCAAGCAGTTACCTCCCTTATTTACGAAGAAGGACTGATCCACTTTCCACGGAAGGGTGATTGGTTTCCCGTGGAATGGAAGTGGTGACCAGCTACCTCGCGCTCAACCTGTTTCCTTTTAGGCAACCAAGATGTCCTTGTATTCAACAAAGATTGGTTGATCTTCTTAGGGCTGCTTGCACGTGGTTTACGGAGAAATATGTTCTTCAATTGTCAAGGAATCGGGCCGAACCTGCCTACCATCTCTTTAAAGATGGCAGGCCAGAATTTAAGCCTGGATCCATGGTCATGTCAAGATGCTTGGGCCTATCCATGGTCATGTCAGGATGCTTGGGCCTCTTTGCTTTGATCCGCTTCAAGCCTCTTTACGCGAGTATGTCACTAAAACTCACGCACTCCATAATAACCTTGAATTTAATATTTTTATTTTTATATTAATCATAATATAAATGGCAATGGGATTTTTGGGAGCCCAAATCCAACCTCACATCTAAATCAATTCTCATCCATTTTTCATTTAAAAAATTAAATGGGGTGAGTCGAGTATGGTGGGAATGGGAAATTTCATATCCACTGCCCAATTTAGATTTTTTTTTTCAAATTTAAAATTTATTTAATTACTAATTTTCATAAAAAATTTAATTGCATGAAAATTAATATATTCTATTGACATATATAAGTGGGTGTTCTAGGTCCCAGTCCTTGATGTTTGGATTGTAACCTCGTTTGGACTAAGCTACAATGTGTCTGAACTCCCTATGTGGGACTTAATATGTGTAGAGTAGATGTAAAATATTCAATGGTACTAGACTCCCTTTCTATTCATGACCCTTCTTGAAACCTAATCACTCGTAATGAAATTCAATATGAACTCTCTTCATTCCCTTCTCTACAACATTGCATACCTATTACTCTCACGCTACATCAAAGTAAAATGAAGAAATTAAAAACCATCATCTTTCAGACAAAGGTTAAATGATTTTAACATGCTATACTTCAACTGAGTATCTGCACTCCGCACTCTCTCAACACATCCAGACTTTACTTGTTCTTTTTCAAGCTCTACTCTTGAAATCCGTGTTGAACATCTTCCAAAAATCCAAATATATAAGCTTGTATATTCGATCATGGAAGACTAGATAATATTGGATCATTATCCTAATATGACTCAAAACCTGTTGAATTATCCAAATTATTATTATTATTGATGATGCTTTTTTCAACTGGATTGGGCTGGAGCTTGCAGTCGTTAAATAAACTAGGGTCGCTTATTAGGCCGGGTCAATCGGCTCGCGCAGACTCTTCTCAGAAAGGCAAGCAAGAAAAGGGCCTGCAAGGGCTTCGCCCGTGGCCGCCCGATGCCTAAGCGCCCTGGAGAAAAGATAGATCATAGAGGGCGATGATTTGCACTTTCACCGAGGTGGCTTTGACGCCCTCTAAAATCGGGGTCCGTTGACAACCCACAACCGGCGGAATACTTGTGAATGCAGAACACTAATCCCACTCACGTAAAATCAAGAGAGTCTCCTTGTACGGAGCTCTACTAAATACGTAACTGTCCCAAACAACATCATAAGACATAAACATGAGTAAAAAAGACCACTTGGCCCCGTACAACAATACTTATTAACATACACCCAACTTATATAAATATACCAGCAGTTAATAAATCACTTTATTTCAACATATAGTTGCACTCACAACATTCTAATACATGTTATACAACTAAGATACCAAAGCCATAACCCGACTTTCTTCTCAAACGGCCTATAATGAGTGCCGCCTTCTCGATCGCTCCCTATACCTGAAATAATATTCCCTCGACATGGTGAACAATTGCCCAGTAGAGATAATTTCCTACATGGGTTACTCCCCACCTAAGTGAACATGCATGGCAAACAATCACATTCAAGCAATTTCATGAACCTACTCGAATGTCTACATGACTAACCCATGTCTCGAGTCCTCACGGAAGCTCCTACCGCATATGCACAAGGCCCGAATGCGAGTAAAATCACCAGTTTTGAAAACAAAACTTGTTGTTGTTCTTGAAAACACCTTCTTCCGGAGTTCGATCAAAAGTATTGGACTACCCTCCCGGCGAATGTGTTAGAACCTTCCTAAACAATTCATGGGCTCCTCAGTATGGTGTTGGACCATCTCCCAACCTGTTCTCTTCAAAAAAATCATCCATTGAAATTCCTTTTGCAACCATGTTCGTTTTTCTTTCAATTTCATGTCATGCACTCTCACCTAATATTCTATTTGCCCAATGCATATGGAATGCATGATGCCAATTCAACCATTCATGCTAATATATTCACATGCATATATATTAACATAATTAAATCACATAAAACATGTTATGTAAATTCTCAATCAATTACACCAAAATTAGCTCACATGGGCTAATTAACAAACACGAGCAATTCATTTTGAATCACTCAACACATAAAAATTCACACAAAAATATTCATGTGTCACTATTCACATGAACAGTAAAACCCTCGGGTTACTATTCACGACCACACAAAATAGGAATTTTCTCCACTCGGTTCAAAGCTTTTGAGACCGAATTTACGGCTAAAACAAGCCTCAAAACGTTCCTAACCATTTACATGGCTCTTAGCCAAAGATTAACGCAAGTAGGAAAAGATCCCTACTTCTTGGAGTTGTCGGAACTCCACCAAATCGGTGCCCACGCATAGCCCTTGTCGCGTAGAACAACTTTTCTTCTTGCTTTGTCAAAAGCGAAGCGGTTGATCAGCCGGGAATCTAGAAAGCCACTCCCTCTCTCTAAAAATGAATTCCGGCACCTTGCACAAAACCCCCTCTCTTGCTGTTTTTGGTCTTCAAAAATGGAGAAGACAACACTATGCAAGTTTTTGTCTTTTTCCTCATTAACAATTTCCAAAATTCCCCATGTGTCCCTTCTCTTGGATTTTTGACACTTGGCACTATCTAGGCCGTCAATTTCCATCATCTCTAACTAAATCTGACATAATGTCGCATGAGTACATGTTATGAATGACTTTTTGTCACATCACATGTCGTTTCTGACTTTTAGATACTTGGCGCCTCGAAGCGTGTAAATTGACGTCTGGTCGACAAAACTGACGTGGTAAATTTAGATTTCGCGAGACGTTTGTTTTGTCATCCGAGATCTAGAAAAATTCCGAATTTTGCCGAAATTACGATTTTGCCATTTTTCAGAAAATTAGAATTTTCTCGGGTCTTACAAGCTTGATATATATAGTGTATGTTTTCCCAATTGGATGGTAATAATGATTCTTCCCCATTGGATGAGATATTTTATGTCTTTATCGATATTGGATTTAATACCAAAAGGAGATGAAGGCAGTTTATTGAAATTATCCTTCTCCCTTATTGGTGAGATCAGGTTTTGATGCGCGCGATAAGCAGTTTATGATGCCCGGATCAAGCCGGATCTGCAAAGAAGATAATTCTGTCAGCTGCTCCTGTATCGCAATCACGATATCGACTCAAGGTGAATATCTCATCGATGAGGAGAAAGAATCCCGCTATTACCATCTGAGTGAGGAAAACATACGCTATATCAACCACCCCTAGGTGAAAGGTATGCGAAAATCGTAAGCCTCACAAGTAGTCTATCTTTTCTCCGGCGAGGCCGACTTGAGCGCCCGGAGCGGCCCGCGGGAGCCCTCGCCGACCCTTTTTCTTTCTTGCCTTTGCAGAAGAGTGCAGCGCCCAGAGCCCGATAGACTAATGACGGCGGCCTTGGATTCGGCCCAGCGGCCACAACACGCTCCGGCCCGATCAGGTTGAAAGACATCATCGATTAAGCGTTATGCAGCCAGGAGCAGCCGGTTCCTTTACAGAAATAAAGTGATTTCTCGGTCTGATGGTGGTGCTCGGCCGAACCTGGCGGGGCATGCGATCCGCGGATCTGGACCAGTCGAGGGCGTGCGAGTGTGATTACTCGGCGCATTGGAAGCTTGATGCATGCTAACACGGAGGAGGTGGAGCCTTTCAGCCTCGCAAATGGCGCTGATAGGAGGTTAAAGAGAAACTGGACGAATCTGCCTCCCGAGGCAACAAGCTTCCCGGGAAGGCCATAACATCACCCCTCGGCCGAAGTGACTAATCTCGGCACTCCTCGAGGAGTCTTGAAAGCAGAAGCGAGTCAGTGCGAGCCAGGCGAGACCACACTAACCCACGGAGAGGAGGCGTGGCGTACTCGGGGCACGTCGGGAACGAGACTCGACCCCTCACGGCCAGAAGGGGTGGGGCGTCGTAGGAACAGGGTTCGGGGCCTCCCGGTAGGAACTCGTGGCGTGAAGGAAGTTGTAAAGGGACCGAGGCTCCTGACTCATGGACCTGCAGTGCGACAAACCGAGTCACCGTTCTCGTAGAAATTTAACCACTTCCCCTCTCGGCAAAATTGAGAATGCTTAGTGGGCGTTCGATGGTGAGAGATCAGGTCGATCGTCTTAACGCTTTGAAGTCTCATTGTTTGCTGGGTGTGGGGATGCACATGCGATCACGAGCTTCAGCTATCACGTTAAAAGTGACGCTTGGCTTGGTTTAACAGGGCTTAGCCTCGCTGTCTCTTACGTTACAGAGCTATCATTCTGCGTTAAATCTCTCACTTCATTGAATTTTAGACATCAAAAAACAAATTATCATTCTTGTGTATCAGTGAGCTCATAAAAAGCACGAGATCCTATGTTGGAGGTTCAATGTAAAGATCTACGAAGGTAGATATACTGTAGAAAGTTTGAGATCCAGCATTCATCAACTAGATAAGGAGTCAGTTAAAATTGATGAACGATCCATGGCCTCGGTGACCTGGTGAGGTGCCTCCATGGAGGCTGATAATCTTTGAAGAAGCCACATCAAGAAGGGCTCTTGCCCAGCTGTTGCCACCAAATCAGAGTGAGTTCAGCTGCCCATCCCATTGTGAAACACTCATTGATTCAGGATGACAGACATCTCTTAAAATCGGGCGAGTCTCATTTGTCTTGGGAGCTCTACTTGTAGTACATAACAATGACATCCCAGCTGACCATGAAGGTCAGATGAGTGTCTAATGGCCTACCACTTAGTACCATCATCATCAAATTAATCTCATCCCAGCGAAATACATATCATTGTTAGAGTTGATAATTCACTTTATACCAACCATATATCAAAATTCTAGATTAATACATTGTATACATAATGATAACCAAGTGCAGCGACATTCTAACCAGGCCTCTGGGACCGAGGCGTCTCCTCTTCGCTCCTTGTACACGAAAAATATGTTCCCTCGACGAGTGGGCTAATGCTCGTGGAATCACTAAATGGGCTCTCTCACTCTGATGCATATGCAATGCTCCACGATGAAAACAAACGTTCAAGTAATCGTGATCCTGCTTGGATCATCTGCATATTCAAACTCATATCAGGAGTCCTCCACTTAGGCTCCCTCACGCTTGCCTAAGCCACGATATGAGAAACATTATTTTTTAACAAGATATTTGTTATTATTTGTGGACTACCCTCACTGGGTATGAGTAGTGGACCGACTCAGATGTTATGTTAGTGGACTGACTACCCTCAGAGATATATCAATTGGGCCCGACTCAGACGATTGATATTTTATATGGACTACCTCGGAGTAATTATTATTTTTAGTCAACCCTCAGAAACCATTCTCTCGAGAATCACCTCCACACTCCTCCTATTGTTCTAGGGTGCCACAGTGCTATATGGAATGCATGATGCCAATTCCGATACATTCCTTATAATACCTTCACAGATATATAACAACATGATATACATTTACATAATTTAATCCACCCAAACATATTTATGTAATTTCACAATTCATTACACCAAAAGTGGCTAAATGGGCTATTATCCTTTCCTAACAATTAAATTTGAATTATTTGATAAACATTTATTTACAAAAATTATTTTGTGAACAACATTCTCGGGAGCAGTGACACCCTCAGTCCTTTGTTAGCGGATTCAAACCACATTACATTTTCCACACAATTCAAGCCATTTAGGCCTCATACCATCAACACAAGATTTGTTCATAAATTTATGAAATAAACTTGAAAACGACCTTGTAGTCCGCGGATGTGTATTTGAATCCATAAATTTCACCCGATCATCGGGTTCACTTTGGGAACGGAATTTCATGGCCATTCCGTAGTATACATCAAACATCGTTGCTGCAATTATGATCTTCCCTTCCAAACAATACTGGCCCATTAGGTTTGTCCATGGCTCCCGAAATTTCAATAGTCGGTCGAGTTTTGGGATGGAGTCAGCTTTAACCCGTTCAGGCCTCGATCAATCGAAACATTATAAAACACTTAAATAAAGTGTAAAACCGTGGGATAAATCCCCTACCTCTCGAGTTTGTTGAAACTCCTTAAATCTGGAGCCGACTCGAAGCTCTCGTCGCGTAGAGCAGCTTTGCTTCTTGCTCCGAAGGATTTCGATGGTCGGATTGCCCAGTAATCTAAAGAGAAGTTGGATATTCTCTCACTCTAAACAAACGAAATCACCTACTGCAAGTCTTTCCTCCCCCTTTCTCGTTTTTGGTCTATTCTTTAAAGTTAAGAGACGACAACACATTTCTTGTTTTGTCTTTTTCCCATAACAGGTGCAGAAATGCGATTATGTCCCCAAGTTTTGGATTTTCGACAATTGGGACTATCTCGGCCGTCCATTCTCATCATCTCTCTACTCAAGCACCTTGTGTAACATGAGCACATGTTATATGTGACTTTTGTCACATCACAAATCGTTTTCCGGCACCCGAAACTCGATGCCTTGAAAAACGTGTAAATTAGAGTTTGCCTCTCGAATTCAAGAATAGGCGTGGTAGCTAGATTTCGAGACGATTCAAACGGTGAAATCCATTTCGTCATCAGAAATCTGGGGAATAATTTGGATTTTTAACGAAATTAAAATTTATAGCAGAAATTACGATTTTGCCATTTTCGAAATTGCAGATTTCTCGAGGTCTTACATTCTCTCCTCCTTAAAGGAATTTAGATCACGAAATTCGGGACAATCACAACCTGACACATGCATATGCAACGTGCACTCTTAGGTGCATGTAAGCTAGTCATTCGATAATTAACTGACTAAATCACGTACGCCGTCCCTAAACGAAGGATAGGTGGCGCATCGTGTCCTCGTGTTCCCACATTGACTTCTCCATCCATAGTCTTGCCACTTAGCACCCTAAAGCTAGCCTGGTCTTGTGTCATAAAACCACGATCACGGCTATCAAAATGCATCAGTCCGCCATAGGAATTAAGAAAAATGCATGTCGTATCGATCTTTCCCCGATCCACCATGAGGCTGGATGCGGGTATGCCTTAGGAGCATGGAGACTTGAAATCTGCCGTGGACACGACATGCTAGGCGGTAATGCCGCCTGGAGTGCGTATAGTGCCTATCCTCTCGAGTATCTCGAAAGAGTCTGATAGACTCGGCGATAGCTTCCACGCTTCTTAGAATTTGACCACTCCTCTCTTATGCATGACCTTTAAAAAGACGTGATCCTGACCTCTCGAACTCTAAGGGTGGCGTCGTACATCTGCTAGCTCTTTAGGCTGCGGCCGTGAGAGAGAGCACCAGCGTAAATATCAAGCTCACCTTCTCGGGTGTCTGTCAGATCAAGACCAATGATGGAGCTCTCTTCCCACCTCGGTCGACATAACGGTGATCTATGGCCCTCCTTACAGTGCCTCATATGGTACCATACGTATACACTTTGATAAGCTGTTGTTGTGGCGAGAATTCATAAGAATGTGCTCCTCCCACCCTTATAGCTGGGGCGTATGCTCTCGGCTGTCCTCTAGCACATGTCCTATCCACCGGCGTGTAACCTACAGCCCTTACTTTGTGTGTAGCTAACCTTCCCAAGGTCACAATGTGTCAGATGAATGATCGGCCTGGCTCCAGTATCATGTATGACATCCATTATCTGCAGAGCCCTTCTTGCGTCTCAGTAACGCAATCACCGGTGAGAGTATCAAATCTCGCAGTCACTCCAGATCTAATAAAAACCGACTCTAAGTCTAACGTGATACTTTTGTGCGTGTGTTTTCATCTCGATTAACATAACTCTTCGACACACTTGAGGCCTCTTACATTCACCTGATCGAGATATCTCCGGGTCTCTTACACACATCGCTCTAGGATTCTCACCTTAGGGATTAACGACCCTTTTTGCTTTATGACACACTTTAATTACTCTTCATTTCTTGAATCGAGACTATGAGTCTTCATTGGCGTAGTCTAAAACGAAACTCAACCCCACACTCGCGAGAGTGGTGAATGGCCGTCTCGTGCACCACACTGACTAGGCGATGTTGCGTGCACACGAATGTAATAATGCCATATTGTGACACCTAATCCCAGGGTCCACCATGAGCAGAATCTCGGAGATCTCTCACTCATAATCTCGACCTATCAAGTCAACTCTCCCCTTACATCCTAGGGAAAAACATCTATACATGGCTTCTTTACATGCCTTAACCTCCAAGCCCAAATCCAAGGCCGTGTCGGGTATGACAACCCGGCTAAGGTCATAATTAAACTTGACTCGATGGCGTCGACTCATCGTGTCAGCGGCATCGTGACCAATATGTCTGCCACCACCAAGGTCCCTGCGGCTTAGTGTGACTCGTCTTGTCCACGACCGACTGGCCCTGCGGCTATCTGTACTCTTGGGGTGTTTGTATAGCACCCAGCCCAGCTGGTTCCTCGACCCGTACTAGGGTGTGGAGAATGAACTATATACTCACATTCTCTGATGGCGGGACGCATTGTCCCAGAGTCGAGGATCCTGTCTGCAGAGCTGATCCTGTCTCCACATGCCAAATCCTGGCCACAGTCTTGAAACTCGTGTGAAGCGAGAAGTCATACGCCTCTTCCACGAACTAGAAGGAGGTGATCCTCCCTCACTACCCGACACACGCATCCGGTGCTCAGGGGCATCCTCGTCTCTACATGGTGGGGGCAGGTCCCGACCATGGAGTCACGTATCCGATGGCGAAGTCACAATCACCTTAGAATGGATGACTTGACCCCAGATTCTTGAATCTCTTGTAATGCCGAAATGATCCCGAGCTACGTATCTCGAATTGACATTCGGTCTCTCGACTCATCATTGCTCAACCTTCTGCAGGTTGGTGACACTCTGATCTTTGGCACCCACGTGTTCTAAAATCTCCTCGATGGCCAAAACTGCAAGCGCCCCTTTGGGCCAAGCGTGCCGGTGATGGTCTCGACAAGCGCCAAAACAATCCTCAAGTGATACTCATGCTCCCACTCGGCTGGGGTAGATCGAGATGTCATCCCACGAAGACTTCGACAAGCTGATCCTAGATAAGGTTGGAACACCACATGCATGGTCAGTTTTGTCGATCGAAGGGCATCATAAGTAAACCGAGTGCCATGCTTGATCACTGCTTATTTGTCTTAGGGATATCTGTATCCGCAACTCTCGGCTGTGGTAACCCGGTCTGAAGCTGTCTTGGAGTAGACTGGCTCCTCTCGGTGATCGAGGAACAAATCGTCGATCCTCATTAATGGTATCGATTCTTGATCGTAACCACGTTCCTTGTCGTGGTCGATACGGTCGAAGGGTCTTGTCTAACTATTACGCCAAATAGAAACGGAGCGCCCATGGTGAAGTGCTCGGTCGAATGAACCCCCTTATCCAATAACTCACAGTAAAGTGGACTCTGAGTTCACGCAGCTCAATTTGGTGCCATCCTATGCGGAGTCATAGAGATGGAGTGATGTACGAGTGTAACTCGTCTGGGAAGTCTAGTAGCCTGCGTAAGGTAGTCCGGGTAGCTCGTATGGAAAACATCCACATACTAAGCACCTTCTCCAAGGTAGACCCTAGAAGTCTACGTTCTCTCCTCAGATCCTCCCCAGGTAAGGCTCACTTGCCACCCCCGCTAAGCATCACGCGACCTGGACTCGTATCTTTGTGGGGTAAAATATCATGCTTGTCCCTTGAAATACCCGAGTGCGAGTCTGCGTGGCGGTAACCCTCTACGCTCTGTCGATGTGACTCACGTAATTTGTCGTGATCCATACGAGGATGACATCGAACTCGACATGTCCGCTGATCCTCGGGTCCTTGTGAGTAGAGTCCCAGGCTCCGGCTCCTTGACCTCACATATCATCCACTATTCGTAATCCACAGGAGAACTCACATCTGAGGCTCCATACAAAGTCTCGAGGTCCTTGCCCATTTCTACCATATTTGGGCCTCGCTCTCTAGATTTGGAACACGGCTAATTAATCCTGACAAATTATCGGAAGGTAATCTCCATAGCCTATAACACCTTCTCAATTTGTATGAACCAATGGTCTGCCACCATCGGATCTCCTCCCCCTGTGAATGTCGGAGGATGATGCATGCCAAGCCCTGGAGGTTGCTAGGACCTCCACGGCTACTGCTATGCTGGCACGTGCGATAACGTGCGCAGACCTCTGGCCTCAGCAAGGCTGTGATCAAATGCGGTGGTGCCGACCGAGTACCACAGTGGACGCCCTCTACGTCCTCGTCTCATTCTTCATCATATTTCAGTCGCAAGCCAAAGATCATTTAATTTTCATTCGATCCCAACTAAGTGCACATGCCAATTACTAATAGACTTGACAACATGAAGCCGAGCAGTTCATTTCCTAAGTGGCGCTAAATTCCAACCACTCAATTCATTTATTTCAATAATTTTCTAAGCTTTCTTGTTCATTTCATTATCCAATCCCTAAGGTCATAGTTCCTAACATAGCATTCACCCATTTCTATCACAGCATTACACCAGCCATATACTTTCCTACATATGTCATGTGATCATAATTCCATATACATCATATATGTATATGTCCTTCTACCTTGATTTGAACATAAAACCCACGCAAATCAAAACATCTGACAGTAATTACGTATCTCGAAGGGTGCTAAATGGAAATGGACACTATTCATACGCAGAATCAGTGTATGTTTCAAGTCCCTGCATTCATAAGCAATGCAAGACCATTTATCCAATATATTAAATCATATTTATCAACAAAAATTTTATTTTTGAAAATTTCACTTTTTTCAAAATTTTGTCCCATTTTATTTGATTTTATCTTATTTAATTTCATTTAATTTAAATAATTTTTTTTTTTTCGAATTTTTTTTTTCATTTTCCAGAACACTAAAATAAGTTGCAAAATTTATTTTATTAATTCTTGATTTTGTAAAACCTTAGAAAATTTTTCTCCCAAATAAACCAAATAAATTGATAAAAATTTATTTTATTTAATTTTAACTGGGTTCTGTATTTGTAAAACTCCGAAATTTTCACACTTTTGTGCCACCTACTAAGCACCTGAGCCAAACCTGACACATGATCACGCTGTTCATGTTATCTGAAATTTTCACACAACAATTCATCAAATCACACCTAAGAAATTTGTCACGGAGTGTCCTAGTTTTGTTAAAGTGTCTTCTCTGGTAATCTCATACCTAGACCCTGCAGCCGAACCACCAGTGATGATAGATACCCCAGGCAGGGCTCCTAACGGTATTCGTATACCTAAGCTCACGATATAGTGTGGCGCCCTGAATCGGAGGTCCAGATTGACTGTCAAGCCGCGCGGAAACACTCGTGAATGTCGGGTGACACGACATCTCTCACGAAAATCGGGCAGAGTCTCCTTTGTGCGGGGGCTCTACCTGTAGTACATAACCTGTCCCGACACATCCAAACGACCGCATAAATTCCGAATGAGGAGTAAATAATGTACTTGGGCCCTGCATCATCACTCAACTAATATATCTGACCAAATACCATATCTCATATGATTGAGAGTTGATAATTCGCCATACAATCATATATCAAAATTCTAGAATTCTAATACATGTATACATAATGATAACCAAAGCACAACCTGACTTTCTTAGGCAGGCCATCTAGGAATGAGGCGAGTCTCCTCTTTACGCTCCTTGTACACGAAAAATATGTTCCTCGACGGGGGTGAGCTAATGCTCAGTAGTGGAATCACCAAATGGGCTGCTCTCCACCTAAGTGCATATCACGATGCTCGATGAAAACAAGCGTTCAAAATGCGTCGTGATCCTCTTGAGATGTCTACGTACTCGACTCATTATCAGAATTCATAAGCGGAGCTCCCTCGCACACAAGCCACGTGAAACATTATTTTAACAGATATTTGTTATTATTTGTGGACTACCCTCGGAGTATAAGTAATTGGATAGACTCCGATGTTATATTTAGTGGACTACCCTCTAAGATATATCAATTGGGCCGACTTCGACGATTGATATTTTATATGGACTACCCTCCGATAATTATTATTTTTAGTCAACCCTCTGAAACCATTCTCTCAAGAATCACCTCATGCACTCACTCCTGGCCAATTACAGTGCTTGTATATATGGAATGCATGATGCCAATTCAATACAATTCATATAATAAATGCGAATATATATAACATGATATACATTTACATAATTTAATCACACAAACATGTTATGTAATTTCACAATCCATTACACGAAATTAGCTACATGGGCTAATTATCCATCACGAGCAATTCGATTTGAATTACTCAACCAAACACATTATTTTACAAAAATTATTTTGTGAACACTATTCTCGGGAACAGTGACACCCTCGGGTTACTGTTCGCGGTTCACGACCACATTACATTTTCCACACAATTCAAGCCATTTCCGGCCTCATACCATCAACACAAGATTTATTTCATAAATTTATGAAATAAACACCAACAAATATTTACGATCCGCAATTTGTGTATTTGGAAACTCCATAAATTTCACCAATCATCGGTTCACTTTAGGAACCCGAATTTCATGGCCATTCCCGGCCGTATACATATCAAAGCATCATTTGTTTCACAAATTTCATAATTAACAACCCAAAGCGACCCATAAAAGCCCATTACGGGTTGCTCCATAGCTCCAAAAATTTCAATAATTCGGTCCCGAGTTTTTGGACGAGATCAAGCAATGGATTCAAGGCCTCGATCAAACATTATAAAACACTTAAATAAAGTGTAAAACCCAAGTAGGATAAATCTCCTACCTCTCGGAGTTTGTTGAAACTCCTTAAAACTGGAGCCCACTCGAAGCTCTCGTCGCGTAAAGAAGCTTTGCTTCTTGCTCAGAAAAGTTCATTGGTCAGTTACTTGAGTAATCTAAGAGAGAAGTTGGATATTCGCTCACAAACAAGCAGAAATCACCCTCTTTGCAAGTCTTTCCTCCCCCTTTCTCGTTTTTGGTCTTTCTTTAAAGTTAAGAGGCGACTACTTTGTTTCTTGTTTTGTCTTTTTAAAACCCAAACAAATTCAAATGCAATTATGTCCCAAAGTTTTGGATTTTTCGACAATTGGGACTATCTCGTGGTCGATTCTCATCATCTCTCTACTCAAGCACCTTGTGTAACATGAGCACATGTTATATGTGACTTTGGTCACATCACAAATCGTTTTTCGGCACCCGAAACTCGATGCCTCGAAAAATGTGTAAATTCCGACTGCTTGGGAATTTCACGAAATTCGACGTGGTAGCTAGATTTCGCGAGATGATTCCAACGGTGAAATCCATTTCGTCATCAGAGATCTAGGAAATAAATTTTGGATTTTTAGCAGAAGTGGAAATTTTGTATAGAAATTACGATTTGCTTTTTCCGAAATTGGAATTTCTCAGTCTTACATCTTGACCCGTAAAGAGAAAAGCGGGGTGACGAGCTATAGGGGCCAGACCCAAAGACAAAATGATCAGGGAGAGGTCTCGAAAGATGGAGAAACGGTCCCGAAAGGCGTGAAGGCGAGAGATCGTCTGGGTCCACCTGACCGGCGTCCAAACAAACATTATTCACCTCGGCGGTTACCCTTGATGGCCCTGATATCGCGGGTCTTCTGCCAGTATAACATGAAACCGATTTCTAAGGTGGCCATTCGGATGAAATTCGAGCCACGCGAAGAACGACCTGGTATTGTGAGTTCCATAGAGACTACAGGCATCGCACAGATGATTGCATACAACTCAGGAAAGAAATAGAATATTTGATCCGGCGTGGATATCTCCGACGCTTCATAGCACCTGAAGGTCGGGCTGAGTCGGTGAGGCTCAGCGGCCCACCACCGCCGCCTTGGCAAGCAACAACAAACACCAGCGGTATAGAAATCCATGTGATCTTGGGAGGATTTTTCGGGGCGAGGAATCGGCTCGGTGGAAGGCCATCACGTGCGGCATCGGTCAGAGAGGTAATGGAAATCTGGCGATTAATCAATGCCTCATTTCATTTCTAGTATAACATTCTCTAGTCGGACTTGGAGGGTTAACACCCCATGGCGACCCTTTGGTAATAAAGGCGGTTGTGGGTAACAAAGCGGTCCATTGGGTCTGGTCGACAAGCGGGTTCGATCGACATCATCTTCGCCCCTCGACCTTCGATAAGATGGGCATCGGAAGGAGCGGAACCAGTCAACACCCTTTGAAGGATTCTTTGGAGAAAAAGTGTTACCCTTGGGCTCAATACAACTAGTGTTCACTTTGGGAGACCCCCCGTGTCAAGCAACGACGACGACGAGCTTCCTCGTTGTAGACGCCCCATCCGCCTATAATATGTTGTTAGGTATACCCTCCCTCAACGCAATAAAGGCCTTTCCCTCCGCTTACCACATGATGATCAAGTTTCTTACCACAAGTGGAGTAGGAATGGTTCGAGGAGACCAACGCATGGCCAGGGAGTGCTACTCAGCATCTATGAAGCAAAAAACGGTCGATAACATATACCTGGATGAGCTCGACATCGCGGCCAGGAATTGAACACCGACTGAGCCCTCGGAAGAGCTAAAACCTGTGCAGTTGGACGACAACCTGAACGCCCTCGCCTACATCGGTTCCGAAGCACGGAAGACCTCGAGAAACCTCCTCACCCGTTTCTTGAGACGAACAAAGGCGTCTTATGGAAGCGAGGCGAGATATGGGAGGAATTGACCCACGCGATAATCACTCATAGGCTAAGCGTCCAGTCCGTCCTTCAAGCCAATCAAGCGAAAAACTGTCTTAGAAGGTAAGCGATCAACGAGGGAGGTCGGCCAAACTTCATCGAGACGAGACAATCGAGAGAGGTGGAATATCTGAATGGTTGGCCAGCGTCGTACTCGTCAAAAGCAAAATGGCAAGTGGCGACTGTAACTTCATTGGCGTCGGCGGAGCATGCCCCGAAAGATAGTTTCCCTTTGCCGCGAATTGACCTCATCGTAGATGCCACAGCCTGCCATGAACTCCTCAGTTTTATGGATGCTTTCTCCGGCTACAACCAGATCAACGTGGATCCAGATGACCAAGAAAAGACCTTTTCGTCACAGGGCAAGGAACCTTTTGCTATCGTGTGATGCCCTTTGGGCTCAAGAACGCAGGAGCTACTTATCAGAGGCTGGTAAATAGGATGTTCTAGAAGCAAATAGGAACATCCATGGAGGTGTATATAGATGACATGTTGGTGAAGTCAACCCACGGTAGGCTCCACGTAGCTCGTGCATTCGGCGTTCGGATCACGAGAGAGTACAACATGAAGTTGAATCCGACGAATGTGCCTTCGGGTATCAAGCGGAATGTAACGCCCGAATCAGAGATGGTGTCTGTGCGATGTAACCATAAATTCGCGTTTGTACATCAAAGACATTTAGTGCCATCATGTTATTGAAAGTTATTATTAAGGATGAAATTATAAAGTTTTCAAAGAATTGTGGCATACATAAATAAGGAAAGTGGGGGTGAAAGTATAATTAATGGAAGTTTAAATAGTAAAATAATAATAAATTACCAAAATAGTTGAAGGGGAAGTCACCAAGAAAATTCTACAGATCACCGAGAATGACGAAATGGAATTTTATCTTGGTTAAAGTTCGTCTCATTAAATCAGTAACGGGAAAGTTTCGTTTAAATTCGAGATAGTCGGAATATTTCCACAATTTCTAGGCAGCAGTTTAGAGTGGAAACACAGCGGGATTTTAGAAAAATCTCGAAAAATGGCAAATATTTAAAGAATATTCAATTATGATAAATGAAATTGAAACCGGGACAAAATAAATTGTTTCGGGGCTGAAAATGATCGAGAAATGAAATAAAAAGGGACATGTGGGTCCCAATTAAAAAAAATAAAAACAAATGAAAGTAAAAGGAAGGAGACGGAAAGAGGATGTGCATCAGGCAGAGAGAGATTCAGGCAAAGAGAGATTTGATTTTTTATATTTTTTCTCTTTGATTCTTTTGGTTTACGAAGTAGGATAGTAGGTTTCATCGGAGGCGAAGAGGCAAGGATTGGACTACAGCGAGAGAGCTACCCATAGGGTACCAATATCTTAGCCTTTTGTCAAACTTTAAAATTAAATTGCCTACTTGTGTTATTTCTAGCCTAAATGTATATAATTGCTTGTTTTCTTAGAGGCCGAAGTAAAAGGTCGTAAACTTGATTGAAATTTTTAGGCGGGTTTAGGAATTTTAAAGATTTTAGAGGGCTGTGTTCGGACCGGTCGGGCTGAATTACAGATTGTTTCGGACGATTCGGGTTGAAATTTCGGTGTATTGAGACAGTCGGGATGGAGTACCGAGAAATGTTGGGTATTTTGAATCTAGAAAGTCCCTTGAGTCCAAAGTTGACTAAAATAGATAGTTTTATGGGCATTTCAATATTGTGGGACATGTTGGTGAATTTCACATCATATTATCGATGTCATATCGAATGGGACTAACACGTAAATTTTTTGTTGGAATCAAAAGTTGTTCGATATAGTCACTTTGAAAGCCACATTGTATGTTTTATGGTTAAAAGCGTTAGGCGAGAAAGCGTTTTAAGTCTTTGTATGGATTGTGTAGGCGATTTGAGCATCAATGAGAATCTAGAGTGCTTGACAAAATTGTGAAATTAGTCGAAAAAGGTGAGTACTCAAAATCATTTTCTAAAACAAAAGTGTTTAAATTACAAGTTTGTAAAGTGCTTTGAAAATATAGATTTATAAAGCATTTTTTTTACCTCCCAATTGTTATACTCAACAGAAAAGTTTGATTTAAGTATTTAAGAAATAGTTTGGCTTGGTTTAGCAAAACCCCTAGATGTCACAGCTCAGTTTCCGGTCAGATATATTTCGGATTGTGCATGGCAATGTTATGGGATATTATGACTAACTATATTGCCTGGTCGGCAATTGGGGGTTAGATCTAGTATATATTTATATAGTGAGTCGCCCTCTGCACATTCGAGGTATATAGTTAAGCCTTGATGACTTAGTACATGGCGATGGTGTTGGTTAGGAGTTCCATCCTTAGTTTGGTTCGAGGTTCCATTATGTTTCTAGAGATCTCGCCGTGTTCACCGGACCATCTTAAGCCAGGGTGTAGTGTTCAGGGTTCCTCTGATCATCGAGGTCAGAGGTTAGTGACATCACAACTAGGGTATTTCGAAATGGGCCACGAGTGGTTGGTACTTGATTTCAGTGTAGCACTTTAAGATATTATCCACGAAACAATTTTCGTGGCATAAATAGTTTTTCGGAACGGTTTTAATTTGCGAGAAATAGTTTTGAGAACAATTTTCAACTGACAAACTAGTTTTCGGCCTGGTTTTCCAAAAATGGTTTCATAGCAAAAACTGGTTTCTCATAACCTAGTTTTACAACCATTTATGTCTGATTACCATGGGAGGTTGAGCGTGAGGCAAATAACAATTTAGGAACTTATAGTACTCACTGAGCAGTTTGGCTCCACGGTTTTACATTTTTAAACCAATTGCAAGTGCGGGTGTTGGAAGTCGAAAGACCTTTCCGGGATCACACATCAGTCCCTAGAGCGACGTTGTGTTGTGATTATATATAAGATGAGTGTAAATTTAAAATAGTAAAAGTTAAAATGTGGCATTTTGTATATGTAAATATCTTTTGTAAATATGCGTGCATGATTTTGAAAAAAGCGAGGTTGCGACAAAATTATGTTGGATTGATCCTTATCTTATATTTTGATGAGGACCAGAGGTCCTTTATTGTTGTAGTTGGACATTTGGAAAACATTGGGAGTGTATATTTTTTATACAGGTGATTTTGTATTTGGGCTTGAAGCCAGGTACGATCGTTATCTTCTTAGGATTTTGATCGTCTAAGGTGTGATTTTGATGAAAAGTGAAAAATTTTATAACCGCGTTTTCCAAATCTGATTTGTGATTTTAACGACTTAGCTTCATAGTAACCTTGTCGGTCGAGCGAGCTTGTTTGGGAGGATTCTTGTGGAATTCCGGCCAATTTCTGTCACTAGGAAGGGGGTCTGTCACGGAAAATTCTTAGGTTTCATAGTCAACGATGAGGGGTGGCGAATCGGACAAAATAAAGGTTGTGCTTTCGGCGATGCGCCACCATCGAGCATAAAGAGGTCTAGCGTCGGCGGGAGATTACGCTTTAAGTAGGTCGTATCCGGGGCTAGTGATAAATGTATTGCTGAAGTTTAAAAAGGCTTTTCAATGGGATACCAGTTGTGAAGAAGCGTTCTCGAGTGATTGAAAGCGTGTTGAGCTCTCCCCATTATGAGTAAGCCCATGGAGGGCTCCTTACTCTATGCTGGTAGTGTCGGATTCCTCGACCGGCGCCATCCTCATCGGAGAATGAGTAGGAGTCTGAGCGTCACATGCTATTCTGTAGAGGCTTTGAAGGAGGAGCGGAGGAGAGGTACCCGAGGATGGAAGGCTGATCCGGCTTTAGTGCCGCAGCCTGAAAACTCGCCCTTATTTCCAAGCTCGGACCGTTGAGTTTCATGAGGAATGTCTCGGATAGGCAAGTCTTTTGCACAAACCAGAACCTCGGGAAGGTTGATGAAGTGGGCCATAGAGTTAAGCGGGTTCGAACTCATCGAATCTGGCCAAAGCTATGATAAAGTGAGTCTTCGCGAACTTCATCATGGAATTCACCTCGCGAACTTTGCGAGAATATATAAATAATGATGACCTCCCGTGCGGAGACTCTACGTAAGACGAGTGCAAATGCCCCAGGAAGCGAATAGGGCTAATCGACCTCCCGGAAGGAATAGATATTGGTATCACGGCTCATGGCATTCAGTTCAGGCTCAGTGATGGTCGAGTATGGCGATCATAGCGGGGCTGAGCCTCTTGATTAAATGGAAGTTGACCGGCTTGAAGTGTAACTGACTCCCGGTAGTAAGACAAATAGAGAGACACCTCTGAGGCCCCGAAGGTGAGAAAATTATCATATGCCTCAGATGCGGAATTCTTTGAAGGAAATTACCATGTTTGGTTCGGTCGAGCCAATACCCGGGTGGGAACTCGACGGATGCATAGCAAAGCGCGGCAACCTCACAAGAAGACCTCGTGATTGCGCTGTCGAGATACATGCAGGGGCCTTACATGGAGATCTCTATATGGCGGAAGTGCCCAATCCGGAGTCAGGAGGCAAATTTGGATGGACCCCATTTGGGATTGCCCAATAGACGGACGTCTGCAGAAACTGACCAAGGCCTCACAAGATTAGGACGAGGTCGGCCGGGTTCTACACTAATTATAGGAAACAGCACAAGCGAGGTTTTTTCACACCCATCCTTAAGTGCATTTCGGGGAAAGGCTGACTATGTACTAAAGGCGCAGAGTCTTGTATGCATCTTGATCACTTCAGACTCAGGGACATTGCGAGGAAAGTTTTAAAGAGCGGCGGGGATATTATTGGCCCACAATGCTGGGGGCGCGGCCAGGGCTAGTCGGGAAATCTGAGATTTTCCGGGGGCAAGCCAAAATCCTCTCACCTCCCATTCGGAGCCCACGGCGTGTCCGAGGCCTGGCCTTTCCAACGGTGGGGTTTGGACGTGTGGGACCTGCGCCCGTTGGGAAGGGCCCAATCTGAAATTCATACATCATTCTGATGGGTTCTTCACCAAATGGGGTGGCCCAGACCTTTGGCTACTATCACGGTCGAAGATCTGCGACTTTGTGTGGCGTTCCATAATGCCGGGGTTGGTATCCCAGGCTGAGGCTCGGATAATGGAAGCTGATTTGATAATGCGAGTTCGAGTTTTGTCTTGGAAGCTCGGGATCGAAAATTATTACTCGTCTAGAAGCCGCAATCCGCAATCCCAATGGGCAAACAAAGTCACCTCCAGAACTCTTAAACGACATTTGAAGACCAAATTAGAAGATCTTAAAGGCAAATGGGTAGAATACCTCCCCGAGGTGTTATGGGCATACAAAACTACGTGCAAGTCAACGACTCAAGAAACCCCGTTCCCCACGGCTTTTTTTAGTAGGCGGTGGCCACATCGAGATCGAGATTAAAGTCACGGGATCGGAGTTGGCAAGCGCTGGAACACAGCTCGCGCAAGCCTCGGCCTCACAGATGAAAGCGTGAGCAAGTCTAAAAGCGTCTGGTATCGAGAGAAAGGCGGCCAATGAAAGATACTACGACCCGAAGGGTAGACCCGGGATTCTGGCTTTGGCGACCTAGTCTTAAAAAAGCTCCTGCCAGCAAGGAAGAATCTAGCACATGGAAAACTAGGACCCAACTGGGAGGGCCCCTACATCGTATCTCGCATCATCAGACCTGGCAATTACGAACTCCAGACGGAGGAGGGAAAAATTCTGCATGTACTTGGAATCTTTGAGCGCCTTAAAGCGTTTTATCAGTAGACCTCGGGTTGTAATCTTAAATAAAGTATTATCAGTTTTCATATGACGAATTGTGTGTTTATTGATTATTTTGTCAGACGTCTCAGATAGCTCAGCCAGAGAATGTGAAAGAAAATTACATACATCAGAATACGCAAATTCATGACTCAAAAAAGAAAATCTCTCTTTATTCCATAAAGTCTGATTGATTACAAACGGTAGTGTCATTCCTTACATCTCGGAGATGAGAACGGTACAAGCAATTCCTCCAAAAAAGGAAAAGAAAACCTCGAGAAAGGAAGGGAAAGGGAAGAAAGGCGAAAGGAAAGGAAAAAGAGATGGAAAAGAGAAGAAGAAGGAAAAGGGAAAAGAGGAAGAGAAATTGAAAAAGAAGGAGAAGGAGAAGAAAGAAAGGGAAAGAGAGTGTGCGAAAGGAAAGGAGAATGAGATGGGGAAGAAAAGGAAAGGGAGGAAGAGAGAATGAGAAAAAGAAGGAGAAGGAGAAGAAAGAAGAAAGAGAGAAGAAAGAGGGAGAAAATGGAAAAGCGAGTGCAAAAAAAGTGTCTTGCCCTCTCGAGCATCCTGACGCGAAGCTAGGGAATAACATAACTCCATAGAGGGAAGACTAGGGAAAAACACAACTCACGGGCGGAAGGTCCGCCGGGCTGAAGCAGGAATCAGGTGGATCACTGTAAAAGCGACGAGCCTTGGCGGCCGTTGCGTGCGAGATTCTAGTTACGCCCGAGGAAGAGGAGATTGGATTATGGGCTCCATAGCAAAGGGTAGCCATTTAGAAGAAGGCTAAAAACCCCAGGGAAGTCGCCTTGATCGTTCCGATTCTCCGTAAACGGTAAAGACACTAAGCGTCTTTCCGAAGTAAGTCGAATCGGCAGTACACAAGAGCTCGATTTTGAAGAACTCATCGACTCGGAAGGCCTGGCAGGCCTCGATGCTTCGAGTTTTAGAGCTCTTATTTCAGGGAAAGCCTCGGCGCCTGAGGCCTCGACAGTTTTGAAGAGCTCGGCTACTTTACTCGGGCCCGAGTGACCCGAGAGTCGGTTTAGCTCAGTGATTTAGCCCGCCAAGGCCACCGGCGCGGGGCACTCAAGCATTTCCGGTTTGAAGAGCTCGACTACTCGGGCCGTACGGCCAGAGTCGAGTTCGGCTCGGGCAATTTAGCCCGCCAAGGCCTCGGCGCGGGAGCCTGTGTGGCTTAGTTTTGAAGAACTCGACTACTCTGCTCAGTAGGGCTGACCGAGAGTCGGTTCGTTTCGAGCGATTTAGCCCGTAAGGCCTCGGCGCCCGGGGCCTCGTGACCCGGTTTGAAGAGCTCGGCTACTCTACTTAGGCCAATGCGGCTGAGTCGGTTCGACTCGAGCGATTTGGCCCATAAGGCCTCGGCGCCCGGGGCCTCGTGACTCGGTTTTGAAGAGCTCGGCCCTCTGCTCGAGAAATTTGGGTGCGAGTCGGTTGGGCTCGAGCTGATTTAGCCACGTAAGGCTCGGCGCCGGGGAGCCTCAACGGCTCGAGTTTTGAAACGACTACTCTGCTCTCGGGCCGTGCGGCCCGAGTGATTCAGCTCGGGCAATTTGTAAGGCCTTAGCGCCCGGGGCCTCGGCGTCTCGGTTTGAAGAGGCTCGGCTACTCTGCTCGGGCCCGTACGGCCCGAGTGAGTTCGGCTCGGGGCGGTTAGCCCGTAAGGCCTCGGCCCAGGCCCGGTGGCTCGGTTTGCGAGGCTCTTTGGCTTAGGAAGGCCTCGGCGCTCACGGGACCTCGTGACTCGGTTTTAAAGTATTTGTTCGGCTCGGGCGTCGGCCCACGGGCCTCGCGGTATAGTTTTGAGCTCATTTGCTTTCGGCTCGGACCGGCTTAATACGGGCCCGTTCGGTTCATACAAAGCAGTGAATATAGCACAAGTAGGCGAAAGTGGTGAGATAAAATGAATATTCATTAAGGAAAGGCTACATATCTTTGCGGGTCCCGAAGCCGACAAAAAAAAAAAAAAAAAAAAAAAAAAAAACAACAAGCAAGCAAAGATATGTGCGAGAGATCAGACATTAGAGGTAGGAGCAGAGGGTGAAGAAGGGGAGTGCGCCTCAGCGAGGGTATCTGGTTCTCCAGAATAGTCCGCGGAGAGGGACTCTTCCGCCTCCTCGTCGCTAAGGATGTCGAAGTTGAAGTCCAGGCCTGGGTAGGCGTAGCGGCCTTCCTGCGAAAGCCGACCACCCGAAGCTTCGTGATCTGAATAAGATCCCTCCCGATCTTGCTATAACCGTCCCTACGAAAGACCGGAGTCTCCACACCTATGAAGGTCCCTCGCGGCCCATGGCACTCCTCGGTCGAGGGCGTTCCTGGCTTATGGCCTCGGAAGCCTCGCGAGTGAGCTTCGTTTGCCGACCTTGTTTTATTGTGTGGCTTCGTCTCACAGCGCCGCCTTGACTCTTCTTTAGACCCACAACGGCTTGCTACGAGGAAGTAAGCTGACTCATCCACGACCATGCGGAAGCTGGTACTGGGCGAGTGCGACCAGTCCACAGCCTCACCAAAGTCATTTTTGTGCGGCCTGTGACCATCCGAGACCTCCGAGAAGCTCGACTTGTGGCTCTTAAGTGAGCTCTAGCCTCATCTTCTCTACCCTCGGCCCGAGCTCGCACTGACAAGGTATGCCACAAATCGGACTTAAGCTTCACCACCTCCTCGGTCATACTCTACACTCGGTTCCGCAACTTAGCCCGCTCAAAAGTAAGGGAAGCCACCCTCGCCTTGTAAACTTTGGCGGCTTTGACATGACCCTCGTTCAGATTGGCCTTTTTGGCTAAACTCTTCAAATGAGTAGCCACCTGTCCACACCTAACACAAGATCCAACACCCGACTCAATTTAAATCGGGCATGTGAATACGGGAACTTACGGAGGCGAGCCCCTGGAGGGATGGCTTTAAAGCTTCCTCAGCGAGGCGGGGCGCGGAGCCTCTTGAGGTCGGAATCTTTTAAGGATGGACAGGCAGCGGCCGGCCTGGCTCGGCATTAGGAGCAGGAATCGCCATCTCTTCGGTTTGAGCCCTTCCTCTTCCAACTCTTCGCCCTCGAGGAAGGTGGCTTAACACTCTTTGGCGGGGGATTCCAAGCGGTGATGGCGTTATGGCTTCTTAGCAGCCCTTCTGGGAGTCTTTTTGCCTTGTGGGCATAACCCGAACGGGGATGCGGGCTCGGGCTTTAGGGACCTCTCGATCGGAGTACGAGCACACTGCCGGTACTCGGACGTGGGTAGAAGGGAAGAGGAAGGCCCCGGTTGAACACCCAATGCGGGTAGTCCTTCTTAGCAGTCGAGTTTTCCGCTTCACTTGACTCCGGACTTCCCGAGAACCGCGTCTCCACCCAGAAACAGCTCTCCCTTGGTGGGCTTGGCAGCGGAAGGCCCTACGGGAGAGAATTTCATAGCGGAAGGAGGTGAAGGCCTTAAAGCAATAGAGCGGGTAGACCTTAAGCTTGAAGGTCGGAATGTCAGGCGGTCGATACGAGTAGGGTGCGGGGAACACTCGTGACTCTGCGGCTATGACATTATCTTCGGGGCTGAGATCAGGTTGAACACCTGAGTGGCACGCGGTCAATGCAGAATTAGAGATACCCCATGACCTCATAAAGACTATACCAAAAACAAAACAATATTCACATAGATTCTCGAGGGTGGTCGAGCTGGCGGAACACCCGAGTGTCATCCTTGTCGAGAGGTCATACTCCCAGTGCGGCCTTCTTGCGGAAAATGCTTGCTCCTTCCAAAGCCTATGGGAAGATGGAAGATCGAAATTATCGGGCTGTAGGCATGCACCGGAAAAATAAGAAGCCTCGTAGTTCCTTCACGCTAAGGATCGAGACAAGCTATCTTTAGAACAGGGGCCCCTTGTCCACTGAAGAAAACCAATGTGACTAGAATACCCAGCCCGATTGGGCGAGTTGAGAAGGACGGAGACATTGAAGTGTTGTAGAACCCTTTTATAAAGGGTGTAGAGGAAGCGCGGGTTGTCGAAGGCAGCTTCAAAGCACACCATCTTAGGTCTTGAAACCAGCGTAAGAGGTGAGCGTCGGAGGGGACCAAACCGGATCTGAAAGGAAGTGCATCGCGCTGGCGAAAGTGGCCCATCTGAGGACCAACTTTCTTCCAGGTCCTGACGAAGCATTTTGCACGGCGGACTTTAGATATTCGTGCAGATACTTAATCGCCAATTCTTCCGCACCCTTGTTGAGGGAAAAGGGGGCTCCCCTGGGGCATCTCGAAGATCAACTCCAGTCGAGCGGTCGGAGGCGCCAGTCCTCCCTGAACAGGCATCAACCGAGGAGTCACCTCTAATGCATAAAGAAGAAGAGTGACCCGGACCCATGGTAATAACAAGTAGTGAGAACAAACTTAGCGATCTAGTCCTGACGCCTCATTTGTATTACTCGAAAAAGACAGAAGGGAGAAAGGCCTGCAGTCGGGAATTAAAAAAAAAAAACTATCTCGGCGAGCCCAGTAGAAAAGGACTGCACTTGAAAGTTCGAGATGGAATACTAAGGAAGGAAGTCGAACTCACTAAAAGCAAAGAAAAGAAACGCTAGGATCAAAAGGGAACACCGAGGCGAGCGGTCGAAAAGGATATTCTGGAAGACACGAAAGAAAGCGGAAAAATTGGAAGAAATGAGCGCGAGCGAAAAGTCATCATTATCCGCAAGACATATGTGTGAAATACTAGTGATCCAGCCACAGGTAGACACGTGGAAATCACACCTCACGAAGCGTTCTGACCCTTGCCCATGCACACACTGGGCTGGGGGGGTGATGGGGTTTGAAATAGGCGCCCGGGCTACTCGCCCGAGGCCCCGAAGGCAAAGCCTAATGGAAACACCCGGCCCACAGGCGTAGCCCAGCTTGAGCCCGGTCAGCTCGCCCCGAAGAGTGATAACATGGAGTAGTGGGAAAGCCCACATTCTGTAATCCAATTTAAATCTACTTGATAAGGAAGTAGGATAATCCCGATAACATCTTATCTGTAAATCGACTAAATCTCTACGGCCAGAAAAATAGGATAATTCACGATCGCAGTTTATCTGTGAATCAAGCCCAGGATCGCACCCGATAAGGGAGAAGGATAATTCTTAATAAATTGCTCCTTCAATATCCCTTATTAAATTCGATATCGATAAAGACAGAAAATATCCCATCCAATGGAAGAATCCTATTACCATCAATTAGGAGAAACATCGCTATATATATCAAGCTGTCACGCCTAGATTCGGTCAGGCCGTTAAGCGAATCGAGGCGGATTTCGAGTGCGAAACCATATCTTGAGACTCTTTACTTTTTTCTTTTTTTTCAGGCTTAACTTATACCTTTGGGTATACAAATAATTTTGAAATAACCAAAGTCATTCACATATACAAAGGAACTACCAGGAGTGGTATCCATTAAAATCTACACATATCTTTAAGTCCCGATTACTTATACAATTACTTATACATGTACATATCTAATACAAACATCGAGATTACGGAAAAGCTTGATCTTTAGTGAGCACCTATCTCGAGATGGCCCGTGCCGCCAGTGTGGAATATCTGTCCTCTTTATTTCCTCTTGATTACTGAAAGTTGAACACGTGCTAAACTGCAGCAATTGGGAACATATAGACGATAGCGACCCGATAACAAAATCGTCGTCACTATCTTTACTTTTACTTTATATGCATACTCGCGAAGCCCTATTCTTTATGACTTCTAACTTCGTCTCATATTATACATATAGATTTTTATTCTTTTGATTCCCTTATCATTATCTTGTTCATATTACTTCCTGTGTCATGTCTTTTACGGGTTGTAACTCATATCTACTGCATGTACCTTGATAGATCAAATCATATTCAAGGAAGTAAGCTTATCGTATACAATGGCGATTAGGAACAGATCGAGTCATATTAAATCCATACAGAGTCAAATCAAACTACTACCAATACATATTAGACTCTTATCATTATCACGAGCCATTAATAAACTCCCTTTAGAAATTACATTTCATGATCTGGGATGCTAGTTAAATCCTTTTAGTTTCGTTTTATTAAATTTTCATTTTTCAAAAGTCATCGTGACCAGAATCCTACTTGGCAGGTTGGTGGATCAATGGGCACGATTTTACTCAGGCGTTTTCAAGCTCCAAAACATTTATTTCGTCTTATTAAATTTTTTATTTTCAAAAGTGTCGTGACCGAATCCACGACTTGACCGGTTGGCGGATCAGTTTGGAACGGTTTACTCGACGTTTTCAATCAAAACATTTATTTCATCTTATTAAATTTTTATTTTCAAAGTGTGACGAATCCACGGAGCTTGGCCGGTTGGCGGATCAGGCTGAAGCGGTTTACTCAGGCATTTTCAATTATCTTTCCAAAACATGTTGTTTATGTTATTCCATTTTAGACCTTTTAATTAAGCGAAAGCACTTCTTTTCAGAACAATCATGACCATTTACAAATTGAAAAGACCCGCAACACATTCACACTTAATAACGGCCATTCTCAATCTGACAATCCATTTCATGATCAATTCATGAGATTTAAGCATATTCCATAACAATCCCATTACACTGTCCCGATGTTGGCTATTTCACCTTGACTATTTGATTCACAATTTACGTGATTCCGTTTATTTGAATCCCACCCTTATTATCATTCGGTAATGTGTATACATTTAGCGATTCTATCTCCCATCATAGGCGGATCTTGGATTTGGTGCATCGGGCACGTGGTATCATTTATTCGATTCTCCACCATCACTGGCGGGATGCGTTTGGAGCATCGACACGTGGTATCAATTATTCGATTCTCCCATCGCCCAGCGGATGCCGTTTGGTGCATCGGAAATGCGTCGTATCAATTAAATGCCATACACCATCGAGACGGATGCAGATTGGTGCATCCTTGAAGTGGGACATTTCTTCATGCCATACGCCATCATGACGGATGCCGATTGGTGCATCCCGCCAAGTGGGACATTGGAAAAATTCAAGGTGCCTTCATGGCCAGAATCTTGTTTTGTGCATCCCGTCGAGCCGGTTCATTCGATATCGAATTAATTCACATTTATGGCCGGATTAGTTTAATGAATCCGTCTTTATCATCGATACGTAATCATTTGGTTTCAAATATCACATTTCAATTCCATATTCGCTGCGTATTCACATTTATGGCCAATTTCGTTTGATAGATCCAGTCCTTATTATCGTTCACCTTCATTACGGTTTTAAATATCACATTTTCAATTCCACAATCGGCACAATGTATCTTTTCAGGCTCCTCTCCAATCTATATACTTATTCCATAAAGCTGTTCACGTACTCATTTCATATGCTCATTTATACATTCATTCACATACTCATTCATGTGCTCATTTCATATACTTATTCACATATTCATTCCATGCCTCATTTATGTATACTCATTCATCAATACTCATTCACGTATTCATTCACGTATACTTATTCATAAATACTCATTCACGTATTCATTCACGTATACTCATTCATGTATACTCATTCATAAATACTCATTCACGTATTCATTCACGAATACTCATTCATGTCTACTCATTCATGTATACTCATTCATAAATACTCATTCACATATTCTTGTCCCTCAATGAATCTATTTTAATTAGAAATTGGAATTATTCCACTTGGATCATCCAAAATAAAGTTATGGCATTTTAATACTGACGGAATCAATTCTGGAGTTATACTAGGGACAGTTTGTATTACTCATTTTCCGGGGTATTAACTTCATTTTTGACTCCAGGTCTTGTACTCATTTAAATCCCCTAAGGTGTTAAGGGTTCTATTCAACTGGAATCACCATTCGAACACGAAACTCAGTTAAATAAAAACAACCGGGGCCCCACTTTATGATCAAAACTGAAACCATAATTTGGCTTGCACATGGCCCCACTTTGAGTGAATTTTTGGGCCACTTAGAGCCAGAATTTAACGATGCCTATTTCTTTATGTTTGGTTTTCCTTGAAGTCTATTTTAATTGGCCACTTAAATCACTCAAATCGAATAATAAATGATCAGGATTATGGCCAAAATCTGAAAGCCCCAGTCAAAGCTGGAAAACGAACGGTGTCTGCCGGTACACCTCTAATGTCACCGTACACATTAGCCATCAAACCATTTCAGTCTGCCGTTTTATGTTCAAAGTGTCTTAGAGTACACACATCACCCGAATACCGATCATCTTTTCTCCCCTTTTTCATGCCCTTTCATCCATGGATCACTCTTATACTTCCCACTTTATCAAAAATCATTCGAATTCATCTTATAATCTACATCATACTCGATTCCTCTTTCAATGGATATCATTTCTTCCAAATTCTTTCATGAATCACTTCAAAAACCACCATTCTAATATGGGTTAGGACCCATACCTGAGCCAAACGTGATGTTTAGTTAGGGTTTATTCTAAACCCTAACTCAAAGACTCTCGTTAACCATGGTCATCACAAAGAAGTTCTGTAGTTATATTGATGCCATATGGGGTTTTATCCTTTATTTTCAAGAATCAAGGTTTTGGGATACAATTTATCAAAACCCTAGCTTTAGATAATATATTCACCATACAAAGCCTTAAATTCCATGTGATCACACAAAATCCAAAGTTCCATCTTAGAATTCATCAGTTAGTTCCATACCTTTTGCTTGTCTTGCTTCTCTCTTCTTACTCTTCTTCTTATATTTACCTTACCTTCTCTCTTCCTCTCCTCTCTCTCTACGGTTTGGTCTCTAAAAAATGAGAGACCAATTTGCCTTAAATCCCATGTTTTGCTAAGGCCATGTTTGGCCAGTAAAATCATTTTGCTTCAGTTTTCATAATTGCATTTAGGTCCTTAGACTTCTTTCTTTTTGCAAGGCAACTTATGACATATTCTAATTTTGCCCCTCATCTTTTCTCAAAATCCATAATTACATATAATCTTATTGATTTATGCCTCTCGTATCCTCTCAAGTGGTAAATTACATATTTACCCTTTGCTCTATTATTAATTCCGGGTCTCTCGTTTTATTTCCCGAAATTTCCTATTTAGTTTTTAATGTACCCAAAATAAGTCCGAAAACTGCTAGGGTATATTTCGGGGTGTTACAAAGCCACCCCCTCGGTGAAAGGTAAGCAAAATCATACGCCCTCTAAGTAGTCTATCTTTTCTCCCGGCGAGAAATTGACTTAGGCATCGGAGCGGCCACGGGCGAAGCCCTCGCCGACCCTTTTTCTTTCTTGCCTTTGCAGAAGAGTGCAACGCTAGAGCCAGTAGACCAGCCCAACAACAGCCCTAGTTCCGGCCCAACGACCCCAACACACTCCAGCCCAGTCCGGTTGAAAAAAGCATCATCAGTTATTATTATTATTATTATTACTCTTGGCCCAATTAATGCAACTGCTTGTCATTTGCCACGTCAACATTTGAGCACTAAATAACAATTAATTCTTTACAAAAAAAAGTCAAATATCTTGAAGTATCGCTTTTAGCATCCCTTCTAAATTGCCAACGAGGCCTAGCCATCGGTTAAAGGAGGGTTGATTAGGTTCGAGTGTTGTATTGTATTTCCATGTGAATAGATGATAAACAAAGGCCATGTAAATTGTAACGCCCCAAAAATACCCTAGAATTTTTATAATAAAATTTATTATATATTCCGGGTATAATTGGGCCAACTTGGGTATTTTTTGGGGAATTGTTAGATGAATAAGGATTAAATGATTATTGAATCCATAAATAAGCCAGTAGAAAAAGAAAAATATGGAAATTGTAAATGGGGGACCTAGGGTCAATTGTAAATGGATTTATATGTCTAAGTAGGGGTGACGCCCTGAGCAGAAGTCCGTTGACTACGAGTCAACGTCGGAGATACAAGTGAGTCGGGTTACGAAGGCGCCTTTTTAAGCTCCGGGGCGAGTCTCCTTTGTACGAGGGAGCTCTACCCCAGGAAATACAATCTTGTATAAAACTGCATTTACATTACAACCCGGTCGATATAATCTCGAGGATAACAACATGGATAAACGACTCTTGGGCCCATAAAACAATATCCATCAACCATATCAACCATGTCCATAGTTCTGAGAGTTAGTAAAGACTCTTATACAACATATAATCAAAATAGAATTCCTATACATATGGAAAACCATCAGCCACACGGCTTTCTTGAAAACTCGGCTCCTAGGATGGCGGTCCTTGCGCTCCGTACTGTAAAATAAGGGGGATCACGGCGGGGTGAGCTAAAGCTCAGTAGGAGAATCGCCCTAAGTGGGCTACTCACCACCTAAGTGCAGTGCAATGTTCCAAATTTAAACACACATTCAAGCAAATGCATGATCCTACTTGAATGTCTACATGACCATCTCAGATCCCGAGTCCTCACCGACTCTCTCACACTCGCCTAAGCCTTGTATGAGAATTATTATTTAATTAGTGGGCAACCCTCCGATGAATATATATCAATTGGGCCGCTCCGACGATTGATATATATTATTTGTTTGTGGACCTCTTGTAGCATCCCGAAATATACCTAACGATTTTGGACTTGTTTAGGAGTATATTAAAAAAGTTAAATATGAATTTTTCGGAAAAATAAAATGAGGGACCCGGAAAGTTTACAAGATATAAGAACGATGTAATTTATTAAAAAGGATATGAAAGTCATAAAGAGGAAAAGATGAGGGGTTAAACTAGAATATGCATAAAGTTGATTTTCAAAAAAGGGAAGAATTTGGGGACAGATGCAATTAAGAAAACAAAAAAAATGGGTTTTTCTTGTCTTGGCCAAACATGGCCTTAAAAATATGGGATTGAAAAGACCAAAAATTGGTCGCATTTTTGAAGGAGAAGAGAAAACGTTGAGAGAAGGAGAGAAGAAGGAAGAAGAAGAAGGAAAACTGACAAAGCGAGCTCAATTGTGGAAACTCTTTTTAGTATGGATTTTGTAAGGGATCACATGGAATTTAAAGGCTTGATATGGTTAATCTCTTTGTCTCTAAATCTAGGGTTTTGATAGACTTGTATCAAACCTTGGATTCTTAAAATAAGTTTAGTAAAAAACCCATATGGTACAAGATAATCATAGAATCCTCTCTTTTGGGTTGGATTCATGGTTGAGTAGCGAAATTGAGTTAGGGTTTAGAATAAACCTAACTAATCATCATGGTTGGTTTGAAGAAGATGGGTCATAACCATGTTGGAACAATTTGGGATAAATTCATGGAAGGTTTTGAAAGAAGATAAGAAATGAAAGAGGAATTGAGTAGAAAAGAGATTCCAAGGTAATTTGGAATTGTTTGGATGTGTTTGGAAGGTCTTAGAAGTGATTGGGGATCAAAAGTATGGAAAAATGTGAGAAAACACACATTCTAGAGCACATTCGAAGACTTCTACGGTACAACTTGAGTTTCTACCGGTAGAACTTCGGAAGTTTTAGTCACAATATTCTGATCTGTAGAACTTGTTCTGCCACTCGTTCCCAGCTTTGACTGCAGCTGATTTTCAACATATAACTTGCTCATTTCTTATCCCGATTTGAGTGATTCAAGTGGCTAATAAAATAGACTTAAGAGAACAAAAACTTAAAGAGTAGGAATCGCCAAATTTGATCCTAAGTGGCCTAAAAATTCACTCCAAATTGGGGGCTATAAAGCCACCCTGTTCCATTTGAACATAGAGAACTCCAAGTTGTTTCTGACGTTTGAGTTCCGCATAATCGGTGATTCCAGTTGAATAGAACCCTTAGCACCTTAGGATTTAAATGATTATATGGACTTTGGGTGCCTGCAATATGAAGTTAAGACCCCGGAAAATGAGAGTAATACCAACAGTCCCCGAGGGTACCTTAGAAACTGAACAATGCATGAAAGCATAACTTAGTTCGATGATCCATTGGATTGATTCCACTTCCTGGCAAAGTAGACATAGAGGAATAAGAATATATGAATGAGGTGTGTGATGCCACATACATCATAACAGGAATACAGAAGTGCCATATGTAATAGGCATGAAACACTGAAAATGTAGAAATGAAAATGTAAAGATGTGTTCATGAAACATGAAAATGATTGTGGAAAATGAAAAATGAAATGAATTGAAACATGATTAGAACATGCAATATGTCATGAACACATAATGTGGTTATGAATATGTGAATGTGTGTAAGGAATGAGTATACATGAAGGCATATGTGAATGAGTATTATGAATAAGTATACATGAGTATACGGCCAATGAATTTATGAACGAAGTATTTGATGAATGAGTATACGTGGAATGAACACGTGAATGAGTATTTATAAATGAGTATACATGAATGAAAGACACGTGAATGAAAATGTGGAATGAGTTTATGAAATAATGTACATAAATTGAGTATTATCTTTGAAAGATAATGAAAGTGGATTGGCGGAATCGAAATGGGATATTTGAAAACCGAATGAATATGCGAATGATGATAAAGACGGGATTCATTAAACGGAATCACATAAATGCGAAGAATGATATATCACGAACCGCCCGACGGATGCACCACCGGCATCCGCCACGGCACCCCAAATTTTCTTCCCAATGTCCCACTTACGGGATACCAATTCCATCCGCCGGCGATGGCGTATGGCACGGCAATGTCCCACTTCGGGCGGAGCCCACCAACTGATCCTCATGATGGCGCAGTATGACATTTATCACCACATGTCGGGATGCACCAAACAAAGATCCTCGCGATGGGAGAGAAACTGGGCCAATTGATACACTATTGGATGCACCAAACGACATCCGGCCATGATGGGAGAACTCGACAAGTGATACCACACGGCCTGATGTTCCAAACGGCATCCTCGCGCTTATGATGGGAGCAGAAACTGAATAGTATGTCGGGTGCACCAAACAAAGATCCGCTGCGATGGGAGAACCGACATTGATACCACATGTCGGATGCACCAAACTGCATCCGTCATGACGTGGAGAACCGACAAGTAATACCACATGCTCTGGGTGCAATCAAACAAAGATCCGTCAGCGATGGAGAACGAATAGTAATACCACATGCTCTGGTGCCAAACAACATCCGAGAACCGGTCGGGTGATACCACGCGTTCGATGCACCAAACGCATCCTGTTGGCGATGGGGAGCATTACTGATACCACGCGGCGGGGATGCACTAAACGGCATCCACACATGACGGAGAACCACGTTTGACGACGCTTCGATACCAAACATCCGGTACGATGGGAGAACTGATACCACGCGGTTTCGGATGTACTCAAACGGTATCCGGCCAGGATGGAGAACCGGTACCTGATAACACGCGGTCGGGATGCACCAAACGGCATCCGCGCTTACGAGAACCGGTCAACGATACCACGTGTCGGCGCTAAACGGTATCCGCTGCGATGGGGAGAACCGCGGATCACGCGGTTTACCGTGGGAACAAGATCCGCGTCATGATGGGGAGAATCGACAAGTGATACCACGTGCCGTGATGCACCTCAAACGGCATCCGCCATGATGGGAGATAGAATTAGCAGTATAAGCACATTACCGAATGTTAATATGTGGGATTCATCAAACTAATCCCAATAAATCGTGGAAATGAATAGTTAAGGTGAAATAGTCAACATTGGACAAGTGTAATGAGATTTAAAGAATATATTTCTAAATCTCATAGAAATTGATTGTGAATGATTTGTTGCATTGAGAATGCATGATACGAGATTGTATATTGAAAGTTTGTAAAAATGATTAGCATGAGTATAGGTGGAAATAAAGGCATTATTGGTAACGCATGGGCTATGTGAATGTTACGGTGTTTTGAATTTGTAAATGGTCATGGATTGTCTCAAGGAAGTGTTTTTGCTTAATTAAGAGGTCAAAAATAGGAATAACATAAACAACATGTTTTCGAAAGATAATTGAAAATGCCTGAGTAAACCGGGTTCTGCTCGATCCCTTTCTAATGAATGCCTGGATCTGGTCGCGACACTCCTTGGAAACTGTACTTACTAAGACAACATAAATGTTTTGATTGAAAACGAGGAGTAAACCGCCACGAAGCTCCGCCTGATCCGCCAACCCGGTCAAGTAGGGATTCGGTCGCGACACCTTTGAAAATAAAATTAAATATAACGAAACAAAAATGTTTTTAACGGGCATCCCGGTATCATGAAAACGAATCTAACGAGTCGACATTAATGGGCTTCTGCCGTGATAATGGTAGTAAGAGTCTGGTATGGGTATTAGCTTGATTTGACCGTAGGTTATTTCTAATATGACTTGATATGGTTCTAACTCCTCGTCATTGCATACGATAAGTTTACTTGAATATGATTTGATCTATCATACATGTAGTAGATATGAGTTACAAACCCGTAAAATACATGACACAGGAAGTAATATTATGAACAAGAAAAAGATATGGAATCGAAAAGGATAAAATCTACATGTGTATAATTTGATAAGGAGTTAGAAGTCACATAAGATTAGACTTCGTTATATGCATAAGTATTATAAATGTAAAAAGATAGTGACGGCGATTATTGTTACTGGTCAGCATCATATATGTTCCCACTAAAGCCAGAAGCTTAGCACTCCGTGTCTAATCCGTAGGTACTCGAAGAGGAGATAAGAGGACAGACTCACTGACCGCATCACGGGCCATCTCAGAGAGATAGGTGCTCACCAGCACCTGCTCAATCTCTGACATGTTTGCACAGATATGTATAGGTATGTATTTGTACTCTAAATGGACTTAGTAAATACAAAGAAAGGGCCTCTACACCCGGATACCACTCCCTGGGTGGTAGTTCATTAGTAAATGTAAAATGATTGTTAGTTACTAAAATCTGGCTTCAAACACCACGATATATAAGTTCACCGAAAAAAAAAAAAAAAAAAGCCCCAAGATATTTCGCACCGAAACGGGCGTTCGATTCGCCTTAATCCGGAAATGACCGGGAACTGGTTGACAACTACCCTCCGATGAATATAGTATCAACCGGCCGACTGGCTGATATACATGGCTTGTGGACTTCACCTCCGATGGATATAAATCAACCCGGTCGCTCCGACGGTCGATATATGTTATTTAGTTTGGACTACCCGATGATTAACCTTTAGACTACCCTCCGAACCATTTTCTCTGACTCATCTCATGCACTAACTCCTATATTCCTGGGATGTTCCAAATAGCATACTAATGTCGCACGATGCCACCTAATACGCCTAATCACATGCAACATTATAAACAAGAATATGTTTCAGATAAAATAAATCACACCAACATGTTATGTAATTAATCCATTTCAAGCATCAAAATTAGCTCAATTTAAGCTAATGATCATACACAGTAATTTAATTTAAATCACTGACCAACACGTATTTTCACAAAAGTATATATTGAGAACTATTCGGAATATCCCTGCTTAATCCCTGATAAATTGCTCAAGAAAAGAATCCACTGTCATTCCGGCCCAATACATACCAAGCAAACATTTAATGCACACAAGAAATACCAATCCACACCCAAACAAATTTCAACATCGGGTGAGAGTGACTATCGCTTCCATTTTTTCTTCAAAATTCCACGCTTCGATCTCATGTTTTGGGACCGATCACGGTCTGCTCCCCGCCTTTCTTTTTTCTTTATCATACATGATTTTAAATCATAAATTTTAGAATTAAACAATCTAACAGCCCGTAATAGCCACTCAAGTTTCAACATCAAGGTTTCACAAATTTAAATCAATTCGTCCCAAGTTGGACCGATCAAACGTGCCCTCACGTGCCTCAAACCAACCAACATGGAAAAACCCTTAAAAATGGGAATAAAAACGGCAAAGTAGGGAGAAAATCCCACCGAGGAGTTTGAAGAAACTCACTAAAATCGGAGTCCACGCTGCAACTGCTCCGCCGTAGATCGCTTCCTTCTCACCTCCCGGGTCCGGCTAACTAATGGATCAGGCGCAAACCTAGAGAGAAGCGCTCTCTAAAATTCTCTCAACGAACTGAATTTACTGGACCAAAAATAAAAATCCTTCTACGCTTGTTTTCGCTAATTGAAGAGGATGAAGTACTGTTTAGTATTTCACATTTAGCCACTTAAAAATCAATTTCTAAATGACATTTATATCCCTCTTACCGGGACCGACATTCTATGACTCATTTCCTCGGGCCGCCTCTCATCATTTCTTACTTATACCAATTTATGGTACATGAGTACTAGTTATATGTGACTTTCACAGATCGAATTATTTTACTCAAGACTCAAACGATGCCTCAAAACGCGGCCGACCGGCTCGAACATTACGAAATCTTTACGCGGCTAACTGCATTTCCCGTGAGATGATTCCAACGCTGGAACCGCTTCGCCATCCGAGACCCAGAGAATTAATTACCGGATTTTAACCGAATTACCATTTTGTAATCGAATTACGAGCTTGTCTATTCCAGAAATTGAATTTCTGGTCTTAAGGTAAATTATGAGAAATAAATGAGGTGGGAAAATACAGAGACTTAAACGGTTAATAATAGAGAAATATGGGACTTAAATATAAAAAGAAATAAAGAAAAAAAATCAAGGAATGGGCATGTGGCATGTAGGAAAAAGGGAGGAAGTTTCCTCATTTTTAAAGTACGATTAAGGGTGATCCATAAGAAAAAGAAAACAGAGAAAAGAGGAGATATTTTAGAGTGAGAAGCTCTCACTTCTCTCTAGATTCCCAATGATCGGGCCATAGGTCTCCGCTACAAGAGGAAAATCCTCCGTGACAAGACTCGCAAGTAGAGACTGAACGGGAGTTTCGACAAACTCTAGGAGGTAGGTCTTCCCATTTTGATTATTTGCTACCCTAAGGGTCGTGGTGGTCATATGTTGCCTTAGGAATGTTTGGTTGTATTTTAAAACTATGAGAAGTCACACATTGTGGTAGCTACAAGGCCATCGGACCTTAGAGCTAGTTTTTGGGTCAGAAATAAAGGAAATTTGGCAGTAAGTTCTTCTGGTAAATTGTAGCCACATCAATGAACTTGATGTTAGGCCTTTGGATTTCTCTATTTTGACCTCTTTAGACCAAGTTATGGTCTTTTTACCGAGGTCACTCGCCTAGACGGCCAGGCCAGCTGGCCCGCCGTCAACTAGCCGGACTTTAGAACGGGTTTTTGGGTCAGAAATAAAGGAAATTTGGCAGTAAGTTCTTCTGGTAAATTGTAGCCACATCAATGAACTCATGTTAGTCTTTGAATTTCTCAATTGACCCTCGTAGACCAAGTATGGTCTTTTACTCGAATAGTCAAACGGCGAGGTCACCCCATAGAGGTCGTCCAAGAGAGGTCACAGACCATGCGCCAGGTCACCGCATCTCATGCGCCAGAGGTCGAAGATCCTCATCCCGTAGGAGGTCAACACTCCGCCTGTAGAGCTCACCATTCAGCTTCAAATCACCCTTATCGATTTGACTACGTATGACCTCCAACTTTGAAGGTCATAACTTTCGGTCCCGAACTCCGACGGTGTTCTAGACTCTATGGAAAGCCCATCGAGTTAAAAAAATCCATTCATATGACTGAGGAGGATGTCGTGTGTCGACCGAAGTTTACCGAGGTCAGTCAGCCTACCACACTCGGCTGGGTGTGACTACTTATGGCCTCCAACTTCGAAAGGTCATAACTTCTTCGTCCGAACTCCGTTTCGGGTGTTCTTAGACTCTATGGAAAGCCCATTGAGTCAAGAATCTATTCATGTGCCTGAGGAGGAGTCAGGTGTCAGACCGAGGTGTCAGACTGAGTTTACCGAGATCAGGTCGCCTCGGCCACTGCACAGGTGATCAAGCAGATGACCTCCAACTTCTCGAAGGTCATAACTCCTCTGGCCCAAGTCTGCCAGGTGCGTTCTTGGACTATATGGAAAGCCCATTGAGTCAAGAATCCATTTATATATAGCTTGTTGGAATTGGAACTCATATTAAACTCCGAAAATCAATCCTAACCAAAACTACTAGTACACACGAATAACATTATTCTTTAATGGTTTTGGAATAGGGACTGACGAGGAGGAAAAGCCAAACTGAGATTGAGATTCCAAGGATTGGAATCAAAGTGCAAAGATTTTTGGTTTGTTCTGACTCGACTCCTATTCCCTATTTCAAGTTTTGCATGTTTGTCTAAAGCATATCAATTGATTTAATTGATTTTGAGAAAAGTGATCAGAAATGCCTGCGATATAAAAATTGTATGATTATTGAAAATAAATCCGTTTATACAAGCGTACATATTATACTATATTTGCTATAGTTGACGGAACGCCTTAATGTATCGTTAACCGCTTATTTCGTGATTAAGGATAGATGGTATACCAATAGGGTCAACAGCGCGATCGCGAACTATCAGACATGTGTCAATTCGATCAAGAAATTCTGGACCAGACGTGGGTAGTGTTCCTACTATTTGATTGTTTATAACTACGCAGCCCCGAACCGTGCACGTGTTATAAACCATTCGATATCGCCGCAATCACGGACCGTACGGACTCGAGCATCCTCGTATAAGAAGACATGGGTTAAATTTGTTATGGCATAACCGAATTGATTGGCATAATCGAATTGATTTGACGTAATCTAATTGAATTGCAAACCGAATTGAATTAATCGAATTGAATTGGTGAGCATATTTGAATTGATTTGAGATTGTGAAATATTGAATATGAGTGTATTTTCGGGATGATCATGAACTATAAATCGATTGTATATATATAACAAAGTATATGTATTATATTTATATTGATCATCCAAAAGATTTGAAAGTTCTGAATTATAAAATTGCATGATTTGATTTAAGCTAAAATTGAGGAATGGATTTGTATAGAACCACTAAGCATGAAACGCTAGCGTATCGCTAACAATGCCGTTGTGTACCGAGTGATAGATGTTGATCGAAAATGGACCCAAGATCGAGGAGCCGTCGAGTCATAAAGAAGGAAATTTCGAGTATGCCCGCATGTGCATTCATTACATGTTTTCTTTTGGATATTGATATTTTGTAAAACAATTTGAACTCGAACATCTATTTTGTAAATCATTTTGAAAAGGCTTGAATGCCTTCATCAGAATGTATTTGTTGTGCTAAATGTATTTTGTTAAATGTTTATGGCTTGCCCACTTTTGTAATCGCTCCGCAAAGATATGATTTTGAGTGGATCGGGAGTGATTTTAGTGGCATCCCTGACTTGCCGATCACCCCAAACTGGCCTGCCGAAAGGTCCCACAACTTTAGCGTGGTATCGAGTTTCCAGTTTAGGCCAGTTTCTACAAAACGATTTTGAAATTTTTTAGAGGAATGATTTTGAAATTGTATAACATGCATTCATTTGCATATAAAGGATGACATGACTCTGACGTGGATCTTGCTGGTCTTAATAGGATAAGCATGGATGGTCTCGCTTCCCTTTAGGTCGAGGATGACCTGTGGACTCGCCCCAAATACCCTGGGTGCTATGTCGGGCGCGGCAAGATCCCATGCCCCACCAATGAATGAACTGCACGCGGCAGGAGGTACTATGGGCATCCTCTGAAGAACTAGTTCGATATCGCAGAAAGAGCCTAGCAACTAGCCAGCAATTGCCCTAAAGCGATCACCATCGAGAGAATGGCAAGGTACCAACCTCGTAGGATTTTAAGGGAAAGAAAGAGGATGAGCCTTCTATGGCAGAAAATTGGCTAGAGAGAACCGAGCGAATGCTTATGCAAATGAATTGCACAACTGAAGAGAAGTTGTAATGTGCAACGTCATTACTACAGATGAGGCGATCGCTGGTGGGTTTCCACAGACCGCACTAATGTGAGTTACATGGGAGTTCTTCTCGATGAGTTCAAGAAGCACTATGTGGGTCGACGAGTCTAAACAACATGAGACGGAGTTTCATAATCTGAAGCAAAGACAGTGAGTGTGACCGAATATCGAGAGAATTCATTATTCCGGCTGAGCAAGTATGTCCCGAGATACTGCGGAGTGAGGAAGAAAAGTGCCGTAGGGTTTGAAGACCGCCACGACCATATTCGAGCCTATGTCACAAAGATTTTGCCATGAGGATTCTCCAAAATTGTGACATATGCATTGAATGTGGAAAGAGTAAAGATATGAGAGAAGAAAGACAGAAAGAAAATCCTTGGCTACCCAAATAAGAACAACAAAGAAGGAAGAAATTTAGGGGACCGTAGGTTCCAATCACTTCTACAAATTTCAGTTACCGGTAGGAATACTACTCTTACTAACACCATCGGGCCATGAAGACACCAGAGGTCCTTCTAGAGGACAGATCAAGCCCCCCATTGCCCGAATATGGGAGAAATCATAGAGGAGAATGTTGAGACTTACTGTGTGCTTGTTTGATTTCAGGATCCAAAGAGCATGAGCAAGAGATCGTTTCACAGAGCCTGCTCATTTACAAAGACTCTCAGACTGGGGTACAACAAGAAGGGTGTGACAAAAGGCAACAAGAGTGTTGCATCACCGAGTGTTCCAAGACAAGGAACCCAAACGTTGGGTAGGCAAGATGGCTCTGCCCAAATGGAGCATATGCAATGAAAGGAAGATACCGACGCCCGTATGTGATAGCCACTTCCAAATCTTTGGATACCACCGCATACGCATTGATCGGACCCCTGTCAACCCACTCATATTTCGCACCGACATACCTAAATCTTTGCAAATTACCGAGGAGTGAAACCAATATGACATCTTGGTGACGAACCCGTCGGCCATAGTGTTATTGTGAACAAGAGGTATAGAGATCATTCCATCAAAATTACGAGAGTATGAATTTTTAGGAGATTAGATTGAAAGTTATCATTCGTGAGCCTGGCGTGATATCGGGGGATGGACTGGTTGTCCCGACATCAAGGAATAGTCGATTGTAGAATGAAAATAGTAACCTTAAGAACACTGAATGAAGATGAAGTAACTTTCATCGGTGAGAGGTCAAGTCACCTATCTAATGTGATATCCGCCGCCAATGCTAGAACAATGGTGCGAAAAGGATGTGAAGCCTACTTGGCTTATGTGATTGATACAAAGAAAGGCAATGCCTATGTATCCGATATCCTCGTCGGCAGCGACTCTTCCTGACGTGTTTCTAAGAAAGTTACCAGGATTGCCCTACATGTGGAGATCGAAGGTGGCTATTGATGTCGCATCAGCCACACCAGATCCATTACTAATCAGTACGTAATGGCTCCACCAGAGCTAAAAAGAATTGAAATTGCAAATTGCAAGAACTACTGTAAAAAGGGTTTATTCACCAAGTGTATCACCATGGGGAGCTCATGTGCTTTATTAAAAAGAAAGATGGTACACTCGGGCTATGTATTGATTACGACAATTGAACAAGTAATGGTAAAGAATAAGTATCCAAGTACTGCAATGGCGATTTGTTTGACCACTAAAAGGTGCAAGTATCTTTCAAGATTGACTTTGCTATCTCGTGGGTACCATCAGTTGAGAATTAAAGATGCCGATGTGCACAAGACGCTAGACACGATATGGACATTATGAGTTCCTCAGAATGCCAGTTGGATTGACAAATGCTCCAGCCGACTTTCATGGACCTAATGAATCGTGGTTTTCCGAATCGATGTGGACTGGGCTTTGTCGAGTGTTCATAGACGACATTCTTGTGTATTCAAAAGATCACGAAAAGTCATGACACCTTGTAGAGCAGTGTTAGACTTTGAGAAAAGACAAAATTATGCAAAATTGAGCAAGTGTGAGTTTTGAAGAACTAAGGTCCTTTCTCGGGCATATAAAAATGGGAAGAAGGATTCCAAGTAGATCCAAAGAAAATAGAAGTGGTTGCTGGAATGGAAGCCACCTAGAAAATGTTACAGGCGCGTAGTTTCCGACTGAAGGTGATACTACAAAGATTCTAAGGGGTTTTCCATGATCATGAAATTCGACGACAAGATTCTCCAGAAAAATGTAAAGTATGAATGGAGTGAAAATGTCAAAGAAGTTTTGATAAGGAAGATTTGAACCGAGGCTCCTGCCTACTTAACCGACCTACGCAGAGAGAATATGTGATTTTTAGTGATATACGCTAAATGGACTTGATGGTCCTAATGCAAGAGGGCAAAGTGGTAGCCTATGCTTCAAGATAGTCGGGGCCGCATGAAAGGAACTACCCCACGCATGATTTGGGAATTAGCCGCAGAATTGTATTTATACCAAAATTTGGAGACATTATTTGTATGTGGAGAGAAGTGTTTCACCCACATTGATCATAAGAGTCTTAAGTATTCTCGGCCTCACGCTGAGAGCTAACTTGAGGCAACGGAGATGGATGGAACTGATAAAAGATTATGACTGTGTGATTGATTATCACCCGAGAAAGGCCAATGTAGTGGTCGATGCTTTGAGTAGAAAGTCAATACGAACACTTCGAGCGTTGAATGCCCATTTGTCATTATATGACGATGGTACTGTGAGGGCAGAGTCGGAGAAAGTGCAAGACCGAAGCTTGTTGAATCGAGTGCTAGAGGCACAAAAGAAAGGAGAAAAATTGCTGCCACGATAAATCAAATTGGAAATGGTAAAGAAACCGAGTTCCACAGCGGAACGAAATGGAGTTTTGTATTATAAGGATCGGTTTCAGGAAATTCGATTGTAATGCCGAATTGATGAAATCCATACTGGAAGAGGCACATAGCGGATCTGCTATCCATCCCGTAGCACAAAGATGTATCGAGATTTAAAATGTCATTCGTGGTCCGGATGAAAAGAGGTGTCGTAATTTGTAACTGGGCGTTCGTGTGTCAAAGAGAAGGCAGAAAGCACTGCCTCGGATTATTACACTTATTAGAATACCGAGTGGAAAATGGGACCGAATCACCATGGATTTTGTGGTCAGTTACCATTGACAGGGAGGAGGCATGACTCATTTGGGTCGTGAGTAGACCGATCGACTAAGTCACCACTTACCAAGAGAACCGATCATTCACTTGACAAGCTAGCAGAGTTGTATATCAAGGAAATAGTTCGATTACATGAGATTCCTGTATCCATTATTTCAGACCGAGATCCGAGGTTTACTTCGAGATTTTGGGGAAAATTGCAAGAGGCCTTGGGCACTCGACCGCTAAGATGTTGTTCCATCCACAAACTGGATGGACAATTTGAGAGAGTGATCCGCATTCTCGAAGATATAAAGTATGGAGTTGTGTGGATCGACCGAGGGTAGTCGATCGACACATTGCTTTAGTTGAATTTGTGTACAACAACAGTTTCCAATCAAGTATTGGAATGGCGCCTTATGAGGCTTTATATGGGAGAAAATGTTGAACACCGTTGTGTTGGACGGAATTGAGCGAAAGGAAAGTAATTGGCCCACTTGATACAGAGATCAAGAAAAAGAAAATGATTGGAGAAAGATCAAGGTGGCCACGACAGACGTAAATCATATGCCGACATGAAAGAAAAAAGATATTTAGATGAGATCACAAAGTGTTTTTGAAAGTATCGCCGGGTGCTAAGGTGATGAGATTCTGTGGAAAGGGCAAGTTGAGCCCTAGGCTTATCGGGCTCCTATGAAGCGATTGAAAAAGGGTCCAAAGGGCATATAGATTAGCATTACTCCGATTCTGGAAAAGATCCATAATGTATTTCATGTGTCCATGCTATGGAGGTACCGATCAGACCCGTCACATGTAGTCTCTTCGGAGACAATTGAGCTGAGAACAAATTTGACATATGAAGAAGAGCCAGTAGAGATTTTGGCTCGTGAAGTGAAAGAATTACGGAACAAGAAGACTCCGCTAGTCAAAGTGCTGTGGAGAAACCATAAGATTGAAGAAGCCACTTGGGAAAGTGAGGAGATGATGCCACAGCAAGATCCGCAATCGTTGACTAAGGTAATTTCGAGGACGCAAATTTTAAGTGGGAGAGTTGTAATCGTCTCAAAATACCCTAGAATTTTTATAATAAAATTTATTATATATTCCGGGTATAATTGGGCCAACTTGGGTATTTTTTGGGGAATTGTTAGATGAATAAGGATTAAATGATTAATGAATCCATAAATAAACCCAAGTGAAAAAGAGAAAATATGGAAATTGTAAAATGGGGACCTAAGGGTCAATTGTGGCAAGTTTATATGTCCTGAAATTAAGAGAAATAAATGAGTAAGGGGAAAAAATAGAGACTTAAATGAAGAATAATAGAGAAATGGAGGACCTAAATATAAAAGAAATAAAGAAAAAAATCAAGGAATGGGCATGTGGCATGTAGGAAAGAGGATAAGTTTCCTCCTTTTAAAAGCACGACTAAGTATGATCCATAAGAAAATAAAACAGAGAAAAGAGGAGATATTTTATGAGAAGCTCACTCTAGATTCAACCATCGGACCACAGGGTCTCCTACGAAGCAAGAGGAAAATCCTTCCCTGCAGATAAGATTCTGTGTAGGAGACTGAATTTGGAGTTTCACAACTCTAGGAGGTAGGTCTTCCATTTTGATTATTTAAGTACCCTAAGGGTTGTGTGGTGGTCATGTTGCCTTAGGGAATGTTTGGTTGTATTTTAAACCATGAGAAGCTGCCACATTGTGGTAGTGCGCGCTCACCGGACCTTAGAGCTGGTTTTTGGGTCAGAAATAAAGGAAATTTGGTAGTAAGTTCTTCTGGTAAATTGTAGCCACATCAATGAACTTGATGTTAGGCCTTTTAATTTCTCAATTTGGACCTCTGTAGACCAAGTTATGGTCCTTTTACCGAGGTCACTCGCCTAGATCTAGTTCTGCCGCCTCATTCAGCCTGTGTCAACTAAATTCTGACTTTAGAATGGGTTTTTAACAGAAATAAGGAATTTGGCAGTAAGTTCTTCTGTAAATTGTAGCCACATCAATGAAATTTATGTTAGACTTTTGAATTTTCTGGGACTGTGAGACCAAGTTATGGTCTTTTTACTTTGAATAGTCAAATACGAGGTCGCCCATAGAGGTCTTCCACAGGGGAGGCTTGCACTCACGCAGCCAGAGTCGCCAGAGGTCAGCACCTCATGCAGCAGAGTTCAACCGACTACGTGTGCCACAGAGGCCCCAAGGCGCAGACCCTCTATGCAGCCAGAGGTTACAGACCTCATCCCTGTAGAGCTCAGCCTCGTCCGGCCAGTCGCCCGTCGATTTGACCACATGACCCCAACTTTGAAGGCTGCAACTCTTCATTCGAACTCCGATTTGGGTGTTCTTAGACTCTATGGAAAGCCCATTGAGTCAAGAATCCATTCACATGACTGAGGAGGATGTCAGGTGTCAGAACGAGGTGTCAGACCGAGTTTACCGAGATCAGGTCATGGTCGCCGGGTCACCCGGCCGGGTGTGACTCACGCATATCCCAACTTCGGGTTGTCATGTCCTTCATCCGAACTTCGTTTCGGGTGTTCTTAGGCTCTATGGAAAGCCCATTGAGTCAAGAATCCATTCATATGCCTGAGGAGGATGTCAGATGTCAGACCGAGGTGTCAGACTGAGTTTACCGAGATCAGGTCAGCTCAGTCAGCTCGGCTGGGTGTGACTGCGTATGACCTCCAACTTCGGAAGGTCATAACTCCTTCGTCCAAGCTCCGTTTCAGGTGTTCTTGGACTCTATGGAAATCCTATTGAGTCAAGAATCCATTTATATATAGCTTGTTGGAATTGGAACTCATATTAAACTCCGAAAATCAATCCTAACCAAAACTACTAGTACACACGAATAACATTATTCTTTAATGGTTTTAATCAGTGGACCTGACTATGAGGAAAAGCTTTCAAAATGAGATCGAGATTCCAAGGATTGAATCAAAGTGCAAGATTTTCGGTTTCTGTTCTACCGACTTCTATTCCTCATTTCAAGTTTTTGCATGTTTGTTCTAAAAGCATATTGAATTGATTTAATTGATTTGAGAAAAGTGATTGTGAAATGTTTGCATATAAAAATTGCATGATTATTGAAAATAAACTGTTTATACAAGCGTACATATTATACTATATTTTGGTTAAGGTGCTGATTTGAAACGCCCTTACTAGAATGTTAACCGTTTATTTCAGATAAGGATAGATTGGTATACCAATAGGGTTTAGCCAGCAGATCACAACTATTGTATTGATGTGTCACCCGACGCTGTTCCCGCCGGGACCGTATCGGGGTAGTGTTCACTATTTTGACTATTTATAATCCGCCGCTGTACCCCCAAAGGAAACTGCACGTGTTATAAACCATTTGATACCCGGCCCGCAGCCTGCCGGGACCGGGTGTCTATGACTTTGATATCCCGTATATCGAAGACATGGGTTAAATTCTTGTTAAGGGCATAACTCAATTGATCGCATAACTGGAATTGACTGACATAATCGAATCAATTGCAAACCTGAATTGAATTGCAGAACTGAATTGAATTGGTGAGCATATTTGAATTGATTTGAGATTGTGAAATATTGAATATGAAAGTGTATTTTTGGGATGATCAAGGAACTATAACTGATTGTATATATATAACAAAGTATATGTATTATATTTATATTGATCATCCAAAAGATTTGAAAGCTCAATTATAAAAATCATGATTTGATTTGTTTAAACCCGAGGAATTGATTTTGTATAGAACCAATTAAGCATGAAATGCTTACGTATCGCTTACCAATGCGTTGTGTACCGAGTGATAGATAGTGATCAAAAGCGGACCCAAGATCGAGGAGTGTTGAGTCATAAAGAAGGAAATACCTTCGAGTATGCTCCGACATGTGCATTCATTCCATGTTTTCCTTTCGATACTGACATATTTTCAGAAACAATTTGAACTCGAACATCTATTTTTGTAAATCATTTTGAAAAGGCTTGAATGCCTTCATTGTAAATGTATTTTGTTAAAGTAAATGTATTTGTTAAATGTTTATGGGTTGCCCATTTTTGTAATCGTCCAAGAAAGATATGATTTTGAGTGATTGAGTGATTTTAGTGGCATCCCGAACTCGGTTCGGATCCGCCCAAACGGGTCGAGTCGGGAAAGGGGTCCCACATAAATCATCTAGATAACCCAAGATGAATTCTCGGTATTTCAACCCCATGATATTTGTGTAGTTGATCAATTAGTCATCACATTGTCATTATATGGAGTCACCACTCCCCGAATTTCATGCACCTTGTTGACACATCATGAGGACGTGGTTTATGTTTTTCAGTTGTATTTATAACCCTTATGGGTAGTAGCAAAGTAAGAAAACATTCAGCATTTCTCATCCACACATTTTTCCTAACTTTCCTGCTTTTAAGTTTTATCATCTTTGGTATTGTGGGTGCCTCGGGCTTTGGCCCAAGCCCTCTAGTCCGCATGCCCAGTACAACTAAAGGCTACAATTGGGCCGGCCCAGCTGCGAGCTAAATTTAGGAGCCAACTTAGGATACCGGATCCAGATACCCTCTCTTAGCCGGGAAGGGGTTTACATTCCCTGAATGCCATATCCCGGAGTGGCTTTATTTAACAAGTGCTAACGGATAGACTCCCCCGGAGAGAGCATGCGCCCATCCATGCCTTGCCATGAATTCAAGATGGACAAGCGTTCTCGGGGTCCTTTATTCGGGGAATATGTCCACTTACAAGGAAGAATAGGTCTCCACGTGCGATATATGCGCCACCTTCTCCTTCCGATTTGGGAGGAGATTACCCACTTTCCATGTAAAGCGGATCCCTTTCCTCTCTGATAAAAGGAGGTCACTTCAGAAAATAAGGTATGCCCTCTAGACCGAAATATCTCGATTTTGGAGAGAAAGAAAGGATCTAACTTCAGCATCGGAGAGGCGATCGCTGAGACCTCCCCGTCAAGCTTTCTTAGTCATCTGCTTTACAGTTGCTGCATTGTGCATAGAATCCCACGATCCAGCTGGATTAAGAAGATTCTCGGAACCCACAATTAGCGCCGTCTCGTGGAAATGCCTAGTAGAAATCTTAGAGGCTTATACGGCGAGAGCCTGTGTCCATCCGCTCCCACCCATCTCCCCAGATCAAGACTGTAGTTCTGCTTCATCCCACCGACCGTCAGTTTATCGCCATGTCCAAGAACTCCAACTAACCAACCCAAGAGGATCAGCTTCTACTGGGCAAATGTGGGAGATGGAGGCGAAGTAGGAGGAGCAGGCCAGACAGATGGCCGAGTTACGTGAGCGTGTGAACTGCTTGCAAAAAGAGAACGAACGCTTACGGGTCTGTCTGGAGATCAACCGGGCTGAGAACCTACAAGAAGCGCCCCAGCATGTACCCCCAACCCGGATGAATAAGGGCAAAGAGCCCGCCTTACCTGGCCATAGCGATCCACCGACGAACGACGAGTTGTCTTTAGGTAGCTCTCCACTCCCCCGTCACTCACCACCCCGGAGTAATGCGGAAGTCGAGTCCAAAAGAGACCAATTTCACCATTCCGGGCCGGCCATCGGGCAGATGTGGTCTCCTGGGATGCAAGAGAGGCCACAGGGATTGTGTCTATCTTAGCTCGTCTCTTTGAACATATGCTCACCCTGCCTGGGGTATGGCCTCCTGTTTCTTCCCTACGCTAGCACTGCACAGTGGTGTGCCTCCCACCCCGCATGCAGCATCTTATCCCCTTATACGGGGACCGTACGACATGCTGTCTTCGCCCTTAGGCCATCATATTTTGGATTACGAGCCCCCTCGAGGATTTGTCATTCCACTGTTTTCTATGTACGACGGCTCTTTTGATCCATATGATCATATGCTGCACTTTAACCAGGCAATGATCCTTAACGTCGGGAATGATTGACTTCTGTGTGAGGTATTCCCGATTAGCATGAAAGGACCCGCTCTGGCCTGGTTCCACAAGCTTCCAAGAGGATCTCTAAACTCATTCGGTGAATTATGGGCCGCATTTGTCTCTCATTATCTGTGTTGCTCTGCAGAGCGAAACATCATCTCACCCAATCCATCTTCGTGGATCGACGAATCCATCCCGGACTTCACTGAGATTTGGACAAGCTTCGTCCAAATTCGATACTTATATGGATGCACTACAGAACTTCCGAAGAAGCTTTGGGCCGACTACTCCTTTCTTCCAGTCCCTTTCCCTTGATCCACCTGCAACCATGGAAGAGCTGTATCGGCGGGCATATAAATACTCCACTATGGAAGATAATATCCGGGCCGCCTCACAAACAAGAATGATAATCGCCTAAAGAGGTTAAAGTGTACCTACAAAGAGCTGTCGGAATGTAGCGGGAACCGTAGGTGGCCAAAAGCACCCTGTGAACAATCATAAAAGAAAAGGGATCCTCCCCAATTCACCCCTCTTAACATCTCCTATGACTAGCTGCTCCCCCTCATCCGGGATCACCCCGAGTTCAAATGGCCTCCGCCCATGCGGGCAAGTCCGGACCAACGCAACTGATCGCTGAGGTGTGACTATCACAGGGACCACGACCATGAAACAAATCAATGCCAAAGCTTGAAATTCTTGGTAGAAAAATTAATCCGGACTGGGCACCTTAGAAGGTTCATCAGGGAGCCATCTCGCGGAATCGAAATTGCTCCTGCAGCCGACAGAGCTATCGTGGCTATTGAGCATCCATCAGAGCCCCGACCCACCATCAACTATGTACTAGGAGGCCCAATCGATGATCAATACCAGTCTAAAAAGCAGAGGCGAAAAATGCTCCGCGCGGCCACAGTTAGAGCCAAAGTAAACACCATCAGTACCCCAAAGAGCAGCACAACGGTTCAGCCGATCGATGGCCCCATATCCTTTCTTCCTATAAACCCGACCCGGGTCATCACTCCCCATTACGATGCACTTATAATCACCTTATGTATTAACAATTTCGATGTGCACAAGATCCTCGTTGACCCGAGTAACGTGGATAAACTATTACACCTCCCGGCCTTTATGCAGATGAAAGTCCCGCTCAGTCATCTCAGTCGGCCGGCAGGATTTTGTCTGGATTCAATGGGTCCACCACACTGATAGTGGGTGATATTGCTATCTCTGTCAGGGCGGGACCTGTAACTCAGTAGGTATTGTTTTCAGTGGTGTAAGATTTGGGTCCATACAATGCTATCGTAGGTCGAACTTGGCTACATGCCATGAAAGCAATCCCCTCAACCGACCACCAAACTATCAGCTATCTCATCAGGTAATATGTGTCGAATCTCCAAGGAATCCAATTAGTCGTCGTCGTTGTTATCAGTCACAATTCACGAGCTGTGTTATAAGGTCTCTGATAGCTCGCCTTCCGAAACTCACCACTCATCATAGCAATTAGCCCGCCAGGACACCCTATTTCGTGCCCACACCACCGGTCAACTCAAGGTAACCTACGTGTCTCATATCATGAGACCCATATATGAGTAAAATGGCCACGTCGGGCCCATACATCCATACTCACCAAAATGTACCCAACTATATTATAATAGTTCTAGAGTTAATTACACTCTTTTACAACATGTTTCAATTGTAAGATCTCATACATGTTTTACAAAAACATAATCAAAGCCACATGTAGGCTTTCTTCTCAAAAGCGGCCTCTAGTGAGAGCCGTCTTCCCAAACACTCCCTGTACCTTAAATAATTTTCCCTCGATAGGGTGAGCAATGCCCAGTAGTGATGATCCCCTACATGGGTTACTCCCCACCTAAGTGCTCATGCAATGGAAAAACACACACATTCAAGTGAATTCATGATTCCTACTGAATGTCTACATGCCTAATTCCATGTTTCGAGTCCTCACCGACTCCCTCACACATGCTTGCCATGTATGAAAAACCATTTCCAAACAAAAATATTTGTTTTATTTTATGCAACCTCCGATATAAATATGTTGACAATCCTCCGAGGTGAATTTGTCGGTAACCTTCAAACACCATGGCCTCTCTGACGTGAATTGTTGAACGATTTCCCAACACAATTCTTCGGACAACTTTCCGATAAAACTCTATTTGAATAAGTTTACAAAAATCATTGTTCGACAACCCCTCCGATTTATTTGTCATGCACTCACACCTACTATTCTGGTGCCCCGGCAGAGATATAAGGAAATGCATTATGCCATTTCCATAATAACACATAAGCACATATCAAGCATGCATATATTAACAAATTTAACACACAACAACATGTTATTCTTTTCATGGCACACACCAAAATTAGCTCACATGGGCTAATAAACAATTTAAGCAATTCATTTTGATCCACCCAGTTGAACACAAACCACACAAGCATCACGTGGAATGCACAACCCTAGGTCTCAAAACTGCTCACAACCACATTCAGGGATTTTCTCACTCAACCCGCAATCGTTAAACCTAAAACACCTACCATTCATGCCTCTAAAATATCCCTATCCATCAAAATGGCCTTAGCCAAGGAATAAAACTAGAGAAAACCCTTACCTTCCTGGGAGTTTGCTGAACTCCACAAACCTGCATCTACCGCGTAGCCCTTTGCAAACAGAAACCAACTTCTCCTCTTGCTCCGACGAGAACTGACGGTCCGAACTCCGTAGATCTTAGAGAGAAGATAGACTTTCTCTTTCTAAACTTTGTTTTTCCCCTCACTATCGGATACTAGCCAAAAAGGAGAAGATGTTCTTCTTTTTTTTTTCTTTTCCTTTTATTCCCTTTTTGTCCTCTTCATTTGACTTTAGGGACCACTTGACCCGTGGCTTAATAGTCACTCGATTCTTATCTCACTATTCATGATGTGTCACATGGATACATGTGTAGGTACTTTGTCACACCATGCTCTTCATATCGTGTGTACTGTCACAAGTTTCAATATAATACACCACACTCTGCGCCTCTCTGAAGACGGAAATTCGACTGCCTCTAATTCGACGAAATTCGACGCGTAGCTAGATTTCATGAGACGATTCCAACTATGAAGTCCATTTCGCCATACAAGATCTAGAAAATTTCGAATTTTTTGACTGAATTACCATTTTACCATTTTTCTCATAAAATTAGAATTTTCTGGTTTTACACCTCACGTCGCCATCGTATGGCCCAATGGTAAGATACTAAGGCTAACGTATTGATCGTTTCACTAGTCCATTCGACATGACAAGGATAAGCCCTATGAACGCTCTCCCAATAAGTCAACTACTTCTCCCATCCGCTGCACTGTTTCTGGGCAGAGAGTATGACGTTTTCACCCGGATCGCCAGCAGATCATCCAAGCTAAGGTAGATAACCTTTTGAAGGCTGGTTTTATCAGAGAAGTGAAATACCCGGAATGGCTTGCTAACGTGGTGGTAGTCCCAAAGAAAGGAGGCAAATGGCGGGTATGCGTAGACTACACGAATCTTAATGACGCATGTTCTAAAGATAGCTTCCCTTTGCCCCGCATTGATTAGATTGTTGACGCATCGGCCGGGCATCGTATGTTATCATTCTTAGATGCATTCTCTTGCTACCATCAGATCCCCATGTACCCGCCGGACGTAGAGAAAACGTCTTTCATCACCCCTCACGGGCTATTATGCTACAACGTAATGCCATTCGGGTTAAAGAATGCCCAGCTACTCTGTGAGATCGGGTAACCAAGATGTTTCAAACAATCGCCGGAAAACTATGGAAGTGTACATAGATGATATGCTGATAAAATCCAAGGAGCTGCCGTGTGACAGCCCTATCCCGGGGGTCCCGTTGACAACCCGTCAACCCGCGAAAACCTATGTGTAACACCCAGGAATTTGTATAGGTATAACTTAGGAAAAATAATAATGACAGGAATTTGTATAAGTATGTTAAGGAAAATAATAATGACAGGAATTTGTATAGGTATAAGTTACGGAAAATAATAATGACAGGAATTTGTAAAGGTATAAGTTACGGAAAATAATAATGACAGGAATTTATAGGCATACGTTATGAAAAATAATAATGATAATTTACTAGACGTTATGAAAATAATGATAATTCAATTAGACGTTATGAAAATAATAATATAATTCAATTAGTAATTAATTAATTAATTTAATGAAAGAGGGGGTAAAAAGGTACTTTTTCTAATAGATACCCCATTATAATTGAGTAAGATAAGAAAATCCTTTCTATTATTCTTGAATTTCTCCGTGCAGAATTCCGTGCAGGACGACTGCTTAGATTCAGGTTTGAAGAACAAATTTCTAGGTAAGATCTTCTCATTTTATTTTTTCTGCATTTCTTGATGTAGATTCTTAATTTTCTTCTCTAGACTCAACCCCCTAAGAAGTCAAATTAGATACATTTTTCGTTTTAGAAATAAAATAAAATAAGGGATTATGTGTCATATTGAATTACTTTGAGTATGAGAATGAAAGCATTTATGATACCTTTGAAAGAAAATAATGATAAACAAATAGATAAATTTGAAAAGGTTGAATTTCAGATAAAATATTTGTATTTGATAATATTTAAAGATATATGTATTGGCAAGTAAATATTTTATTATGATTGGATTTTATATTATAAGAATATGATTAGAATAATTATTTAGCAATTATATAGGAAATAAGATCCGTTTTTTAATAATACTTGTTGTTAAGTATGATAATTGTTAGTGTAATATTATATGTGTATTGTGTAATAATATACTTGTAAAATAGTATTAATATTATTTTTCTTAATAGTACATTTAGTTCTCTATTACATACAGTGCAATAAATACTATTAAAATAAGATCCAAAGGAATATGAGTTTTATAAATTAAAAACTACCACTCAAATAGTTATTTACTTGAATTGAATTTGTCAATATGTTTGAGGTGAAGAAAAAATAATATAATTGTTAAGAAATACTCTAAATTATGAAAGTTTTAAGAATAAATATAATGATGATAGCTCGTCCTTTATTATTTTAGGAGAAACATTCATTGGGTGAAATTCTTTCTGATTAGCTTTTCAAAGTTTTCGAGCACCCTTGAGTAAGGGATTCTAATACGCTTTTCAAAAAATTATTATTTTTATATATATACGTTATGGATACGTGTATTTTAAAAGAAAATTGCTTGTTTTTACTTCATTTATGATTTGAAAATTGTTTTAATTGAATTATATATAATTCTTTGTTTAAGAAGTTTTACTTTTTTATTTATTGATATTCATGATCAAAAAGTAGTTTATGATTACCTTTTGAGATTTGTTTTGTTTATGAAAGAAAATGTGGAGATATGATGTTTTGTAATTTGAAAGTTTGAATGAAATATTTGACTCTGGTTTGTTCGGCCCTGTCAACGGGAACAATAGTTGACACTATTTGGCCTTTGTTAATGAGATATAATAGTTGACATTTACATTTTCTTAGCGGGGAATGTAATTGATTTGAACCCCAGCCTCTAGAGGTTTGGTTAGAGGTTACTAGTACTAGTAGTGTTTGGTTCCGTCCACCTTAAAATAAATACTTGCATACCTACCATTTGAAAGTTCCACATGGCTGGCACTATTTGGATATTTGACACTCAGAGAGTGGCCATATTTGAATGGGAGCCATTTTGGATTTGATATGAAAAGTGTTTGAATCGAAAATTTGATATGAAATTGCTCGATCACATTTTTATATGAAACCGATTTGAAATAGATGTGAGAATGTTGTGAAGTATATTTTGTTAATGTTCCAACTTATTTTTGAATCAAAAATTTTGATGAAAAAAATACTTCATTTGTTATATGATTGAAAACTTTTGATCCATAGAAAATGTATTAGTATTTCTTATCGAGCTTTAAGCTCACTTCCATTCTGAGACATATTTTCAGTACTTTTAGTTTCCACGAGGAGTGATGGCTAGGTCAGGATTCACATCATTAGGATTTGATTAGAACTTTATGGTGATCGGTTGAACTAATGCCCATGTTTATGAAATGTCGGGTTTTGAAAGCATTGAGAAAGTCACTTGGATGATAACATTCGTTTTTATATTAGTACAAAGTTGGATTTGGGAGATCCCAAATATTGTTATATTCTAAGAAGCTTTATATGAGATTCATAATTGAGATTTGGATATTTAGAAACAATTTTTGTCGGCGTATAATTTTGAATTTGGAGAAATGATGAATTTAGAAAGTTGCGCATTTACTCTGAAAGGTGTTTGCAATTGGACAAAAAATCCGCCATATGAAGGTTAGTGTTTGTTCACACTTCAAACCTTCAGGCCGGGCTTGAGGGTGTGGCTGACGTCGTGCCCCTAGGGTGGGTTTCTGGGCATGACAGAGTGTTATCAGAGCTATAGGTTTATGATCTAATGCGAACTTGTTTAAGTTTGCTCCATGGGATAGTTTGAGGGCTGTGTTAGCTGATAATTTATTTTCGTTTGTGTATTGTTAGCATTCTTTACAAATGTATGTTAGATAATTGATTTCTTGGTGACTAGTTAAAGTTCACTACACTGTTTTGCCTTTGTTTTGTTTGTTGGTTTAGTGAATATACTTTTATCAATATGAATTATGATTTGAATTTGTCACTTCTATGGGACATGTTGTGAGACCCCGGATAAAGTAAAACGGTAGATACAGGTTGCAAATCTGGGAATTTCAGATCTCGATTTATCTACACTCCGATCACACCAAGAGTTCGGCTCTCAGCAATCTAGGCACACAAATTAAAATTTCATTGAATTCCGAAATAGTCGAAATTTCACGTATTTCGAGGTAAATGGACGAACGATAAAGTGACACGTGGCATGAGGATTGCATGACATGTGGCACTTGAGGGGGCGCATACCGCACACAGTGAGCCAAGTGTCAAGTTTCAATCATGCATGCAAGATAGTGATATGAAGTGGGATATGGTGACATGTGGCATTCTTAGTGTCAAAGGAAGCATGAGGTGTTCTTACACCTGTGTGGAAGTCTTCTCCACCCAAGAAAGATCTGTTTCGGTGAATGGAAGACATAAAAAGAGAAAAAGGGAAAATAAATAAAAATGTAAAGAGAATGAGTATTATATATAGCTGAGAGTTCTAATTTACGCACCCAGAGTATAAGTAAAGAAGAACTGATCGTCGCTTCAAGAGGTAGGGCTCTCTCCTACTGCCAATTCATTTTGAGCCATGACATGGTTATGAGGTGTGTACTCAGATTATCATGTTCAAAGAACAAATATAACCACAGTTAGGGGACCGGTTTGGTATGTTTGTGTAGTTTCTAGACCATACTGAAATCGATTTTGTCATTGATACGTGAATTTGATATTGATGATCTTGTTGTGTGTTATTGCTTATTTGAATAACATGCAGATTGTGTGAATATTGATGTTGATATACTCATGCTTGATATATTAACATGATGCTTAAGATGAAGCATGAATATACCTGTTGCATGTAGTTTTCAGTATGCATGTAACATGAGATATTATGCAATACATTATTTACTCGCATGCACGGCACACTGTAAATTCCAATGTGAGTGCATGAATAAAATGGGTATTCGAGGGTTGTCCACATCGTGATTCGAGGGTTGTCCAATAAATTATATCGAGGTTTGTCAAATGAACTCTATCTGAGGGTTGTCCAATAAATTATATTTGAGGTTTAACTAATGAACTCTATTTGGTTGTTTGACAGGTTCCTGAGATCTGCCCACCGCGGTTCGATATCTCTGAGGGCTGTCCAAGAATGATTCGAGGGTTGTCCAATAAATTATATCTGAGGTTTGTCTAATGAACTCTACTCCGAGGGTTGTCCAATAAGGGGTTCTTAGAGATGGTCCACGCCTATTTACTACTGAGGTGGTCCAATGGTTATTTGATAATTTAGATGGTCCAATGGTTTGATACTTGAGGTGTCTGTAAGGGATTTTAAAAACAAAAAGTTATTTTGAAAATGCTTTTCATACATGATACCGTATGTGTGAGGGAGTTTCTGTGAGACTCTGAAATTTTGCATACAGACATTTTATAGAGATGCATATTTTATGTACTTAACGTGAATGATTTTGATATGAAATATTGCATGCACTTAGGTGGAGTAGCCCTCAGAGGAGACTTTCATCAAGCATAGCTCACCTCGTCGTGGGAAAAACATTTCAGGTACTGGAGGTACACCAAGAGAAGGCACCCCTATGAGGTCTTAGCTATAGCTGTCAAAGATGGCTTGTTATGTGTTTTGCAAAAGTATGCGTAAAACCCGATTTTGTTATATATTGACTGCATCCAGCCGTATATAGAGATAAATTGTACTCAAACTCGCCCACATGTTTAATACAATTTGGTAAAGGTTTTCTCTTACCTTGTTATTTCTAAGTAGACTTTAAGATCGATTTTTCGTTGGAAGCAAAGGAATTTGGCCCCTCATGGGTCTCTCTCCGTATATCGATTCCCCTGGGCTTTCGGCTGAGCTTGATGTAGGCTTTCAAATCACCCAAATTGGACCTTTACAGCCCAAGTTATGACCTTTTACTCTGAAGGGTCTGAGAGGCGAGCTGTGGCTCGAGCCTCACCCGAGAGAATGAGCCATGTGGCCAGCCGTGGCTTCGGAGCCTCCTTGTGACGAGCTGATCCTCTTTCCGGTCGAGCCTCCCGATGAGCCGACCTCGTGAGGCCAAGCTCACTGGGATGAGCTACAGGTGGCCGAGCTCACTTGCGATGAGCCGTGTGTATAGCTTGTTTTGATGAGCCATGACGTCTAGTCTTTGAGACTGAATTTGCTAATAAAGTGAGAATTTTGGACTAGCATCCTGATAGAAATTGTAACTCCCATCGTAGCTTGATAGGCTTTTGAATCACCCAAATCAGACCCCACACCCCCAAGATACTTTACCCATGGTCCGAGAGATGAGTTGTGACTCCAGCTCATCTGCACGAATCCAACTCCTCTCACTCAGCCAGCTTTCCGCATGAGCTCTCTCCCGCATGAGCCGCATGAGCTGACCTCTCTGTGTCGAGTCGCACAGCCTCCCCGCATGAGCCACATGAGCTGACCCTCTTGTGCTGAGCCTCAAGTGTGTGTTTGGTGACCTCTTGAGTGGGAAACCTCCACAGTAGGAGCTCAATGAGGGTAGCTGGCTATACCAACTCAGGACCGATCATAACTTTCTCATCCGAAGTCCGTTTCCTGAGGCCGTAGACTCTCGGAAGTGCTTTGAGTCAGAGTCATCTCTATGGCTCAATATATTCTGAGCTCATATTGTGTTTGAAAAGATGAAGAGCAGTGAGTCACTGTGTTTCTGCATGTTGATTGTTATATGAAGCGCCAACTTCGGATGACCATAACTACCTCGTCCAAAGTCCGTTTCAGGTGTTCTTAGACTCTATGGAAATCTCCTTGAGTATAGAATCTGACTACATGCCTGTGGATGGCATTTAGTGCTTAAATATAGCCGAGCCGACCTCTTCTGGCCGGGTGGCATGCTGGATCAGTGGCCTCGTGCAGGGAATGAGCTCGGCAATGTCAACCGGATGACCATAACTTCCTTATCAAAGTCCATTTTAACGCGTTCTTAGACTCTATGGAATATATGATTAAAATCTAACCATGTACTGGATTGGCATTGGTGCTCACATAGTTTCCTGAAAAATTGATCATTTCACTAAGTGCACTAGTACTAGAATCTTGAGATAAGTTAGGCATTGTAATGTGTTGTATGGAAATTGGGTGACACGTGAATGTGAGTGAATGAGCTATTAAATAGCTTGTTGAAGGTTACCTGTGAAAAAAAAAGACGGGAGATTTGGGCATCACACATGTCATTACCTTGAATGATATAGTGGTTTGAAGTTATTTACTGATGATTGGTAGAAGGATATTGAATTTGATTAATACTAAAACAAACATTAAGGTTTTGTTTGATTTGAGGATGAATTAAAGGCTTGTGCCTTTTATTTGTTAGATTGTTTTGGGAAAATGTGTCTTTCCATATTCTTAGTTATCTTGAGTTTAGTTGAAGAATCATGTGGATGAAATTATTAAGCATAAGCTAAGTCTTTTAAGGTAGTTGTTGTAGAAATATTGTTTCAATCTTTTATGTCAATGTGATGAGTGATGAAAACAATTTGAAATTTGAAGTGATCTAATATTTGTTATTAAAAGTTTGGGTTCTTGGGATTTATTGATATTACAAATAAATTATTAAGAGATCTCTAAGATTATCTTATATTTTTAGGCTGCCATAGAAAGAAGTTAAGTTTGATTGATCTTATAACTATGATGATTGCTTCATAGAGATGAAGAGAAACTTAGTAGCAACTCTTATTTTGATTATTTCATTGGGTTCGAAAAGATTTGTTTTATAATGATGTCTTGATTTATGTGTGTTCTTATCGATATGGAAAAAAAATTGATATATACTTATAGACATTTGAGGAATTTTAAGATAAGAAAGCTACCTTATTATGATTTTAAGTTAGGTAAAATGATTTTTGCACTTAAGATATGAATTTCTTTATTTATGATCTATCATAGTTTATGAGTTTTGAAGTCTTTGTCTTCTTAAAATGATTTTAAGCAAATAGAAATATTGATACAATTACTTAAAGTTTGATGGTATTATTACAGTTACTAATAAACAATGAGATCTTGTGATTTATGCCTTAAATAAGAAAAAAAATTGATTCCTTAAATCATTTAAGGTTGCCATGGCTTGATTGTGTATGATTTGAGATGTTTCTGATTACATGTTATACCTTTGGATTTTAGGATGTATGTTGGCGTTATAATTTTATTAAATTTGTTTGGAAATTAAGATCTTATACAGAATTATTTGAAACTAAAGTTGAACTTTTAGAAATATTGATTGTGTTTAATAAGATAATAAGATCTTGAAATTTAGGATTAGACTTAATCATCTTAAATAATAGAGATATAAAGAGACAACTTTTGAAGGAGGTTTATTACTTTAAACTACGATCTACCCTAAAGGATGCAAGGTTTAAATATTTAAGACAGAATTTTGATGGTCATATATGAAGTAAGGTATTACATTATTTGCGACTGGGTTAGTATGATTGTATATGAGTTTACATCAAAGACCTAATAGTACTTTGCAACTACTTTATATTTCTAAATGAGTGTGGAAAACTTATTACCATGGATTTTTGTGATAGGGTTACCAAGAACGTAGTTAATGACAATGTTTCATTATGATGGTTTGTTTATGGATAAAGTCTAATAATTTTTCTATCCCGGACAAGCACCGATATTAGGAATTTTGATAATGTATGAAATATTTGATTCTATGGTTATAAGAATTCTTATTTTACTTTTAGATTTTGACTTCGTCAAAAAAAAAAAAATCGAAGTACTAAGTTAGTTTTGATAGTAGATTTCATACTTAAACTAATGACTAATTGAGGAAAGTAATTGCAAGTTGGAAATATTTGTTGAGATATATTGTTTTAAACTTGAAAAGTAATCAGAATGAGTTCTTACCTTTGGTTAAATTTTCTTGTAGAATAGTTTTAAGCTAGCAATGAGATTATATCTTCAGAAAGGTTTATGGTAGAAGTTTATGATCCCCTATGTGTTATGATCATATTGGAGAAAAAAAAAATTAACACATGAACTTGTGTAATTGACTACTGAAAGGATAATCCTGATTGAAGAGAATTTGGAAGAAAATCAAGGTACACACAAGTATTATGTGATAATCCCAAGCAATATTCGATATTTGAATTTGGTGATTATGTTATCTTAAAGTTTGCTTATTGGTGGAGTGAGATGTTGGAAGTTGAAAATCTATTGAAAGGAAAACTCGGTCCTCTGATTTGTGGAGTGCATTTGAAATATTAGAGAGAGTGAGTGCCTTAGCATATAAAGTAGCTTCCTGAGTCACGTCTAAGATTCATAATGTGTTTTATATTTGACCTTGAGGAAATATGTTTTTCGATGCTTCTCATGTTGTAGGTTGGAGCTGTTAGATTATGAGGACTTGACCTATGAAAGGTGCCCGTTCAAATTGTGGATGTGATGAATAAAGGGTTCTACGACATGCATTGTCAAGTTGGTAAGAATCTATAAAGCAATCATAGTATCAGAGGCCACTTGAGGTCAAGAAGAAAAGATGAGAAAAGCATCCTCGAAGTATTTCAAGACTCGGGGTATCATCAAGTTTAGAGGACTAAACTTTTATAAAGGAGGGAAGAATATAGGGAATTTGTATAGGTATGGATTACGGAAAATAATAATGACGAATTTGTATATTTATAGTTGAAAATAATAATACAAATTTTTATGAGTATTATGAAATAATAATGATAATTTAATTAGACGTTATGAAAATAATGATAAGGCGTTATGAAAATAATGATAATTGGTGTAATTATGAAAATAATAATAGTAATTCAATTAGTATTAATTAATTAATTTAATAAAGAGGAGTAAAAGGTAATTTTCTAATAATTTTTGAGTATAAATTGGAGTAAGATAAGAAAATTCTTTCTATTCTTCTTTGAATTTCTCTCTGACGGGTAGAATTCCAGAGGACGTACGGCTTTGGATCTAGGGTTTGAAGAACAAATTTCTCTAGGTAAGATCTTCCTCATTTTATTTTTCTAGATTTCTTTGATGTAGATTCTTTAATTTTAACTTTCAGTTTGAATCAACCTAAAGAAATCAGATTTAGATTACCTTCGTTCTTTAGAAATAAAATAAATAAGGATTGGCGGTGTCATATTGAATTACTTTAATTATGAGAATGAAAAAAGTATTTAAGGATAAATTTTGAAAAATAATGATATAATGGATAAATTTGAAAATTTGATTTACGTATAAATATTTGTATTTGTCAAAGTATTTAAAGATATATGTATTTTGCTTAAGTAATCTTTATTAAGGATTGAGATTTTATTATACAAGGAATATGATTAGAATAATTATTTAGCAATTATAGGAAATAAGAATCAAATTAATAGCATATACTTGTTGTAAGTATGATAATTGTTAGGTAAAAAAGGCTATATATTGTATTGTGTAGCCATATAATTTGTAAATAATATTGTATGTTGCTTTCTTTCTAGTAAAATTTAGTTCGGATTAAAGCATAAAAATAAATAAATTATTAAAATAAGATCCGAAAGGAATATGAGTTTACTAAAATTTGTAAAACTACTATTAAAATAGTTATCATTTGAACGATTGTCAGCTATGTTTAGGAGTGAACAAAAAATAATATAATTATTAGAATATCAAAATAGGAAGGGTTTAAGAATAAATAAGTAATAGTGATAATTATAACCGCTTATTATTTTAGGAGAAATATTTCATTGAGGTGAAATTCTTCGGTTTAGCTCTTTCAAAGCTTTTGAGTACTCCTTTGAGAGTAAGGGATTCTAATATGTTTTATATATAAATATGCGTGTAAGAGATGTGTCTGATTTTAAAAAAAAAATTGTTTGTTTTTACTGCGCTTCATTTGAGGATGAAAATTGTTTTAATTGAATTATATAATCTTGGTTTGTGAAAGTTTTACTTTTTATTTATTTGATTATCCATGGGATCAAAAAAGTAGTTTTGTATGGTGTACCTTTTGAGATTTGTTTTGTTTATGAAAGAAAATGTGGAATATAATGTTTTGTAATTTGAAGTTTGAATAAATATTTGATTAGTTTGTTCGACGCATCCGGAATAATAGTTGTCTGTTGCCGTTGTCATGGGATATAATAGTTGACCTTTACATTTTCTTGGTGAGGGAATGGTGGATTTGGAACCCCAGCCTCTAGGGGTTTGGTTAGAGGAATTAATCACTAAGTAGTGTTTGGTTCCATTCACCTTAAAAGTAACAATTTGCGGCTAGCCATCCATTTGAAGTCCTGTGGCTGGGCACCATTTGATATTTGATGACCAGAGAAAATATATTTGAAATGTATTTGATTTTGGATTTGATATGAAAAGTGTTTGAATCGAAATTTGATATGAAATTGTTTGAATCCTTTGATATGTATGATTTGAAATAGGATGTGAGAGTGTTGTGAAGTATATTTTGTTAATGTTCCAACTTATTTTTGAATCAAAAGTTTTGATGAAAAGCATCTCTATTGTTATATAGATTAAGCTTTTGATCCATGAGAAAATGTATTAGTATTTCTTATTGGGCTTTAAGCTCACTCCCATTGGTGACATATTTTGGATTACTTTAGTTTTCAGATGAGTGATGGCTAGGTTGGGGATTCGTCGTAATTAAGTTTGATTATAACTTTATGTTTGGATCGTGTTGGTGCTTCATATTTATGTGAAATGTTGGGTTTTGAAAGTTAATTGAGAAAGTCACTTGGATGATAACATTCGTTTTTATATTAGTACAAAGTTGGATTTGGGAGATCCCAAATATTGTTATATTTTAAGCAACTTTATATGAGATTCATCATTGAGATTTGGATATTTAGAAACAATCTTTGTCGGCATATAATTTTGAATTTGGAGAAATGATGAATTTAGAAAGTTGCGCATTTACTCTAAACAGGTGTTTATAAGGAAGGTTAGTGTCGTTTCACACTTCAAACCTTCAGGCTGAAGGCTTGAGGGTGTGAATTGACAGTCATGCCCCTAGGGTGGGTTTCGGGGTGTGACACTATGAATATCGGGTGCTTCGATATCACACTCACATGTCTCATATATCGAGACCCATTTCTGTATATTTTTCTTACAAAGAACCATTTTCTTATAATACTTTACAAGAGTTTGATGTACAACTCTTCTACACTTTTACATGCCAAAATATATTAAAACTAGATTGTTCTAATATATTTTACAAAAATGCTTCTCAAGGCCACAACCCGACCTTCTTCGTACTCACGACCTCGAAGGAGCGTCGTCTTCTTGCGTACCTGAAAGGGGGGTCCCACGACAGGGTGAGAAAAGCCCAATAGTGATAATATCCTACAAGGGTTACTCCACTTACAAGGGTTACTCCCCACCTAAGTGCACATGCAATAACACACCAAACATTCAAATCGCCTCTGAGTCCTACCAGTATGCATGTTATGGATGAGAGTAACTGACCACCCATCCCCGTCTCGAGCCCTCGGCTCCTTCCGCATGCCTAAGCTAGTGAAACCTTGTTTTCAAAACAAAATGTTTTGTTCTTGAAAACATAGTATAATTTTCAATAGAATTCTATTGGACACAACCCTTCGGGCAATTCTTTGAATGCTCTGAAATAGTCATTAGTCGTCCTCAGAGATGATTGTTTAGACTGACTCTCAAGGCAATTCTTCGGAAATATTTCCATGAAATTCATTTAACAACCATGTTTTTCATGTCATGCACTCATACCTATTGTTCTAGGTTTCTGCAGTGCATATGAAATGCAATATGCCATTTCACAATAATTCATGTTAATATATCAAACATGCCTATATATATCAACGAAATTCACACTGCATGTTATTTACACAAGCCATAACACACAACCTAACTGGCCAACACTAACTTGCCCGATTGCCCAATATCCTCCACAGGAACATGGCTATAATATTGACTCAATGGGATTTCCATAGAGTCCAGAACACCGAACGAGGAGTTCAGACGAGAAGAGTTATGACCTTAAGTTGGAGGTCACATGACTAAGCGATCCTACGGACAGCCTACCTTACTTTAAGGGCCCTTTTCAGTAAATCTAAGTGTCGTATCATAGGAATACGACAGAATCTTGACTCAATAGGATTTTCATAGAGTCAAGAACACCAGAAATGGAGTTCGAACGAAAAAGTTATGACCTTACGAGTTGGAGTCACACATGACTAAGAGCGATCCCTGGACAGCCTACCTTGCATTCACAGGGCCCCTTTCTGGATAGATCCAGTACCTAATGCCCTCCATAGGCATCTATCTGGATTCTTAACTCAATGGGCTTTCCATGAGTCGAGAACACAGAAGCGGAGTTCGAACAAAAGTTATGATATACGAGTTGGAGTCACACATGACTAGGCGATCTACTGGATAGCCTACCTTACCTGCCCGGGAGCCCCTTTCCAGTCAGCTCCAATACCCAATGCCCTCCATAGGCATCCATATGGAATCTTGACTCAATGGGCTTTCCATAGAGTCTAAGAACACTTGAAACAGAGTTTGGACGAAGAAGTTATGACCTTCCGAAGTTGGAGGTCACACATGACTAGGCAGTCCTACCCAGACAGCCTACCTTACCTTCTCGGGAGCTTCTTTCTAGCTAGATCTAGTACCTAATGCCCTCCATAGGAATACAGTTGAAATCTTGACTCAATGGGCTTTCCATAGAGTCTAAGAACACCCGAAACGAAGTTTGGACGAAGAAGTTATGACCTTCCGAAGTTGAAGGTCACACATGACTAGGCAGTCTTACCCTGATAGCCTACCATACATTCCCGGGAGCCCCTTTCTGGCCAGCTCCAGTACCCAATGCCCTCTATAGGAATTCATCTAGAATCTTGACTCAATAAGATTTCCATAGAGTCTAAGAACACCCGAAACAAAGTTCGGACGAAGAAGTTATGACCTTACGAGTTGGAGGGTCTGGCTAAGTAGTCTTTAGGACAGCCTACCTTACATGGCCCCAGGGCCTTTCCGGCCAGCTCCAGTACCCAATGCCCTCCATAGGCATCCAGATAGAATCTTGACTCAATGGGCTTTCCATAGAGTCTAAGAACACCCAAAACGGTGTTCGGACGAAGAAGTTATGACCTTCCGAAGTTGGATATCACACATGACTAGACAACTCTACACGGACAACCTACCTTACCTGCAGGGGTCCCTTTCCAGCCAGATCAATACTTGATGCCCTCCATAAGAAATTCCAGTTGGAATCTTGGCAATAGACTTTCTATATGGTTAAAATTTTGAGCAGAGATCGAACAAAGTTAATAATTCGAGTTAGAGGTCACACATGACTAGAGCGATCTGCCGGGATGACCTACCTTACCTACTCGGGAGCCCCTTTTCGGCCAGCTCCAGTACCCAATGCCCTCCATAGGCATTTGGATAGAATCTTGACTCAATGAGCTTTCCATAGAGTCAAATAACACTCAAAATGAAGTTCGGACGAATAAGTTATGACATTCCAAAGTTGGAGGTCACACATGACTAGGCAGTCCTACTCGGACAGCCTACCTTACCTGCCCGAGAGCCCCTTTTCGGCTAGCTCCAGTACCCAATGCCCTCCATAGGCATTCGGATGGAATTTTGACTCAATGGGATTTCCATAGAGTCTAAGAACACCTAGCCAGTTCGAGACAAAGTTATGACCTTAGAGTTGGAGGTTATGCATGATCCTAAGCGGATGAACCACGTCAAGGAATTGAACCCGTCAGGGCGGTACGACCTAGCGAACAGCCCTTCCACTGAACTATTATTAAATGGACCATAGCAGAACACAGAGGTGGGGTGAGAAATTCAAAATCCCAACATCAAGTTCATGATGTGGCTACAATTTACACGAAGGACTCACTACGGAATTCTCTTTATTTCCCTGCCCGAAAATCAGTTCTAAAGTCAGGTAAATGTACTACCACAATATGACCCAGTTTCCATGGTTCAAAACAAACCCGAGCATTCCCATAGGGTAAGACAACAAAAGCCATTATTCATTTTAACTCTAACACATAAAAATGGCACACAAGGACAATTACTTGGTCCCAAAGAAAGTCGAGTCCCAGGACTGTCAAAGAAAGCTTGATCCGAAATCTCGGCTGCGTCCCCGAAGTCTTGGGGCTGTTACACGACCACTCACGGCCTCACACAACCCATGCCATTTGAATGGCCCTTAAACAAGAATTAAACCAAGTAGGAGAAAACCCCTATCTCTTGGAGTTTTTGTCAAAACTCCCCAACTCCGATCTCTATGCGAAGCCCTTGCCGTGAGGATGAACTCTTCCTCTTGCTCCACGAAACTGTCGGTCCGATCGTCGGAAATTTTAGAGAGAAGTGGAGTCTCTCTCTCTCTCTTTTCTTCACTCTTTCTTTTCTGCTCTTTTCTTTTCTCTCATCCCCTTTATGCGGTCCAAGATGGGCCAAGTGCTTTAATCCTCTCACTTGCCATGTCGATTTTCGTGGCTCTTAGGATTCCTTATCCTCTTATCCATCACCATGGATTTATTACAATGCCACTGATGTCGCATGTCGGCTTCTATAGCCCTCTTGAGCTCATTGTTTGACTTGCTCACGGCTGACATGGCTCCGATAATGAATTTCAGCCTTTTAATAGCGCCTCCATGCGCGTCACTCGGTGCCTCGAAGAGCGTGAAATTACGGCCTCTAGAAATTCGAATTTCGTAGTATTAGATTTCGCGAGACAATTCCAACGGTGAAGTCCATTTAGATCATCAGGATCTAAAAAGTCGGATTTTGACCAAGTACCATTTACTCTTGTTGAAAATTTGGGTTTCACAGGGGTTTCACAGGCCGGATCATGTTGTGCATTTGCAACAGGTATTTGACATCCTCAAGACCTACGGTATGAAAGTCAATCCCGTAAAATGTGCATTCGGAGTCAGTTCAGGTCGGTTCCTGGGATTCATGATGACTTAGAGGGGGATCGAGGCCAGCCCCTCCCAACTTAAAGCCATCCTAGAGTCTCCGACTCTGAGCTCTAGAAAAGAGGTCTGCTTGTGTGAATTTGATTATTTTTCACGAGGCGGTTTATTTCTGGAGTTCCACGGACCGCTTAAAGCCATTTTTCGCCGCCCTAAGGGGAGCTAATCGGGTCGGATGGAATGAAGAATGTGATCTAGCCTTTATCCATATCCAAGTAATTATTTGCGAGCCCCGGATCCTCACAAGTCCCAACAGAAATGGAGACTCTCTTCGTCTGTAGCAGTTTAAATCTGTTGGGTCAGTCTTAGCGTTGTTGAAGATGAAGGCGGTAAACAAAAGACTGTATTCTTCGTCGACAAATCTTTAACGTGCGGAGATTGTGGTCTGACCGTCTTGAGTAGGCCGCCTTAGCCCTCAGGATGCGGCCGAAACTTAGCCCTTGCTTTGGGCACATCCCATTGTTGTGATAATGATCTCCCTCTCAGGAGCACTATACATAAACTGATTTATCGGAAGAATGGCTTGCTAGGCAATCAGACTAAATGAACAGACATCAATATAGACCCGAGGCTTTCAAAAGGGGCAGTGTGCGGACTTCATATCATAACTCCCAGGTCGGAAGCACACCGGGGCCAATTTCAGTTAATTGGATACTCAACGATGATGGAGCGATACAGATAAGCAAGGTGGGCATCATTACAGTTAGATCCGTCAAGGATAAGATTGAACAAACAATGTCAAACCGGATTTGGTGCCTCTAACAATGAATCCGAGTACTAGGCTATCCTAAGCCAGGGCTTGAGCTTAACGGCCTGCAATAATCGAGCTCCTCGTCAAGTAGTGATTCCTGATGGGTGGTCGAATGAGTTAATGAAGAGTCGAATCTCGAGACCCAGAATGGTGAAAATATGTGTCCCCGGGTGAAAGCGATTGCTTAGCGGTTTCGGTTTGAAAGCTGAGCACATTCTGAGTATTAACGAAAGAAAGGTAGATGCTTTTGGCTACATGATCCTTCTGCACTCAAAAACTATATTCTGCTATCTACTATCCAGCGGTTGTGATTGGATCCTCATGATAAATCAGGTAGATAAGAATCCCCTTTCATGGATGGACCTCATTTCGCTATATCTAAGCACAGGCCAGCTCCCTAGCGAGAGAAATAAGGCCCATAAAATTCGAGTCCAATCAGTTAGATTCTCCTTAGTTGATGGGCAACTATTCAAACGATCCATAGGCGGCCCATGTAAAATGCGGCGACGAACCCGAGTATGTGTTACTTGGAGAAGTACGCATGAAGGGATATGTGGAAATCATCCTGGTGGTAGAACTTTAGCCCATTGGGCCCATACTCAAGGGTACTATTGACCAACCATGAGGGCTGATGCCGCCAATTATACTAGAAAGTGTGATCGCTGCTAGCGACTTGCTCCCGTCTTGAAATCACCGGTGCAAGATCTGATCTCTATTTCGAGCCCTTAGCCCTTTGCTCAATGGGGAATCGATATAGTCGGACCACTACCTACTTCCTCGACCAAAAGAAGTTGTATTGATGGCAATACTTGACTATTTCGATAAATGGATTGAAGTGACATTCTCTCGATCAAAGATAAGGTTGTCCACTTTCCAGTTTATGCGGAAGAATATTGTATCCAGGTTGGCATCCCAAATCAATTGTGTAGGACAATGGGCCTGGTCAAACTTGGGTCTATCGAAATTTACGTGGGGTGAAGATAAAAATCTATACTCCACCCACGGTATCCGTAGAGGCAATGATGCAGCGGAAGAGCCCTCAAACCAAAACCACCATTAATGGCCTGAAGAGTGGTTGGATTAATTTAAAGGAAAATGGTAGATGAACTCCAGGGTACACTGCAGGCTTACGAGAACTCTTGCCCTCTTAAACCCACCAATATATCCCTGTTTGCAATTACTTACGGGATGGAAGCTATAATCCCTCACGAAATTGGCATGTTTTGTCAGGACCGGGCGTCACGAGCAGGAATCACGAGATTTGTGGTTAGGATCTGGGCACACTCGATGAATTGTGAGAGTCAGCGGCAATCCGCATAGCATCCTACCAGCGCCGGTTAGCAAATTCTTACAACAAGGTCACAACCTGAGCACGTTCCAACGGAAATCTAGTCCTAAGAAGAGTATTTGAGAATCACGACATTGATCTTGAGTTCAAGCCAATGGAGGACCATATCTTGTGACACGTGATGAGTGATCGGATCATACGCATTAGACAAACTTGACGGGACCCTTGTACCTAGAATGTGGAACGTTACATATCTTAAGAGGTATTATCAATAAAGAATGATTCAATATACAGCATACATGTCATCTATTTTTCTCATCTCGTAGGGTTAAATTAAAGTTCAAATGAAGCAAAAAATGACATGTCCGACCTGGTTAGATAACATCTAAGCGAAAATTAATTAAAATAAATTGGTGCAAGCGACACACTTTGGCCCGGTATAAATAACTGACTAATAGTGACTTAAAAGCCCGGATGGCGCGAAGAGTAACCTGTTCGGCCTATAGGAACATCTAAGCTGGTGACTTAAAGCCGGATGGCGCGATCTGGTAACTGTCCGTGATGTAAGATAACATCTAACTGGTCAACTTAAAAGCCTGGATGGCGCAGTAAATAAAATATCCGACCCAGTGTAGATAACATCTAACTGGTTAACCTAGCTTGGATAGGCGCGGAAAGCGACCTATACATGCATGAAGATTAATATCTTCTTGGTGCACACACGAAAGTCGGATAATGCAATGGCCTATAAAATACATCGAGATAACATCAGCTGGTCAAGCTAAACCCGTGCACTTGAAAAAATGACCATACACTGAGTTAAATAACATCTGGTATTCGGCCTAAAGCACCGGATAGCACGGTAAGCCACATCAAAAACATAGAGGCAAAATATTATCTAATTTGACAATGCACCCCGGATAACAACACAACTCTCAGCATAAAATCCATGGTAGCCATTGCAAAGTGGGATATCCCGCCCGTTTGGGATAATTATAACTCTGCTAGGCTAAAAAGTAGAAGAGTAGAAGATAAAATGCCTTTTTAAATGTAAAGGTACAAAAATAGCGAATAAAAATACGGCAGAAAGTAAACTCAACGGCGAAATGACAATTCCCGATTCTGGCCCTCGGTAACAACTTAGGGTTCTAAATCCCGATCAGTTTAGGAACCGAGGCGGGAATATCTAGTCCTTCCTTAGTAAGCTGGGAGATCTTTGTTGGAAAAGGCTCTCTCGATGAAAGTCTCGACGAGCTCGGTGAGGCAAGAGCGAGGCGAAGAGCCGGGGCATCGAAGTTAAGAATACGGAGGCGAGGCGTTGATGTATGCAGCATCCATTTAGGATCATGGAAGCTGCTCCGCGTATATCATGCGTAAAAGCACAGCAGCCGTAGGCATAGTCGAAAATCACATCACTGCTTGTATCAAATTCCGCCTCCAATGCCGACTTCTTCACAGAACTCTTTGCCCGGAAAGCTGCAAAGTCTTCTTTGATGGCCCCTAGCTCCATAAGCAGGGACAGTCGCTCATCCGTTAGGCGACTATTCTCTTCCTCCGCCTTGTGAGCCTCCTTCTTAAGCGCGAGGCTTGTCGGCGAAGTCAGGATTCGGACTGATCTTCCAGCAGGCCACCATCTGAACGCCCAGTGGGGCGCTTTGGACCGGGATGATTCCGACTCCTGTGCCAGGGCATTGCTCGCCACCTCGGTCCTGATCGTGCCATCACCATTTAGGTAATGGGCATCCCCTCCGCCTCACTTCAGAAGCTCCTATCGCGACTTCTTTTGACTCTGGCTCCAGTTGGTCAATTGAACCTCTTTTAAAGGCGTCCAGTATCTATCTCTGAGAAAGTCTGTTGAACCTCTGGCCAAATCCTTCTGCGTCCCTTAGCCAGGAATTAGTAAACTCGTCTTAGAGGACATGTTCAGATAGGTGATGGCCTGCAAAAGCGTATTAAGTAGGCAGCAAAACTATGGTTTGAGCTTTTATAAATTGCTTACCAACTCTTGCGACGAAATTACGGTTCGAATGCGCATCGAGTCGAGGTTCTATCTTTGAATATCTCTTTTATAGTACCCACGAATGCTCTTCACTAGCCCGGCTTCGGGACGGTTCGGGCATCAGTAGCATTCGCAGAACAAGTCGTCTAGGCGATGTTTGTCGTTTGCCCCGTTGAAAGGCTTCCGGCGGTGGATGATGAGCTTGATGTCGTCGGGTCAGGGTGTTGTCACTACTCAAATCCTTGAGTAGGGCCTTGAAGGGAGATAAGAGTTAGTAGTATCCGTCCCGGTGTGATTAACTGCGCCGGGTAAGCGCAAGCAGCATTACGAAATGGCTTCCAATCGAGGCGAACCACCTATAATTATGACCCAATCCCAATTCTTTCTCCCTTGGTTCTCCACGGGTGATGTCTCCGGACAGTGAATCGTAGATCTGTCGTGAGAGCCGGAATCACGATTGCTGCATCTCGAACCCCCGCCATGGGGAAATTAGGTCAATCCGCCGGCCGAACGACCTCCCTCTTGGCATCTTCTTGCCGCTTTAAGCCTACAGTGACGTAACAATCAAGTAGCAAAGTCATCTTTTCTTTCTTTTCTTCTCTTGCGAGAGAAGGCCAAATTTGGGTTCATGGCGAACCCACGAGGTATAAATCTTCCACTTGGGCCTGAATTACTCTTCACAGGCCTATCCTTCTTTGATTTGCGATATAAATTTGGTCCCCTTTCTTGGTAGAGGAAGCCTCATCGGGCGGACCCCTTTAGTCGACAGTCTGACAGTGAAATTTGGAATCCGCTGGTTAAGGTCGACGGAATAGATGATGCCCGTGACGCTTGTTCCTGGTGTGATGCTTGGCCTCACAGGTCCTAGTTGATAAGCGCCACGACCCACGAGTAAGCAGCGGTCGGAGGTAATGGTGTTCCCAGTCCATAATATCTGACGGCCTTGAGGATGTCGGAAGGCGCGGGAGCGGGGCTCCGTCTCACATGACAAGGTTCTTTGTGTGAAGAACCTCATAATGGCGCTCTGTTAGGAGCCTCAGCAGATCCCAGATCTTCTCAAGGCTGCCTTCTCCTGCCCTCAGGTTTTCCTGCACAGTGGTTCACAATCTCAGTCGTGGTAGGCATGTGTGTATCTATTTCTTCCAGCCTAGTTCACACACACACAGGAAGGCTGTGATCGAGTTAATATCAAGCGGTAGGTCGGGAGAATGGAGTCTCATCCCAAAGGCCCCTCACTAAGAATAACTCCTTTGCCTCTGTTTTGGGAGTGGGAGTCCATTCATGAATTGCAACCGGGAATCGAGGATCAACATAGACATCCGGCCCCCTCGCCTTAATGTCAAAGAATAGGCAAAAAAAATCTCGACCAGTGAAAGGTCAAGCTGGTATAAGAGGTTCAAAACGTTGCATCTGGTTAGAATCCGGATTATGTTGGGATGAACAAGGGCCGGTGGTGCCCTGGTAAAATGCAAAAACTGTTTAACAGGTAGTTTGAAAACAAAGTCAGAGCATGAGTTTGCTCTGGGGTAAAACACGCATTGTGTTCCCCACCCAGAGTGGACTCGTCTGGCTTGTCCATTAACTTCAAGTCAATGTCATCGGGGATCTCGCAGTAAATTCTCAATTCCTCCATTGTCAAGGACGAGACGATATGGCTTGTAGAACGCGCCACTCGCACGGGCCCTTGTCTACGACCTGCCTGATTAGTGGAAGTTTCTTCCTCACCTCTTTCCATTCTACAAACATATCAGAGGGAGGAAAGGAAGCGTATCAGCTAAACTCACATCAGAAGCGAGTAGAGGCAAAATCACCAAACCTAGAGGCAAAAACCATCAGACTTCATCGGCCTAGACCTGCCACTCATGCCGGAGAACTTCAGGTGGTAGGACAAAGGCCGGTAGTAAAGATTCAACACACTTCTGAGGAAGGGTGCTATAAAAGTAGGAGCGAACAAGCGGTGGAAGGCGATTCAACAACAAACACTAAGTCGCAGCAACGTATATGCAGAAGGTTTCAAATTGGTGAAAGGAATGCAAACCCGAGGATGATAAGAATGGGGAAAAGAAAAGCCTAATGATGACCACATACCCGGTAAGCCGACATAGAGCATTAAATGCGGCACTAACTATCATCCACTAGTCACTTTAGCTACTGAGCGATGCTCAACTCTTAAGGCCTGATAGGGATTATGCGGGCCAGATTAGTGGGCCCTTTTGTCATCCCAACCTGTTGGGCCCCCACCCAGCGGCGTTCCATTAACTAGAGTCACTGGATATCCCAGCTAATGGCCAATGGATTAGCCCATGCCTCGGGATAGAAAGTAAAGTACGGGAACATTGAGGTAGAACAAAGTACATAAATGTAAAAAAAAAGTATAATTTTATTGACTGCGTCAAACGGAATTCATCATTACATTCATATCCTTACAAGTAACAACTAAGCAATCATATTGAAGTGGCTACATAGTTCGTCCAAATCAAATGGTGCGGCGAAGAAGAAGCAATAGCAGGAGTCGAAGAGGAAGACGAAGCAGTAGCAAAATCGCTACCAAAAAAAAAAAAAAAAAGGGAAAAAATGAGGAAAGATGGAAAGGGGGCTCAAGAAGAGTAAAAGCCCTGCTGATTTGGATGGGGGTGTCCTTGGAAGCAGAGGATTCCATTCGAGTTTTAGAACCACCCAAAGGTCATCCATACCATGAATAGTCTATTTCGACTCCGCTCAAACCATGCAATCTCTAGTCCGATTCATGCTTGAGAAGCACGCTCAAATGGTCGACCCTAGTCATCCTTCTCATTCCGCAATTCACCAAATCTGATCCTCAACAACGTTCAATTATCCTTCTCCGCTGGAAAAACATGGGTAACAAGTGGTATAACAGACCTCGTCTTCCTCCGGCCTTTTATAGCAGCCATCAGCCTCAAGGTATTCTCAAACGACCACTTGACATCTAATGCACATCCAAGAAAGTTAGAAAATTTGCATTGGAACATACCAGCATTGATTGCCTATTGTTCCCCATGATATGACGATCAAGCATGTTCTCTTTTTTCCAACCGGGGACGGTCACCCTCCCGAGTAGGAAAAATGGGGCATTGTGGGTGCCCCGGAGAGGCTTTATTTAACAAGTCTGACGGATAGACTCCCACGGAGAGAGCATGCGCCCTTCCATGCCTTGCCGTGAATTGAGGTGAATGAGCGTTCACAGGGTCTGTGTCGGGAAATATGTCCACTTAAAAGGAAGAACTGGCCTCCACGTGCGATATATGCGCCACCTTCTCCCTCTGATCCTCCCTTTAAAAGGAAGAACTAGTCTTCGTGGGCGAGATATGCACCACCTTCCCCTTCTGATTTGAGAGGAGATTACCCACTTTCCACGTCGCGGATCCTTTACATATGATAAAGGAGAGTCACTTGAAATAAATGCCCTCTGGGCCAGAAATATCTCGATTTTGGAGAGAAAGAAAGGATATAACTTTAGCATCGGAGAGGCGCGTGAGAGACCCTCCCCGCCCTTTCTTAGTTATGCAATTTCACGGGTTGTTGCGGAACGAGGTGTATGAATCAGCGATCAGTGACTCAGCAGATTGGAACCTATAGGAAGTATCTGGTGATAGAAGTGAAATGGGAGTTGAGCCAGAAATATCACTTCATATAGCTGGTTATGGTACGAAAACCATGCGCATCCAAGCAGGATTATTTTTTGGCACAGAGATTAAACGTTGTATCTGGAATACGCTACTGTTCTACACATAACTTTGACTGAACAAGGTAGTTGTAGCTCGAGTTAACCCTCTTCGATGCAAGCATTCAATGTCAAAGTAGCCAATGGGAAGCCTCTCAATTGCAATACCCAATATGATGAGGTGAATTTGAAGATACAAGAAGCCGAGTTTCGAGTGACTTTCTATGCATTTACTATTGGTTAAGTGTGTCGTCTTTTCACTTGCGGCATTCAATGGCTGAAATCTTAAGTTGATCATGTGATTGAACGACTTCTTATGATGTTCCAAGGGATAACCGAGTGCAAATCCTACGGGGAATTCAACACCATCACCCACAACTGATACATGTTGAGTCTGTCTGTAAGAGTCAGAGCTCAATCTTTTTTGTTGTGTACCATGATCAATGAAGACAATGAAGGAGGAAGAGTGACTCCATAGATGCAAATGTTGCTACACACATATCTTTGAAATATTTGAAGCGAGCAAAACACTCCCCATCGAATTGAACACCTGAACACTTGAAATAAGGAGTTGAGCCAGTTAATGTCCACCCTTACAGATATGCCCATTTCCAAAAGGAGAAGATCGAACATCAAGTCCAAGAAATGCAAAGAATGGGATTTTCATACCGAGCACCAGCCCCTATTCGTCACCTGTATTGCTTGTTAAGAAGAAGGATGATTTGTGGAGATTTTGCATCATTCTTCAGACCCTCAATCCGCGACCATCGAGTTGCTGATCAGGTGAAACCCTGGATGAGTTGTTTAGGGCCACATACTTTACAAAGTTGGACTTGCGAGTCGACTACCATCAAGTCCGCATGAATGATGAGGACATCCCTAAAACGACCTTTCAAAACCCACAACGGCCACTATGAATATCTAGTCATGCCATTTGGTTTGTGCAACGCTCCATCAACCTTCCAAGCACTCATGAATCACATCTTTCGTCCCTATCTCAGAAAGTTCGTGTTGGTCTCTTTCGATGACATTCTAGTTTACAGCCCTTCTTGGGAAGACCATTTACACCATGTTGAGAAAAAATTTCAAATACTTAAGGAGCATCAGTTGCATCTAAGGCTTAAGAAGTGTGCATTTGGCCTTAGAGAAATACTTTACCTAGGGCACATAATCTCAGGAGAGGGAGTCAAGGTGGATCCCAACAAAATTCAGGCTATGGAAGATTGGCATGTTCCCAACAATGTCACCGAGCTTCAGGGGTTCCTTGGTTTAACCAGTTACTATCGAAAGTTTGTGAAGGATTACGGGAAGATCGCCCAACCTCTCATCAACTTACTCAAAAAGGGAAATTTATATGGACCAAGGAGGTGAATGAGACTTTTGAATCTCTAAAGAAGGCCATGACAACGACTTCGGTGCTGGCTATGCCTAATTTTCAACATCCCTTCATTATTAAGGATGATGCCTCATGCGAAGGCATAAGGGTTGTCTTCAGTCAAGATGGGAAGCCAGTAGCCTTCATGAGCAAGGCATTTGTTGGATTTTTGCTATACAAGCAAGTCCAAGTTGTTTAAAACACTAAATGGGTTCACACGTGGACTTGGGCCCTAAGGTGTGGAGGCCCAAATGGTTATTAAGTATTCTAGGGCTTGTACTCTATAAATAGAGAAAGATAATACAACCCTAAATATGAATCTAAATTAAAAGAGAATAGCCAGAGAAAAAGAAATCCTTTTTTAGTGATTCACGCGCCCACACGCTGCTCCATCACCTCGAGGATAGTTTGGAAGATCTGCGGTTCTTGTGTGCATACTTCTCTGCAAATCCACAAGGAACGATCTGACTTGTTATATTAGTTTAGTAATTAAATTGAATATTTTAAATTACATGATGAAGTTCACAACTACATTTATTCCTACTTGATTGGTATCAGGCTTTAGTGATTCAATTTTCAATTTTATCTAAACTCAATTTCATGTATTTTGGTGTTTGATTAGCAATATAAGAACCTAAGGTTTTCCTGTTTATTCCAGTCGCATGTTCTCATATTTAATATGATTTTTGTTCATGGATGGTTACTGAATAATTGTAGTTTCCTTCAATCCATGGTAGAGTTTTACTGTGTATTTCATGGTTTTGTAACAAGGGACACAATGTAGATTAAGTTTCCTTCTTGATTTTTTTTCTCAATCATCTAGAATTCTTGTATACCATTTTATTAGGGTATAAGATTATTTTTTGTAAAATTTTGAAGACTAATGAAGAACAGAAGCGAAGAAGATGAAGAACCTGCGAAGAAGAACAACTGTACGTGAGGTAATTTCGTTGCTCAGAGGCCTCTGGACATCAAATGATAAGCGTGCAGAAGTTAGAAGCGTAGGAAGAAATGCGGCTATAGGACATATTCGGGCCAAACCAACGCGGTGAGCCCCCACGCACCCCCACAAGAGGCTGCACGTGGGCTTCACGCGCCTCCACTCAGGCCACGCGTGAGAGCGCGTGGAGAGGGTTTTGGCCGCAGGATTTTGCAGACTTCCTTCTCCAGACGTCGCACTTCTATGGGTGGCTCTGTTCGAGTGGCAGCACACGAATGATGGCTTTGACGACTAGGGTTTCATGTTGTGTGTTTAGAGTTTTGGGTTTTAACTCAAATCTCTTCAATTTTGGGCCTCCAAGCCCAGGTAAATTGAACCCAAATGGACGGGTTTGACCAGTGGGCGGGATTAACTGATGGAGCTCAAGTGTTATTAGGGTTGTGATTTTTTTCCTTTTCTTTTCTTAGGAAAACCATGGATTAGGGCTCTTTTTTTTTTTCTAATTAACTCTTATCTTTATTTTTATTCATGGATGATTAAATTCTATTTGGTAACATGCTTTAGTTGTGATAACATGACATATAGACTACGTGGTGCCATATTATCTTGCATCAATGATATACATGTGCATAATTTTTTTTTTTAAATCTAGATAAATATAATTTATGAAAAATCTCTTTAATTTTGTAGGCCCAAATAATAAAATGGTCATGTGAAGCCCCATCGGATAATCATGATCGGGTTTTATTGGATTGAACCTAAATAATTTTAAAATCTTAATTAGATTGACCGGTCCACCAAGAGCAACTCTTAGAGATTAAGAGAATTTTAAAATTAAATAAGGATTCAAAAACCACGATAATTTTATTAACCTCCCAACGAGACTCTAATAATATTATTATGGGCCATATGAACAATGATTGAAATGAAAGTGTATTATCTAGGAAGGTTCTATCTAAGAAGATTGGGATGTAAGTAGTCCGGTAAGTGACCCCCCAATTTTTTTTTGGGACCTGACTTAGTTGGATACTATTCATTTTATGATCAAGTTTTAGTTTGTTATAAATGTCTTGCCCACCATGAGCATTTATTATGGAAACTAAATTGTATTTACAATAAAACAACAAATATATTTTGTTTTGGATTTACTAAATATATGTTTGTGTATAATATACGGGGATTAATATTAGTGTGCACAATGTATAAATTTTTTTAAAAATGGCATCTTTCAACCCTCTAGCTATGATTTGAATCAAAACCATTGGATGAAATAACTTTGAAGATTGGAAAACGAGAGCTTATACATGTTACGGATTATGAAAGAAATCAAGTTTGTCCTAGATACCCTAAGCGGCTATCGGTGATGCTAATGTCATAACAAAAAACGAGAACATGTGACTGGGGAGAATGCAAACACTTTTACTTTGATGTTATATTCTTGCAGTGTTGTGGGTCATTTGAGCAACAAATAACTCGGCGGTGGGTAGAAATGCTCGAGACTCGAAGGGATGTTGCTAAAGTACTACTTCCCGAGAACAGATTGTTATCAGTTTGATTAACACGCATTATGGCGGGTGGGCGTGTGAAGGATCATTGTTTTGGCAATGATTTCACCTCCAAGTCAGCGGAAAGTGATGGGGGCAAAACTTCAAAAGGAGATGAAGATAGATCTCATCTTGCAATCACGCCTAAACATTTGTCGGTTCAAAAGTCAATTACAATATGCATAAGATGGATCGAATCAGAGTTCGATTGATGTAGGCGAAGTCTTGAATAATTCTCCTTAAACCGACGGTATCAATTTCTGGAGGATTAATTAAACCTAAAGGAAACCTAAGGGTGGAAACAAGAATAAGAAAAAGAAGGCAGTGATCGGTTACCGTCGGTGCAATGAAGCCCGAGAAGAGAAGCGAGTGCTTGAAGTGCGGACCGAAGGACCTTTGAAGCAATTGCCCAAAAGGCCACCAAAAAGCCGGTAGGGGTGATTTACTTGTTGTTGAAGAACTTGTTTAGTAGAAATTTTAATGATAAATGGATCAAGCAGTTGAAGCCATAATGTGGTGTTGGCATTATCTTTGGGTGATTTGACTTTATAACAAATCTATGAAAGACAAAGATCATGAAACTTGAGGCAGAACTAATCTCTGTAGAGCTCATAAGACCAATTGTTTTATACTGGAAATAATAAGTTTTATGTTTTAGAAGATTGTTTATTTGTTCGATTTAAGAGGAATTTAGTTTATGTCGGTTGTTTAGTTGAACACGGTTTGTTCTGATTTAGTTCCTTCGTTTCAATAAGTAAATCCTTTTTTTTTGTAAGTGATCTTATGAATAATCTTTATTTTAAGTCCTTATGCCATGATATAAATGTCATTGAAATTGTTGAAAATGAACATAATCACCTTGCCCGAAAAGGAAAGTATCAAATGAAACTTACGCTTTGGCATTTGCGGATAGGTCATATTGTCTAATAGGATGCATGGTTTGGTGAAAATTGGGATTTTAAATTCCTAGCATTTGAACATACCAATAATGTGAATCTGTTGGAAGGTAAAATGACGAGAACCCTTCAAGGCGAAGAATCATCGTCGATGACCATTGGAATTAGTGCGTCTTGTGTATGTGGACCAATGCGTGTTGAAGCCAGAGGTGGGTATGAGTATTTGCATCCTTTTCACCGGATGCCTACTCAAGATATGGTTTTGTTTACCTAATGCGCCAAAAGTCTGAAACTTTTGATAAATTTTGAGAATATAAGGCTGAGGCAAAAAAGTAATTAGGTGTCCATATCAAATAGCTTTGATATGACCGAGGCGGTGAATACCTATCTGGAGAGTTTAAGTTTTACGTTAACTCAGGGATGCGTTTCTGTGTATTTTAAAACACCTCAACAAAATGGAGTTGCATAAAGGAGAAATAGACTCTCCTAGACATGGTGAATTGATGCTTAGTTGACCTATCTCACCTATGTCGTTTTAGAGATATGCCTTAGAGACTGCTACATACTTATTGAACTTGGTTGCTTCTAAATTAGGTTTCTAAGTTTGCTTGAATTGTAGAGCAGTACAACTAGTTTAAATATATTGTGTGTCTGAAGTGCTCGGCTCATATCTTGAAGGAACCATAAATTGAATCTCGTCTTGATATGTTTGTTTATTGGATACCATAAAGGAACAAGAGGTGGACTTTTTTATAGTTCCCCGGAGAAAGAAAGTTATAGTAGTACTAATAAAGATTCTTAGAAACATTGTAAACAATTTCAAGCGAGTAAGTACTTAATTCTTGAGAGCAACAGCTCGAATCACCTAAACCACACAATTTGGACCTATTGTGCCATTGTTTTCGGTAAATTGTTCAATGAGGAAAATGAAAATATACCGAAGGTGAACAAGCCGCGAGTGGAACTGATAGTAGAACCAAACGAGGTAGATATACAAGAAGTGGAACGAAGACAGCGAAAATCAAATTTGTAAATGATGGGGATCTTCGGTAGAACCACAACAACCGGTGGAGCTTCAGCGTAGTGGAGGAAGCGACACGACGGCCCTCAGAATATCTCTTGTTGCGTGATGATGCCAAGCTATAACCATTGATGGCGAAGGATCCAGTAAATTACAAAGAAACCTTTAGAGGATGTTGATGCACGGGGTGGCTCAGATCCATGAATGAGTGAATGGAGTCTATAGTAATTTCTAACTCGATCTGGTCTCTTGTGAGCTTAATGGGTAAAACCCATAGGGTGTAGTGATCTAGAAAAACACGACAATGGGAAGGTAGAAACAACTAAAAGCTAGATTGGTATGCAAAAGGTTATACCGAAAGGAGGATAAGATTATGAAGAAACCTTTTGCAAGCCATCTTAAATCCATCTTAGGATTCTTTTAGCATTTGTAAATGCAAGTATGGAGTGCGAGATTTGGCGAGATGGATGGCCAAAACAGCATTTTAAATAGCGAGTTTAGAGAGGATCTACATGCGGCAACCCGAAGGGTTCATAGCTAGAGGCAGAACACATGGCATGTAAGTTGCAAGGTCAGTTTATGGACTAAAGCGGCATCGGAGACATGGAACATTAGGTTTGATCAAGCCATAACTTTATCGGTTTGAGAAAAGTCACATTGACATATAACACAGGATCGAGGTACAAAAATGGTGCATTTCCATAGTCACTTTCGTAGATGACATTTACCTCATCGAAAGCGACATAGAGGTGTTATCAAATTAGCAAAAGGATAGTTTGCAAAAGCAATTTGATATGAAGATTTGGGAGAAGCCAACTATATTCTTGGAATGAAACTTCTACGAGACCGGAAGAATAAGTAACATTACTCTCAAGCTTTATATATGGGTAAATTCTAGCTAGTTGTATGGAAAATTCGAAGGGAACTTTGCCCTTGAGCATGGAGTTCATCTTTCTAGGAGCAATCTTAAAAACTGAAGCGGAAAAGTATGTCTGAGTAGGATACCTTTTGCTTCGGCAGTAGGTAGTCTCATGTATGTCATGTTATGTACCGGGCCGGATATACGCTCTTTGCCGGTGGGACATGGATTAGTCTGATATCGATCAAGATGAAGAACATTGGATTGCAGTGAAGCATATTCTCAAATATCTAAGGAGAACAAGAGATTATATGCTAGTATATTCTAGTGGGAGTTTATTTGTGTTTTTTAGAACAAGATAGATGTGTTATTATATTTTCTGAGTTTAATTTTAATACAATATGAGGTATCCTTCATATTATTGTGCACATTGATATTTTGCGTAGAAGGTCCGGATTAATTATAGAGTATATGATCATATGAATACGTTCATAGAAGACATGATCATAGGTTCTCATAATTAATGAATAAGATCACAGTCATTAAACAAAGTTGGGCGCTTTATTTAAACTGCAATATTTTATGAAATAATTTGTCTTGGTTATTATAAAATATTGGTGCAAATTATGCTTGCGTGATAGGATCAAAGTGAGATTTATTTAAAGTTAACTTTACGTAAAAGAAAATAAATCTTAAGCAATATTTAGATTATTATTCTTCTCGATCACGAGTTTATTATAGATAGGTATTAAATGATTATTGTTCTTTAAATTGTCGATAAGTAGAGTCTATTTAAGCGACCAATATCTTGATGATTTGGAGCAAGATTATTTAATTGCGGTATTTATGAAAATAAGCGTATGGAATTTGTAGCGAAATATAAATGCTTACAATATGTTTTGATGCTTTGATGTGTAAGTCCTTTGGCGGTGCATTTTATCCATTAGAGAGCGATAAATCAGAGAATAAATAATTGATTGATTGATAGAAAATCTTTATCAATTAATTATTGATATTTACAAATGAGAAAATAATAATAATATTTAATAATTATTAATCTCGGAGTTCAATTTTGGGCTTTTAGTGGAATAACACCGGATTAGATAATTGCTTGGAAATTATGAGAAATATGATTAATGATAGCAAGTGGGATACTGAGCTAACAAGGGATAAATGGTGGAGCATGATATGTGAGTTTAAGAAGAACCTTGTTTTTATGTAGTGGGAGATTGTTGGATTTTGCTACTCTGAAACAAGTCAAGAGTTGTTTAAAAGCAGTAAATGGGTTCGCATGGACTTAGGCCCTATGGTGTGAGGCCGATTAGGTGATAAGTATTCTAGGGCTTGTACTTTCTATAAATGAAAGATAATCATAAACCATAATCTGAATTTGAATTAAGATATGCCAGAGAAAAGAAATCATTTCTTAGTGATTCGCGTGCCAGCGTTGCTCATCGCCTTGAGGATAGTATGGAGAATCTCTTGTAACATTGATGCATGCTTCCTGCACTCGTCCACGAGATCTCTCCAGGTTATATTAGTTTAGTAATTAAATTGAATATTTTAAAATCGCGCGTGATTACAGGCAGTGATTATTCCTAATTGGGACCCTACAAGTCGTGGTCAATCTACTTCAAGAGATGTTAATACTTACTTCAAGCAATCCAGACGTGATGTCCTTACTTGGAAAAAAAATTTTCATCAAAACATATCAATGAAGCCTTAAATACCTTATAGAGCAAAACGTGGGAACTCCGGAACAACAGAAATGGGTAGCTAAATTGCTTGGCTACAACTATGAAATCGTTTACAAGCCGAGAAAGCTAAACCAAGCCGCTAATGCATTATTAAGAAGGGCACATCCAAGCTCAATAGAAAGCCTTGAAGCCAGTGATACACAAATTGAGCCCGAAGGAGAAGATGGTCGAGACCTACATGAAGCCATGGACAGTGAATTGCATGCCCTCACAACTGCCTAAGCCAATATTTGAGAAGAGATAAAACAAGCGGCCCAAAATGACCAGTACATGGAACGCCTTGCCCAAGAAGTTGAACTACGACCCGATGGTTCATACGCATGGAGAAATGGTCTGTTGCTATACAAAAATAGGGTGATTGTTCTACCTAAGTCTCCACTTATGCTGTTATGCAACAAATACTCAAGGAATTTCATGCCACCCCAATTGGCAGTCATTCGGGAGTCTTGCGCACATTCAAGAGACTATCCCAAGTGTTCTATTGGCCATCAATGTATAAAACGGTAGAGGCTTTCATTGCTGCATGTGAAGATTGTCAACGAGCAAAGGCTTTTTCCTCGTCACCAGCAGGACTCCTCCAACCACTATCTTATCCAACGCGAATTTGGGTGGAACTAACCATGGATTTTATTGATGGCTTACCCCTCTTAAAAGGCAAGAATTCCATACTAGTGGTGGTTGATAGATTGAGCAAATATGCCCATTTCGCGCAGTCTTCCCAAATCCATCATCATGGATCGCGATCCAATATTTACAAGCCAATTTTGGCGTGAGTTATTTTGTTTTTCAGGAACTACTCTGAAAATGTCTTCTGCATATCATCCTCAAACTAACAGTCAAACATAAGTGGTCAACCGATGCTTGGAACAATATTTATGGTGTTTCGTCCACCAAAAACCTAAGAGTTGGGTCCAATATCTCCCTTGGACTGAATTTTGGTACAACACCACATACCATAGTTCAACGGGCACATCCCCATTTGAAGCTGTTTATGGACGATCACCGCCAAGTATTCCCCATTATCATATTGGCACATCTCCAATCGAAGAACTGGATAAGCAATTGGAATCACGGGACGAAATTTTATCACAATTGCGAAACCATCTTTCCCGATCTATTAACCACATGAAGCAAGTGGGAGATTCTAAGAGACGTCATGAAGAATTTACAGTCGAAAATGAAGTGTTTCTGAAGTTATATCCATACCGCCAACATTCGGTGTTTCGAAGGGTCTCACATAAGCTCACTGCTCATTATTACGAACCATTCCAGATTATAGAGAAGATCAACCCAGTCACGTACCGATTGGACAGGGATCACGCATCCACACTATATTCCATATTTCCTTGCTTAAGCGGAAAGTCGGAAATTTGTCTGAAAGTAGTCCAACATTACCTCCATTTGCTAACAATGGAGGCTTCGAACTTTAACCAGAAAAAGTACTAGGGAGTCGTTGGATAACGCAGAAGGAGCATCAGAATCTGCAGTGTCTGATTCAATGGAAGAACCTTCCAAAAGAAGATGGACTACAAGAAATTGGATTTTTTGTGTCCAAAGTTTTTATGACCAACCCAATCTAGTCATTGAATCTAAATTTCTACGATAAACTTTTACAATTGGTTGCTAATTTTAATAGATAATCAATTTAAATATTTTATTTATTTACGACAAATAATTTTATTATTGTTACCATTGTTTGATCGTAGATATTATAACTTGCGACAAGTTATTGATTGGTTACGTAAAATACATTATTATTTATGACAAATCTTATATTGACCATAGAAAATGCTATGATATATAAAAATTATTGTAACTCGTCCTTGGAAGTTTTATATTTTGTAAGGACTAGTAATGTTAGTCGCAAAACATCTTATAATATGTGACCACTTATTGATTGGTCGTAGACGAGACTATTAATTGTGATGAACCTTATGTTAGTCTTAAAAAATTATAATCTATGAAAAATATTGTAATGCGTATCTAAAAGTATGATATTGTGTGAGAGCTAAAATAATAATAAATGTCCTATGATCTATGGAATTCACCTACTTATTAAATAGAAAGTTGCCTTATTTGCGATGCACCTTATGTTAGTCATGAAAACTAATATATTCTATGAGAAATATTATAACTCATCTTTAAAAGTTTGATATATTATGAAGATTGAAAAGATAGTCGCAAAAATGTCATATTATTTGCTACTACTCATTGGTTGGTTTCAAAATTTTTATTATTTCATATTAAATCTTCTATTGGTCGCAGAAAAATACTTTAATATGCGAGAAAATTTATAATTAGTTCAGCATTGAAATTATAATATTTTTAAGCAATGATAATTGTAGTTGCAAATGTCTAATAATTTGGGACCACTACTTTTGTAACATTTTCAAAACACAATTTCTACATGAGTAAAACAATTTAATATTATTTTAAAAGTTAATACCCTCTAAAATATACATTTCATACGACTCTTTTCAAACACCTTAAAATACTACTCTCACATACAACCAATTTGTTAAACATATTTATAAAAATTATTACTATAATTTCAATTAATTGTAGATGTTTCTATATACTTAGAAAGTAATTATAAAAAATATTTTAAAAATAATTCAATTTTTATAAACATATATATCAAAATGTAATAAATAAACTGATCAAAGATATTATTAAATTATTTGATAAATATATATAAAATGTTCATTATTTTTGGTTAGAGAGTGATTTAAATTTTTATTTTTTTTACATATATATATATAAATACTTTTTAAAAGTATCTTAAACTCCTTAGTACATATCTTGTGTTTTATTAATATTTTAATTTATAGGATAATTAAAATTTTACAGATATGGATAATGATTAGATTAGAAAAATTTATATTTATCTTGTATAAATATATTTATATTTTATAAATATTATATCTATGTATATATATTAAATATCATTTTAAATTTAAAGATATTTTAAATATAGTAATTATACATGTTTCCATATATTAATATATATAGTATATATATAATGAATATTACTTAAATTATTAGTACTTACTCATTTATTAAAATATTAAATATTATAATTACATATATTTATATATTGGAAATTTGACTTATTTTAATGTATTAATTATATGATATAAAAATAAATTTTAATAAATTGTACTTTCAAGAAAGAAATTGTAATTTTTAAATAAAATTTTTCAAAAATAATAAAAATAAATGAGAATTATCTTGAAAAAAAAAAATTTAAACGTCTTCTTAATTTTTAAAAAGTCTTTTAATGTAAGACATCTTTTAGATTAATTTTTTTACTATAAATATGAATTGAAAAACACTGAACCTGTGGATGAGATGGTTGGGGTCTCTCCTACCTTAACCAATCGTTGTGTTATGTGGTATAGCTTTACCACGTGGTTCCTCTCAGGTTGTATGGAGATTAGTCTATGTGTGGTATGACTTAAAGACATATTTCGTATGTGTTCGGACCCGATCAAGACACCTCACGGTTTGACAAAAAATAAAAAGTATGATTTGAAAATCATGAGGATTTATTCATAAAAAATTTCAAGTTCTCAACTTGAAAAAACTTTCTTGAGGATTATAAAACTTAATTTTAATTTTGATGTAGATTGTACATTATTAAATTATAATTTTAAATATATTTGAGATTTACATGACATTTTATCTTCTATTTAAGAGAATAAATATGTTCTTAACCGTTAATATAATTATTTAATAAGTATAACATTACAAAATAATATATAATCTAGGAGAATCATAAAACAATGTTGAAAATTATTCTTCTATAATTTGTATAGAATAATAAAATATATTCCTTTTTTAAATTAGAGTCTAACTAATTTTTATTGATTTCATACATTAAATTATATATTTAATATTTATATTTCATGGATATAGAGATATTATCAATAGTTTCAAATAATTGATTTTCTACTATTTTAAAGATGATTGTTTTGAATAAAAAAAATAATACTTAAAAACAAGCAGTTAATATTATTAAAATAAATATATAAATAATAAATTTATTAAATTTTATAAGACTTGATCTCCAATTTTAAGGAAATTGAATAGTAATAAGAATAAATAATAAAACATGAAAAGACAAATATTTATTGCGCTATATCTGTAATAATAAAAACAAATTTATAATTATTATCTTATACTATAGTATATAATATATTACATTTAAGTTGTAAATGTTATAAGTTAGTGGTGGTGCAAGTGTTGGAGGAATTTTTGAGATAATACAATTTTTTTTTAAAAGAGATAATATAGCTAAATTAAAAAGAAAAAAAAACCATATATTTGAAAAGAAAATTCATATTATGAAAAGAATTAAGAGCTCCTAACATTAAGTAAATTTTCTTCCTTATTCCTTATCCGAGGTGAAGTTTGGAAAAAAGACATCAATCGTGAATCAAGAAAAAACAGGTGTGAGTTTTACTTTTCTTTTTCTTTTTTTTTATTTCTTTTTTTTACATTTATGGGGTTTACTATTTATTATGCTTAAAATGAATGTATTTGTGTTATGTGAATGGGATGAACATGCTTTTCTTAGTTTTGTGAAAAAATGTATAAAAAATAGATGTTCAGGTTATGGAAAGATGATATATTGTGTGAAAGTGAGGCACGTATGGAGAAGCATAGCAAAAGGAGATCGAATAAAATTGTAAAAAAATTATGATTTTAAATCTTGATTAATTATTGTTAAAAAAAATGAAGAATACTAAAAGACTTTGCTATGAATATATCAAATTGTAAAATATTTCTTTTAGTTTAAGATTTTGTTATTATTTTTATTTCTAAATCCATAAAAATATATTTTCAAGATCTCTCCCAAATATAAAAGAGATACATGAGATTTATAGGAAAGATATGCTTAAATCCATCTTAAAACAGAGTTTATCTTTTATTTCTTTTTATTTTGGATGTATGGTTAATACGAGAGAACCACAAAGATCAACCTTAATGAGATTTGAACTCTTTATATCACAATATAACGTAAAACTCAAGCTATCTATGTAAGTATTGTAGGCTACTTTCTTCAATTAATAAATATACTAGTCATGTGATGTTTTCTTTTAATTTCTTTAATTACGCATGTTGATAATGTAAATGTTTAGAAAATTATACTCCATATGTTTATTAATTTTATTCTCTAACCTTCTCCTTCTGTCTTATCTAAAGTATCACTTGTAGAAACTGAACAACGTGAGATATTTGATGGTCAAGCGAAAGAATTAGAGAGTACGCGCAAAGAATGAGACAATACTCAATCGAGGAACACAAGTGATGAGTTGAAAATGTGTGTCAAACCGAATTAAACAAATTCACGCTTTCACTTGGGAAGCAATATCAAGAGTATAAGGAATCATGAGGAGAAGGACCTGAGAAAATTTTGTTGTCTATTAATGTTCAATTTTAATTATTTGTATAATTTTATTTTCTTTTATTAAATTAATTTCATTTTAGTAATTTTCTATTTATTTTTATTACTTCAATTATGTAATAATAACTTCTTTATTAGAATTACTTTATTAAACATATTTAATTTGATTTGATTAATTTTATAAATTTGCATTTTGTGAATTATAAATTAAAAAAAAACACAACAACATTTGACGATCACTAGTGTCGTCACCTATATATTTAATTTGTGACTAGTTGGTTTTATTGGCAACATGTTTACCTTGAGACTACTGAGTTCTCATCAAGAAAAATTGCCATACCACTCAATTACATTTTGTTGTTGAAACTTATAAATAGCAAACCACTTTCGTTTTCACTACATAAACATTTGAACTGGTGATCGCAACCTTTCACATTGAGTTTGATTGGTAACGCACACTGACTAACATGAAATAATTAACTTAAGATCATTTCATTTTCCTCGTTATTTAAAATGACCACTTATGGCCACTTACTTCATCGTAGAGAAATATTTAAATTGTGTCCAAATTTTTCATCATGAAATATTATAAGCCATGACTACTTTTTATTGGTCATAAAAATATGAAATTTGCGATAATGTAAAATCATTGTAAAAACATTTCAAATATGATCAAATATTTTCGTCACAAAAATTATAATTGATGATCGATTACTAACAGTCATAAAACATAAAATTAGTAATTAAGATGTTGAACATAAGAAGTACACACACGACCTATACTATTCATTTCCTGCAGAATAAATTATTATTTTATATAAAGTCAACAGATGGTCATAAAAAACATCTTCCGACAGACATATCACAACGATTTTGCGACCAACATTTTTTAGTTACAAATTATTATTTATGATTAAAATTATTATTTTTAGGACGAATAATATATATAGTCACTGAATAAAGAATTTCTAGTAGTGATGCTACATGGGAAGATGCTTTGCTTATTAAAAATCGTTTTCTAAAGCTAAACCTTGAGGACAAGGTCAATCTGCAAGGGGAAGGAAATGATAAACAAAGGCCACGTAGATCACCAAGATAGCCCAAGATGAATTCTCGGTATTTCATCCCCACGATGTATGTGTAGTTGATCAGTTAATCATCACGTTGTCATTATGTGGAGCCACCACGTCTCCCACTTTCATGCACCTTGTTGACACGTCATGTGGACGTGGTTTATAGTTTTCAACTATATTTATAACCCTGTAATAGCAAAGTAAGAAAGCATTCAACATTTTTCATCCACACATTTTTCCTAACTTTCTTGCTCTTAAGTTTTATCAATAGATGCAAAAAAAGAAAAAACATCCCTTCAAATTCTAATCCAATAACCTTTATTATTATTATTATTATTTTAAATTTATTCACTTTACATATTACATTGTAACATTATGTTCTTATAAGGATTTGAGTCTAAGAGATATTCGGTAACCCTTCCCTCCATTTTACCACTAAAATCAGGCCTCAATTGTCCAATAACCTTTAATTTTATTTTTTAAAGGAAAAATAATTTTATTGATTCAAACTTACAATAAATCAATATATAGATCCAAGATACAAATGGCTAAAAACCATAAAGGATGAAACAATATCCAAGTTTTTGTATAATAAATCAACGTAAAGCTTACAAATTTGGTAATATAGTGACTAGAATATCTGTGACTCCAGTTCTTCAACATACTGACGACCATAATATGATATCTTTGACTGATCGAATCTGTTTTGCCAGTTTGAATCACCCCCACAAAAAAAATGTTGTAACAAAACGACGAAAAACACCATATCATAACAAGTCAACGAAAAAACAAACGCTGCAATAAGAAGGCGACAATAAGAAAAACAAGATAAGATCTAAATTTTGTGGAATAATTGTAGAAACAAGTTGACCCTACAACTCAATCAAAACCAATTTCTTAAAGGAACTGAATACCTGCAAATGGTTACACAAAACCTTGTATTTTGAAGAGGAAGAAATAAGACAAGAGATTTGTCAGAGATTGAAGACGTGAGGAGTCACAATCTCCTTATAACATATTCATCATCTCCTCTATTGTTTGGAGACTATCAGATCGATGTCTGTCTCTGAGGATAAAATGGCGTACAAGCATCACCGCAACATCTTGATACTATTTCGACAAACTAAAACTATGTTCGAACCTATTTGTGACACCCCTTCTTTGATCCGACCCAATTGGCGGATCCGAACCGAATCTAGGTTGCTCCGATACCAACTAATCTATGACACCCCCAACCCGGCACCCGGTGTCGAGCGATGGTGTCATATTTTTTTTTTTTTAAACTTATAGCCTCTAAGTTTGTTTATTCATATAATGTTAAACATTTAACTTGTATTATATTCTGTAGCAGCAGATTACAAAATATATACAAGCTCCATATATGGAAGTGTTCAACATTTACAATATTTACATTGTTTACAAAAGAAACAAAAATTACATATACAAAATGTACTCAAAATGTCTTCCAATGTGGGCACCCAGCGATGCGTGGTCTTTGACCATTGATGTGAATTGTCATGTCCCTCTAGTTTTTCAGACCTACACTGATAAAAACACCGCATGTTTTTACGCTATGGGAATTAATACATACGGATGTCCTCTTACCGAGGGTCTCCACACTTCTAGCTAAATGCATATACCATAACAGCCATATAACATTTACAGATACTTATCATTTCCTATTATATACTTTTTCACAAATATGTTTCATTTCTTTAGTCATATTTCATATATTTTATGTCATCTTGTACTTTACTTCGTTCTTGTAATTGTATACTATCATCGCATAAAGAACAAGTATGCTTCCTGTATCATGTCATATATTCTTTTACATTTACTCAGATATACTTGTTTATTTCTTTTATGTTTCATGCCTCAGAAATATCTTAGAAGCGGATAATAATGGAAATAACCTAGATGTAATTGAAGGTACTATCACCGTACGAGACAAGATCTCTATCTCAGATATACAATTGGCTGCATCAATACCGCATTTCCAGATGCTGACCTATGTCACAATGATCCAATGTGATCTATGTCATCGACCCAAATGGGGTCTCGAGACCAGAACTCGTATACTCGTGAAGAATCGTATCTTCCCTAGGCATGCCTATCAACTTCTACTGGTACTCTAAGCATAATCCGCAAGCAGATTTTATATTCAATACATATCTCATATTATGCAAGTATAAGTATGATTACCGCATATGTTTACTGTTTTTCATGATTTATGGACCTAATGTGAGCTCCACTTTTATCATCCTATATATGGATGAATTCTTGACTCGATGGGCTTTCCATAGAGTCTAAGAACACCCGAAACGGAGTTCGACGAAGGCGACCTTCCGGGTCGGTGTCACACGTAGTCAAACCCACCAGCCGACCGAATCGGCTAAGCTGCTGCCGACCGCTCGAGTCGACCCGACCGCCGAGCTGACCTCGTCTCCGACTAGTCATGACTGGCCGAGGTAATCGGCCAGTCAGATTAACAGAGCCGCACTATCCGTGGAAAAAGGGTTATAACTTCACATGTGGGTCCTAATTAAGAAATTCAAAAGTCTAACATCAAGTTCATCATGTATTAATTCTACCACGACTCACTACCAAATTATTTTATTTCTACCCAAAATCAGTTCTAAGGTCTCTACTTAACGCGCGATCAAAAATAGAAATTTTCTCGGTTTAAATCTAACCGCACCTTCCTAAAACACATATATAGGAGCCTTGGGAAATTTCTTCTCAACTCAACCCTAACAAGAAATGAAACAGAGTTTCTAAACCTAACCCATACACAAAATAGAGTGCTTCCAAACCACGATTCATACTTTCTATACCAAAATCCGTATTAAATACCATACTAGAATCCATACACAATTGTGAGCATCCATACAAATATTCATAGCTCCATACACAATTCATGTATCTCCATACCCGATCTTCTTTTTTCCTTTCCTTCTTCTTCTTTTCTTTCTCTTCTTCTTCTTCTTCTTCCTCCTTTCTCTTCTTCTCTCTTATCCGTTTTTTGCTCTCTTTCCAAGCACTAAAATGCAGATATTTATTTCATTTTATCCTCATTCGACCTTATCCCCTTTATTTCACTTTTTCTCTCTCTTTTTGAAAGATTCTCGACCATCCCCACAAAGTAAGGGAAATTTCCTCTTTCCTTCAAGCCACTTATCTCTTCCACAATTTTCTTCCTTATTTCATTTTAATATCTTTCTTTTATTGCTTTTTGGTCCTCCAACTCTCTATTACTCTTAATTTAACTTATGCATATTCCTACTTTGACATAGACTTTACCCGTAACTTTCAGATAATTCTGCTTCGTTTATTTTATTTTTATCTTTATTTTAAAAGATACTTTCACTTTTATTATACCCTAAACATGTTATAAAACTGTTAGGGTATAATTTGGGGTGTTACACTATCATTGTACCAACAACTCTTAGACACATAACTCACTTGATCCAACCTTTACACACACAAAATCTTAGAATAGGATTCGATCTTGAACATAAGAAGGCCTCTCATTTTATAAAGGAACAATGACTCTTTGTCATCAAAACTCTTGAGGCCTCTCATTTTATAAAGGAGCAATGACTCTTGGTCATCAAAACTCTTGAGGCCTCTCATAAATTATGCACTAGAATGAATGTAATTAATTCATCAGAATGAATGTAATTCATTCATCAGAATGTCATTCATTCCTCATAACGAATGTCATTCATTCCTTTGGAATGAATGATATGCAAATGGTTTTTCAAACAATTCCTCACATGAATGACATTCATGACCAAAATCTTCAAAACTTCGAAAAAATAGGTGATAGATTCAACAGTTGAAACATGCATAGGAGAGGTAGGTGTCACTTTGAACCTTCCCTTGTAAAATTATGTTTACTCTACTAACTAAATAGTAGACATGATGTCCTTGAACTGTTGTGTCATTTGTGTAGATGATGACATATATCACATAAGAATCTTCCTAACACATTTCAGTTCTCACTTTTATGTCCATTTTGGCCTTGGACATGCGTCTGGTTCTATAATAGTTTAAAAGGAATTGCTCTCTATTCAATTCTCTTTGAAAATGCCCCACTTCACTCTTACATTGGTGATTTCCTAATTCAGGAGCAACTCATAGTACTCTTATATTACTTTCCATCGCACAGAGATCATTAAAAGCAAAGTTTAACCTTCCTTTTACTAGCATCATTGTTTCATCATAGAAATGTACAAGGAAGATCCCCACAGTGATAAGACCATGTCTTTATATTTTAATTGTTCCTTTTGAACCTAGATCTTAGGATTTCCAGTCAACTACGTTGGGTGTCCACCGAATCGACTTATTCTTTTATGGGCTTTAGTCTCATTCCCTTCGATGACTTTTCAACTAACTCTCTATTTAACCCTTTGGTTAGCAAATCCATCGTGTTATCTTTGGATTTTACATAGTCTAAAGAGATAACCCTAATCGAGCGTAGATGTTTGATGGTATTGTGTCTAAGACGAATATGTCTAGACTTATTATTATGCATACTGTTTCGTGCTCTACCAATAGCAGATTGACTATTGCAATGTATGCAAATTGGAGGCACAAGCTTTGGCCATCTTGGAATATCCTCTAAGAAGTAGCATAACCATTCCCCTTCTTCCCCACATTTGACCAATGTTATAAACTTAGACTCTATTGTGGATCTAGAAATAACCATTTATTTTGAGGATTTCCATGAGACTGCTCCTTCCCCTAGTGTAAACACATAACCACTATGAGATTTTGAGTCTTTAACATTTGATATCTAGTTTGAAGCACTATAACCTTCAATGACAACATAATATCTTGTATAGTGTAGCCCATAATCACAAGCAAATCGTAAGTACTTAAGTACTCTCATGATTCCTTGTCAATACTTGGCTCCAGGATTACTCATATAACTACTCAGTTTACTAACTGAATAGGCTATGTCTGATATTGTACAACTCATTAGGTACATTAGACTGCCTATTACTCTGGAGTATTATACTGATAAACACTCTTTCCTTTATTCTTAGATAGATGTATTGTTACATCAACTGGTGTTCTGGCAATTCTAGAATTATCTTTATCAAACTTTCCAAGAATATTATCAACATAATGTGATTGACTTAGAATGAGTCCATATGATGTTCTTATGATTTTTATTTCCAATATAACATCAGCAGGTCCCATGTCTTTCATGTCAAACATTAAATTCAACATATTCTTAGTAGATATGATCATCTTATTATCATTGTCAACAATAAGCATGTCATCTACGTACAAACATACAATGACATATCCATGTTTTGTATCCTTGACATACACACTTTTGTCATATTCATTGATTTTAAATCACTGTTACATCATAACGTTGTCAAATTTTTCATGTCATTGTTTTGGTGCTTGTTTTAGCCCATACAATGATTTCATCAATTTACAGGCTTTCCTTTCTTGTCCTGGAGAAAAAAACCCCTTAGGTTGCTCCATGTAGATTTCTTCATCTAAATCTCCATTAAGAAAGGCTTTTTTTCACATCCATTTGATGTACTTTAAGGTTTCTCAAGGAAGAAATTACAAGCACCATCCTTATGGAATTTATTCTCGTCATCGGAGAATAAATGTCAAAATAATCAAGGCCTTCGTTTTGTTTGTAGGCTTTGATCACAAGTCTTGCTTTGTACTTTTCAATTGATCCATCTACTTTCCTTTTCCTCTTGAAAACTCATTTGGAACTTAAAGGTTTACAACCTGATGGATTCACTACTTCCCAAGTGTGGTTTTGTAGTATGAAATCAATTTCACTATGTGTGGCCTCTTTCCACATGAGACCCTTTGTAGAGTTCACTGCCTCTTTATAAGTTTGAGATTCCCCTATGAGCATATAGGTTAGAAAAAATGGACCAAAATATTTTTCTATCATTGCTCTTTTACTACGCCTAGATTCAACCTCACTATTTTCATTTTGATCTTGACTATTTTCCTTAATAGTCTCCAACTTGAGTTTTGATGAACCTAGCTCCTTATTGAATTTACATGGAAATACATTTTCAAAGAATGATGCATTCCTCGATTTCATTATCGTGTTCTTGTGAATATCTGTAATATTCGACTCATGAACAAGAAACCGATAAGCATTGCTATTATGTACATAACCAATGAAAATGCAATCAACTACCTTAGGTCCTATCTTCACCGTTTTAGGTGGAGGAATTTCCACTTTAGCAAGACATCCCCACACTTGTAAGTATTTGTAGGATGACTTTCTTTCTTTCCATAACTCATATAAAGTATTTTTAGCTTTCTTTTTAAGGACCTTATTCAAAAGGTAATTAGCAGTCAAAACTGTTTCTCCTCATATGTTTTGTGGTTGACCAAAACTGATTAGCATTGCATCCATCATCTCTTTTAAAGTGTGATTCTTTCTCTTAGCTACTCTATTGGATTGAGGCGAATAAGGTTTTATGGTTTCATGTATAAATCCCATTCTGAGCACAAAGGTCAGAAAATGGTGCCACCTCGATCACTTATGAATACTTAAATTTTTTTTGTTGAACTAATTCTCAACTTCGGTTTTATAGAGAACAAATTTCTCGATCATCTTATCCTTACTTTTGAGTAGGTACACATAATAATACTTTGTGCTATCGTTAACAAAGGTAAAGAAGTATTTATTACCACCTCTTGTTTGTACAAATTTCAAGTCACATATATCACTATGGATTAAGTCAAGAGGTTAAGTGTGTCTTTCAATGCTTTGAAATGAAGACCTAGTTAGTTTTGCTTCAACACAAGTCTCACACTTATGCCTTGAATCAATTTGAAATGTCAATATATGATCTAAGTTAATTAATCTACATAATGTATTATAATTAACATGTCTTAATCTACCATGTCATATATTTGACTTGATAATAGTCATTACATTGAGTTTCCACATTCTATTGCTCATATACTCTTTCCCGATGTACATTCCACTCTCAAAAAAAACAAACTTATTTGATTCAAACACCATTCGAAATCCATGACTGTTTAACAATGAACCATAAACTAAGTTCTTGCAGATTTCAAGTACATTGAAGACATTTGTTAGAGTCACTCTTCCTATGTTTGGCCTCACCACTTATCCTCGGGCCCTTAAATTCGTGAGGTGGCGTAGTTTCATGTGCCACATTTTCCCCAATCTCAATTGGTTCAAAGGTGGAAAATATCTTCTTTTTCGAGCACACATGGTGAGTGTTATCTGTCAATCCACCATTCTTCGTGGGATCGATCCCACCAAGTTCACCTCGTAGACACGATGAGGTTAATGTCAGGCACATCCTTGGTGATGCCATCAACAACATTGGCTTCCTCGTCTGTTCCTCTTCGCGCCCCTCGTAATCCAAAGATCGTGACTCGCTTTCCCTACGCCGGCATTTCCCTCAAATTCAAGGCTTCTGCAGACTCCCCCAGTCCCAACTTCTACTGCCTTCCTTCGTGTCAGGCTTCTTAAACTTGGAACTTTGACCATGTTCCACAAAGTTAGCCTTGGCCTTGCTCGGACTATGTGCCTATTTTTTCTCAGATCCTCTATTGTCTTCTTCAATGCAAAGTCTAATAATCAGATCTTCGATGCTCTTCTCATTTCTCTTATAAGCCAAGGTAATTCTTAAAGTCTTTCGCGTAAGACAACTTTCAATAGCTGCAACTTGAAAAGTCGCGCCAACATTATTCCCCTCATCATGTATCTCGTGAGGATTAATTGCCTTGGACTTGACTAACCACAACCTTGGAATTTACCATTTTGTAATCGAGGAAACGACCCATAACAAACTTCTTTGCCCTAACATCCCCAGTTTTATATTTTCGGTCTAGTGATTCCCATAGCTCCTTGGTTGTTTTCTTATCTGAATACACATTATATAAAGAATCGGTCAAATCATTCATGACATAGTTCCTCCATATAAAGTTAGAATGTTTCCAAGCATCCATAACACTAATGACTTGGATATCGTGTTCATCTTCTTTGAGCTTAGGAGCATCTTCAGTCAAGAATCTCAAAAGATTCAAGGTAGTTAGGTAGAATAACATCTTTTGTTACCATCTTTTAAAGTTTAGTCCATTGAACTTCTGTAGCTTTTCTTTAGGTGAGACAGAGATAGGCACAACAAGAGTATCATCGCACTTGTTCCATAGCAGGCTGCCACTTCAGACGCAACCCGGGAACAACATTGTTGGAATCAGAGTCCATTTTTATGCAAATTGTAGAAAATGTGTCAATTTTCTATTCCCAAAACCAATTCTCATAATAATTGAAAATAACATGTAACAAAGTATTCCCATGAAAGACTGGAGGGGTATAGAAACCCAGGCTAGAATTAGCCTCCTTAAACAGAATATTCAATTTCCAAGAAAGATTGGAGGGGTCACAAACGGTCCCGCTTAAGATCCAAACATCTTAGACAGAATTTCTCTGTATCGTAATTTCCAACTTCTTAAGACCAAAAGGAATTGACACAAACTCAAGAAGAGTGTAGAGTTTAGTTTAGTAGGCTTATCTTCTTATCATATGTTCATTGCAAGGAAAAACACAACCAAGCATGTAGTCTAGTAATAGAGCATTTGCCTATTGAATGCTAAGTTCTTGGTTCAATACCCTTTCTTTGTACTTTGTGATAAGGATTTTCTTCAATAAACTAACAAATCACTCTGTTTGTTTGTTTTAAACCTTTTCTTGTAAAGGAATTTTTTTTTATCTTTTATTTTTGTTTGTAATGTCAAACAATTTCTTTTAAAAAGGAAATAAAAGAACAACTTCCTTTTTTTTAAGAAGAAAAAGTCTTTTTCTTTTCTTTTTTTTTTATCATTTTTTTTTTGTTTGTAATGTCAAACAAAATTATTATTTTTTTCAAAGGAAATAAAGGAACAACTTTCTTTTCTTTTTCAGAAGAAAATTAGTATTTTTCTTTTATTTTTTTTAATCCTTTTTTTTTATTTCTCTCTGGCATCTTGTTTTTTTCCAACAAACTTTGTCAGTGGACCAACCTTGTCGATTTGGTTTTTTTTTTCCCTTCCTGTTTATTTTTTTTTCTTCTCCTTTCAATCTGTTTTAAGACTGTAGAAACAAGTTAACCCTACAACTCAATGAAAACCAATTTGGGAGAAAAACAAAATACCTGCAAATGGTTACACAAAACCTTGTATTTTGAAGATGAAGAAATAAGGGAAGAGATTTGTCAAAGATTGAAGAAGCCGAGTTTCGTGAGGAGTCACAATCTCTTTAAAATAGACTTGTTGTCTCCTTTGGATATTATCGGATCGATGTTTGTCTCCCAAGATAAAACGACGTATAAGTAGCACCACAACACCTTGATACTACTTCGACAAATTGAAACTTTAACACCCAAAATTATATCCTAACAGTTTTATAACATGTTTAGGGTATAATAAAAGTAAAATTATATTTTTCCGGAATAAAATAAACAAGAACCTGGAATTAATACAAAAGTTAAGGGTAAATTAATAATTTACCAATTCAAGACCCAAGGGTCATAATTTAATAAGTTCATATGCCAAAGTAGGAATATGCATAAGTTAAATTAAGAGTAATAGAGAATTGGAGGACCAAAGAGTAATAAAAGAAAGATATTATAATGAAATAAGGAAGAAAATTATGGAAGAGATAAGTGACTTGAAGGAAAGAGTGAGGAAGTTTCCTCCTTTGACTGGATGGTCAATGATGCTCCAAAAGAGAGAAAAAATGAAATAAAAATGGGATAAGATCACAAGGATAATACCAAAATAAATATCTCATTCGTCTTGCAGGAAAGGAAAAAACGACAAGCAGAAGAGAAGAGAAGTGGAAGCAGTTACAGCTAAGAGAAGAAGAGTTATTGAAGGGAAAGTATCATGGTGTATGGAACTATGAATATTTGTATAGATGCTATGAATTGTGGATGGATTCTAGTATGGTATTTGTCTAGTTTTGGTATAGAAAGTATAGATACATTGTTTGGAACCCTCTATTTTGTGTATGGGTTGGGTTTGGAAACTCCCAAACTCATTTCTTGTTAGGGTTGAGTTGAGAAAGAGCCTCAAGGCTCCTATATATGTGTTTCGGGGAAAGGTCTGGTTGCAATTTGAACCAAGAAAATTTCCCTATTTTTGATCACACGCATTAGCCTGACCTTAGAACTGATTTTTTGGGTAAGAAATAAAGGGAATTTAGCAGTGAGTCCTTCTGGTAAATTGTAGCCACATCAATGAACTTGATTTTAGACTTTTTAATTTCTCAATTCAAACCTCTGTAGCCCAAGTTATGGCCCTTTTCTCGGATGCACCCTACTAATGACTACCTACAAAGGCACTCACCAATGCACTCCAAACAATGCACCCTTGGGCTGCTTATATCACCCAAATACATCATTTGATAAACAATATCACTAACAGTTAATCACTATCTGACTATTTGGTATCTCCGAACTCTGGTTGTCATAACTTCTTCCAACCGAACTCCGTTTGTGTGTTTTGACTCTATGAAAGTCCATTGAGTCAAGAATCCATTAATGTGATTGTGGAGGAAAATAGGTGAGCTCAGATAGGTCAGCTCAGCTCAGCCAGTTCAGGTCATCTCTATTGGGTTTGACTATGTGTGACCTCCAACTTCGAAAGGTCATAACTTCTTCGTCTGAACTCCGTTTCGGGTGTTCTTGGACTCTATGGAAAGCCAATTGAGTTAAGAATCCATTCATGTGCCTATGGAGGACAATAGGTGAGCTCAGAAAGGTCATCTCATCTCGGCCAGTTCAGGTCATCTCGGTTGGGTTTGACTGCGTGTGACCTCCAACTTCGGAAGGTCATAACTTCTTCGTCCGAACTCCGTTTTGAGTGGTCTTGGACTCTATGGAAAGACCATTGAGTCAAGAATCCATCCATATATAGCGTGATAAAATTGGAGCTCACATTAGGTCTAGAAATCATGAAAAACAGTAAGCATATGTGGTAATCATACTTATTCACGATAATACGAGATATACCGAATATAAAATACACACGATTGTCTGCTTAGAACATATAGAGGGATGGGATAGCATGCCTACATAGAAAAGATATAGTTGCTACAAAGATACATGTGATATCGAGAGGCCTCATTTGGGTCAATGATATAGATCCCGTATGGATCATTACATGACATTGGTCACTGTCTCGTACAATGATGATACCTTTGGGTATATACGGCCCCGTTTGGGTCACATATTACATGACATAGGTCACTCTCTCATACAGTGATGATACCGTCGAGTATATACGGATAGAGATCAATGTCTCGTATAGTGATAGTACCTTCGGATACATACAGTTATTTCCCGTATCCGCTTCTAAGGTATTTGCAGACATAAAACATAAAAGAAAATGACAAGTATATGCAAATGAAATGTAAAGAATATATGACATGATATGAGAAGCATAAAGATCAAGCATACGATAAGATACAGCTACAAGAACAAAAAGTAAAGACAAGATGACAATTTAAAAGTATACGCGAAATATGATAAGAAATGAAACATGTTGTGAAAAAGTATATAACTGAGAAATGATAAGTATATGTAAATGTTATATGTGTCATAAGTATATGCATTTGAATATGAGACTCCGCAGAGGCCATCCATATGTATTAATTCCTCACTAAGCGTAAAGCTTAGTAATTCGTGTTTTCACTAACAGAACAGTAAGAGGAAACCAAAGGACATGACAATCCATCGTCACCAAAGGCCACGATCAACAATAGCTCAATTGAAGACCTTTCGTCTATTTGTATATGTAATTTTGTTCATTTTGTAAACAATGTAAATATTAAATGTCGAACACTTCCATATACTGAGTCAGATATATTGTGTAATCCGCTGCTATAGAATATAATACAAGTTAAATGTTTAACATTATATGAATGAACAAACTTAGAGGCTATCCGCTGCTATAGAATATAATACAAGTTAAATGTTTAACATTATATAAATGAACAAACTTAGAGGCTATAAGTTTAAAAATATATACATACATACATATATATATATATATATATATATATATATATATATATATATATATATATATATATATATATATATATATGACACCTTGCTCGACACCGGTGCCGGTCAAGTGTCAGCCAGACAACCGGTATATCTGAGCATCCTGTGATTTGGTTCGTAATCTCAATCAAAGTCGATCAAAGAAGGTGTCACGTAAACTATGTCTCGAACCTATCATCGCATCTTCAATAACGCTCGCATACATAACTCACTGGATCCAACTTTACTACTTCACACACAAAGTCAGTGGACACCCCAAATTCCGGGTCCGCTTGACAACCCGTCAACTCATGAGAATTGCGGGATGCCTGCAACCCGACACCACTCCATTGAGTCCCTTTCCCAGACCTTAATTTAACGAAAAATCAGCGTAGCCCCTTGCACGGCGGTTCTACCAAAATACAACCCGTAAGTAATATTATACAACGACCACACCGGTTCACATACGAGGAAAATGGCCACGTAGAGCCCATTTATCCATATAATGCAACTATAATACTTGCCATCAAGAGTTATTATTATATCACTTTAATAAAAACATTATATTAAAATCCACATGTTCTAATATATACACAAAACATGAATCAAGGCCACCTGCCCACTTCATAATCCCGGCCTCTAAGGAGCACCGTCTGTCTCAGACATGTTCCAGACCAAAGGGGGGGTCCCACGATGGGTGAGCTAACGCCCAATGTATGCTGCATGCGGCTATTCCCACCTAAATGCACATGAATGGTCAACAACCAAGCACACACCAACCTAGGACATGCAATCCTAGCACAGAATCCTACTTGTCATGAATGAGACGCGACTCATCATGCCCCATGTATCAAGTCCTCACCGACTCCTCTCGATAAAAACCTTTATTTTTCGGATCACATCCAATGATCATTTTATAGAGTCATGTGCATTTCTTTTTCAAATCCAAAGTCTTTTTGGATGATCCCTTATAAAATCATTTATTTCATAAAACAAAACCTTTTTGCTTTATAAACTCATGCCAATCGGTTTTATCTCTCCAAAGGCACTTTGATGTAATCAAGTGTCGTGTGTATATGCATTTGTGGGCCACGGATTTTTGGGGTCTCACCTCCAAACGCCGCACGCCGATCGACATTTTCTCAGGTCTTTCACCGACAGGGGTCATGTTTAACCGCAAAGTTCCAGGTTTTTCACCCGAGGGGGTTTCTATCCTTACTTAAATTGCCCAACACACAGGTATTAATTTCATGATATGTAACCGTGAGACTCAACGAACTTTGTCCCATTTACCGGTCTCACCATCAACACCAAACACAATGTTGATCACAACTATGCAAATCGTGGATCTCCATTGACTTCATCCAAAGTATTAAGTTCACAACCCATTCACCAAGGATGGTGAATGACAAATCTAATTATGCACTCACACCCATACCATGCGATGTCCCCGTGCACCAAGCAGTAATGCACCGGGTACACTGGACTCTAAGTCATGCCCAATGTATAAACACTTGCATGGACACCCTATACCGCACAATTACAATCGACCATGGACACTCATGTATAATGGCCACAAAAGTCCATACATTCATTAAACGCTAATATACATGCATCATACTAAGATTTATCAAGCATTCATGTCAACACATCAAACAAGCATGCATCAACATCATTCCGACTACTACTTAGACAAGTAATGTCATACTCAAATCCCTAGGCTACATCATGGCACATAATGCCCAATAAACTAGCCTACAACATGCTATGCAATAGCCATGTCCACGAGAAAACACATCACAAACCCCATATGTTAGAACACACATATTGACATCCAAGCATGACACCTCTTAACCAAGAAATGTCATTTCATCAATCACATAAACACATGTTAACATTTCATCAAGTCACTACCTAGTCAAGTAATGACACCTCATTTCCTAGGGCTAATTCATGGCATATCATGCACCTAAGATAGCCTACAACCCGCCACATGGGCCGGCCGCCCAAGACACAACTCCTCACATCCACACAACCAAAAATTAGCACACTTGTTGTAACAATCGATTTTTCAACAAGGATGTGATCACCAACTGCCATTGAAAATCATATGGTCATATTCTAGACTCCAAGATCTTTCCATAGAGTCTAAGACTCCAAATCGAGCTCTGACGAAAGTTATGGTCAGTCTAAGTCGAGGCCTCGTATGAACAGTGACTGACGCACGAAACCAACAGGGGCCTACTGTTTTTTGTCATTTTCGGACCAAATATGAGTTCAAATTTTATCAAGCTATATATGGATGGATTCTAGACTCAAAGGTCTTTCCATAGAGTCCAAGAACACCCACAACGGAGCTCGGATGAGAAAGTTATAGTTGTCCGAAGTTGGAGGCCTCGTATGAACAATGACTGACGCATAGCTACGTGGAACCCACGCAATTGTGTTCTTGGGGCCTTTGGAGCTCTCGTACATACTATTTTCCTACCCAAACTTGTCTCAGAAACAACTCTTTTACCCGACAACAAACCCGTCCCAATTGGGACCACAAATCGGCCATAAACATGGCACAAAACTCATCCCAAACTCAGCCCAAAAAAAAACTGGACATCATAACTCAAAACTAGAAAAAAATAAATTAGTTTTTGTGTCCGGGAACACAACGAAACAGCCCCTAGGGCTCAACTAAGACCAAAACAGCATTTAGATGGAATATAAACCCGAATAGGAAGGTTCCCTACCTCTCTCGAGCTAAGATTTAAACTCGGAGTCCCACACTGAGACCCACAAATTTCCGAACTTCCGTCGGTCTTCACAAAAATTCTTGATTTCAGTGTCCACACATTACCCTTGACGAGTACTCCAACTTTAAGTCTTGGCCCGACGAAAATCGAACTGCCGATCGCCGTAAATCTTAGAGAGAAGGTAGAGCTACTCTCACTAGCTTTTCTTCTCCAAACATGAAATATTCGACGAAATTGCGTGTTGTTGGTAACCACTGTGAAATTTCTCGTCGAGTTAGGAGAACTTAAATCTCTACCGACAGATTCGAAAATTCACTCAATCTCCGCAGATCGTAGAGAGAATGAGGAGTTTCTCTTTCTCCCACTCACGCCCACCGCCGAGAATTGCTGGGTGCCGGTGGAGAAAAATGTCATCTTTCTCTTATCTTTCCTTTAAGTTTGCTGACGTTGGGCCCATCTTGCGCCCACGCGTCCACGACTCTGTCCGGTCTGTGCTTGTTCAACACTATTTTTATCTCAAGCACTTATTTTAAATAAACTTAACTCAAGCTATTTCTCACTCGAGATTTTAAGAAAATCTGCTCCTCGGGTTACTGTGATACCTAACTTCAAATTCATAAAGAATTCTAATTACCTAGGAATTCAAATAAACTCTTCTAAGAATCAAGCTGATACTTAATTAATGACGCAAATCGCTTTCGGTCATTCGAACTCTAGGGAATTTTCTAGGCTTCCCTGAGCCATTTCAGTAATTTATTATTTAATTTTATACTTTTAGAAAATTTTAAATTTTTCGGGGTTTTACAGAAGCTAAGAATATGATTCGATCTTGAACAGGAGAAGACCTCTCATTTTATAGAGGAACAATGACTCTTAGTTATTAAAACTCTTGAGGCCTCTCAGAAATTATGGACTATAATGAATGTCATTCATTCCTCAAAACGAATGTCATTCATTCATCTTAAGGAATGTTATTCGAATGGTTTTTCCAATAATAACTATTTTATTGAGTAAGAAAATAAAATAAAGAGATGTAAATTGATGATTTTATGTCAAAAATGATAAAAAATTCACTCATCCTTATTTGAGAAAAAAGGGTTAAAGGAAAAGGAGTTAGAAATAACAAGACGAGAGAAAAATAGGTAGAGACGGCTAACCTTTTATTTAATATTTCTATTTTTATATTAATCATATTAGGAATGCCAATTCGCTGGTTAAGGACGCCCCCATCCAAACCCACCCCATTTTCATTTAAAATATTATACGGGGAGGAAATGGGAAATTCCAATATCACCGCCCAATTTAGATATTTATTTTTTTTAAAAATTAATTTTTAAAATTTTAAAATAATTAATTACATCAAAATTAATATAGGATTTGTTTGATTCATGGGCTTATTTGAGAAGCAATCAGTAGCTGATAGCTTATTCATTTTAATAAGTTTTTATAGAGTATTTGGTAAAGACATCTAATCAGCTCATAATAGCTAATTATGGCTAATTAGGAGCTGATGAGAAAAAACTATAAATCGTAGTTTTTCTGAAATGTTTCTATAAAAATATTACATTTTTCATTCTTATCATATAAATTATCAAACAAACTTTTATTTTTATAAACTATTTATATTACCTAATTATTTTATAAGTTTGAGATAATATTTTTATTCAATAATTTTATCCGTAAGTTTATCTTTTCTAAATTAAAATTTTATCCTTAATTATTTTATCTAGAGATAAATATTTTAAATAAAAATTTGTCTTAATTTATTTGTGATAATAATAGGGATTTAAAATTTATTTTTAATTTGATGTTAATTTTCAATTATTTAATATGATAAAATCATAACTCAAAATAAACTCTACTTCAAAAAAAATTTTTGATGACATGATTTATAAATATATTTACATAGACACAAAAAGAAATAAAAAAAAGAAGATAAAAAACTTAAATATTACACTTAATTTTATCTATCATAAATTATATATTTAATAAACCATGGTTAGCTTAATCGCTTGATTATTAATCTATAATATGATACTAAAAATAATAATAAGAGATTTCTGATTTAATTAAAAAAAAACCAATTTGTTAGAGATGAGTTAGAGTTATTATTGTAATTTAGTTTTTATTAATATTTTGGTTTGATGAAAATATAAAGGCAATCAAAATCAAACAAAAGGGGAACAAAGTTTGGGGTTATAGATAGAAAAAAAAATATTCTTTTGACCTATGTAGGGTGTAGTCTTACATTATTTTTCTCCAACAAAATTCGAGAGTCCCATTTTGGTCTTTGCTTATGTACTTACATAGTTTTGCTTGTGTGTGCAATGATTTTATATCTTTATGACATGTCTGTATAAGTAAATTTACCTTCAATTAGCTACCAACTATCAACTACTTTACTAAATAGTTATTTATAATCAGGTAATACTACCAGCATCAGCTATCAATTGAACCAAACATAGTCATATTTTATAAATAGATAAAATATTATAATTTTTATGACTTATTTTATTATAATGTATTTTATTTATATTATTATTATCAAACAATAAAAAATATATAATAAAGTAAAATTTTAAAATTATATTTTGTATAAAAGGTGCCTAGGTGGGAATAAATAAACAATTCCTGAACCAATCTTTGAACCCGTCCCAAACTCTGGAAAAAAGAATTCGGAACCGTTTAATACTCGTTTAACTAAATGTCATACATGTAGCCAATAAGCAATACCTCAATTGGTTTAAAGCGTTATGCCAGACATAAAAAAAGGAGAGACCACGATTCGAAACTTCTTAAGAGTTGGTGACTATAATATTGTAATTCAAAGTGAATAGTTGTCCAAAAAAATGTCCTACCTATAACGGTCTCATTGCCATCCTAGTCATACAATGTCACAATCTTATTCTATATTTGGTTCAACTAAGTAATGATAAACTTATCTTCTTTTATCATTAATTAAAAATATATTATATCATGGCCCGTATCATATTCGGCTAATCAAACATGATCTAAAAATAAATATCATGACAAATTTTTTTTGAAAGGAAAAATAATTTATTGGTTTAAACTTACAATAAAATGATAGATTCAAAATACAAATTGCTAAAAATCGTTAAGGGCAAAACAATATCGAGGTTGATAACATATAAAATTTGTATAAAGCTTACAAATTTGATAATGTAGTTAATAGAATATTTATGACTCCAACTCTTCAACATACTAATAACCATAATTTGATATTTTCGACTAATTGAATCCACTTTGTCTATTTGAATCCCCCTACACACATAAAGCATCGTAATAAGATGACAAAAAGCATTACGTCATAACAAGTCAACAACAAACCAAACGTCGTAATAAGATGGCAACAACACAAAAAACAAGATAAGAATCTTTATGGAAGAACTACTTTATTGGGTAAGAAAATGAAAGAAAGAGATGCGAATGAGTAATTTCAATCAAGAATGACTAAAAAATCATCCATCATTGCTTAAGGAAAAAATGCTAAAAGAAAACATTATGAGAGAAAAATGAGATGAGGGACGGCTATGGTTCAAATATCCCTCATTGCTTGATATCTTCGACTGATCGAATCTGTTTTACCTATTTGAATCGTCCTTATAAAAATAAAGTGTTGCAATAAGAAGATAAAAAGCACTACGTCAAAACAAGCTGACGACAAATCAAACGTCTTAATAAGACGATAACAACACAAAAAACAAAATAAGACCTAAGTCTTTGTGAAAGAACTACTTTTTATTTATCAAGAAAATGAAAGAAAAAGATGTAAATAAGTGATTTCATGTCAATAATAATTAAAAAATCATCCTTCATGAGGAAAAAAGGTTAAAAGAAAACAATACAAGAGAAAATGAGGGATGGGCAACTGGAGTTCAAATATCATCACAAATTATTATTATTACTAATGTTATTATTATAAATATCAAAATACTTGTAGGCTATGGTCAAAGCTTATACCCCAAAGTTCTAAGTTTCAAAGAAAAACTTTGACGAATTTGATAAAAAGCAGATGCGTTAACAAGTTGAAATTTCATACATTTCACATATTTAAAATAATTTAGAATCGTGATGTATAAGTATAATTTGTTGTTCGAAAGAGGTTTTTGCATTTTCAAATAGGTCAATACTATGAAAGATTTGCTTTGAAAGTACGAATCATGTTTTGTAAAAAGAATGATTTTCATAATAATTTCTAAAAAAATCGTTCATTTATCTTTGTGAAATAAAAGTTTGTTAAAATATTTGAATCGTATTTTTTTTTTTTAATACGTTCTGAGAGCAATTTTTCATTTTATGTTTTATTTTTAATCACTTTATGTATTTTGTATAATTATTTTTTAAAAATTAAAGAAAACAATTGAAATATATTATTTGAGTACCTGAAAACAATAACAAAAAAAAACGATATTTAATTATGAACACCCATTTTCCTAATTTTGGTTTTAGAAAAGGGAAAACTGTTTTTGAAAATAGTACCTGAAAACAATAACAAAAAAAAACGACATTTAATTATGAACACACATTTTCCTAATTTTGGTTTTAGAAAAGGGAAAACTGTTTTTGAAAAAATAATAATTAAATATACCCTTTTTCAATCTTGTGTCTAATTCAATTTAATTAAATTTTTTCGTTTTGATATAAAATTTTACATCAAGAAGATGACGATGATAATGATGATATATATATTATATATTCAAGAATCACATTTTTTTTCTACTTGGGTTTTTTCTTTTTTCAACACCTGAACTTTCTTTTATATCTGTAATTTGAAAATGTATCTAGGAAACCTAACCTCTAATTCAAATTTATTATGAAATTAGAAGGGTTAAATTAAATATTTATCAATATTTCAATAACTTTTTTTTTAACCACCAATATTTCAATATCTAAAAAAATAATAAAACCAATAACTCAACATGTTTGTCATCTTCACCCCTCCCTATTCTATGTGAAACCTTAGCTGCTTCTCCTTATGTTAAAGCCCTTATTTGTTAGAAGGGGCGGGTGATTTTTTGGTATTTTTGGTCTGAAATCATCTCTTTCATCGTTCATCCTAATATTATAGGTTTTCTTTTTCAAACTAGTTTATTCCACACTTATATGATTTTTCTTAATTATCTTTTGTTTTTTTCGTGTTGTTATCGTCAACTTTGTGTTGTGTGTTTTATCACTGACTTGTTATAATATGTATTCCTGGCGTTTCAGATGATAAAGTTTTGATTTGACAAAGTCATTATATCTACAAATATAAAATCTTAGGTATTATAGATATTTTGGGATTACTAAGAGTGTAGGCATTAAGTCATTTCTTTTTGCTTTAACCTAAATAGTACATCCGCTTTAACATTTTTTATTATTTGTTTCTTCAAATGTATTACTAACCTAAATTAATAAATTTATCTCATTAAAAAAAAAAAAAAAACATGTTTGTCATCTAAAATAAGAACTTTATTAAAAATGGTATTTATTTAGATTGTGTTTGGTTCTTGAAATGTACTAATAAAAAAAAAATTGTTAAGAAAAATAACTTTTTTTATGCTTGATAGTTTAATAAAATAAAATAAAAACCCAAAGAAAATCAAATACAAATAAAAAAACTACAAACCTACATATCTTTAAATTATTTAATCTTTATATTGATAAATGAAAATAATTAAAATGAGTTTAAAATAGCAAGTGAAAATAATATATTGGATTTAACTTTATTTTCTCTCTCTAGTTTCTTTCACTTACATTTTTCATCAAATTTTATGAGAATTAAACATAAACATAGCCTACAAGTAGTGAAAATCCTTAGCATTGAATGATAAATATTGAACTAGTAAAAGAAAAGAATAATTAATATTATCATAGAATAAATTTAATTTAGAAATTTTAAAAATTGGAAAATGTTAATTTTTACAATTTTAACTCGGTTTTCTTTAAAAATTAATAAGATTATAATTTCACATTTTTTTATAGAACCATAAAAAATTATTGCCAATTTTTTTTCTATTGAAAAATAACTACTATTTTAAAACATGTTATAATTAAAGAAATGCAATGATTTTTAAAATTATTATTTATTTTGAAAGTGAGTATAAATATTCAAAATTTTATAGATAGTTATCATATCTAATTCCATAATTTTAATTATAAAAATAAAAATTATTCAAATAACATTTTTATTCGTAATTCTAATTTTATTTTATATAGCAAAAACATTATTTTAAATAAATTCAATTTTAATTAAAGAATCTCTTTAATAAACCAAACACATATATTTTACTGAATTGTAATTAAAGTATTTAAATGTATAACAAATAATAAATAAATAAATAAATACATTTATTTGTTTTTTTTCATTTTAGCTCATCATGCTTTAACTCATATAATATAACGTTCAATATTTAAATAAGCAAGACATAGGGAGGATAGGGGCCAAGTTCGAGTACTAGTGTAGATAATTTATTATATTATAACTAAAGTATTTAATTATTAAAAAAATGTTTTTTTCATTTTAGTTAACATAATTTGGAAAACAATTAAAAAGGAATAATCCATTCATAAAAAGTAATATTTTAAGGGATAATTGTTTAAAAGGATGAATTCAAGAAAAAGTTGCAAATCTAATCATTTGCTTTAAAATCCAAAAAGATGTACAAAAAGACATCCTTTTGGACAAACTATCGATGATGATTTAGTTATAATATAGGGAATGAGACAATATTTATAGAGATTTTGAATGAGACAAAATACTTATAGGGATTTGGAAGTCCGGGAGGCATGACTCAAGTGGTATAAGGGAATTGGTGAACCGTGAACATAAGGTCCCGAGCTCGAGTATTTAAAGAATAGAGTACTACAATGATACAATCTTAAGTGAACATAAGTAGAATAAAATGATTTAGAAGAATAATTATATAACTTACTTACAAAAAAAGAATGATTATATAACTATTTTAGTTGTAAAAAAAATAAATCATATAACTACTTTCAATTATAAATGTATTATAATAAATTTTAAATTATATATTTGTATTTAAAAAAAATTCTATAATTTTGGCTTTTTAATTCAGCTATTTGACCTTGAAAGGTTAATCTTGGAATTTTGGGGTTGTTATTAGGCAATTATGAAAATTTTAAGGAGGTCAATTTTGGAATTATGTACTTGTTAAATAAAACCATAATTCCTGGGCTCGAAAGTTCGAGATGTATTCTCACGTTCTCACATGACAGTTAAAATGGCGGAAGGGGAGGTCAAGGATTGCTCCATCTTCCCTCCGAGCAACCACGAAGGTCTCCCCATCCAATCCCAAGACCAGCAAGATCCGCCATCATCATCCCCGTTATCATCGTCTCTACCTTCCCGTTTCGACGTCCCCGACACAATTCTAGGCTATGGTCTCCCCAGGTGGTTCTCTTTTGGGCTTCACCTCTTACATTCCAAGCTTCTTGCCATAGCCTCCTCGTTTCGGCGTTGTTCCAATACCAGACTAGCATTTTGGCCGTTTGGACCCGCCGGCTTGCTGGTGTTAGCATTTGTGTACATTACACTCCGGCGCCGCCGCCGTCCTCGGCCGCATTCGTGGGAAGGGACTTTAGACCAGTTGATGCGTCTTATCAAAGAGAGAGACGAGGTTGGATTCAATTTCTTCTTCTTCTTCTTTTTTTTTCCTTCTTGTGGTGGTTAAGAGTGTTAATTTTTCCATTTCGCCTTTTATCTGTTTGTGAAAATGTCATTTAGAGAAGGCACAATGTGGTAGTTTATAACTTAATATTTATCTAACTCACTAGTGGCAGTAGGCAGTGTATTTCCATATCTTATCACAGAGTATTGAAATCATCATCGAGATGCTTATGCCGTCTTGAAAGAAACAAGGAAAGATCAAACCCATATTCTGAATGGATTCCATTGGGTATCTTTTGCTTGTAGAAACTCATTTCTTGTTAAATTCATGATATAATGGATAATTTCTATAGAAAATTTAAGTCTCTGTTCATGGATCATGTCTAACATAATATTGATACACCACATGAAGATAAGTAATACATGATGAAAGTGAAACCAAATGTGGGCTCGGTAGATTGGAATAATCTCAGAAATGTAATTTGATTTTTATGTAGTACATCTTCTTCACTTGGTTTTCTTTACTGTTCTTCAGCTGTGCGATTGTTTTTTATTAAAGTATGTTGCCCTTGTCCTGAAGCACTGTTTGGTTATTTGCAGAAAATTATTCAACTCTTATATCAAATTGTCCGAATGAATGAGGCGCTACTGGCTCATCAAGGGGTTGGTGCAATAGAAAAAGATTAAATTGACCAGGTGGGCCAACTTCTTGGCAATAATTCCTTCTGATCTTGTCATGTTATGACCATATATCACTGTACATTTAAACCCCGAGGGGTAGGTCAGCTAGTTTGGCCCTTGGGTTTGCTTCCCAACGATTACTCGTTCCAATCCTCTAGGGCCACTAGATGTTTATCCAATCCTTTAGGGCCACTAGATGTTTATCCGGCCATTAACTTCAAGGCTCCATGGGATGAGTTGAAGTGTGCTCAAGCTTGCCCTGATATCAATGGTTATACCTATATATATATAGTATATATATATATATATATATATATATATATATATAGTGTACATTTAAATCTACTCTGTCTATAGAAGTTTGGCCCCATATGAATATATGATGAATGCATTGTGGTGCATGTTCTTTTGTGTAAATTATGCTTGAAGTTTGATAAAATTTGAAAGGGGTTCTTGAGATGCCCATCATTTGTGAATGAATTTAATGTCATTCTTCATTTTATTACATCTGAGACAAATATTAGGTGATGCCACTTTGCCATATTTCTTGTAATATTTTGCGAATGGAATAGTTTGATGAAATATGTAGGGGTTCTCGAGATGCCCATATTTTGTGGAAGAAACTTCCTGTCATTCATGATTTCATTATATCCAAGACAAATATTAGGTGATGCCACTTTGCCATGTTTCTTGGTATATTTTGTGAATGGAATTATGGTTGAAGTTTGATGAAATCTGAAAGGGATTCTTGAGATGCCTGTGATTTGTGAACGGAATTTCCTGTCATTCATGATTCTATTACATCTGAGGCAAATATTTTATGATGCCAATTTTCCATATTTCTTGGTATATTTTGTTGGTAATGATTTTGAATACAATTTCGTTCCAGGATCTAGGCGAAAGAAACACATTGTACAAAACAGAGGAGACTTCCAAGTGTGCTTTTGTTCCCCCAAGAGATTGGGTTGGAACCTGGAGGTACTAATTTCATTCCTCTTTCACAATCTTAGAATGGTGAATGATCATCAATCAGCTCATCCATCAGAGATTGGTGGAATGTACATACATCTGTTATGGTTCTTGTGTTTCATGGGGCTGACATGGGTTATATATATATATATATATATATATATATTTTTTTTTTTTTAAGCACATATGGGCATTATTCTGCATTCTCCTCTTCTTTGTTGGTTTATCATGTTTCGGAACCAACCACACACTGAACTTTAACTTTGGTCGCCAGCTTTAATTTCCACAATTAAGCAGAGATGGCAACTGAATATTTAGGCTCCATTTATAACGCGGAAAGTACTGAGGAAATAAAATAGATCTGAAAAGTGAAATTGATTAAGAAATTTAAATATATGTAAAATTTTGATTTTCTTTTATATTTTTTTTATTACACCAATAATGAGAAAATTATTTTCCTTAGGCTTCATTTGAAACCCGAAAAGTATTATGGAAGAAAAAAAATACTAAGAAAAATAATTTTCTCATGTTTGGTTTCATAAGAAAAATATAAAATAAAATAAAATATAATCAAAATTCCTTAAAAATTTACATATTTTTAAATAAATTGAGTTTTATTAAAACTCAATTTATTTGTTTTTAGTTTCTTTCAAATTTTATTTCATCTCTATTTTTCTTTGTATTTTATTTTCTTAGTTTTTCGGGTTCCAAACATAGCCTTAGTACTTTTTTTTTCTTTTTCTTAGTATTTTCGGGTTGTAAAAACGATGAAAGGAAAAAATAAATGTAGCTTGAATGGGGGTGTGAAAAAGGATCTATAATTTAATATTTGGTTCAAACATAATAAGACACTTCTAGGAAACGTAGCGTAGGGATCCGTTTGCTATCCTTTTTGAGTTTTGAGAACAGTTCAGAAATATAAAAAATTTTCTTTTTTAAAAGTTCTATGATATTTTATCAAATGAATCTGAATGTTTTAAGCTTGTTTTTAATATTTAAAAATATGTTGTAGGAATAATTTGTACGCTTAGTATTTCATTTTTAATTATTTTACATATATGGATTTTTTTTTAAATAGTTTTAGAAAACAAGTGAGGTTATAGAAAATATTTAGAAAAAAAAAAATTGATCTATTTTAATAAATAATAAAAATAAGCTCTTTGAGGTCCAGTTCAAATAGTAAAAGAGTGAGATAAATATACTAAAGAACAAGATTCAATCTATAACAAATAGTACAATATAGTAAGTGAATATATGTTAAAAAAATAAAAAATAGTTATATAATAATAATAATAATAATAAAATGGTTGTCTGAAAATCATTTAAATGGATCTTGATACATTTAAAATTTTATTAAACAGTTAATTTTATTTATAAAAAAATGTTTTCAAAGATTAGAAAACATTTCTAACCAAATATCATATATTATCTATCTTTCAATTTTTGATTTATTTATTTGTTTTAACCAGGGAAAATTGATAAGCATAAACACAAAAACATGAAATTGAGTTGAGTAAGTTGATGCCCAAAATAAATAAATAAATAGATAGATAGATACAAAGGCAACACCCAACAAACCCCAAGTTGAGAATGGACATCTAACCCATCGGTATTAATCCACCAAATAATGCAACCATATATAAATTATAATTGATCATCACTCTCCCATCCTATCCCATCCTGCTTCCCTCCTAGGACCACCCTATTATTCTTCATTTTAGTTATAAATTATAATGATAATAAATATAAATAAAATGACTTTCGCTCATTTTGTTTATTATAATATTAAATAAATATCATTAAAATCAATTTACCATTCATATAATTTCATTTAAAACGAGAAATCAAATGAAATAAGCTTGATGAATCATGAAAATGCATTTGATTGTTTATTTCATCTTTTTCATATAAAAAGAAAAAAATATTATTATATTTTTACAATTAAGCACAGGGGAAGAAACCCATCGTCATGGAAACAATAACAGTTGGCATCATATTTTATAGATCTTTGATTATAACTTTCATGTTATTGACCTTTGTGCAGCACCAGAGAGATAAAGAATCCACATTGGCTCTTAAATAAAATAAAGAAATACAAATCATTCTTTTTTATAAATAAAAATAATATATCACAAGCAGCATTGAGTGGTGGTGGGGTGTGCGTGGTTAGAAAATGCTATTCCGTTAATTCAGGAATGATAGCTACGTGATTTTAGGGCGAGATTGGCAAAAAGTATTTCTAGTTTTAAAAACAAATTTAAATGATTTTTTTTTTTAAGAAAAAAAGACGTTTGATAGAATTTTAGCAAACGCTTTAAAAAACACTTCAATTTTTTTTAATATTCCTATAATACCTGTGCTATTCATTTCAAAATATCTAATTATATTTTCTTTAAATATTTAGCTACTATTTAACAAAATAGGAAGATAATAAAAAAAAATTAATTCGAAGTTTTTAAATATTTTTTTATATTCAGATTAATAATTATTTTAGATTTTTATTAATACGAATGTTATGTTTATTCATTAGTCTTTTTGTAAATATTTTAAAACATTTTTATAATCACTATTTTTATTTTTTTTATAATCATAAAAATAGTTATTTTAGATTTTATTAATATAAATTTATATATTTTTGTAATAAATTTTTTGATTCAGTATGATATCCTATTTTTATACTTAAATATTAAATGTCATTTTTTTTTGTAATTATAATGATATAAAAACGTTTTTAAACATATGCATTTTGATAGAATTGCTTTTCTTGGCTAGAAGTAATGTTAGAAGAAATGGTGCCAAAGTGGTGCTTACTCAACTTAAACATAGCAGGAAGACAATCTACACTAAAAAATGAAATTATGCTACCACAGGCAAATACACCAGAAAACAGAGTCAAATTCCACCTAGGTCAAGGTGAGTTTTGTGAAATGTAGGGTGGTCTTCTGCGGAAAAGAAAGTTACCAATCCCACCTTCTTAGCAGCAGCACCAAGCCAACAGTTTGTAACTAGAAATATATATACTTTTGTAATAACCGTGGCTGTCCGGGCCAATTTGGGCGCACTACGACTGATCAAAGAGGCTTGTAATATTTAACGATCGGGTAAACCTCCAATAACATCGAGGGACTCCAAACGAGTGAAATATTTCATTTAATTGAGAATGGCATTATTATTACATTTTACCATCACTAGCTCAGCAGTCCACTGCTCCTGTGCATTGTCAGTCCCTGGCCTAAGTCTACAAAGGTCTAACCACTATAAGGTAGGTAAGATACGCAATTTACAATTTAAAATGTCATTCAGAATTTTTAGAGGTGAAAAGAATCACTTTGATGCCCATGTAATAATACTACAGGACCGGAGATATGATCAATAGTTGGGCATATGATATGATCATTTTGGGAATCATGGAGAAAATACAGTATAATACATTTGCCCAGCACAGGACACTCACTGTTGTCAAAAGAAAGCATCTTTTGAGGGAAGGCAAAAGCATGAAATTTAAAGGCTTTATTGGTGCTATGATGTTCGGCAGTGTTTGCTTACTCCACAAATACATGTGGGACTAGTGATAAGTTCAGAGAAGACTAAGAAGAAAGCTTTTACAAATTAAACTAGCTTATCCAATAGGTAAATTAAAGTTCAATTATCATTATAATTGAGAAAAACATGAATGCTCAACAATCATTCCTCCAAACAGAAAAAAAAGGTACAACACAGAGAAGTAATGTTTCATTATTATTGATGACAGATAAGCCATGGGGAAAGGATAGTGTAGAAAGGGAAAAACAATAGTGTGTAGATAAATACTACTACTACTACTACTCATATAGCTCAAACATAGCAGAAATAAAAATTGTAAGTTAATAAAAGAATTCTATTCCTCCTTTCTTTAAAAGGAGTAACATGGCATCAGAACAAAAGGAGCAACTTAAACTCTGAACTGTTATCAAATGGAAATCTGCATTTTAACTGAGAAATTACATTACCTACTGAAAAGGGTTTTTTTTCATAAGCTGTGTTCCCCATGAACTGGTTGACGCCTTATATCAAACTGATCTACGAACTCCAACGGAGTAGCTGTCTCATTCCTGATCCTCTTGATCTTAGGGCTCAACAAGCCCCTATGCCTAAACCCATAGAGCTTAAGCACCTGGTTGTCAGCAAAATTGAAAGCCCTTTCCATGCTGCGCAGACACCTCTCAACGGGGTAATCTCCATAGCTGCCACAAGGCTTGCAGCCCACAAAATGGGTCACAAATGGCCACCTCTCATCGCCTAATCCTGGATGGTACTTCTCAATCATCTCCTCATAGCGATCTACCAATCCGGCCCAATACCCGTGTAGATAATACGCATTCTCAAGAAACACCTTATCCATCCACTCATCCTTCTTCGAAATCAACAAATATATCAATGCAGATTGATCATCTGCCTCAAATGCCGGTCTCCCTTTCAAATTAGCAGTCAAAATCTTCCCTGCCTCTTCCCTTATCGGCCCCTTTGGACCCATTGGCGCCCAGGCATCAAGCAAATCCAATGACCATTGACAGTTCCGGAACAAAAAGCTACCAGTATTCAACGCAATCCAAGATTTCTGATTGAACATCAAATCAGGATACCCATGTACAACCAAATTGTAATTATCATATTTGGACAGCGGAATCTCAAAAACCATATCTGTAAATAACGCATCACTGTCCATCCACCAAATCCACTCCACTTCGGGATGTGATAACATTAACCGCCGAAGCAACGGCAATTTTGCCCAATAACCAGCAAGTTCCTTATCAAGATGTGCCATATTGTACACTATCTCAATTCCATGAATCCTGCAATAATCAATCTTGTTCTTGATCGATTTCAGTAAATAGTGATCCCCAATTGGATTATCACACGGATTCGGTGGAGAACCAGTTACGAGCAAGATTCGAGCTTTACCATTCACAAAATTTGGGAATTCAGGGTTCTGATCAAGCCATACCTTCCGTTCCTCATTCCAATTCGCAATTTTGGGGCCAAGAGTGTAGGTGACGTTCGGATTGATCTCAGAGTCCGCAGGGTCATCGGGATCGGCGCCGTCGGAACGGATCTCAGCCAAAATACGATTCGTCTCTTCGATTAGGTTTTGATTATCGATATCCCCTCCAGAGCCGCCGAGGTTGCCGACACCTATGGTGCCGCGGAGGACGAGAATGGTGACGAATCCGCAGAGAATTGTGATCTTGATGTTGTTGAAGGTCTTGTGGATCTGCCGGCCACGGGGTAAGCCGGAAAAAGGACGGCCGGTGGCGGGTCTGCCGTTGGTGGTGGGGATTCCAGCTCCCGTTCTCTTCTGAGCCGTAAAATTATCGACACCCATGTTAATTTTCGCTGCCGGAAGCTCGGTTGGCACTAGATTACCGGCGAAAGAGGGAGGAAATGAGGAACCCGAACCCGAACCCGAACCCTAGAGGACGATGATGCGGCCATTGTCCATGAGAACTATAGTGGGTGGGAAGGCACCGACTGCGAGGGAGCTTTATTTAACGTGTTTTGTAGAGAACTAGAGGGGATGGACCCCTCCGCTGTCTCCGGACGGCTTCGCAGCTGAAGCTGAAACGCGTCGTTTTGATGGGCTGTAGCCTGTAGGCTGTAAGCAACAAGTAACAACGGTGGCTGGCGCCGTTTTGATGGGCATTTTGATTTTATATTGTCTTTTCTTTCTTTCTTTCTTTTTGATCTTCTTATGATTCGTGGAGTGAGGAGGAACGAATGGTGTGTTGGGTTGGCATGTGGAATGTGGGGTGGACCAAACACCCCCATGTGATCATGTGGTTCAAGTCCTATAAATCTACTATCTACCACTTAATTATAAGTTAAAACCTCTAACCTATATCTAATAAGTAGTAGTACTAGTAATACATATGGGATGGTCAAAACTCAAAACAATTTCACATTGTAGCTAGAGTTGGGGCCTTGGGGTTGTGTTGTGCCTCACACGTCTTTCATTTTGGATTTTCCACCAAAATAGTCTCTCTCTTTTTCCCATTTTTTAAAAAATGGGGAAGGTTGAAGTTTGAATCTCCCCTAAAACATAAATACTGGAACATTGTAATTTGTAATTTCAAGTGAATAAGTATAAAATAAATAAATAAAAAAATAAGCACACTTGTTTTGAAGAAGGGTAATTATGTTAAGGTACTATGAAGCATAAAAAAAATAAAAATAAAAATAAAAGATTTATTTGGTTATGTTTTCAAAAAATTGTGTTATTAAAATATTTAAAAATATAAAAAGATATATTTTTGTTTTAAAATCATCTGTATTTCCGAGCTGTCCGATGAGGTAACAGGTTCAAAAAATGGGGCCTGGGAAAAGCAGGGAATAAAAAGTGTATTGGAACGATCAATGTTTGGTGCACTAACCAAATCAGTGGACGAATCTGCCCCACTGGAAGTGGGTCCCACTACCTCTCTCATCTCGCATCACCTATCCTCTCTCTTCCGGATCTCTCCCTCCTCTCTCCTCCACTCATCCCTACCCTTTTTTTTTTTTTTTTTTTTACTTCCTTCTCTTTTTTAAACAATTTAATATACTACTTCATATTTTTAAATATACTAAATAAAAAATATAATTTATGTTTTTAAAATAAAATTCAATTAAAAAACTAATCTTAGGCTTTTATTAATTATTTTAAAATTTAAAATTTAATAAATGAAAATAAATAAAAAAATATTTTTAAATATAAATAAATTATTTTTTATTTTTTATTAACATTTTATTTTACTTAATGTATAGTAATTTATAAAAATAAATTAGATTTTAATTAAAATATTTGTTATTTTTAATTTTTTTTTTTTGAAAGCAAAAAAAAAAATAATAATAATAAGAATAATAATAATAATAAATATTTTTTAATTAAAAATAATAAGAGTAGTGTGGTTTTAATTTTTTTTTTTTTTTCAATTCTTTATTTATATTGAAACGCTCTGCTATATGAGCCACAGAATATGATAGCTTTTGGAAGATAAATAAAATTTTTAAGAGTTCTTTCGTTACAATTTAATATAAATTTACAATCCCTCTTATATAACAAATTGATATTTAAAAAGAAAAAGAAAAAGAAAAAACTAAATTTTGTGTAGTTATTCTTAGTATTTCTATTCATATTGTTAATAAAGAAGTTAAAATAATTATATTAATAATAAATCAACTGGTACATCATGCATCTATAGTGGTACATTTAAGCTGATAATATTGTTTAGTTAAGTAAAATGTTATTATTTTCAGCTATAGTTTTAATTACTAACATTATTATTAAAAAAACGTTGCTTTTTTTTAAGTTGTTAAAATAATATTATTATGATATCAAAAAAAATAATATTATTATCTACATTAGTATATTTAACAATATTATTTGTAGGTTAAAATAATGTATAAATAATATATTTGATAATGTAAAAATAATGTTATTTATATATATATATATATATATATATAAACATAATAACATTGTTATTTTAAACCATAAAGAATATGGTTCTCTATTTTAAGAATTATGTTTATCCATATTTTTTAACAAGATTAAGAAGTATTTAAAAAATTTGACACAAAAATAAAAATTAAAAAGCTTTAATATGTTAAAAAATATTTTTAATCTTTAGTTTTTTTAAAAATATATTTTAATATTTAGTTCATATAAATAAAAAATTGAAAGTTTCAACAAAACAAAATATTAAAACCGTAGCTATTCTCCTTTTTTTTTGAAAGCTAATAAATTTTTAATACAATGTACTAAACTGTCACCATTGAGACTCGAATCCCCCTCTTCATGTCCAATCATTTTAATGTTAACACTTTAACTAATTGAGTTACTTTTGTGGACTTCTTTTTATTTTTAATTAAAAATACTAAATAATTTAATTAAAATCTAATTTATTTTAATGAATGAAATGATGTAAAAAAAACTATACATTAAATTAAAATAAAATGTAATTAAAAATAAATAATAATAATTTATTTATATTTAAAAATATATTTTGATTTTTTTATTCAGTAATTTTTAAATTTAAAATAATTAATTAAAATTGTGAATAATGAATAATTGATTTGTCTTTAAAAAATTAGTTTTGATTTTTATTTAGTAGGTTTAAAAAGGGGAAAAAAATGAAGATATGTAGTAGGAGATAAAAAAATTTTAAAAAGCAAAACGGTAGGGATGACTGAGGGAGAGAGCAGAGATGAGAGAGAGGGTGTGGGACCCACTATAAGTGGGGTGGGGGGTGGGTTGGAATTCGTTCACTGAGTTGATGGGTGCATCAAATGGGAATTATTTTCCCCAAAGTACACTTTTTTTGATTCTGCAACTTTTTGGGCCTTCATTTTTTAATTTCTTTCTCCTTGGTGACCTAAAACATTATTTACCCATTTATTTTTCTTGTGATTTGAAATATAATTGTCACAGAAAAAGTCGATTATTATCATGAGAAATTTGTCTTAAATATACAGATTCAATCTCAAGTCAATTATTGTTTGTGAGTTTTACTCTTTTTTTTTCAATAAAAGGGAATTTTATTTTATCAAATCCATGACTAATATGTTACCAAGAGAGGATTAGGGGTGTTCAAAAAGCCCAGGGTCCTAGGCCTGCTTTGATCCTAGCCCGACTCGATGGGTTAAAGCTCGGCTCAAGCTTATTTTTAGAAGGATCAAGTCGTGGGCTTCTTTAGGCCCGAAACATCCATAAGCCAGTGCCCGTCCAAAAGCCCATGGTAGGTTCGCCGTAAGCTTGTCCGAAGGTCCCCCATAGCTCGTTCTTTAGTTTACCCCGATAGCTCACCCCATATTTCTACATGGCATTATTCAGAATACATTATATAACTATATTTATAATATGTATTTTGTTAAATACAAGTCAAATATATGTATAATTTAATTGATGCATTAAATTTTAAGTAGAAGAAAGGAGGTTAAAATTAAAAAAAAAAATTGATTTAATTACTGGGCTTGTCAAGCTCGCCCTCCTTTAGCCCATCAAGCCCACCAATCCTAGGCTTATCAAGCCCCCTTGCCAAGCCTTGCCCGTCCTGGACATATCTGACCAACCACCCTAGGCTCACCTGTTTGGGTCAAGCCAAAGCCCACTGCCTTAAATTGCCAGTTCGCTGGAAGACCCTTTAGGAGGACAAGTCTCATTCTCCATGGCCAAGTTCAAATAAACCAATAGCTTTTGTTAGTGCATAAGCACACTGATTCACTGACCGTCTAAGACTATTCATGTCACATCCCATATCGGATAGGGGAGAAACTTTCTGACACTATATAAGTATGAGCTCCTCTCAACCTTGTAGACACGTTTCAAAGCCGTGAGGGCCCCTTAGGCCCAAAAGCGATTAACATCTACATGGTTGGGCCTGTCGCTACTAAACAGAGTCAGAAAGCCGATTCGATCCCGATGTGGGGGTCCTGCTTCTGCTGGGCCTCGCATCCCATTAGACACAACGAGGACGCTGTGCTCCGCATGAAGAGTGTGTTTGTCACATCCCACTTACCCGGGATGCGGAGTAAACTTTCAAGACTATATAAAGACGCTCCTCTCAACTTCTCAGACGCCATTTAGTGCTCCACGGCGCCTCTGCTCAAAGTTTTATCAATATCTACACTACGCTGTGTCGTTACAATTCAACTACATGATGACCTCCCATCAAGGCCTTACTGGTCTCCGAACAAACAAATGCCTTAATCCATTTACATGTATCCAAAACAAAGCAAGTCCTCCACTTATTAGTTTCTTATCTTGGATTAATTTATTAATTATGAACTAAGTATAATCATGTTATAATTCTAATTATGTAATTGTGTATGTTAATTATGAAATATTTATGCGATGATTTAATATTAACTAACTATAAGTTCATAGTTTTATCTTCTTTTTTACTTTGTAAGCTCATTAGACCAAAACTCAATTGTTCTCTTTTGCCCTATAAATATAAGTAAATAAGCCTTATAATTTTTAAAGGGTTTTATAGAATACAATAAAGGGAAAAGGAAATAGTCATCTTCAACCATAGCTTTTATTTGACCTCATTTCTTATGGATTTTAGGAGACAAATAAAAATCAATAATTTCGGATCCATGTTAGATATATTTTCTATACATTACAAATAAATCTAGCAATTGCAATAAGAACAATTTTAATTGACATTGAAGCTGGTTATTTTATTTATTTTGTTTTTTCTTCATTTTGTTCGTATTTTTATTTTGTCCCCCTCTATCTTTAGTCGCCGTGTTTCTATATTTTTTATTGTCACTGGGTTTTGTCTATGGACATATTCCGATTGTGATAGTATTTGAGCATCATTGCAAATTTACAAGCTCTTTCAATTTGGATTGATTTGAACTGAGATAAAGAGATGATGTTTGACACATGAAGCTACAAAGTATTAGGGGTTTAGGGTTCAAATTGTTAGTGGATCACGATTTTCCATGTTTCCCCAGGAATCCATAAAAACATCAACTCATAAACATGTTTCCCATGAATCCATAATAATGTTTGACTTTTGATTAAAAAAAATTTACAAAAGCATTGATGGCAGCACATTGATCGCCATGACCGTCACTTTGATTTCAACATCTATTAAAGAATTTTTTTTTCCTAATTTTTGGTTAACACCTTTTCTATAACATCAATGGTTGACATGAATGCTTGTTTTTATCATCTCAATCATGAATTTTTTATTATTATTATTTATTTATTTATTTGGTTGATATCAGTGGCAACCTCACGGCATATTAATTGAAAGTCACACTTCAACCATTAAATTTTTTTCCACTTTTTATTTGATTGACAATGGGGTTTTGGATCACTCGTGAAAATCCTCATTTTATTATTTGTTTATTTAACTCGAAGCTGCATTTATTAGCATATTAGTATATATATATATATATATATATATATATATATATATGAGTATATATATATATATATATATATATATATATGTTATAATTGTAGTTTTATTTGTTGTTGAAATAAATATTTTTCCGATTTTGGTTGTTATTATTTTTATATTTTTTGGAATTTTTTATGAGGGTATTTTTTAATCCAAATTTTATGTTTATACCCCCGTTTTTACTTTTATATCCCATTAAGCATTAAATTTAGTTTTGGCATAAAATTGAAATTTTAACCCAATTTTATAATCTTTTCACATCAATTTTTTACATATTCCTTTAGCAATTTATGTATGTGCTATTTGTGGTCATTTATAATATCACATTATGAATAAAATTGAATGCTTATAGACTTGTAAAATTGAGAAATATCAATGCTCATAACTTGCCTCTCGCAGCCAGCGACGCCGTATATTTTTCTAATCGACATGAATCGTAATTTCTCCCATTCATGCGATCATCTCACTAAGATCCATTTATTAACGGTTATCCTATCGATAACTTGATTATTTGGTAAAATACTTAGTTTGATGAATATATTTCACTAATTGTCATGAATCGAGCAATTTTACTATCTTATCAGTGGGAAATTAACGCATTTGGTTGTGACGGTTGGTGAATTGTTTTTACGTGTGTATGAGTTTTTTCGTATTTTATTGACTCCCAAGATTTGTGCTTAACACCACTTTTGTAGGTCATTTGCAAGTCAACATGGAGCAACTTGCATAGTCTTTTATTTTACGCATTCGATATCGTTATCTTGTTTATTTTTTAGCTTTGAGCTTTCCTTAGTTCTCCGTCATCCTGAAACTTAATGAGACTAATTAAAAACAACTGGTTGAATATCTCATGATGAATTTGACAATTATGAAACTAAACTTGACCTTGAAAGTTGAAGCTCTTTCAAAACCCATAGTTAAAAGTTTCTACAAATGAGAAAAAGTCCCATGAGGACTAGGAGTATTCCAATAGTTGTAGTTTGATGATCATGAAGAATCATATAAAGGACTCTATTTATGCAAACATTCATAAGATTGAGAATGCAAAAAAGTACTTGGATGTTATTAGTAAGAAATATACAAAGTTTTCAAAGAATGAGAAAAATGAGCTATTTGATAATCATTTGGTGAATGTTTGTTTTGAATCAAATGTCATTAATGTGTCTTATGATACTAGGTGGTTAGATAGTGGTACTACCATTCACGCTTGCAATTCTATGCAAGCGGTGATAAACATAAGAAGTCCAACTAATTTGGAGCAATATGTGTACATCGGAGATAGTACAAGAGTCCAAGTTGATTTTTTTAGGAGTTGTTAGATTGTAGTTTAGTATAAGAAATTTTTTGGAATTGAAGGATTTGGCGCCTCCGATGCGCCACCAGTACTTTTACTTTTACGACATAATCAATTACCAATGCAAATACAAATACGTTTCCAATACCGTAGCTCTATGCTACTTGTTTTTAGATACCATTCAAATCAAATTGCAATTTCTCATTTAAGACGCATTTCACATATTCAATGAAAATATATACATATATACTAATTCAACATAAAGGGGGTCCATCATTTTGTTTTCAATACACATTTTTCATTAAATATGGCAGTACATGCTCATTTGGTCCATTTGTCACCTTTATATATTACGGCCTTATAAGCCGTTTTAATACCAAAACATGTGACGGAGCTTTACTTTTCCTCCGTGTGGCTTTGACGATGACTATGAATCTTAGCGGTCCTTGTCTTTGTACCTATTCTCTCGATACCTGCGCGATGGTAAAAACAACGCGCTAAGCATTTTCATGCTTAGTGGTTCTATAGTTCTCTCTTCCATTTCAGTTTAATTCAAATTATGCAATTTTTTTTCTATACAATGCTTTTTAACCTTTTTGAATGATCAATGCAATACACTACATATATTCATTTCATATACATTCATTTACAGTTTATTGATCATTCCAAATATGCACTTTCATATGCAATAAATCATTCAAAACACAATTTATGCATTTCAAAAATTTTCTTCTCATTTTACCCTTAAGCGAATTTAACTTATGTTTTCGGTGCATAGGATAACAAATTACTGGCACGGTCTCGCTGGGTTGCAGGCCGATATAAAAAAAAAGTTTTATAACACAGTACGGTCCCGCTAGGCTGCTGACTGATTATTAAATATCAATTCGTGAACACTACCAATTTTTCCCATTGGCTAATGATCGGAGGTTTCGACACACGTACATTCGGCGCAAAGACTCATTCGACCATTATTGCAGGCCAATCTATCCTTAACTCGAATTTTAACGGTTAACATTCTATTAAGGGCATTCAAATCATTCATAGCAAAATACAATGTAGTACCTACATCTTTATACAAATAATTCATTTTTTCAATACTCATGCAATTTTTCATTTGCAAATCATTTCACAATTATCTGCCTCAAATCAATTAAAACACTTCAATATGCAGTGTATTGAAAATCATTTCAATAATAGAACAATGATCGTAAGACTTGAAATAAGAAGAGATTGAATGGAGAACAAACTTCAAAATGGAAACAAAAGAGAGAATCGAAGAACAAACCAAAAAGCTTTTTGCACTTTGATTCCAATCTTAGGAATCTCGATCAATTCGGGCCTTCCTTCTTGTCAGTCCCTATTTCAATACAATTAACAATCATATTATTAGTTGGGTATTCTAGGAGTTCTATTTAGGTTTACTTTTACACGACTCCCTTTTCGTACATTGTTCCTTTCGTTTTTTTTTTCCCATTTCCTCATCCTTAGACATTCTTATCATTCTATTAGGTAATGAGGGCAAGGAACAATGTTTGCCCAACGACCGGATCGCTTTGCCGAGGCAGCGAGGTACGAAACATATTTTTCATATAACTTGTATACTTGTAAGAACCCTTTCATTCACTTATTAGAATCCTCATTAGTCTAATGGATGATGGTTAGATTTAACAGAAGAGAGGAACCAAAATATGACTTGCAGGTAAGCCTAGGCGAAGCTTCGCTACGCCTAGGCGGATCAAAACAATTGGAAATTTGGCTTCGGGTTCGCCTAGGAGAAGGGGCCTCCGCCTAGGCGGAGCTCTACGTCTAGGCGTGCACTCCTACACCTAGGCGTAGGGGTGTCGGGCTGATGCAAAAATTGACCATTTTTCACCATTTTCACCGGAAATCTTACCCTATACAACCCCAAAACGAGCTACAACCTTTCAAAACACTTTTATACCACATTTGGGGTTTTATTAAACCCAAACACAAGTAGAAAGAGGGTTAAGGTTTGGTTTTTCTTACCTTAAACCTTGATTCTCTTTCCTTTCTTCTTCCTCCTTCTTCTTGATCAACTTATCCCTTCATTACATGGAGAAGAAAATCACAATTCCCTCTCTTCTTCTCTCAACCAAGCCCTAGCTCTCTCTCTCTAAAAGTATGAAATGCCCGATTTTAAGACCAAATTTGGTCTTATACCTTAAGTCTTCATAAGGCCTTGTTTGGCTAGCTCATTAAATGGGCCTTATCTCTTTTTTCTCATTTTAACTCTTCATTTCACTTTCATTTTCACTTCATTTCATTCTCATTTTAACATTTACACTCCTCATTTATGACCCTTAGTCTTTATTTGACATTTTTACCAAATTTATTTGGTTATAGTAAAACTTCTTGGTTTTTTTTTTTTTATCATTTTTTCGTTTTTAGTCGTTTAAATGACGGAAAAATATAATTTATTTATTTTACACCCTGAACATGTTATAAAACTGTTAGGGTATTTTCAAGGCGTTACAAAGGATGTGGCGTACACACTCTAGATTAGGAGAAAATTGATATCAGTACATATTTTGGATAGACTTTGATATAATTTTCTTTTTGGAAATGAAAAAGTTAATTATACTGAGATTCTTTATTGATTGACAATGAAATTCTTTGTGGGAATCTTTACAAATTAGAGTTATCTGCTTTGCCTTATGTTTATGCTACCTTTTCTGTTATTAGTGTTAGTAGAATGAAACGTTTGAGATTGAATGAAAAATCTTATCATTTTTAGCACAAGAATCTAGGTCACATTTCCAAACATAGCATGGTGAGATTGATTGAGGATAAGATTCTCCCGGATCTTGATTTTTCAGATTTTGATACCTATGTAGATTGCATCAAGGGTAAACTGACCACCAAGATTAGGAATGCCAAGGCCGACAAATACACTGAGTTGCTTTAGGTTATTCATACATATATTTGTGGGTCATTCACTCCTCTTGCTATGGGTGGCCACAAATATTTGATCACGTTCATTGATGATCATTCCCTTTATGGTTTTGTCGAGCTCATTCATGAGAAGTCTGACTCTTTGGAGACTTTCAAAGATTTCAAAGTAAAAGTTGAACTCCAACAAGGAAAGAAGATCAAAGTGGTTCATTCTGACAAAGGTCGTGAGTATTATGGTAGATATGATGAGATGAGATGCAACCCTAGACCATTTGCGAAGTACCTTTAGGAATGTGGCATTGATGCTTAGTATACAATGGCTAGTACTCTCCAACTAAATGAGATTACGGAGAGGAGGAATCACACGCTTCTTGATATTGTACAATGTAAGCTTGTTAATTCCTCACTACTTGAGTTCTTGTGGGGTGAAGCTTAGAAAACTACAACTTATATTTTAAACCAAGTGCCTAGTAAGTATGTTCCTAAGACTCCATATGAGTTATGGTCGCATATGAAGCATGGTCTTTATCACTTCTATGTTTGGGGATGCAAAGCGAAAGTGAGACCGTACAACTCGCAATATAAGAAACTTGATCCAAAGACCATCAATGGGTACTTTATTGGATATTGTGTGGGATCAAGAGGCTCCATGTTTTATTGCCCATCGCACACCACCAGAGTGATTGAGTCAAATCGAACTATCTATTTTGAGGATGATATTAGTCTAAGCTAAGGGCCAAGAGAAATTGTGTTCAATGAACACCTAGTTTTTATTCTTATGCCTATCACTTATGTTCCAATCTTTGGCCCTGTTTTTGACCAGCATCCACTCTTGATAATGAACCGATAGAGGAAGTAAACCTAGAAGCCCCAAATGTAGTCATGAAATTACCTTTACATGATATACAGAGAGGCTTTAGGTGGTTCCAATGTGAGATCTCATCTCATTTACTGTAGATATGAATAAGATGTGATGATCAATCCCATCCACTACAAACGAAACCATTATTAGTCCTCAATCCAACTTTTAGATTGATGCAATGAAAGATGAGATGACTTCCATGTCACAGAATAAAGTGTGGAGCTTGGTATATTTTACAAATGGTTGTAGACCCAGTGGGTGCAAATGGGTGTTCAAGATCAAGCGCAATGCCAAGGGACAAGTAAAGAGATATAAAACAAGATTAGTGGCCAAGGGTTATAGTCAACGAGAAGGTATTGATTTCAAGGAAACCTTCTCTCTCGTGTCCACTAAAGACTCTGTACGCATTATTATGGCTATAGTGACTCATTTTGATTTGGAGTTGCATTAGATGGATGTGAGGACAGCTTTCTTAAATGGAGACTTAGTTGATGATGTTTACATGTCTCAACCTACTGGTTTTGAGGAAGTTGGTAAGGAACACATGGTGTGTAAACTTCATATCCATTTATGGTCTAAAGCAAGCTTCTAGGCAATGGTATCTCATGTTTGATGAAGTTGTCACCGCCGTTGGTTTTAAGGTGATAGATTTTCCAAAGGTCAATGTCCTTAGAATGATATTGAGAGAGATCATATGAAAGCAATCCCTTATTCTTTAGTTATGGGCAACCTGATGTATGCTCAAGTATGCACACACCCTGATATTGCTTTTGTTGGTGGCGTGTTGGGTAGGTATTTGAGTGATCCTGATCAAAGCCATTAGAAAGCAACTAAGAAAAGTTTGAGGTATCTTTAGGGTACTGATGAATATATCTTATAATCATTTTATCCCCATATTTTGGTTAGTATTTTATAGTTTTTATAATATTAATAAGTGTTTTAACACTGTTTTCATTTATATTCATAATTATGACCAAATCTAAGGCTTTGAAGTGAAAACAAAGTAGAAAAGTCAAAAAATCAGTAAACTCATCTATAGCATTTAGCAACAGCTAGTGTCTTTTGATGTTTCAGTCTCTATGATGACTCCTAAAGGCTCTCCTCTAGCAATAAAAATATTCAAGATTTTAAGAGCTTTCCAACGAGCCTAAGTTTGTGCAAATCGGAGTTTAGATGACAAAGTTATGGCATCGGGAAGTTGGGAGTGCAAAATAAAGAGTTCAGTACAAAGCACAAAGCATAAACGGTTGACCAGTTGATCGGGGGCCCATTATCAAAAGTTTGTTGATAAGCCCTTTTTAGGGTCATTTTGGGTCCAATTTAAGAGCTATAAAAGCTAAAAAGCCCTAGAAATTGAGGAAAACAAATTTGGGGGTTTCCTAGGGTGAAAATACCCTAGGAACCAAGTCTTTTGAAGAGTAACAACTTGAAGAAGGAGAAGATTTGAAGAGAAGAAGGACTTCATCTCCACATTAGTTTTATTTCTTCCTGCCTCATATTCCTCCTTTTTGTACATCTATGGTTGTATTTCTCCAATCATGAACTCGATTTCTGCTTAGGTTTTAGATGTAGTTTGTTTATGATTTATGTATTTGAACATCATTTTACCTTCTATTTGATATTTGAAGCACATTTTCATTAAATTCCCTATTTTATTCTTCATATTTGTCAATGATTATACACCATTGACATATTTGTAATTCAATTCGAGATCTAAGAAGTGAAAGTTGAATTAGACATGTTTGGGGAATAACATTGAAATTCTCATGGGTTTTGTGTGGTAATTAGGGTTAGGGCTTTGGGATTGAGTAGAGATGTAAAATACCTAAGTTCTATGGGTAGAATGTGGATTATCGAGAGAGATTCACATGTGCAATAGTGAAGCTTACCATTAATAGGTGATTAGAATGTCATTTGGGAGTAAATTGGATCATGATGCATGAGGATTAACCAAATGAAATCTAAACCCTAGGTTTTCGATCTTTCATTTCACTCATTTCACATGTTAGTTTAGGTTTTCAGTTTATTAGTTGTTTTTATTCTCATCTTCACCTTCTTCCATCATCTAGATAAAGTTAGAACTATTCTAATTTCATTACTTAGTAACCTAATCCTCGTGGGAACGATATTCTTACTTTTTACACTATATTACTTGAGGCGACACGTGCACTTGCGCATATAGGCGTATTATTTTATATACACACATTCGCACCTAACAGGTACTAAGGATATCATGTTGACATATCGGCTTACTAACACTCTTACGGTGGTTTGGTTTTAGTGATTCAAATTATACATGTTGTGTGGATGATAAAAATTCCACTTTTGGTTATATTTTTATAATGGCTAAAGGAGCAGTTTCGTGGAAAAATGTCAAGCATACACTTACAACTTCTTCTACTATGGAGGCAGAGTATGTGGCATGTTATGGGGCTACTTGTCATGCAATATGGTTGCAGAACTTCATTTCAGCTTTAGAGGTTGTTAACTCCATTTCTAGACTGCTAAAATTTTTTTGTGATAATTCTGTAGCTGCATATTTCTCTAGGAACACTAGGAGCACTTATCGCTCTAAGCACATTGATGTGAAGTTCTTTTTTGTTAAAGAGAAAGTTGTAGAGTCCTTCATTTCAGTTGAGCACACGCCTACGACTAGCATGTTGGTAGACCCACTAACCAAAGATTTACCTATCTGGTTTCAAAGAACACATCACCCGCATTTATCAAGCAGAAGATTAATTTTCTGTTATAGTGGAAGTTTTGTCTTTTCATGTATTTTTTAAGGAAAGCTCATTCATTTTCATTATTACATGCACATTTTAATGTTTGTCATTATCTTGTGATTTTGTGTCATTTTGATTAGATGAATGACATAATGATGTTTTTTATTCAATAACTCACACTTTGTCATTGTAATGCTTGATTAGTAAAGACTCGACATGCATAATTCTATGCATAATCTCAAAGTAGGCACTATATATGATCAAGTTATGACTATGTAAATCTCTCGATAAGATTTGAGTTACGCTTTGATTAGTAATACCTGATTGTGCACAATTTATGCATACTTTCGATATGTTAATTGTATATGATTGGTTATGACTATGTAAATCTATTGTGAGTTATAATTATGATGTCCAAATGGGAAAATGTTGGATTAATTTATTAATTATGGACTAAGTATAATCATGTTACAATTATAATTGTGTAATTGTGCATGTTAATTATGGGTCATTTATGAGATGGTTTAATATATATTAACTAACATGGTACCTACTTTGCTCTATCTTTTCCTCGCTTTGCAGTTCTCATTCGACCAAAAACTCAATTATTCTCAAGGCCTATATATATGCACATGTTCTGTAATTTTTAAAGGCTTGGTAGAACACGTGAAATCTGAGAAAAGAAATATCTTCGCTTAGTTGATCTCATCCCTTATAGATCTTGGGAGACAAATGACAGCCAATAATTCCAGATCCATGCCAAGTATGTTTTCTACATGCTACGAACTGATATGTTTATTTGTTTAATAATGTTTATATTGGATAATGTATTTATTGAGTTTTTATTATTATTAATCAATTGTTTTGGACTAATTAATAAATGCTCTTGATTTACAAATAAATCTACCACCCTCCACATAAAATGAACCTGCAAAATGAAGTTTATTTTCAACATCCTCCACATTTATTCTTATAAATGTAAATATAGAAATATTAAAGAGTTTTGGTAGAGAAAACGGTTGTAGTGGATTATGTAATGTAAGTATAAAAATGATAAAGAGTTCTGGTAGAGAAAACACTTTATTTAGTAAAAGAGTCCACAACTTTAGAAGATGCAAAACATAATATAAGCACTTGGTAAACTACTATAAATGACTTGTTTATTTTTAAATTTAAATAAAAAATTTCATATATATTTGACTAATGTTATTCAAAGAATTTAGATCTTAAAAATAAATTTTTTATCAAGACTTAATTTGAATCACTTCCCTGAAACGTTCTTTAATATTTAATAAACTTTCATAATATTAATTTTTTTTTAAATTATGATTTTGCTTTGATATGTGTTTGTTTTGTTACTTAATTTTAAATAGAACTTAAAAATTTAAATTTAAAAATATTTGTCAAAAAAATGGAACTTAAAAATTAAATGTTATTTAGTTTTTTTTCTTTGACAACTAAACACTTTCTGTTAACATAAGAAATTATCCTATCGATCTCGAAATCAGACCTCTCCTCTTACTACGTCCTACCTTTTAAATTCTCAACGTTTCATCAATCGTGCCTGTAAACGACAATGTATACAATATTATTTAATTATCTTAAATGTTTAATTATTTGTTTTTGTAATATTTTATTTGTATAAAGTATTAAAAATTTAAAAAAGTCAATATATTACTTTTTCTATTTAGAAAAAGCTAAATATTTTGATTTTTTTTTTCTATTTAGCAAAAAAGTCTCCAAAAAGTTTGATTTTATTTTTTCTATTTAGAAAAAGAGTCTCCAAAAGGTTGTTAAAAAAAATAGAAAAACTAATGTATTGATTTTAATTAAAAAACAAACAAACTAATGTATTGATTTTTTGTAAAAAAATTAAAAAAAAAACGAATACCCTTGGCTTTAACTTTTTTTTTTTATAGCTAAACATTTTAATTGTAACGTCTCAAAAATACCCTAGTATTTTTATAATATTTCGCTATGTGTTTGGTGTGTATAAATTCAAGCAAATCGGGATTTTCTTCCGGTATTGTTAAATGATCATATGTTAAACGTTAAATGATAAATGATTGACACATTCAATTAATCGAACCTAAAATTTACCCAAGTGTTATGGGCAAATGGGAAAAATTATCAAATGAGGACCTAAGGGTCATTTATGATAAAGAAAATATGTCTAAGTGTGAATAGTGAGAATTGAAGTGCAAATAGAGAAAATATATGGGTTATATGGCAAATTGGGAGAACTTAACTAAAAAAAATGGGTTTTAAAGCCAAACATGGCCTTATGATGTTAAATGACTTAAGACCACATTTGGTCTATTGAATGGTCATTTGTGCAAAAACGTATTTGGAGATTGAGAGCGAGAAAAGCTAGGGTTTTGAGTGAAGATCAAGAGATTGGTGTGGAACTTGCTCTTTGGTGCAAGATCTTACAATAAAGTTCAAGGAGGAAGTTAGTGTTAAGTTTCCAAGAGATTCAAAAGAAGAACACAAACCCTAGAACTCTTCTTGTGTTTAGATTTGGGGAAAAACCCTAACCTTATGTAAATGTGATTTGATTGGTTGTAGATCGTTTCTTGTGGTCAGGAGCGAAGCCGAAGTTTTGAAGTGTATCATGATTGCAGATTTGGCTTGATCAGTTTTATAATGTTTGTGAAAATACAAGGCTTTCAAAGAGCTTGTTATGTACTCATTAAAACCCTCGTTCGCTTTACTATATGTTGCTTATAATTATCCAAATTAAGTGATTCCAATTGGTAAAGAACCATAAGAGCTAGAGCTACAAATGTATAAAAGGGACAAGGAGAAAATTGTAACTCTAAGGCTCCCGAATATGGGCTTAAATGTGAGTTTCGGGTAGCTCACAGGTATGCTATGTTTTGGGTGTAGTTGTGGTGTTTTGGCCATAAGTTGAGTTTCACTCATCCAAATTGAGTTATTCAAAATTATGGATAAACTAGACTTCTAGGAGAATAATTTACTTGAAGGAAGTGTGTTTAATTTGTAATCCCAAAGTGCCCATAAATCTATCAAAGTAGAGCTATGTGCAGATTATGTTTTGCAAATTAGAGTAGTCTAGATGTAAAATGCAATAACTTTAGTTTTGGTGATCCAAATTGGATGATTCCAATTGGAGAAGAAACCTTAGAACCATAGCTTCAAATGGGTGAAGGAACCATTACCAATTTATGGAGTTAAGACCCCATAAATCGAAAATAACAGTAGATGATCCAATGAGCTGGGCATATCGACTAGTTTGACATTAAAATGTCGTAATCCCGAGCTCAGGGTGATCCAAATGAAATGATTCCAATTCCTACTGAAAATAGACTCATAGAGCTATCATTTTCTTGTAGGAAACATGAGAAAAATATGACTCATGTGTCCCCAGAAAAGTTTGCAAGTGAAGGAGTATTGGGTAGACATCAACCTTAACCAAAAATCCTAAAATGCACAACTGATTTTTTCTTTCTTGGGTTGTTCTTTAATTGTGACATATTTGTGAAGGATTATGGGTTGGTGACGAGGAAGCTTGACCCAAGAATGGGATTTCGAGGATAGGAATCGAAGAGCAACAACCTTTTTGAGTTTGTTCTTCAATCTCTCTCTTGTTTCAAATTTGTGAAAGTTTGATCGAACAAATGGCATGCTCCATGCCGCTACAAGGGCTAAGTGGGAGGGCAGCCGGGGTTTCTCTGCATGCCGCAACATGTACCCTTGATGTTTTGTTTCATTTTGCTATTCGTTATTCCAGGACTTGCGTTCATTGAACTAATGAGGACCTTATAGGTGTAAGGAAAGGGTCTCATCTATGTTTGTAAGGCGTGAAAAATTATACCGCACTCGCCGAGCGTAAGTGAAGTTGAAAAACTTAATGCCCCTATGATGAGATAGTAGGTTCCTGAACACATATCATGGTAGGACTGCCTAAGACCAAATATTGAATGACATGGCACTTCTGTTACATGGGCAAGCACGTGATAAGATTTCAGATTTCTCCGATCGTTGCTTCAAGACTTCGCTAAGCTACCACACTGCTATGTGGGCGTGCACGTCTGATCGCTGAGATTCTGCAAGACTGCTACGACACTCGCCAGGTCGGGCAGCACGCTCATTAGTGTCACTCCCGCTTTATGCCACGCACTCAAAGACTGCATCGCACCTTCGGTACTTATTGTGTCAGGTCCTACCTACTTCTTATTACTCGGGCCTGTGTATTCAATCGCTATACACAAGAGCTCAATAACCAATAAGGTTAAAGTATAAGCTTGTTGTACCTACTGCAACTCTCGCACAAAGTAAGCCCCATAAGACCTACTGTGCAATTCGTATAAGTATAGCTCCGTGAACTCCTAATGAGATCTCGACAAGCTAAGTCATATAAGTACAAGTATATGTATTCGTTTGCTATATGAATTCATGCAAATTATGATATCTGCTACTATATATCTATTACTGTTATATGCCTACTGTAAAAGAGTATTAATGCATGTGTATATGTATAAGCCATATGTTTCCCACTAAGCGTAAAGCTTAGCAGGGTTTTAATCCATGTTAGTACAGAGGAGGACGTCCGTGATCTTTCGCATACTGCAGGGCTAGCACACTTGTAAGGGTCCATCACCTGTAGGTTTTGCGCTCTGATTTTGTAAATGTAAATGTACAGTTTTTGTATATGGATATGTAAATGGGACATGTATTGCCACTGTAAACACCACTAAGGTGGTAGTTTTATTTTGTATCTTTTTATACACAGATTCAGCTTATAAGACTCGGGTCCACCAATGTCCGGGAAAAGGCAAAGAGTCCCTGCATAGCCTCTCGCCTTCGCGTCCGCGGCAGGGCCTGGGCGTGAAACTGGGTGTTACGTGATCGTGACAGCCCGACGGACCGCCCAAATGACTGCCAGCTCCTAGCCCAGCCGAGCAGAAAAAGCAATTCAGCAAAATGTAGTGTAAAAACCCGCAAATTTCTACTTAACCCAACAACACAAAAAGGGGAAATCTTCCATTTTAAGGCCACAAAACAAACTGCTTTATTTCTCAAATCCTCTTGGTAGGAGAGACTGGTGGAACAACTGAAGAAAGAACATGAATTCCAAACACAGATTCTGCAATTTTGGAACAAGTGACATAGTTTTAGGTACATTAACTTACTGGAGACAGGTTTGATTCTTCCGAAACTCAAATCTGAATCTTGCAAAGACTCAAATTTCCATCTTTTTAGGTGTTTGAGTTTGAGATATTGCATCTAGAACTTCCTTTCTTCTCTCCATCTTGAGGAAGGCAGAATTTGTCTCTATTGTCACACCTAGATACAAAGCGCAAGAGTCAGGACGTTAATTCCCCATATTTTATACTTTATGGTGCCTATACCTTCAAAGGTATGAGGAAGTCAAGAACCCAACCTATTATAGCACAAAACTCAACATCAGCTTTATCAAAAACAGAGGAATATGAAAATAAAAGGGTAAAAATTTCAGGTTGAGGAATCCCCTTGTAAGATGGAAAAACAATGCTAGTTCCCCAAACCCTAATGCCTCCTTTCAAAAAAATTAGGAGCTTTGCTTCCTCTAAGAGTATTTTGAGCATAGGAAATGTCCTGGGTCTCCCTTCAAATCATCCTGCACAAGTGAATTGTCCTTACTATGACATGAACCTAGTACCCCTTCCTTCCTTGGATGTCATACATTTTTAAACTTTGAAGGCTCTACCAACTGAGCTAGACATATAGACGGACCAAGTCTATCTTGTTTGTCGTATATGCTTCCATAGTTGACCTCCTTGTTGCTCCTCCTTATACTTCTCCATGGGTCATCGAGCCAAAACATTGAGAAGGTGAGAAGGATGTAAACATGACCGTCTCCCACAACATCCTTGTACGGCTCTTTATTTCCCTACTACAACAATCACAAATTCATTCTTGAATATCAAATCTCAGCCATGTGTTGCCAACGATCAACTCAAAGAGCACAAACTTGTAGCTATGGTCATCTCAGAAAGAGTCGTTGCCCGCACTTTTGCTTTGAAACCACCTAATCCACAAGCTTTTTTCTTGACTTCCTGCACGCATAATTGGAAGGTAGCAATGTAAGTTATGAGATTTTCTCAATTCCACTTGACATATAATAAGTGTGTGTTCTTAGATATTGTCTCTAGTGTGTTCGGGCTCTAATGTTCAGTGAGTCCGGACTTCACTTGGTGTGTCTGGACTCAGTTCCTGAAGTTGAGAAGCTTTTCACATTCGGACTTTGTGGGGTAGTTCGAACTCCAATATGGGGAAATCAGTGTGTAGGAGAAATAAAAATATATATAAAATAAAATAAAAGTACACACTCTTTTATGTGGTTCGACAACTTGCCTACGTCTACGGGGTTGTGCCAAGATGTAAGGATTTTCATTGATCTGATTAAAGGTTTACAATTAGTCTTATGTGGTATGAGACTCCCTTACCCATGACCTTTCTTGAAATCTATTCACTCATAGTGGAATTCATAATGAACTCCCACCATTCACCTCTCTATAACATTACACACCCAATCCCACATTACATTAATAAAAAATGAATAAATTAAAAAACATCATCTTTCACCAAAGGTGAAAGGTTTTTAACGTGTAATACCTCAATTGACTATCTGCACTTCGCACTCCTTCAACACGTCTCGACAGATCTCATTCTTCTTCAAGAGCAATTGTAGCATCCGTGATTGCCAACTTCTAAAAGCCCTAAATTTATAGTCTTTGGAAGTCTTGATAGGGTTGGATCATTATCCTAATATGACTCCAAATCCAACCTTTTATTTTATGTACTTCCCTTTAAGCTATCCTAGCGGAATAAGGAAGCTTGTAGCCTAAGTATCCTCTTTAGATTTAAAATCTAATTTGTTTCTAATTCTAGTTTGATAGCTTTAAAGTCCGGATTTTTGAGATTTGATCATTATCCTCTTGCCAAATAGATCTCAGGCGTGTTGGTACCTTGCTCCTTAAGTACCTTGGCCTTCAAGCTTGTAAATTGCCTTGCGTCCCACATGTGTTCTTCCCTAGTCTAGACTTCCCAAGTCTAGCGCGTCCTTGCACGTGGGACGGCCTTAGTCCGAACTTAATTATGGTTCTTCTAGGGACGAGATGTTTAACCCATCAAATCATCCTCAGATTTCATCTTCTAAGTAGCCATCTTCTTGTAGAATACTGGAAACGAAGATATTGACAATTCTAAACCCAATAGATTCCAAATCTAGTTTGATAGTTTTGATTATTAGATTAGAGAGCTTTCCATTATCTGTAGGAGGCTGATAAATCCTAGTTTATCTTGATGTTTCTTCCTAGAAGTCGATAGACCAAAGGAGTCCTCTCTTGAGAAGAGTCCTATACTGTTCTAACTCTCATTCGAACTTCATCCAGGGGTTGAGTCCTATTCCAAGTAGAATCCTTCACCCATCATGATCTGCACAGATCAAACCATGTGGCATAGTTCTACACTCTGGTAGTCTTCAAGCATCAGATCACATGACTTTGGCTTGTAACAAAGTCTCACATTATCTAATTATGAATTTCAACATTATCTCTTTACTGAGATTATCTCCAAGCTTTCACAACAGGAATTAGTATACTTAGGCACCAAGAAATTCTCTTTAGAGTGGAGTCCTACTTGTGTTCTAACTTTATCCAAGAGATTATCTCCTAGGTGGATATTCTGACCTTTAACATTATCCATAGGATCTACAAAAGTTCTAACCTCTTCAATTTCTTTCTTCTAGTTACCTTGGGCTCCAAGAGACCAAAACTGATTTGAGTTCCAACCCAGTTCCGACTCTCTCGAGGGACTTCATGTTTAAACCTTCAAATCTTCATTAAACTTGAACTTCGAAGTACACATCTTCTTGTGAATCACTAGGACGAAGATAGCGCCAATTCTAAACCCAACAATCTCCTCATTTGGCTATGTCTTCGGCAAAAATTATTTTTCAAGAATGAATCAAGAAGATGTAATGGAGAAAAGGCAAGTGACACTTGATATCTTTGATGAAGATACTACCAGCCATTCATTCCATGTACCACCTTAGTACAACCCAACGTATAATAGAAGGAAAAACAATTTACCCCCCATCTCGCTTCATTCTTCTACTCTCCATTTTTTTGTTGAAGATCAAAACTAAGGGGATTGAGAATACACCGCTAAAAAAATCTTTTTTCTCCTCCTTAATCCAATGCTTCGTCATCCTTATTAATCTAGAAGAGTAGGTTACGCAGTTGGGACTATTTTAGTTCTTCATGGAAAGGAGTGGCTTCTTCTCTCATTTTCTAAATGTTTTGGAGTTGAAACTCCACCAACTAGTTGCTGCTCATGAAGATGTTGTAGCATCTCCTCATACATCCCTTCCGAAAAAGTCATGACTTCCTCCGTTTGAACTTGAAACTCGAAGGGGTAGAAGGATCATATTCAGAGTTTGTAATAGAAGGAGAGATCTTCTTCTTACCTGTTTCCTTGCTTGACTGAATGTCTTGCAAGTTGTGTTCTTGGTACAACTTATAATTGTTTCTCAACTTACTAAGAGAAGGGCCAAGGATGTCAAATAGTCACTAACCGCTTGTGTTGCTCATCTAGGATCTCATAGATTAAATATGGGCATCCTAAAATCATCTTGGTGGCATTTGACTTAGCATGTCTCAAAATGTGTTCGAACACCATCTTGCCAAGGTAGAACTTCTTCTTGAATAGGTTAAAGGACATCAGTTGGAGCAACTTGTGAGGCAACATTTGCATGGGAACACCTAAAAAAAAACTTCCTCAACTCTCCGCATCTTTCTCTTTTCTTTATTTTTTTTAAGGAAAGAAAGGTATCAAAGAACAAATGGATCTAATGAGGATTTGAGAATCTCAAAACGTGTTGCATCCAAGCCCTTGGTGAATATATCAGCCAATTGAGTTTCAGTTGATATGTACCTTAGATCGATGATCTTTTTACGGTTAGAAGATGACTTTCTTTGGGACATGCTTGGTACCTTGCACAAGCTCCCACACTATAAAGGGTGTGACCAACACCATTACCAACTTTATCTCGGGTAATCTTTTCATGGGTCCCCGGTAGGAGTCCTTCCATGCTTTGTCATATCAAGTATGAACTTACTATCTAAGTTCTTCAAATATTTGACTTGAGAGACAAAGGTGTTGGAGCTGGTTTGCCTTACTTGAAGTCTAAGAAAGTAAGTCAGTTCACCAACCAAGCTCATTTCAAACTCGGTGCTCATGTGTTCCACAAACTGTTCCACCATCCTCTAAGATGTGGATCAAAAGACTATGTCAATCTCATAAATTTGGACCATAATTACTTCTCTTAGGCTCCCTATGATAAAGAGAATGTGATATGCTCCCCCTCAAGTATATCCCCTTCTCAAGAGGTACTCAGTTAGGCCTTTAACAGATACCAAGGCCTTAGAGCTAGTTTGAATCCATAAAGAGCCTCTTTCAGCCTGTAAACATGGCCAGGATGAAAGGGGGTCCTTAAAACCTAAGTTGTGCCACATATACTTCTTCATTCAAGTTCCCTTTCAAGAAGGCACTCTTAACGTCCATCTAATAGAGTTGGGACTAAGTGTTGCCTTGAGCCGCTAATGTTGCCTTATACCAGGTGATGTTGCTCTTCTGATCAATCCACTTTGTTCAATCACTCACATGATGAGACTTTGATATTGAGTCTTAGACATTATTGTGTTTGTACTGAGTTGGGTCCTTCGGCATGACATTGATCTAGAATTCATCATTCAATGCCTTTTTATAGTCTTCTGGATCACCAATAATATCAAAGATAAGATGATTCTTTTCAATCTTTATAAACGTCTCATGAGTTTGACTATCAAACTATCTTCTAGAGTCCCGTTTATTCAAATGTTGGCTCATTCCAACTATAGTTCAAACTTCCTCTAGGATTGGGCACTTCCCTCTTTAGTCCCTGTTATTTAAAATATGGATCTGACTACTAAAATCAAGAAAGAGTCAGATATTGTTGCTTACCTTTCCAAATCTCGTAAGAAGTCATGAGAGTTCCATGTCATAGGTAAATCTGATTTAGGATGTAGCATGTTGTATTTATGAGTTCTACATAGATGTACCTTTTTTCAACAATGCTTTCCAGTTGCATGTGTCCCATTAGGTCAATGTGGAGAAGTTCTAACACTCTAGTCATAGAGGTTAGTTGGGACTTCGTGTGAAACGACTTGGTTTGTTTCCATAACTAACATGGTTCGCACATCCTGTCAAGTACATTCTTCAGATCATGGATTCCATCATTTTCTTCGTCACTCCCATCTAACATCTTAAGGAACTAGAGCAAGGACTTGACTAGTCTAAACATCTGTTGAGGCTTCTTCTAGAACTTCCTACTTTTGACCTTCTGCTGCTGTGTTTTTCAAGTGGGTGATGAGTGCAACTGGTTCACTGAAGTGATCTTCCCTTTCCTTGCTTCCTTCGTGGATTACTTGCAAAGTGTCCTCAGCTTCCTTTACCAATTCAGAAGTTTTAATAGACTAAACTGTCTCGAATCCACACCATATTGGATAGCATTGAGAGCCATCCAATTGTTAGTTGTTGATTTGTCTTCTTCACTAGTCCACTGTAACACCCCAAATTATACCCTAGTAGTTTATTACATGTTTAGGGTATAATAAAAGTAAAATTTGTATTTTCCGGAAATTTGTGTATTAAGGGTAAATTGGTAATTTTCTAATTAAGGACCTAAGAGACAAGCAAGATGAAAAGTATATATGTTATTATAAGAATTTGAATAAGTTGATTTGTAAATAGAAGAAAGTGGGAGGACTAAAATGAAAAGAAGAGAAATTTGGGTGTGAGAAAGCTAGGGCTTTACGGTGGGAGAAAAGAAGAGAAGAAGAGAAGAAGAACAGAAGAGAAGAAGAGAAGAATAAGAGAAGAGAATAAGAAATTAAGGTTTGGAATTTGATACGGGTTAGTTTGGAAATTGATATTGGTTGGTTTGGAACATCTTATTTGTTTAGAACTTTTGTTTGGAAACTATATGTGTAAGGATTATGTATGGAAATATCTCTTTGTCTAAGTTGTGTAGGAAAAATCCTATTAGAAGTGTTGTTGGTTGGTATAAGATGAGTTTTATGGTTTATTTGGAGTTGGTTTTGGTTTGGAAGGAAATTTCCGATGAAAATGGCCAAAACTAGCCATTTTTGTTTCTGTTCGACACCCCTACGCCTAGGCGTAGGAGGGCACGCCTAGGCGGAGGTCCCTACACCTAGGCGAACCCGAGCCCAAGTTTTCTGAATTTTCTGGTCCGCCTAGGCGGAGCACTTCCTAGGCGTAGCATTGCTTCACCTAGAAACCTAGGAGTCCTGCTTTGGCTCCTCTCTTCCATTAATTCTAACAATCATCCATTTGATTAATGAGGATCCTAATAAGTGAATGAAAGGGTTCGTACAAGTATAAAAATTATATGAAAAATGTTATGTACTGTCGCCCCTGGGGCGATCCTGCCTTTGGGCAAGCCACCATTTGCTAATGGATTGAGAATAATATAACGAAGTTCTAAAACACATAATCGTATGCCGCTAAGACCAAATAGTGAATGAATAGCAATATCCGTTTCGTTGACACTCGTTGCTACGACACTTCGCTACATGGGCGTACACATCTCCGACAAAGGATTCAACACCGCTAAGCAGGCTACGACACTGCTTACGCGGTGCGTGCACGACCGATCGCTAGTTTCTAAGACTTCGCTAGTTTTATGGCGCTTCGTTCGCGGGTAGGCACGTCTTCTGCTCAAGATCGCATCATAGCCAGGGTACCTATCGTTTCAGGTCCCTATCATTCATTATTACTGGTCAATGCATGCATATACTTATATGTTGTCTATCTGAATAATATGACATGTGCAAACATTTATATGATAAGAATATGAATAATAAACAAGAAGAAAGTATAAGAAATCAGTTCTACTCTGTAATGTACCTACGGGTACCTTCTATACAAGATCTCTGTTCTGAACTCCTACGGGAAATATAAAATTTCAATATAAGAAATTACGTTATACGTGATCCCCAGAATACGGACTACCCTAGTGGTCATAACTATTATCCGTTTCCCACTAAGCTATGCCTTAACACAGCGCTTATCCAGCAGAGACGAAGATGACATCCGTGGCTGCTCAGATCGCTCTGGAAAAAATAACACAATGTAAGAAGTCTACCCGACAGTTTTTGTCTCTATTTTGTAATATAAATGTAATAGTTTTGGTAATAGTGGAATTTGTATAAGTATAAGTAAATGGGAATGGGACTCAGGAATGTATATGTATAGGACATTTTAAACACCACTACGGTGGTAGTGCAAGAAGATTTATTTTCTTATTATATATATATATATATATATATATATATATATATATATATATATATATATATATATATATATATATATATATGAAATGGACCCACCAATATCCAAAAAAAATAAAGTTAAAGAGTCACAAAGCCCCATTGCCAAGGCTCTCTCTTCGCTCTTAAAGTGGGTAGGGGCGTGACATCCACTATGAATTAGTCTTGACCATAGTTTTCCCATCATCATCTATCTTTGTTGGAGGACACCATCCTATCAATGCTGATCTCCAGACTTTCATATCAAAAGATCTAATGAAGACACACATCCGAACATTCCAATCTTCGTAGTTTATCCCATCAAGTAGGGGAGGAAGACTTATAGATTCACATTCCTTCATCAATTCCATCTCAAACTCACACACATATGAGTAGAGAAATCCAAGGATCTCACTTTGTAACTTAGAGTGGTATGCTTTGATACCAATTGACAGATAATAAGTATGTGTTCCTGGACATCGTCCGTGGTGTGTTTGGACTATGATGTGCAGTGAGTCCAGGCTTTGCTTGGTGTGTCAAGACTCATTTTCGGGCTGAGACGCTTCACATTCGGACTCAGGGGGTCAGTCTTGCACTTTATGTAAAGTCTAAACTCCAATGTGGGACTCCACCAAAGATAAGACGTATAAAATATATACGTAGTAAAATAAAAGTGCATACACTCTTTTACGTGGTTCTATTAACCCGCAGATACGTCTGGCCGCGTGCCTAGATGCAAGGATCGTACACCCCAAATATATCCTAGTTGTTTTCACATGTTTAGTGGTGTATTTGTAGGCATAAATTAAAATTTTCGTAAATTAAATGCTAAAATGAAAAAGAAACCCTAAAATTGTGTACAAGACTTAAGGACAAAACGTAATTTGTCCAAAAGGGGCATCAAATACATGGATTAATAAGATTAGAGGCTAAAAATACAATTATGGAAATTAGAATACAAATAGTCAAAAGCGGAAGGACTAAAGCTAAATAACCAAAAAACCTTCACTATTGAGGAGGAGACCAAAATAATTCATTCGTCTCCAAACAAGGCTTACTGAAGTTAAGAGGAGGAGGAAGGAGAAGAAGAGGAAGAAGGAGAGAGATCAAGCCAAGGTATGGATTCTTGTATGGATACATGACTTTGGTATGGAATTGTAGGGATTTTGGTATGATTTTTGTACACAAACTACTTGGGTATGGATTGCTAGGGTTTTCTTTGGAGATTAATTGGTTCCCTTTTCTAGGGTTTTGTTAGGAAGACATCCTAACTCTAGATTTAAGGAAGTTCGCTGAAAATCCATAGTTGATAATGTTTAGATATGAATCTTCACAATTCCAAGGTTTTGTAGAATCAAGAACTCGTATGAATCCCGGATTCTTCTGACTAATTAAAAGCAATCAGGAGTTGTTTGAGGATTTCATATTGATTGATGAGGAGGAAATAGAAGAGAATTATGGAAGAAAAGTGCATGAAAATGGTGAAATTACCATTTCGGGCAAATTTCGAAGACTCAGACCGGCACACTCAACCCCAGACTCTGCAGACAGTGATGCAAGAGCTAAACTCGGTACTCCCGCACAGCCTAAACTCCAGACCGGTACAACCCTCCGTAACCGAACTCAGACAGTATTGTGTCGAGGCCGCACTGCACAGTGGTCCCCGCAGCCCCTCGTTTTTAGCTTCTGCTTTTGCGTATTTAAGCCAAAATACGCGCATTCCTAAGTATAGAAAATGATGAAATTGCTTGCAAATGTACTGCATCACACTGATGGAGCAGTTCATGCCCCGATAATAAGATATAGAAAGCTTCAACACATACAATCGTAGGAATGCCTAAGACTAAGTATTAAACGATACGACACTTCATGACGCAAGTAGCACGCCCCCGATTATACTTCGCAGATTCCCGATTAGTGCTCCTAAGACTCGACAATTTGCAGACTTCGATAGCTAAGTTACGGCACTCCTATCCCTGTTAGCACACACTCGTCCCGTTAGCACGACACTTCGCCCCGATTAGTGCTACAACACCCGCTCCGCAGATCCAAGACCTCGCCAGGCTACTAAGACTTTTGCATCGACAAGATCTTCTGATACTTATTAAAGTCAGGTCTTTACACTTTGCCAGCACCGGCTCCATTCCCATAGTTATATGATAATAATCCGATAATGAATAAGAGGAAACAAATGTGTATCGCTCGATCCGTAATACCTTCCGTATCAATGTTAATAAGCTCAGAATCTCTACTCTGAGACCCGAATAAAATACAAGTCCGCTATAAGCATAAGTTCAATAAAATAGTTTTTGTAACTCCTAATAGAGACCCGAATAAACATAAGTCTCGTTATACATGCTTACGACAAGATTAAGCTCGGACTCCTACGGAGATCCGACAAGTATAAGCCTCGTTATAAGCATAAGTACTTGTGAGTAAGTCTATGATATGAATGCACAGAATTTATGATATAATCGTTATTGTTATATGTCGAACATAAATGTACACGCATATTACATATGTTTCCCACTAGCCAGAAGCTTAACACGCAGTTTTTAATCCGCGGTAGGAACAGAGAAGACGTCCGAGAACTTCCGCATCCCCACTGTGGCCAACACACGAGTAGGTTCATCAATCAGAGGTCCCATGCCCGACGCGAATCAGAACGTGATACTAATACGTGAATGTGACTCAAGATCGCACATATGACACTATAAACACCAATTACTAAGTGGTAGTTTTACTTTGGACTTTTGTATATGATATGTTGATATATTATAAGACTCGATGGTACTAATCTAATTAAGGCGTGAAAGAGCCCCAAAGATATGTCGCTCGCACCGAATCCCTGGCTCGATCCTACTCCGCCCGACCGAATCGGGTGTGACAAGGATTTTCACTCATATGATTCAAGGTTTACAATTAGTCTTATGTGGTACGAGACTCACTCTCTACCTATGGCAAACATAATCACTCATAGTGAAATTTATAATGAACTCTCTCCATTCCCCTCCCTACAGCATTGCACATTCAATCCCACATTACATTAATAAAAGATGAAGAAATTAAAGAACATCATCTTTTACTAAGGGTGAAAGACTTTTAATGTGCTATACCTCAATGGAGTATCTACACTTTGCACTCCTTCAACACGTCTCGATGGATCTCGTTCTTCCTCACGATCAATTATAGAATATGTGATTAGCAACTTCCCAAAGCTTTGAATTTATAGTCTTTGGAAGTCTTTATAGGGTTGTATCATTATCCTAATATGACTCCATATCCTACTTTCTATTTTCTGTACTCCTTTAAGCTATCTTAGTGGAATAAGGAAACTTGCAGCCAAATTATCCTCTTTAAAATAGAAATCTAATTTGTTTATAATTCTAGTTTGATAGTTTGGAAGTCTGGATCTTCTGAGATTTGATCATTATCCTCTTGCCAAATAGATCTCAAGCCTATTAGTACCTCGCTCCCCAAGCACCTTGGCCTCTAAGTTTGTAGACAACCTTACATCCCTCGTGTGTTCTTCCCTAGTCCGGACTTGATTATGGTTCTTCCAAGGACGAGATGTTTAACACATCAAATCTTCCTTAGATTTCATCTTATAAGCAGCCTTCCTGTAGAATACTAGAGACGAAGATATTGGCAATTCTAAACCCAATAGGTTCCAAATCTAGTTTGATAGTTTGGATTATTAGATTTGAAGGCTTTCCATTATCTATAGGATGCTAATAAATCCTAGTTTATCCCAATACTTCTTCCTATAAGTCGAGAGACCAAAGGAGTCCTCTCTTGAGTAGAATCCTATGCTCATTCTAACTCTCGTTTGAACTTGGTCCATGGACCGAGTCCTATTTCAAGGAGAATCCTTCACCCATCATGATTCATGCCGCATCCAAACACGTGGTATAGCCTTAACACCAGATCACATGACTTTGGCATGTAACAAAGCCTCGCATTATCTAATTATGAATTTCAGCATCATCTCTTTACTAAGATTATCTTCGGGCTATCGTAGCAGGAATTAACATACTTAGGCACCAAACAATCATTTTTAGAGTGGAGTCCTACTTGTGTTCTACCTTCATCCAAGAGATTATCTCCTAGGTGGATTTTATGATCTTTAACATTATCCATAGGATCTAGAGAAGTTCTAGCCTCTTCAATTTTTTCCTTTTAGTTACCTTGGACTTCAAGAGTTCAAAATTGATTTGAGTTCCAACTTAGTTTCGAATATAGTCCCGACTCTCTTTAAGGATTTGGACTTCAAATTTTTATTAAATTCAACCTTCGAAGTAGACAACTTCTTGTGAAGTACCAAGAACGAAGATATAGTGCCAATTTTAAACCCAATGCCACTGTTCACAAAATTCATTATTATTTTATTCACTAGAAAATTAATATCTTTTTGCTTTTGTATAAATTACAAGAAATAATGAATTTTGTATTGGCGACCATGTTGGCTACGGCATGGTGTAGTCCCAATGCCCACTCACTCAAGCTTCCGTCCGGTGACTGATGTGTATATAAAATAATGTCTACACTTCTGAAAGTTTGTCTCTTGGGATTTTGGTTACATAAATTATAGTTGGCCACTATGATTTTAAAATAGTTAAAATTGTTGTTGATGTTATGGTTTTAGGCTTTAAGTTAAAATCATGGTTATAAATTAAATTTTTTTTAATCCTTTATAAAATTTTAAGAACTATAATCATTAATCATAACTTTAACTTTAACTTTAAAATGGTAACCACCAATCATAGTTTTAATTTTAAATATAAAATCATAGTTACCACTCATGTTTTTAACTATTTTAATTATGTCTAGCTTAAGTAACAAAAAGTTCATCATTAAAATATGTAAAAAAGCATAGAAAGGGATCATAGATTTGAGTTCAAGAAACAATTAATCTTGAAATAGAGTATATTAAAAAAATCTATTTTAAAAAATTAAAACTCGTAATTAGCAAGTATGGTTTTTGTGATTTGAATTTTTATGTGGTAAAAATAGACTAGAATCATTGTTTTGAAATATGAATTATTTTAGGATTTTTTTTATTTTTTTTAAAAGGCCGAAGTGCCGACAGTCCACAAGGTGGAAGGTGCTGCAGGTCCCATAATGCCTCCGGTGGCGTTGGAGAAAGAGAAAGAGAGAGAGAGAGAGTATAATGGATAATGGATAATGGAAAATGGGGCCGTGATGAAAATTTTCCCACTTTGGTTTCTTAATTCTTATTATTTCTCATCAAATTTAATTATTTATTAAAACAGGCGGTGACCATAAGACGTCGATTTAATTCCTTTATTCTATTTGTCCACGTCATATTGGTTTGTTTTCGTAATTAAATATACTCATCAGGGGCATTACTGAACTTGCACACCCTCTCTGGTAAAAACTAAAAACACGCAAGTATTTCCAACTCAGCGGGTCCTGGCCCCCCCCCACATTTCTAGAGTTATATCGTATTACCCAGGTCGTTCGATTCCCAACCCTTCCCCAACTCGAAACTTCTCCGATCAACCTCCGGCGGATTTTCACCTTTGTTCCAATCATATTCCGGTACGATTCTGCGCTTTTTTCGTCTTTTTTTTTTGTTAATTTGAATCGATCGTCAAATCGCGCACCACGAATATCTGATCCATTGGTTTTGTTGGAAGTCGCATCCATTGTGATCGGGTGTCAATTCAATTTTCAATTGTTTAATTTTTATTTGAGCATAATTAGGTTAATTGTTTGTTCGTTTGTTGGTTAATCAAGGTTGTTGAGAGATTCAGATCCAATATGAGCCAGGTATTCGAAGGATATGAGCGTCAGTATTGCGAGCTTTCTGCGAATTTATCGCGGAAGTGTACCGCTGCTAGTCTTCTTAATGGGGGTAAGACAAGTGTGGAAGAGGAATTTGTATTGGTTTGGCTTTTTATGTGTGTATAATTTAGAATTTTTTTGCCGCTTGGTTTATTGTTTTATAGTTCATTCATATTCCTATGTTAAGAATTAAGATGACTGATATGTAGGATTGGTTTCGAAGTTGTTAAACATATTTAGGCATACAATCTCTTAGTTTTACATTACTGCTAGTGGACTTGAATGGAGATTGAGAAATGATAAATATAAGAGTTTGCGGTTGTCAACCAACAAATGGGCAAATTTGGGTCCGGAGAGCCATTATCTAATCGACAAAACAAAAATTCAGTGGTTAGAAAACAATATGCAATTCATGTCTTCTTGAACTGTGTTTGGTGGGTCGATCCCTTGGTTCTATGCAATTCATGTCTTCTTCTTCTTCTTCTTCTTCATGCTCATGAGTCAGGACCCATTTTAATGCTGGTGTATGCACCTAGTCAACTTCCCTAGAGTTAAGCTCCACTTTTTCACGAAAGAACCAGTTTCCTTGTGAACTTATTCAAAAGTGATGGAAACTTATTCAAAAGTGATGGCCATATTAAAGCAATTCTATTTCTCATATTGTAAATTAACCCCCAAAAACCAAGAGTAAAGCCCCATTTTGTTAGGTGTGGCCTTTTGGTAAAATCTTCACTTGTGTAGATCTAGCTTCTGTAAGTCCCTTGCAAAGGGCCAGAGCCTCACTCAAATAGCATACCTACAACTGCGAGGAGCAGAGAATCTCCAAAATGGCTTCTAAAAATATCTCTATTTCCTGGTTGTCCTGAATTTCCTGAAGAACCATGATCATAACTATCATAGGAGAGAAGAGTGCATTGTATACACTGTGTGTACTTTCTTCTTTAATGCATTTTTAAATTGACCTATAAAAAAATAGGAGAGAAGAGTGCCACTCTTAGAAGGAATATAATAGCCTTCCACTAGTCCCACATATCCTAGTCCTTAAAAATAATCACTGAAAAAGAACTCTTAAATTATTTTTTCAAATTAGCCCATAGGAACATAAGGAAGTTTAATTTCTGGTGATTTATAGAGGAACCAATATATATATATATATATATATATATATATATATATATATATATATTTTAAACAATTTTTTGTGGTGGGAATGTTGTTTAGAGTAGTCATGCAACTGGATGCAACTAGTGAAGGTGGTTGGAACCCAGTCTTTAAAAGGCCTTTCAACGACTGGGAAGTGGATGAGGCATAAAGCCTATTTATGTCGGCTTGGAAGATCACATACACTAGAAGGAAGGCGCCAGATAGGGTGGGAGGTGGAAGTTGTTGAACAACGGAGATTTCTTACGTAGTTGAGCCTTTGGGCCTTAGTTTGGCAGTTGATTTGGAGGTTTTGTGTTCAGCCAAAAATCATCTTTTTCACTTGGGAAGCTTGGGGGAGAATTTTGACCCTAGATAAGCTTCAAATGAGGGGTGTGTGTCCAGTGAATAGATGTTTTCTATGTCAACAATGTGAGAAGTCGGTAGATCATCTTCTACTCAATTGCAGCAAAACGAGAGTTCTTTGGGAGTTATTTTTTTCTCTTTTAGGCGCCATGTGGATCATGTTAGGCTCAATGCAGGAGATGCTTTTGGGTTGGAATGGTGCTTTTGTTGGCAAGAGAAGGAAGAAAGTTTGGCAAGTAGTTCCTTCTTGCTTGTTTTGGACAGTGTGGAAGACTAGAAATAGAATTGTTTTCAAAGATGATTTTTTGTCCATACAGAAACTAAAATATTTTTTTCTTTTTTTGCTTTGGTGGGAGACTAAGTTGTCTATAGAGAATGGTCCTTTGACCTTAGTTGGGTTTATTGACTGGGTGGGATGTAAGTGATTGAGCGGCTGCTTTGTATAGGGGTTTTTGTTTTTTTGCATGTTGAGGGGCTAAGTTATTTTTGCTTGTTCTCTCTCTTGGGCTCAACTTTAGCGCCCTCCTCTAATATACTTCTCTTTATATATCAAAAAAAAAAAAAACATGTTTAGAGTAGTCAGAAGAGCCCTATATGATCTATAAAGGATTATATTAGGAGTTGGATGGGCTAATTCTGTACTTTTCCTTTTAGATGCATGGATTTAGAAAGTTAGGCCACATATTAGTAGCCTCTATGTGAGTATTTCTGATGAGTGGAGAGTGCAAAAATTACAAATCCAGTTCTTAATCTAGTGGATACTTTTTTTTTCCTTGTAAAACATATTTATATTGACTATACCACCATATTATATGGTGCATGGATATGGTTTCTTTTAGATTCTGTTTAGAACTTCGTAACTGATACCTTGACTGAATGATGATAGAGGTTGATGGTGTTTTTCTGGTCTTGAGAATAGTTTTTATGAATTTGTTGTGTGGTTGATATGAATGGTTTGTATTTGGAGTTAACCAATCTTAGGTTTACTTATAATATAGACAATTTTTATATCCTTTTTGTTCATTGTGGTTTTATAACTAATAAGTGTTTTGTATATTCATGATTTACAGAGCAGAAGAAGCAGAAGGTTTCTGAAATAAAAGCTGGATTGGATGATGCTGATGCTTTGGTATTGTAGAAAATATTTTCTGTAGCTGAATATTTTTTTCTTGCTATGTAATTGGATCTATATAGTGTTCTTTTCCTGAATTTCACCAGATCCGGAAAATGGACCTTGAGGCAAGGAGTTTGCAACCAAGTGTAAAGGCTATGCTTCTTGCTAAGCTAAGAGAATATAAAACCGATTTAAACAATGTAAAAAATGAAGTTAAAAGACTCACATCAGCTAACACCAATCTGGCTGCCCGTGATGATTTGCTGGAATCAGGAATGGCAGACACAATGACCGTATGTAGTCTCGATCAATCTCTCTTTCACTAATTCTTGTTACTTTTGTGAAGCATTTATTCTATATATGGATCAATGTATTTCTTGATTGGCATACAAAAGATATACAAAATTGAGATCTGTATGGTTGCAACTATTTTTAATAGATTCAAGCATTTTATTTTTTTTATTTTTTTATTCTCTGAAGTGTGATAGGCATTTATTATTTTTTTACCTAGTTATCCAGTAATCACTCTGAAACTCTGTTTTTCCATGAATTATCAAAGTAATGTCAATGTTTAAACATCTTTCCTTATATTAATGGTTAGATTAAAACCCTTTTTTTCTTTTCTTTTTCTCTTTGTTTTTTTTCCTTTTTATCCCTTCAGGAGTTATTTCTGAATGTTGTGTTTTGGTGTCATTTTTCTTAATTTTTCATTAATCTTCATGACTCCCTAGCATCTGTGGTTTAAACTGAAAATGGAGTCAATCTGTCATGTACAAAGCATATTTTAATGGCTCTTCTTGTACTGGTACATGTGTCCTGACAAGACCCTGGCAGTGGTAACATCATAGGTTTCTATTCTAAATATTATTTGTTCTTAAAGAAGGAAAGCTCAAAAAATGTGCACATATATACACCCTTGGTATATGAAAATAATAGTCATGTGTCTTGCTTGAGATGTGTTTTAGGATCGAGCCTTCTTTCTTGCATGATTGTGCATCAAAGTCTTTTGTTTCATTGTTGTTTACCTTTTTTTGTTGCTAGCCTTTTCATTTACAAATCTGAGGGAACAGCATATGATTTTTTTTTTTTTAAAAACCAACTGCTTCTTTTTTTAGAACAGCCCTGTGAAGAAATACTGACGATACTCATTCTTATTTTATTGGACAGGTTTCTGCTGACCAGAAAACAAGGTTATTAATGTCAACAGAAAGATTGAACCAGTCCAGTGACCGAATTAAGGAGAGTAGAAGAACAATGCTTGAAACAGAAGAACTTGGTGTCTCAATCCTTCAAGATTTGCATCAACAACGCCAGTCTCTCCTACATGCCAATAACACAGTATGTCCTTTGCATGTGCTTCTGTTGGTTCATTTACCGTCTCATAGATTCATCAGTGCATTTTTTACCTTTTGGCTATATTTCATTTCTTGTTTTGTTTTCTTTTACTGGAAACAGGTTTTATGATTTTATCAAATGTCATAGTTTTATTTCTATCACTTCTATCCTGTTAATTGGTCTTTCATATTTTTGAGTTTCTAGAAAGTTTGAGGGAAAGAAAATAGACAGAAAAAAGAGTTCATTTCTTATTTTGTTTTCTTTTACTGGATTATAGGTTTTATCAGCTGTCATTTTTATTCTCATCACTCCCTATCCCATCAATTCGTCTTTCCAACTTGGGTGGGGTGTGGGGTGTTACTAATTATATTTATGCTTGGTTTAGTTTCTAGAAAGTTTTGAGGGAAAGAAAACGGTATAGACTTGTTCTCCTCTTCGGTTGTTCATGGAGAAATGAAAGGAAATAATATTAAATTATAAGGAACTTTAGGGGGGGAAAGTTGGGCCGAAATGCTTTCCTTATAATGTTTTCTTTCCCTTTATTTCTTTGTGAACAACCACCAAGGAGAACAAATTTATATTTTGTTTTCTTAAGGTTGTGTTTGGTTTTTGGGAAGTACTAGGGAAAGAAATAAAATAGTAAGGAAAATGATTTTCTTAAATTTGATTGTTTAATGAAAAATTAAATATAAACTAAATTACTTGAGAACTTACGCATTCTCATATTATTTAATTTTTATAATGATGAATTAGAATAAATAAAATTGTTTTGAAATAATTATAAAAAAAAAAAGGTTTGAAATAACAAATAAAAATAATGTTAGATTTTTAACTTTAATTTTGTTTTCCTTCCTTTTTGTTTTTTTCTATTTATTTTTTTTTTTCCCTCAAAATTTGCGGAGAACCAAACATAACCTGAAAGGAAAACGGAGGAAGAAAATCTTTTATACTCCCTCCTATTCTCGGCAGTGTGTTTTCCTTGAATTGTTTTTTATTAGAAAATCGTTTTACTTCGACATTTTTTTACCATTTATGTTGCACATCCTTATATAACCAAACATATTGCCTGTGCATGGCTGGCTTATGACTTCTCAGCCACTACTACAAGTTTAGCTCTTGTCAAATTTTTATCAAATTCAATGATAATCGTATTTTGTTGTACACAGCTCCACGGAGTAGATGACAATATTAGCAAAAGCAAGAAGATCCTGACGGCCATGTCAAGAAGGATGAGCAGGAACAAATGGATCATTGGCTCCGTAATTGCTGCCCTCGTCGTTGCAATCATTTTGATCCTTTATTTTAAGCTGGCTCATTAGCCTGGAATTTCGAATTCTTCCAACTTTGACATTTTTTTTTTTTTTTTTTATAAATTGGTATGTGTAATTGAGTACTCTACTCTCTCTGATTTCTATATAAATTCCATGTGTGTGCGGGGCATATGCATTGGGAGGATATATGCCATACATCTTGTGTTTGCAAGCCCTCAGTTCTTGACCTTACTCTTCCTCTCCTGGTTTTGCTTTTCCATTCTGTGTCTCGGACTTTGGATCTCGTTTTGGGGTTGTGTTTTATCTTTGTGTTAATACGAGCTTTGTGGAATTTCATGCGGTACCAAAGTAGGATGATATTCTCTTGTGCTACCTGCTCAGGCTTGGCAAAATTTGACACAATACGATCTCGACATGTTTTTTTTATTTGTGTGGGTTGAATATGATCGCGTTTGGATTAAATTTGTGTTGATCAGTGTAACTCATTTTTACACTCGTTTAATGAACGGGTTTTTATGTCAATTTATATAACATAAATTTGATCATGTGTTAACTTGTTTAGTTATTATGTTAATTAGTATTCAACCTAAATTGTTAAGTATTGATAAATTAATTGTAATTTATATTATTTTAAATTATTAAATGAATTATACGTGTTACACCCAATTACTAACCGGGTGATATTTGAATTTATTATTTTTTAACCTATTTATTAATAGTGTTGGGGTTGACGATTACACCCACCAACACGAATCGTCACTCTGCCATTCCACGTTATTTATTTCTTTTTCTTTCCAAAGGGATAGCCTCTAGTGGCATCTAAGTCATAGTCAAATGAAAGCGTATGGCTTCTCTCCTTCTACCCCCAATTGGAGTTGTTTACCATCATGTCCTTTCAATTGGAGTTATCAAGAGAATTGAATTACGAATTGGAATCCGGGGGGAAGAGAGTGTGGGTGCGTGGGGCTGGTCAAATGTTGAATAATGGCAGAGACCTGGTGAAGAAGCACTTGGATCATCAAACATGGGATTTTGAGATGAAACACCTTTTTTTCCCTCAAGGCTCAAGGCTGACTGCCGCCGCCGCCACCTTGCCTCATCAGAACATTCACAAAATGACATCTTCTCACAACACATCCGGCAACTCCCTTGATTTATAGAAGAAGACAAGACAATGTTAGCCTAACACACACACATAAATGTCATACAAAAATTAGCAAATACTTTTTGCAATAGAAAATATAACGTTAACCTCTTCTGCTTCCGAGAGTTATAATTTGTGACTTCCGATAAAATTTTCTATTGGACTTTGGTGAACTGAACCTAGTAGTACTCCATGAATATTATGCATAAACATGAATAGTAAACCTTCCTCTCAGCACTTCCAAAAGAGTTGGAACTTTTCTTCACACTACATTTTCCAATCAGCTTCTCCACGCACATACCCCTGCAAGCAAAGACAGGATGCAAGGATGCCCTTTGATTTAAGAGGAAAAAGCATCATATCATGTATGTATCACAGTTTGGCGGGCCCCCCTCCCCCCGGAGAAGCCCTCAGAAAAGTTGAGAGCTAATCGTTTCACCAATAAGATTTAGTTCCCACCATGCAGTCCAAACCCGCGGTTGCAAAATAAGAAGCAAATCACTTATCAAATTATCCACATTGGTGACAGTGACACCATTCCTGCCCTCCAGCACCTGCAAGAACGCCCAGAATGGTTGCTGGAAGCTTGTTAACCATCCTGCTACAGCTACTTCAATTCCTGTGTGAAATGAAATTTAAAAGTGGAAACATGGAATTTCCTCAACAAAGATGGCAGGCATCCAAGTTTATGATAGTAAAGCTGGAATGTTCCAACTCCCAACACACAAACAGTCTTGGCAAAGTACTACTATGTTGGATCAACGGTAGTCAGAATCAAATGTTGCCTGTAAATGAATAAGTGATTCATATGCTGACACAAACTACATGTAGGTTTTTTTTTTTTTTTTGAGCTGGTTAAATTGATATAAAACTTTTAAATAGTTCAGAAAGCAAAAGGAAGAAAATGTCAAGGGTGGTTTCAATACATTTGACCAGGCAATGAAACCCCATATGAAGTTACCTTCTCCTCTTCTTCAAGAGAATTTTCAAGAATCTATCAGCTTTGGGCAATTCCACAGAACCATAGATTTGCATACGAAAAATGATAGACAGCATATGGAGCTTCTGGGCCATTATTCCCCAACCTGCAGGTGTGAACCCTGATCAGAAAGTTCGTCACGTTTGTGTTTTTCCAGCCATCTCTTATTTTAAGTGAGGTGAGAATCAGTGATACTTCTGGCCTTAAAAAACAGGATAAGCAACAAATGGCAACATTCTCCACCCCACTTCTTTAATGGGCAAGTGGACGAAATGGACATTGGCATGCTTAAAGTAGTGTATACCCCTCAACATCAATATGATAGAGAAATTCCCAAGTACCACTTTCCATTCACCCAAGAAAGCATGAAGCAGCTGCCAAGTGAACAGATAGAGGCACAGTAACTTTTAGACCAAAAGCTTTTTAACTGAAAGGGAACTCTACTAGCATCTCAACAATTATATCCCCAAAGAGTCATCGTTGGGACATCACACATCAAGGAGAAGAATCCCTTGATGCATTTTCCTCTTCATACTCTTCTTCATCCTCATCAAAATCAACAGGAGCAGGTTGCCCATTAAGATCCACATTCACACCATTCATCTTCCTCACAAACTGTCCCCTCACACGAGGCCTCCTTTCAGCAAGTCGTTTTCTATTCACATATCTAATTTTCTTGTCAAAACAACGCTCTTTCCTTTTCTGCCTAAACTTCATCAAGGCAGCCTCTCTTCTATCTACTTTACCTAATTTCACTTCAGTGGAAGATGAATTCCCGAATGATGGCCATGGGTGCGTAGTGGACATTTGACCTGGTTGTAGGCATATGCTAACTGGATAATAAGGAAATGATGCAACTCCAGGCATATGGGGAGGACATTGTGGAAGATGATTGTACTGAGGTAGCATGGCAGGAGTAGTAGCATTATTTTGCATGTCATGCAGGCTCTTTGGGTACATCTGAGCAGATGATGGCATCATTACTTGATTCACCACTCCTGACATACAATATGGGTAAGCAGTGTGTGCCGGAAACCCTGGAATATCAACTTGAAGTTCATTTCTTGGATGAATTGGCGCTTGAGAGAACTCTTCTCCCTTCGAGTTCCTTCCTTGTACAAATTCTATTGGTGCAGGAGGGGTACAAGACCTCTCTACAGAAAGAGAATCTGGGATGCTGTTACTGCTTGGGATGTCATCTCCTTGTGAATAGTTTTCCCATGCCTCTCCATTTTCATGCTCTTGTGTGTCAGTAACCACTTTTTCACTCCGCGCTTGAACTCTCTCTTCCATCCTTGAATGCTGAGGAGCACTTTCATTGCTGTTGGCAATCCCTTGGGAATTGTTCTTAATCATGCTTGATTTGACATATGTAAAGAAGGCTGAAGACTCACCAACCTTCAGTTTACTCTTCTTTGGTCCTGAAGGAAGTTGTCCTGAAAAAATAACTAGAATTTAATAGGTATTTTCCCAGGGGAAGGTTAATATGGAGCAAAATGCTAAAAACAGTCACACTTTACAAATAGATGGAATGAAGTTATCATTCCCAGCGAGGGCAGTAAGAGCAGTGAACATGATCCATTACTTTACACTACATAATCACCATGTAATGGGTTCAATATGGTGATGTGTGCTTTGATAATTTTTGATAGGTAAATGCAAAACTTATTGAATATAGATATAAGAGCTTGTTGTTGTCAGTATATGGTGCAAAATTGGTTACAGAAGGGTGTGATGTGTGAAAATTGCTCTAAATGTCAATCCTATTCTGCAGTTCCACGATTTTCACAAAGAAACTAGACAATTCAATGATATGCAACAAATTACATTTCCATAAAATAATTATGGTTGACACCAACAAATTGACATTATACACTATGTCAATAAAACCAATCCGTTGATTGGTCTCCCGACTCTCCCCTCTGATCTATGACCAAAAAGTATTAGACATATATAATCCTCCTTTATATTGCTTAGAAACTACTCTTAACCATCAACAGTGATATGGACCTTATCACTTCCTTATCTTTTTGGGTGTACCTCTGTCTCACCTTTGCATCTCTTGGGGGAAAAGATCATAACTACCCCTAGCACATGAACCACTCCAGTAACAAGGTGAATATGTAAGTTAGCACCTATTCTTATAAGTTAAAAATACAAATATAAATAAAAAAAAAGTGTATTTATGTAATATCCCTTCACCACATTCCTTTTTCCAACAAAATTCAGCGAACTTTTGGATTATATTACATACAGTGATTGCTTCTATTTTAACATTTCACTGGTCTCATACAGCTGCCTGTTAGGTTTTTGTCTCTCTTTTTTTTTTTATATATTTACTTTTAAACAACCTTGCATATTATATTAGATTGGCATCAGCTTTCTTTCCTTGTGTTTCTTTTAATGTAAACTTGTACCACTTCCCGAATGCTTGGGTTAACAACAAGACCCCTGATACATGTTATCAATTTTGCTTCTATTGCTTATCTCCACACACACAGAGAGTTTGTATAGATAATATCCAAACTCACTGAGTTATGGCACATCACCACCACCATGCCAATGAGCAACACTGAGACCATAAAGTAAGTAAAGGCATTCCTTTTTCTTTCCAAAATAAACAAGTAATAAATAACCATCACATTTGTGTCCACAGGAAAATGGAAAAGGAACATATGATGTTTGTTTCAAAGAACCATCAAACTAAAATTACTTCATTTTATTATCCAAATGCACTTAGAGACACAAAATATATAAAATGCAAGATCACAAGATGAGCATCGTTTTGTGAAATCTTATCACTGATATTATATACCAGATAGAAAATTTTCAAATCCTTAAAGAAAGGAATGGAGTTATTAAATGCAATACTAATCACTTTTGTAATTTCATTTCTTAAGAATTGCCCCAAAGTGTGCAGCAGTAGATACAAAAAGAAGAGGTGAAACACACCTGCTCGCCTGTCACTAACTCCTGGAACATCAGGCCGACATTCCAACCGATTCATAATTGAAGGCTCAGCAGCAACATCAGTGGTAGCAGTAGCAGCATTAAACTATAAAGAGAAAACAGACAACCTTAAGGTCATAACAGATTAGTTTAAACATCATTCACTTTTCATGAAGTTGCAACAAGGAATAGCAATAATTGAAATAAGACAACAATACAGAAAGGATGAATAATTTTTTTTGATCGGTAATACAGAAAGGATGAATATATGGCACGTTACATACAGATTTCCAACTTGTCACAAACAAAACAAGGCAAGAAAGCTACTACTTGCAATTAGCAAATTTTGATTATAAGCCCAGTTGAAAGTTTATTCACCTATGCAATGCTGGTTTTCCCAAACCAAATGGATCCCAACCAATTGGACAACTCACTTAGTCCAGATTCCAATTTTTTGCTGCTTCTAACCAATGCAATTGAACTTCGTCCTCTAAATTAAACTCACCTCATCTTCTCGAGGAACTGAAACAACCATCTCTGGATTGGCACTCTTCCGTGACTTGTCATCCGTGTCATCCGAGAAAAGAGTAGTACTGTTTGTATTGGCATCACTAGGGTCTGAAGCTGCCATATCAAAATCATAATGCAAGATGTTCTTCTCTGCAAGTCCAAGCTGCCAATATAGATAGTGGCATGAATAAAAAGCTGAATATTTCTTCTAGATACAAAAGTTAATAACTGATGAAACTTCTTTCCTCAGAAAATAGATAATCAGAAAAGCAGAAAGCCTTAACTGGATATCTGTGAGAACAGATAATCCTGAAGGCCTCTCATGCCCATCCCAATCATCTTTCCTTTTTAGGGATACTGTGAAATTTTTTAATGACAACTTAGCATAGATATGAGGTTCAAACACACAAAGGTGAGCCTGGAAATGGATACATAACAGAGATTTAGAGATTTGGCACTTGGGATCAATTGAAGCCAATTCGCTTCAAACTAGATGGACAGGTAAATAAATGGTCATGCCTACTTCCAGAATCTGGATAGAGGAAGAAATATATAACATCCAGGATGAAAAACTTATAGAATGAATGCTTATAGTTTAAAACCATATTATTCTATGCAACAATCTCCAAGGAGATAATGGTTGGTCTAAACCCTTGTGTTCGCTTCATGTGTACCAATTCTTAGTGTTTTGTTGATGGAGACTAAATTCTCAAAGAAAAAAATAAGAAGGTGCACAAAGACATTGAAACTTGAAACAACTAAACACCAAGGTCAAACAATACAGACCATTCGCCGCCTTCTCCACACGTGAGTCCACAAGTTCAATAGTTCATTTGTGCGCAGAGGCTTTACAAGGTAGTCAGCTGCTCCAAGTCTCAAGCACTTTACGACAACAGAAACCTCGTCTTGTGCAGACATCACTTAACCAAAGAAGAGAACAAAAATCAAATAATTCTCTAAAAAGTTGAAGGGTTTACTGGGAAAAACGAAATGGAAAATAATATGCCAAGCTTACTGATAACAGGTATGCGTCGCAACTCTTTATCCCGCATAATATACTTCAACATCTTCATGCCTTTAGTCATTGGAAGGTCAACTTCAGTGAGTATAATATCAATATCATGTCCCTCGGCATTCAATGCATCAATCACCTGTCTAGCCGACTTCACCGATGTTACTGTTAAACAAGACATTCATATCCATAGTTAGCAGAGAAATACATATTTTATTTTATTTTTTTGCTAAAAAAGAATATGTATGTATTAAAGATAGCAGAGAAATACATATTCCCTCAGTAGATGGATCAAGTATATCAAGCAGTGTGCCAGTATCAGGGGGCTTTCTCAAAATATAATCAAAGAATAAAGGAACAAAAAATAAATTAACGCATAAGCAAGATGAGTGGTGGACTTAGGAGCTTGTTGGTCAACTATATTGGCCTCTATTGGGAACTTCAAGAAAATTTTGTATTATTTCTGAACTTCAAAAGGTAAAGTGTCATCTTAGAGAATGTTCGTCTCCTTCCAAAATGTGTAAATCTTCAAATAAATTTTTTATACAACTGTTGGTTCTGGATGAATATATAAACAAATGACTTTATAATGGTAGCCGTAGTTCACCCAAAAAGATCGTCCAACAGAAACAAATGCAGCCCAAGAATTTCCCACCAACATAATGAAAAGGAAAAAAGCCCTCCACAATAATCTTGTTACAAGATACTTCATCACAAACTTGGCTCAAAGCCACTGTTTCCTCCGGAAAGTATCATGTTTAACTTTGGTTTCAATAAATAGAAATGCATACTCAACTTCCTATCAAAAAATCTCTACTATGGATCAAAATTATATAGAAACTGGCCTATCAAATATGTAGATAAAATTTTAGATTAATTGTCACATAAAAACCGAAATTAGATGCTGATGTAACTTCTGCAATCTTAGTTTCAAATCAAACTTCCAGAATTCACATGATCCATAAAACAGTTAACAATTAAACTAAAATCTCTTCATTAAAAACAGGAACTCAAAATTGAAAACATATATAAAAATAAAACACCCGCACCTTGATAGGAGCACTTGCAGAGAAGAGTGAAGACCTCGTCCGCACTCCTGGCATCGTTGTCGCACAACAAAATCCTCACGTTGCTTCGATCAATAAAGGAATCATTGCACTTACTGTGACTTCCGCCGTCGTAGATCTCATTCCGCGCCATCTATATCCCAGCAATTCAAGAAACCACTAACACAACATAAGAAACGACTATTCCGTCGACCGCCAAAAACCGCCGTATCCCCGATCGGCGTTGCGGGTGATACTAGAGAAATTCCATGAAATATCTACCTTCTCCGCTCAAAATCGAGATACAAATTAGGTTTAGGGTTTCATTTTCTCCGGTCTCGACGCAAGACTCCATTAACAGATCAGAACCAGCGTCCGTACACCTCCGACATACGAACCCCGACCCCAAACAGATGAGAGAAAAAGAATAAGGCGATGATGATATTCGCAAAGGCTGAGGCTGGCGCACGTTAACCCTATCCGTGAACAGAAAGCAAAGAATAAAAAAAATATTATTTAAAGAAAGTGGAGCAAATGAGATCAATCAGCCAATCCAACGGTCAGATTCTGGGATCAATGACGAAAACAAGGATATCAACGGCCAGATTGTGGACACAGAGAGAAGGCGCACGTTAGCACCAACACCAATTTGGCTCCCTGCAAACAAACGAGTGGCACCTGACAACGAAGTCTTCTTCTCTGTCCTCTCACTCAGCTTTTTTTTCTACTGTTAATAATATCTATAAATATCAATAAAAGTAATAATAATAATAATAAAACCAAAAAGATATTTTATTAATTATTAATTTAAAAAAAAAAAAAAAAAAAACACGGTTAGAGGTGTTTCCGTGTTTGTGGCTTACTATTATATTCCAAATGAAAGCATGATCGAAAGCCCAACAGCACATATGACTGACTGAAAATTCAAAATAAAATAAAATAAAAGCAGAAACTAAAAAAGTGTTTTTGAAAAACAAAGAAAATGGAAATAATTGAGAGGTTAAGAGAATAAAGAGGGGGAGGAAGGATAGAAAATTGAAGCGCGTGCGGTGTCTGGACTCTGGATAGTTTGGTAGAGATGGAGAGACGGCCACGTCACGAGAAGAAGATCTTCCATAAAAGGGAAATAAAATGTGAGCACTGCCACTTGCTGATTAAGATTTTAATTTTAATTTTTGTTTTTATTTTTGCTTTTGGAAAACACAATGCGACATGGATGGTTTGTGTTTCCCATTTACTCTGACCTGGCCATCACCACCCCACATGTATCTCTCATGCTTTCAGCTTTCTACATGTAAGAGCATCTCCAACCCACTCTTTATTTCTTATATTTTAGCCATTTTAGCCAGTCAAACACAAAAAATTCTCTCCAACCCATTTTCTATTTCACTCTATTTCCTACTTACCCAAACTGGCCACCAACGCAGCCATTATCTGAGCTCTCTAAATTCTCTCTCTACCTTTTTTCCTCTACCTCTCTCTATATATACGCTCGACTTTTTTAAATTATCTAGTTGTTGCAAATGTAGACCATGGTCGAGCTGAATTTTAAAAGCTGCAGACAAAGAATGAATTTAATATTTAAATATATTTCTGAAGTACTATTTCTTATTGAAGGCGACGGAGATGCCAAGCTTCTTCACTTCTATGCGACTTTTAACTAACCTATTAGGTTTTTAATTCGGCCTCTCATTCAATTCCCACTTCGAATTTTCATCCCATCCTCACCACCTTTGACTCGATTCCTAACTTCAAACCCCTTATAATTAATTTTAACACAACACTACTATTGAAGAATTATATTTCCATATCTTTAGTACACCAAGTGTTTGTTAAAAGTTCTTTTTTTTGGGGTGTGGATGAATGATGAATGATGAATGATGAGGACCCATCGGATATAGAATGAAGAACAATATCTATTTAGTTTAGTACATACCAAATCCAATAGTGAAGTTGAATTAGATACGGTCTACCAAATTAGTCACAACAGAAAAAACAAAGGAGACTTGTGGAAGTAATGAATGGTGGGGGCGGTTAACGATTGAGCGAGGACTTGTCAGCTTCTTCCAAGAATGGTAATGTGCCAAAATGGTTAGAGATTCAATCAATACCCTGCCAAACCAAATATGAAATCAATCCCATTACCACTACTATTTTGAAGATGATAAACGTGGGAAATACAGATATGGCCAGCGTCATCTAAAGCTGGGTGGGCGTCATGTGGGGAGATTGAACAAACAAGGCAGCCACACTGTTAGGAATAGTTTGTTACCGGAATGCAGAGCTGGGTATCCTCCAGGAAGGGAAAGAAAACGTGTGGGGAATATGGTCGAACAGATGGTGGGCAGGCAGAGAGGTTGATAGATTAGGCCTCTGAAGGAAAGGAAAGCAGCATGAAGGAAGAAGAAGGCCAGCTATGAAAATTAGTGGCCAATCCCTACATTTTTTTTCTTTCTAGTTTTAACCTATTTTGCATGTGTGGCTCTGATCAATCGTGTCTCTACTTTTCATCTTTTTGGAAGGCTGTTTCTTTTTGTGTGATTTCATTTAATGACTGAAAACCCTCTTTATTTTCATGTAAAAATAATCATTTCTTATCAAAGACATATTGCAAATATAAGATCATAAAAGACATTTTTATTAGAGTTCATTTTTCAAGAAAAAACATGAAAAGAGTCATGTTTAGAAAAGAAATGTTTGATTAAAAGACATCAAATGACTCTAAATTTATGAATCTAACATTTGGCGTGTTTTTTTTTTTTAAATAAATAATTTTGGACAAAAATATGATTATCCATTTCATATATTTACATTGTCTCATAAAAGAATAGATTATTTTCTTAAGAAAATAAGAAGGGTATTTTTATCAAAATTAGGTCAAAAATTGATAGAAAATCAAATTTCTAAAATTGGATTTTCAAAATATCTTTTAATCAAGTCACTCTTTACAAAATATTAGATTATTTAACTAAATATTTCTTTCTTTCCTTTTTTTTTTTTTTTTTTTTGTTGCAAAGAGAAACAAAAAAATTCCACACCGTTCATTAAGTTTGAGAACAAAGAATGTAAGATACAAGGGTGGGTGTTTTTTGGTGGCCTGATTTAGGCATGAAATTAATTTTGAAGGTGACACTCACATTTGAATATTTCTACAAAATGGTTTAGCATAATAAAAGATATTGTGTCACCCTCATCTTATTTCCAATTTGGGATTAAGTTTAATTGGTCAAGTTTTTTTCACATATTCAATCTTGAAAAACCATATCCTTAATTTAAAAATGTGTCAAAAATAAGAAGGGAATTGTGACCATTCATAGATGAAGCAATAAAGGTGGTCAAGCTTTGATGGGTTCAATAATAATTTGAATGGTGGAAGAAATCCTTGCCAGATTTCACGGGTGATTGCTCCCTGTGGTGATACAAGGCTATTTTCTATTTTCTGATATTTCAAATTTAGAAGTAAAACTTTTACAAGCAGTTTTAGGACAAAGGCTTTTCTCATCTTCAAAAGAAGAATAAGGCTTTTAAACTATGATTGAGCTTATAAAACAGGCTTTAAGATGTTGGAAGTAAATTCAATCAAGGCTTTTAAACTATTTTTAGCATTGTTTGTCTCTCTTCCGTATCCATTCTCCTCATTTTTTTCTTCTTCTTATTTTGGTGCCAAAGGGATCTAAGTTTGGACGATGGAAAACCGGAGCCATGATTGGGACTTAAAATCCAATCATTCTCGGATTACATATGCCTCCTTACTGTTTGTTATTGTTTTGGAAAACTATTTTTTTTGTTTTGAAAAACAAGGAAAACATAAAGAACAAGTTTGGTTTCCTTTTTTTTTTGTTATGAAAAACATAAAAAAACATAAAAAACGCTAAATTCAGAGAATAAGAACATATTGTAGATAAAACCAAAATGATGTTCTTTGTGTTTTAAAAAGCTATTCTCAAGAACAATTTTCAAAAACAATAACCAAACAAACCCTGGAAGAGAGAGTTGCATTCTGTCCATGAGCAGGCAATTTAGGAAGATGATATGTTTGTATATTAGATAGTTTTCACTGCTTGAAGGAGCCTTTTTCATCTGATCTGTTTTTTGGTTATTTTTTTTTTTTTCACAAGGAAAATTTACCAATGCGTCTAAAAGCCTTTAATTATTGACAAGAGAGAAACTTGTAAAGAGAGAGCTGACTCAAGATTTCTTAGATGGAAATGGAAACTCATTTAGATGGAAGTTAAGCTGGAATCATTACAATGACTAATGTTTATACATGATCCTGGATGAAAAAAGGACCCTGATTTTCTTGAATGCTCCCTGTGCTCTCTTCATTTCAAGATTCATTACTGATTGTCATCCAGTAGTATCCTCCCAACTTCTTGTAGGGAGTTTGAATTAGTCCTTATTTGCGGGATGAGGACGCTTCGTCTTGTAAAATGACCTCTTTTCCAGAAACATCACCAACATAGATGGCGGATGCAACGAGTCTTTCAAAGTCACTATGAAAGATGTTTTTCTCTGGAAGTCCAAGCTGTGAAGATAAATAAATAGCATCATTGAGTATGTAAGACATTCATATTCCCTTATCAAAAAAATGAAAGGAAAAACCAGGTCCATCAATACTAACCAGGTGCCTCGTTCTCCAGACATGTGTCCACAGACTCAACAGCTCGTTACTACCTAAAGGCATCATGAGGTAGTCGGCTGCTCCATGTATCAAGCACTTTGTGATCATGGAGATGTTGTCCTGTGCCACCAACACTAAGCAAACACAAACAAAATCCAGTGAGGATAGCTTTATAACTTTTACCCTGAAGAGGAGAAAGTAACTAGCCATGGGGAAAGGGAGGAGAAACATTAGGACAAACATACTGATCACTGGAATGCGTTGCAGCTCCTGATCTTGACTAATGTACTTTAAAATCTTAATGCAGTTGGCCATTGGAAGATCAGCTTCAGCAAGTACAATATCGATACTGGCCGCCTCACTGTTCAGGACATAGATTGCCTCACGAGTTGAGCCAACTGAAGCCACTGTCAGACACAACCATCAGAAGTCAGCATGCAAATATAACTGATGGGTCTTACAGACACCCTCTGGGACAGATAAGTTCACATCGAGTGGGTTTGAAGAATGCAGCTTCTAAAATGCTGAACATACTTGTCTTGAGCATTCTTGATACAAGAAATTGCAGAATTAACGGTCTTACAAACACCCTCTGGGACAGAATGTCCCATCAGAAAACCAAGAAACAAGATTTACATTTAGTGGGGTAGCAGAATGCATCTGCTGAAAAGATAAGCAAACATGTTTTGAGCATTCTTGCTTCAAGAAGCTGCAGTGTTATAGCTGTAATTAAGTCTTTTACTTGGCTGCAAAATTCCAGATTTGTGGATTCTACTTCGTCATCATTAAGTAGTCACTTTTTCTCCTACAGCTTTTCTAGACATCCAAACAGAGCCAAAACACCTATGCATACTCAAGGCATTAATCTTAATACAATTAGTTTCAATATCTTATACTTTTGTTCAGTCAGGGTTGTACAAAGCCTAAATTATGTTATGGACTTTATGGAGAGCCAACCTGCATAATAATAAAATAAAATAAAATAAAACAAAATAAAACTTTGCCAATAGTAGGAAAGTAAAATTTCTTTCTTGTAATGTGATACCAAACTTCTGCAAACAAATCACAAACTTGAGGTATTGAAATATAAGAGAAAAAAGTTCAAATCAGTGAAGCAACTAGTATGGAAAGAGAGTGATAATACCCTGATAACAGCATCTTCGCAGAAGTGTGGCAACTTCCCTACAATTATTAACATTGGAATCACATAGCAAAATCTTCAGTTTGCTCCTATCCACAAAGGCATGTATCTTTTTATTAGTAATGTCATTGCCACTAGCATCACTTCTGGCACTTACAACTTGTTTGCCCTTGTCCATTACAATTCCAATGCAACCTACCAAATTGTTTGAGAGAAAAATAATGCTTCACAATAATTCATGACTCATTGAAAGGCAACCCATTCCTCTTTAAATATCCAGGTTAGACGCCACTTAATCTGGTAGACCAAAAAGTTAGGCCAACCATGGGCAGCCAAGAAAGAGGATCAGGATTAATCATCCTATGAGTTTCATGAATGAATACAAAAAGATGACAAGTCTTTAACCATTAAAATGATACATTAATCTTTTAAGTTTCTTGAATTTATGCACAATTCAATCTAAGGTTAAAACTGAGGCGTTTTAAGTTCAGGAATCAGAAAAAATTCCTAATTATCAGCCTTAAAGGGATGTTTATCATCATGGTGAATCTTGATACTTTTGAGAGTAGGCACATGATCTAGTTTGTAGCTACTACAAAATGGATTGCTTTTATTAGCCAACCTCAACCAGTACAGTACCCTTCAATATTTATGTCACATGCTAAATCCTTCAAGATTTATGTCACATGTTCCTTTGTATAAAGCACTCCTCACATGTGAAGGAAGCAATGGCAGGACCCACCATGGAATGGTTGAAAGCCATATAGCAAGGCATGTGGAGGGACTGTTACTTGCTCAGTCAGTCACCATCCTCAACATTAATGCACTTTAAGTACATAACTTACAACTATGTCATTGAAGAAAAACCAAATCAACTTGTCCAAGACTCATGGACACAAGCCAGCTTTCTGGAGATTTTGCAACAGAGTTCATAGTTTTAGTTAAATTCCAAGGCCTAAAACTGGTTGTCTAAAACCTAGTAATAGGCTCAAGAGAGGCAACCTAAGGATGGTTCACCATTTACCTTTTGTTGCTGTTAATGTGATCGGTTACCCTCCTCCCTATGTTTCTCTTTCTCCTTCACCTCCAAATTTTGGCTCAAGAAATTGCAGATGCCAAACTTGTAACAGTGGGGGCAACAGCAGTTGATGACACTGATGCTTCTGTATTAGTCTCATGCACAGTCCAAGCTGCATTTCTATTCTTGATTGCCTGGAGATGTTAATATAACTTAGTAGTGCTATAACCATGTCTAATATCAACATAATCCAAAATGGTTTTTTTTTTTTTTTTGGAAAAAGAAATAACCAGAGTAGATCAGCATCTCAGTTAAATGCTGTAAATTAAAATACTCAAGTTAGAGCAAATAGAGTTTTCAGATACGTAGCAAACATTCCCAGCATCCATATGCTTTCCATCTCAACCTCATGAATGTGAAAAATAAACTCCTCCATAAACATCATTCTATTAAGTTATAATTTTACATGTTAGCTGATCCTCTTTAAGGTAATCATAGTTCTTGTGGTTCTTGCATTACTTGACATGAATGATCAACCTCTTGGAAACTAGACAGATAGGCACTTTCAGTTGATAGTCATATAAGTCCAATGCAAAGGATGCATCCACGAGAGTTCCAGGAATGAACAAAGGTATCAAGCAGTACAGCATCAGATCTACTAACAATAACCCTTTGTGTGATACCTAAGAATCTTTTCGGTATGCCTCTTTGGCACTGGCATATAAGGTTAATAGACCCATTTGCTGCAGTAGGTATGCATTAGATAAAGAAAGAATCAAATGCAAGATCATTAGACATCAGTAAGCAGTAGGCTGAGGGGGCCTAAATTTAACACAAAAACTTTATTAGGGGCCAGCTGGACTGAACAAAGAATGTGGACTATTTCATATAATGCCAGCTGCAAATGGTGGTGGGATTAAAATATTTCTTTTCATCGTCTTTCTATTCAAAAAACAAGAAGCACTAAAAGCATTGAAATCCATGTTTGCATAAAATAAATAGTAAATTTTGTATCTAATGAAAGGTGAGGCCAAAATTAAAGTAGAGGATTGAGCAGTGATTTAAATGTAAGGAGCAAAAATAACCTATTACCAGAAAGACTACATTTTCCTCTCCATTCTGTAATTTTTGCACTTCGATGTTGCTAAAAGGGAAAACATAAAAAGCACTCCCACATATTACTTGAATGTGTGAAATGAACTCCGATTCCTACTGTAACTTAACACTTAGAGTATTCTAATGTTTTCCAGATATCTTCTTCCCATAAAGAGCAAAAAAGAGAGGAGCTTACTTTTATCTGATGGCAGGAGAGTTTTAAAACCCATTCTTTCAGGTCACAACAAGCCTCCACTTGGATCTGCTACCAGAATCCACAGACAACAAGTGAACAAACCGATCACATGCATCCAGAACCTGACATAGGCTTGGAGATCCATCCACCACAAAACTCAACCATGGCTGCCAATGCAATCAACAAATTTGTACTAATCCCAAACCCGACTGTCAGTTGAGTATAACATAGCAGCATCTTGCCATCTTTTGCAATTTTTGCATTCTCTGAGTCCCACAATAAAAATGGAACAAGAGATGCACTGGCAAAACTAGCAGAAATTTTTGCAGGATCCAAGCAGCCATAGTTACAGCAATCCTCAGATGCAGTTTCTGTTAAGGCATATTAAGAAACACTATCCGGGGTTTTCCTTCCATGACATAATCCTGCTAAAGGGAATCTTTCAATTACACCCCTCAGTGAACTTAAGTTGAAAGGGTCTGGTTGGTTTGTGTTAGGTTCCACTGGATTTAACACTCCTTCCTTACTGCCGTGATCAATAGGAGAGTACAGAATGATTTCAAACTTCTGACTTGATGAATGGATGCTAAAGTTTGGACTCATTTCCTCTGAAGAAGCTTTCCATTAGCATGAGTCCTTCCAATTGTATTTGAAGAAAACCGTCTGCTGTAAGTATGTTTGGAGGCTTAACTCCTGTAGGTAGTAGGTGCAGCAGATGTTAGTATCTTTTTTCTCTTTACTTTTATGGTGTATCATAATCAGCAATATATAGCAAGGAAATGCTCTTTCACATGCTAGGACATAAGGAAATGAAAACTATGAGCTAAAAATACAGCCCAAAGAGGCATACAACATGCAAACAAGGGCTGTATCCACAGAACTGGCATCACAATAAAAGCCTCAAGCTAGGAATTTCTTTTACAGCAAAGAAATATCTTATATGTAATAAACAGAAAATCATCAACTAAATTTGCTATGTTATTGGCTCCTTAGAGGGACCTACAAAATTCTAGGATTGGAAAACTATTTACATTGTTCAACATGCCATATTGATAGCTCAAATTAATATGAAAAAGCCTGATAGTGACAGCCAATCCTAAGACGCAGAAAGCTACTTACTGTTAAGAGGTGATCCGTAGGGGTTCAGAACTATGATTAGGACATTTTAAGCAAAAGAATAGAAGTATCATACAAAAATGGCAAGAATGAACACTAAAATTGAAATGGCACCAGAGTACAATATAAGATACGAAGAAAATATAATTATGTGACACTGTGCTTTCAGCAAAATATTAACTGTTATTATTATTATTTTTTTTATGGGTAAAAAGCAGGATATATTGAAAACCAAACAGAATATTAACTGTTATTGAAGCTCAAGAAAGACAATTGGCATTTTAATGGTCTGGAATATAAAGTAATAAATGTTTTGCAGGGCATGGAAGAATTACATAGGCATCCATCATGTGAATGATGCACTTGTGCTTGGTTTATCAAATTTGAGAATATATTAAGAAATGACAACGCTTATCATTCAGGACCAAAAAAAAACAAACAAATAGAATGCAAGATTAGAGATTTACCAAGAACAAAGCCATTGGTCAACACTAAAGAACTTCCAGATTCATCTGAACATCATCTCAACTCCTGAAAGTCATGCAGAGAAAGATTACTCCAAAACCAAGAATCTTAGGCTAATGAAAGATTTCAAGAAAGAGATTTCATTGTAACTTCCTTATTCTTCAACAATAAAATCATATACTTTTCTGTTCCCATATTGTAATGGAATAGGTAATTGCAACTGCCAGCTAGACTTTTGCATCATATTTGGTTGCTAAAGAGGTTAGATTCCTTTACATGTTATCAACCCCCATATCATACAGCCAACATTATAAAGATGAAACCAAATTTAGAGTTAGAAATTTAGGATGATGAAGGAGTATAATGTCCATGCCAACTACAACATCAAAAACTGAAAATCATGTCATGGAGGAATATTCTAGAACAACTGGAAGAGAAAAAAAATACCTACCATACAACAAAGATTTTCAGATGAGGGATTGTCAATTGGCCATCAAAAAGCAGACTAAATATTGTAGAAACTAAATGAAATTTAATACCAGTATAAATTGACTTTAATGAAGAATGAGTTAAAGGTAAAACTTGAACATATAACCTGACACCAAGATCTTACCCCAAAGAATAATTTAAATCATAAAGTAAACAGTGGTTGAGGGAATAAACCAAAAAGAGATATTTAAGAAGTGGCAGGACAATCACCTGTGAATCTGCTGTCCAAACCCAAAATAGGTTGCAAAAGTGGCTATCTGAAAAGAAAATTTTGGATATAAATCAACATTCAAAAATTTATTTAATGTTGTTATAAACCAAAACCCAAATATATAAGACTAATATTTGAACTCAAAATGCAACTCAAAAATTAATTTACTGATTTAAATTATGACGTGATAGATATTGATTATGCGTATGAATCTATGTGACTGAGATAACATAGTGACTAAGGATGATGCAATGCAGCTAACATAATAATGGTGATGTATTTTAGCAAATCCTTGCATGCCTTGTGGTAAATAAAGTCAATACCGATGACTTGCTTCAACCCAGAAAAGCTTATAGAGCTCTCAGACTGAAACAGTGTATAGTGTAGAGAGAGTGGGGAGTCTATCAATCATGTCCTTTCACATTGCCCTGTTGAATTTACATGTGGTATAGGCTATTCAAACTTGTGAGGACTGATTGGTTCTGGTCGAAGAGATGTAAATTATATCCTTTAATGGTTTTGGGGACTTCCTCGAGACCAAATTCATTGGAACCTTGCTGGTCTAACTTTCATTAGGACAGTTCAGCATGAAAGAGATGTAATAGTTTTCTAGGATAGATAGGCATCTTTGCAAGCAATTTAAGATTTGTTTTACTTCTATTCTCTTTCCCTTGGGCTTCTGCTAGTGAAGCTTTTGTATGCATCTCTTTGAGCCTCATCCTACTAGATAGGAGGAACTTAGTGTGCAAAACCACGAGGTCGACAAAAGAGACACTTCTAGAATGGCTACCACTATCGATGGGTTTTCTTAACCTAAAATTCGATGAATGTTCTCTGGGTAATGAAAGGCAACAAGGGATTGGAGGGTTTCTTAGGGATAACTTTGTAGTGGTAAGAGCATTCTTGCAACTTGTGGGTCAAGTTTTAGTCATAGACTCATAGAGGTAGAGATTCTAGCTCACTTGGCAGGATTATTACAGGAATAAGCTTTGGACATCCTTGTAGAAGGAAATTTTTTTATTGTCATACATGGATAACAAAAAAAGAAAGAGGACTGATACTTTGATGGACTTCAGTTGGGCTACCTTCTTAGGCAATCATGCAGTGGATGCATTAGCGAAGAATGGCTCCAGGTATTTGGTTTCAATTGAAAATTGGCTGAATGATTCATTTCATTTATCTCAAGGGTATAAATAAGAGCACATGCGACTATTTTTGGATAGTCAATCAATCAATTACAATCAATCAATTAAATCAATCTAGCTAATAGCTAATAAAAGGAAAGATAATCAATGAAATATATACTGATTTATATGCCAATTCTCCCCCTCAAGTTGGTGCATATATATCCCTCATGCCTAACTTGGATAATGAAGCATAGAATTCCATTCCACTAGCAACAATAACACGTGGTCATTATCCGGGCCAACCTGATTAGCACTCTTTGATGTGTGGAATTCGTTATTTTCCGCCAAAATCTAAGTTGTCCTTGATGTAGTTCCTATCAAGCTCAATATGCTTAGTTCTATCATATTGTACTGGATTGTTTGCAATCTCAATAGATGTTGTGTTATCACAAAAGAGCACCATTGGTTTCTTAGAACCAAATCCAAGCTCACTTAAGAGAATTCTTAGCCAAATAAGCTCTTAGGTTGCATGATGAAGAGCACGATATTCAGTTTCTGCACTGCTCAATGAGACCACACTTTGCTACTCCTCTGGGTCACCAAATTGACTCGACAAATGATACATATCCTGATGTAGACTTCCTATCTAATTTGGATCCTGCAAAGTCAGAGTTTGTATATCCCTCAATGTCTAGATGTCCATGTTTAGAGAACAAAATTCGTTTGCCTGGGGAAGACTTCAAATAAGCTAGGATACAATTGACACCGCGCATGTGTTGATTACTTAGGTTATGCATGAATTGACTCACCACGCTAACCGCATAAGTCATATCAGGTTTGATATGTGTTAGATATATCAACTTTCCCACTAGTCTCTGATAACTTTCTTTATTTATTGGAATCTGATCAGGATAGATTGGCGTGCTATGATTTACTTCAATAGGAGTATTTATAGGCTCACAAGCAGAGTTACCAGTCTCATTTAAAAGATCGAGTGTATACTTCAGTTGTGAGAGGAAATGTCCGTGCTTGGAATGAGAAACCTCAATGCCCAAGAAGTATTTTAGAGTTCCCAAGTCCGTCATTTCAAATTCCTTAGCCAAATGACTCTGAAGCTTCTCTACTTCTTTAAGACTATTACCTGTAATAATCATGCCATCAACATAAACAATAAGCAAAGTAATATCATCACCATCCATCTTAAAGAAAAGAGTGTGATCTGTCATTGCTTGTTTATAAACAAAACCCTTCATCGGATAGCTCAACCTACCAAACCATGCTCTTGGCAACTGCTTCAATCCATATAAGGCCTTCTATAGTTTGCACACTTTGCTTTCTTTTGCTGTAAATCCTGGAGGAGGATCCATGTAAACCTCTTTTAACAAATCACCATGAAGAAAGGCATTTTTTACATCAAACTGTTTTAATGACCAATCCAGATTTATTGCAAGAGAGAGTATGACTCTAACAGTGTTCATCTTGGCTACAAGAGCAAAGGTCTCTTGATAGTCAATTTCATAAGTCTGTGCATATCCTTTAGCAAACAACCTAGATTTGTATTTGTTGATTGTCCCATCTGACTTGTACTTCACCGAGAAAACCCACTTACACCCTATTATCTTCTTTCCCATGGGAAGCTCAACCATCTCCCAAGTACAGTTTTTCTAGAGAGCCTTCATTTCTTCTACTATAGCAGATTTCCACATTGGGTCTTCAAGAGCTTCTTGAAAATGACTAGGAATAGACATAGAAGACAACTGAAGAGCAAAACTAAGATGAGCCTTAGATAAGAAATAAAAGAGACAGCCGAAATGATAGACAACATCGAGGATGGCTTTTGTAGCTCCAAACCCGTCTGGGTTCCTTATGACTACAAAGGGGATATCGCCAACGTTAATCAGCTTAAGGATTCAAAGCAATGGACTCAAATGTTAAAGGTAAAGAATTTTGTACCCCATAATCAATCCTAGAAGAGTCATCCGATGGCATGGTAATATCATTGAAAGGAGCGTCCGAACTTGGAGAGGGTACACCAGTGGTATCTTTGTTCTTTCTTGAATAATGTTGTTGAAACAATCTGTCTGGTCTTTTCGTTGTTTCTTCGCATTCAGACTCCAACTTTCGTGAATCATCCAATTCCAAGTCCTCCCTCTTACTTGAAATCCACCACCTCTTTTCTTCCAACCACAATCTTTCCTTCCCACACTATTTAATCTCCCCCTCGGGAGGAAACTCATGTCCGCATCCTTAGAAAAATAAGACTCACGCTCATTGAATTAAACATCCATAGAGACATAGTATTTCCCTAAAGGAGGGTGGAAACATTTATAGCCCTTTTGGGAGTTAGAGTAACCTAGAAAGACACATTTAAGAGCACGAGGATCAAGTTTATCCTTTAAATGAGAATGAACATGAACATAACAAATGCAACCAAAAATCCTTGGACAAAGATTCAAAATAGAAGGAATAGAGTGGAAACCGAGATAACATTCACAAAGGTGTTTGATAGTCAATAACACGAACAGGCATTTAATTTACAAGGAAGACAGCAGTCATGACAGCATTAGCCCAAAAACGTTTAGGAACATGCATAGTGAAGCATAAAGCTCAAGCCACTTCTAGAATGTGGCGGTTTTTACGCTTCGCTATATTGTTTTGTTGTGGTGTGTATGCACATGTTGTTTGATGAAGAATTCCATTTTCTTGGAATAGAGTAGTAAGGGACTGATTAACAAACTCATGACCGATTTACAAATTATGTTATGGGCATCTTTGAAAATTGAGGAATAACATGCAAAACGTCATGTTTAGATTTCAACAAATATACCCAACTCACTCTAGTACAATCATCAATGAAGGACACAAAATTTTGTGACCCAAGGCAGAAGGAGTAGAGAAAGGGTCCCAAACATCTATAAAGACACAAACAAAAGAAATAGGGCTTTTATTGAGACTTATTTTGAAAGGTACATGATGATTTTTATCATAAATGCATTGTTCACACTGTAAACTAGAAACTAAAATAGTTTTGAATATGTGAGGAAACAAACGTTCTAAGTAAGGAAAAGAAGGATGACCTAGTCGACAGTGTCATAATAGAATCTTTTCTCTATCAAACATCTCCTTTGTTACTTGCAGAATGCGATCAAACTTTGGTTGTAATTCCCTTGTCCCTTCCAAGTAATAAAGACCCCCTCTCTTTAACAATACCAATTGTTGTCTTTGTAACATTGTCCTGAAACACACAGTGTATAGAATGAAAGGTTACATAACAATTCAGATTTTTGCTAATTTTGCTCATTAGAGAGGTTAGGTGCAAGTAGGACAGAGGACAACGGGAGTGTAGAAGAAAATGAGACATTTCCGGACCCTGAGATTGGCATAGGAGTCCCATTAGCAACCTGAATAGACTTAATAGGTGAAGGAATTAGAGAATTAAGTAATGAAGGATTACTAGTCATATGATCGTATTCCCAATCAATAACTCAAGTGTTAGTGGCAGCAGAAATGAAAAACAAACTAGAATTACCTTCTTTAAGAGATACCCGAGTCACATGAGAAGCAGAAGATGGAGGTGTATCTGTGACAACAACCAGATTTTTTATTCTTCTTTTCAGCTTGCTTGAGCTCAACCACCCTGATAGCCATGTTTCCTCCCAACAAACATCTTCTGTGATGTTCAGGTTGTTATAGTGGAGTGCGTAAAATGAGAAAATGGTCAGGAAGGACGGCACAGGAGGTGTCAGCCGATAGTTGTTCTTCGACGCAAGGGTCAACGCTTCTGATCGATCTTCAATTCCCATGGTGAATTGTCTTTGCTCTTCACGGCAAACTTGTGAATAGGCTTCCTCCAGACTTGGTAAAGGAGAAGTAGCCAAGATCCGACCACTAACTTGATCCAAATTATGATCAAGACCGGCAAGGAATATATAAATTATATCCTCAACAATGCGTTTCCTCAGTTTCTCAATATCATTTGTACACTCCATATCATTGGGCCTACAATAATCAAGTTCCAAAAATATGGAGTTCAATTCGTTGTAATATTTTGAAAGAGGACGACCTTCTTGGCGTGATTGGAATGATTTCTTCATCAGTTCATTTACTTGAGAAGAATTTGAGACATCCGGACAGCTCATCTTGACATCATCCCAAACCTCCTTTAGCTCCACATCGTGACAAAATGTGTCATCACTTTGTCTGGCCATAATTGATGAGCCAAGACTTGACCAACACATCTTCAAATTCTCCCATTCATCATCATAAATGGTCAAGCTAGCAAAAGTAACCTTCCTTCCTATGATATATCTCTCTTTCTTCTACCAGCAATGTGCATATCCATAATTTGAGACCAAACACGATAATTTGCACCATCCAACTTGATAGAAATTGTTGGAAAAGAAGTCTCATGAACAGTCACTATAGATGGCTTCTTGCTATCAGGAATATTCACCTCAGTTTTCTCAAACATGATTAGGAACCGAGAGAAAGTGGAAAAAGAAGAAGAAGAAGAAGGAAGAGGCTAGGGTTCGGCCAAAGAAAAAATAGCAGTGGTTGAGTTTCTTCCCAATGACTCTAATACCAAATTGAAAATTGGCTGAAAGATTCATTTCATTTATCTCAAGGGTATAAATAAGAGTACATGTGACTATTTTTGGATAGTCAATCAATCAATTACAATCAATTAAATCAATCTAGCTAATAAAAGGAAATAACCACTAGCTAATAAAAGGAAAGATAATCAATCAAATATAAATTGATTTATATGCTAATTGTTTCTTTTGTAGGAGATCTTATACCCCCATCAATTATAGCAAACATGATCCTACCTAATGCGAGGTTTTCAAATATTTTCTTTTTGAACTAGCATATACTTATCTTTTTTTATCAGACTCCAGGTAGAGGTTTTTGTACTTGCCGAATATCCTTCTTTGTAGTATACTACTTTAATGCAATGAAATGGTTAAAAAACCTATTAATAATAATGATAACATAAAACATAGGAAATTAGGGAAAGATCAGAGTCTAGATGCAGATGCTTTAGTTTGCATCGGTGTTGAGTATATGGCAGATGCCAATGGTCAACTGGTGTTTCCATTTTTCTTTTTCCTTTTCAGACCATTTGAGGAATGTAACGGAATTGTTGCAAACAAGGGACATGAGCGTTTGTTGCCTCATTACAAGGTTGGAAGACATTAGTACACCTTCTTTGAGTAGGAAAGAAGAGGAAATTTACTTAATTACAAACTTATCTAACAAGAAGCCCCATTGATGAGTAGAACTATGCCTAGGAATAGCAATGCCTATAATTTCATATGCCAATTAGATTAAAAAGAATACATATTTTCTCAAATTCATTAGATTCCAGTAGTTCTTACAGACTTGGACAATGGAGATTTCCAGGAGAGAAAAATGCACATGGAGGAAGAGATGATTTCAAAGGAAATACCTAAATTGGGGGAATTTAAATTGTTTATAATTCACAAAAACATAAAATAAGGAAAAGATTTATTTTGCTTTCTTTTATATAAACATACATATATACATATGTGCATACATATATACAACATACATACATACATACATTGTATGTATATATATAGACACACATACAACAATACTGAAAGAAAATGATACTAACCGAAAGGAATTTTTTTGCAATTTAAGAACTTTATCTTTTGCAGATTTTCCCAAGAGAGAAGAAAAAGAAGGCTCAATCTTTCATGTGATGAAAAGAGAAAACAAGATGAAGCTGTGGTACCTTTATATCCCCAGCTTCAAACCTCTGAATCAACAATGCCAAGTAATCTACTAAACACCCAGGCTCTGATGGTAGATGACCATCCTTCCTAAAAGCCTCCCAAAATTGAGTAAAATCAATCTCAATATATTGTGACCCACCCAATCAGGATCTCCCCAGATTCTGAACTCAAAACACAGCCCTGATCAACAAATCCAAAATGGCTGCAGATGCAGAACTACAATGAAGGTCATCTTATTAGGTATTGTGTCATCATTTCCAAGCACTCTAACCATCATAACACACCAAGATTCCTTACCCATAGCACTGTTTTATAGTCTGTGATCATGTTATTCCAAGAAACTATGTTTCTTTGTTGCATCCCTAGGAATACTCTGATACTTTCTAAGCTTTATCAGTTAGACCACGGCTGCCTTACATGTGTATGAGATAATTAATTATTCCAAGACACAAGCAATGGATGATTCCCAGCATACAATCAATCTCTCATCAATGTTCAGGACCCACTTGCCATATTCAAGTTCTCAAATTCAACACAGGCTGACAAAGCAGCCACGGACATCACCGGTATAATTCCAACCCAGACCTTGACATCTCACTAAACAAATATAAAGCTTGCTTACACCTCCCACTTTGTACGCATCCTGCACTCATGATTTCCCACGAGACAACATTCCTCTCCGGCATCTCATAAAAAATCCCCCATGTCCTATCAACATGCCAACACCTTCCATAGCCTGCAACCAATGAATTCCAACTCACCATATTCCTATCAGCCATTTCTACAAACACCCGGCGTGCCTTTCTTAACCCCATCATCTCCCCTGCTCGGAGCATAAAATTACCCAAATTCGTCGGAGCAAACACATTTACACGCAGACGGCTTTGGACAATTTGGGTCCAAAAAGTAGCACCTAGTTCTCAAAACCCAACGCAACGCTTAGATGCAAAGAGAAGGAAACGTCAACGAAAGTTTGAAAACGTTAAACCTATCTATTGATATATCCAACCTTCGTAAACCCAAACCCAAACCCAAATTGGATTAGGAACACTCCGCCGACTTCAATCCTATAGGCAACTCGAATTCCCACGTGTCATTACACTATTTACTAATTATCAGAAGAAAAAAAAAGTTTATAATTGATAGGGTTCAAAATAAGGCCTCATAAGTGCCCACCTACTGCCCGAAGAGTGTTGCCCACCCCAACGAACAATGATACCATTCACTGACCCCAAGGGAGAGACATTTAATTATCGGAGCATTTAGCCTTTCGCGCTACATTTAAGCCTTTGGGCGCTAACCTGCATTGCGGGTCTAACCCGACAATCTAAAGACCAATTACGGCCTCCCACGCATTTAAAATGTATTGGCCTCAATAATATATTATTCCGCAGTTCGTACCCAAATCTCACCAATAAGGAAAAAAGACAATAATAGATCATCATCAAACTGACCCCAATAAGGAAGCGAAGATCATCACAAATAAACCGCTTCTTCTATATCCACTGGCCAAATCCGATATCGATAATAACAAGAAACACCCATCCAATAACAAATCCTAATCACATCCAACTCCATTAACATCTACTATAAATATATTACCCCATCTACGAAAGCCGCACGTACTTATACGCATACTCATATGCAAACATATGCAACACTCGCCTCTAAGCAAATTTCTTTCTCCCTCGTAAAGAACCGACTTAGGCATCTGGGCCGCCTTACCTGCGAAGCCCGCCGACCCCTTTTTCCTCGTTTTCTGCGCAGGAGTGCCAATGCTCGTAGCCCTCGCAGATCAACACGGCAAATGATCCTACCTTAGCCCGTAAATCCAAGAGCTCTGCAGATCCCACTCCCCGTCAAAGAATCCTGTGTCCGGCCCAACTATTTCACACGCTCCACACCCCGCCCGATTGAAAAAGGCATCATAAGTCGGGCTACCAACTGCGGAACGACAATTCCTTTATAAATATAACTCGATTTCTCAACATCGACAGATCAACACGAACACAAGGGTGAAAGAACACTAACTTCCAAGGACAAGATCCATCGGGCAACTGGCATACAAATCGACCTTGCGCTGCGGTTAGAAACAATGCAAGCCAACACGACGAGGTGGAGCTTCACCGCCACCAATCAACGTCCGACGTAAGAGTTGTAACAACTCACTGCATGTATCCGACGGACCCCGGAGGCGCGACAAACTCGTGAAGGTCATGACATTCCCCCCATGAAGGACAAAGACAACATTCCAGATTCCCCAAAGGGTTGAAACTCGGCAGATCCACCGAGTCTGGGCCACCCGACTCACATCTAGCCCTCGGGAGAGGAAGGCAACGGCCAACTCTCGAGCACGTCAAAGAACGAAGAATCACGCCATCCTCAAAGATGAACACTCATGGGAACGCAGGTTCAAGAACCTCCAAGAAGAGCTCGGCCGCTGAAGGAGGTGGTGGTGTTGACGGCCCCCGACACTATGGACACCTTGGTACAACAACCGAAAGTCACCCTATACAAATCGAGGTACTCCACTTCCTTCCAACCGTCCGACAGTTACGTGGAAGCGTTAGATGGTACTAGAGATCCCGTCACCATCTCAACACTTACAAAAATCAAACGGAGCCGCACAAGACAAGATCCAAAGGCGACGCAGAGCGCTTTCTATCACCCCGAAAGGCCCAAATTTCTGGCATGGTTCAATAGACTCCACCGTCATCAATCTCCTCATCCAGGAGTTATCCATTTACTCGCCTCTCACTTCATCGGGGCCACAAGAGGCACAGAAGCCAAGTTATCATCCGTCGACTATCAAGCAGGCACGCAAGAAAGTCTCGAGGTCTTATGTCCGATTCAATGCCGAGTCTCTAAAGGTAGATATACTGATTTCCAGAAATTGATCATCGCTGCTCATGGCCGGCTTAGGGATTCGCCGAAAGACTTAACGTTTCCATCTCCAAAATCCCCCAAACAAGCATGGCAGAGGTGCCTCGCAGTGCGCAGAAATATATTAATCCGTGAAGAGGCCCTCATATCCAAGAAAGAGAGCTCTTCCATTCACAAAGAAAAGAGCTATGCATAAACGACGAGGACGAAGCCCTAAAAGACAAAGCGACCAGGAAGGATCTCCAAAGAAAAATGGAGAACAATCTCCAAAGATGCGGAAACCTCGCAGATCGTCAGTCCATTTAATCCGAAAGACTAATGACTATTTCCCAACGTTTCACCTCTAATAAATTTCGTCATGTGTTCTCACAAAGGGTTACCTAAACGAACAATTCCCGAGGTGGCTAACCTAAATAAGTCGACTCTACGACAAGAGATAACCTGGGCATCATGAGTTCCATAGGGACTACTGACACCGCGACGACGATCAGATACACCAAGAGAGAAATAGAGTACTTGATACGGCCGGATACCCGATGCTTTATATCTCGAAAAATCAGATCTAAAGTCAAGTCCGTAACTGTGTTCCGCCCCCAAAGAACCACCACCGCGCGACGACTCGCCAACAATCCCTAGGTGAAATCCTTGTAATCCTCAGAGGATTCGCAGTGAGGGCAGGAATCTAGCTCACCTAAGGCCCATCTACGCAACATTAGATCGACAGAGATAGCGAAAATTCAAGCAGTGTCTAAACTACCGCGGCTTGACACATCCATCACGTTCTCTGACTCAGATCTGGAGGGATGCCAACACCCTCATGACGACCCACTGGTAGTTCGCGCAGTTGTGGCCAACAAAACAGTTCATCGGGTGCGAATGACAATCGGGAGTTCACCGGAGCATCATCTTCAAGGCCGGCCTTTGATAAAATGGGCATCGGAAGGGAAATTCAGGAACCCGTCAACACGACCTCTACTGGTTCTGTGGCACACTCTAGGCTCAATACAATTGGTACCACGCTGAGATCCCCATGCCGTTTACCTACCACGTAAGACTTCGTCAGAGACACCCCGCCTACTTATAACATGTTGGTCGCGTACCTTCTCTCAATGCAATAAAGCCATCCCCTCCGCATATCACATGATGATCAAATTCCCTACCCAAAACCGGGTAGAATGGTTCGAGGAGACCAGCGAGTGGCTAGGGAATGCTACTCAGCATCCATGAAACAAAAATGGTCGACAACATATACGTGGACGAGCTCGACATGCGTGACGAGGTACTCACTCGACCTGAGCCCTCAGAAGAACTGGAACCGGTATTGTTGGATGACGACCCTGAACATCTCGCCTATATCGGCTCTAAACTAGCGGAAGACCTCAAAAACCACCTTATCCATTTTAAGACAAAAACAGTAGATCGCCTTTCGCATGGAAGTAGGCAGACATGGGAGGAATTGATCCTACGGTAATCACTTATAGATTGAACGTCAGCCCGTCCTTTAAGCCAATCAAGCAAAAAAGGAGAAGCTTCGAGCCAGAAAGGCAAAAAGCCATCAACGAAGAAGGCAACAAACTCTTACAAAAGTAGGAGCGATCGTGTGGAAGTAGACACTCAATGGCGCAATGTCGCACTCGTGAAAAAGGCAAACGGCAAATGGCGCCCTCAGATCATCAATTTCACCGACATCAATAAAGCATGCAAAGCGACGCTCTCCGCCGCTAATCGACTTCATCGTAGATGCCACCACTAATTACGAACTCGCGCTTTATGATGCTCCTCCGGCTACAACCAGACGCGATAATCTGTGTGACCAAGAAAAGACGCCGCTCGTCAATGTCGCAGAACCTATTGCTATCGTGGTGATGTCGCTCAGCTCAAAAAGAGCTACATATCGATGTTAGCGACCCATGTTTCAGAATCCGCTTAGGGCACAACTATGGAAGTGTACATAGATGACATGTTAGTAAAATCCACCTCAGCTGGGCTCCACATAGCCCATCTATCCGAAGCGTTTTAGATCTTGAGAAACTACAACATGAAACTGAATCCAGCTAAGTGTGCCTCGAGATCAACGGAAATCTGGTTTCATAGTCAACCAATCGAGGAATTCAAGCAAATCCTGCATAAGATAAAGGTTGTACTGACATGCCTCACATCAAGATAAAGGAAGTTCGCCGACGTGGAAGGGATTGCCGCTTGCCGATTCATCCGTGGCAAGTGATAAATGCCAACCTTTCTTCCAAGTCCCAAAAGGCCTTTCAATGGGATGCCAGTGCGAGGAAGCATTTTCACCAAAACATATTTAAGCTCCCCCATTCTAGTAAGTCCTATTGAAGCCAGGAGCTCCTCACCCTATACCCGGTCAGACGTGACTTCTCAACTATCCGTCAAAGACAAGGAGCGAATACAAAGACTGGGTTTACTATTGCAAATGAGCTTGAGAGGAGCTGAGGAGAGATACTCCAAGGATGGAAAAACTAATTCGCTCAGACCGCAGCTCTGAACTCCGCCTTACTTCCGTGCTCACACCATAGAAGTCCCAATGAAATACCCGATGAAGCAAGTGTTACATAAACTAGAAGTTCCCAAGGTCATGAAGCTTCGCCATAGAGCCGAGTGAGTTCGACATCGTGATACAAACCAAAACCACATAAAAGGGGCGTGTCTTAGCCGACTTCATCATGGAGTTCACCCTGGCGGAACATGCTCAGAACGCTCAAGCAACGAATGACCTCCCCGTCTGGAAACTCTCTGTAGATGGAGCATCGAACGCACAAGGAAGCAAAGCTGGTCTAATCTTGACCTCTCCTAAGGAATGTATATGTAGTACGCACTCAGATTCGGATTCCAAGCCTCTAACAACGAGGCCGAATATGAGGCCGTCATAGCAGGCCTCAACCTCGCTCATTCACTGGAAATTGACCAGCTAAAGGTCTGCAGTGACTCCCAACTGGTAGTAAGACAAATAGAAGACACCTACGAAGCTAAAAGTGGAAGGATGATCCTATATCTCCAAAAGGTACGAAATTTATTAAAAATTCGCATGTGTTCAGCCGACATGTCCCCGCAGCGAGAACTCCCGAGCCTACGCCTTGGCAAAATTAGTGACAGCCTTACAGAATACTCAAAATGGCCGACACTGTCGAATACCGGGCAGCAGCCTCTATCGATCTCCTCGCGATGTGGAGGTTGCCTGTGCCCAGTCCGAGCCGAAGCTGGATGGACCCCGACTCAGACTATATAATAGACGGACGCCCACCCGACGGCACCGGCGGAAGCAGCTAAAATAAGGACGAGGTCTGCCAGGTTCACTAATCATAAGGGAAGCCTATACAAGCTAGGTTTCTTCACACCAATCCTCAAGTGTATCGCGGGAAAAATTATTGAATACGTGCTAAGGGAAGTTCATGAGGGTATATGTGGAAATCACATCGGAGCTCGAGCCTTGGCAGGAAAGGTCTTGAGACAAGGATATCACCGCCTACAATACTCAAAGATGCAACCAATCTTAGTCAAGAAATGCAGATCTCGCCAGAGCACGCCAAGATCTCACGCTCCCATCGTAACCTCGACATCAATCACAAGCCCCTGGCCCTTCCAACAATGGGGTTTGGACATACTGGGACCTCTGCCCCTTGGGAAGGGCCAATGTAAGTTCATCATCGTCGTAGTAGATTACTTCACCAAATGGGCGGAGGCCGAGCCCCTAGCCACAATCACAGAACAAAAGATACGCAATTTTGTGTGGCGAGCTATCATATGCAGGTTTGGTATCCCAAGAGCCCTGGTGTCGGACAACGGAAAACAATTCGACAACGCCAAATTCAGAGATTTCTGTGTCGAGCCTCACTAAGAATTACTACTCCCCAAAGACATCCAGCCTAACTGGCCGCCGAGGTCACCATCGAACCCTTAAGGCCGCTTTGAAGACCAATTGAAGATCTCAAAGGAGCGGGTAGAATATCTCCCGAGGTGCTAGCGTGGCTTACAGACAACACGTGGCCGCCCACCCGAGAAACCCCCGGCTCGCCCTAGCCTTTCAAGACTGGCTGCAGTCACTGCCGAGATCGGACTAAAATCCCAAGGATCGAATTAGCAGCAGTGGAGCACAATGACGAGGCTCTCCGTCTAAATTTAGATCTCTTAGATGAAAAACACGAGCAAGTTATAAAACGTACAAGAGAATACCAAAAGAAGACAGCAAGGTACTACAAATCCAAAAAAGTCAAACCTGTGGAGCTATATGTCGTGATCCGGTCTTAAAACTACTGCCAAAGAAGGAAGAATCCACCCATTTAAATCAAATCTCCAACTGGAAGGCCCTTACATCATATCTCGAATCGTCAGACCTGGCAATTACAAGCTCCAAACAGAGGAGGGAAAATTTTACAAAGATGCCTGAATGCTAACATCTTAAACTTCTGACAAGAGACCTTGGTTTGTAATCTTAAATGGAGATTTACCAATCTTCGCTAATCCATCTCGACCATTTACCGGTTATTTTGTTAAGACGCCACAAACAACTCCATGCCACGTATAAATGCTCGTAAAGATTACGCGCAATAGAATGAGTCAACTCATAGATAAAAAGAAAAGTCTCTCTTTATTCCAATCAAATTCATATCTCGCCATAATCGCTGGTGTCGATACATCTGAAGCTATCTCGACAAGCAAATGCGCCTAAAAAAAAAAAAACTTCGTGGAAAAAAAAAAAAAAGGAAAAGAAGATGGGAGAAGACCAGAAAGGTTGAAAAGAGGAGAAGAAGAAAAAAGGGATGGAAGGAGTTTGTGCGGAAGAAACAAAAAAGGGGAGAATGAGAGGTGGAAGAAAAGATGAAAAAGAAGAAGAAGGAGAAGGAGAAAGAAGAACAGAAAATGGAGAAGGCAACGCAAGAAATGCATCACCCTCTCCGGGCGCATTCCCTAGCACGGAGCTAGGGAATAACATGACTCCCATAAAGGGGAGACTAGGGAAAAACATAACTCCCATAGGCATAAGTCTAACGGAACTGAACCAAAATCTTCAGGTGGATCCCTAGCAAAGACAACCAGACTTCGACGCTTCATCTCGCCCAGATTGCGGTTACACACCAGAAAAAGCAGAATATACAAAATATAAACTTCATAGCAATGAAGCCGCCATTTATAAGAAGGCCAAAGCACTCAAAAAGTCACCCGAACGTTCCAAATTCTCCATAAATCAGCATTAAAGACGTTCACACCTTTCCAAAAAAATTAGAATTTAATGGCCAGACACAGCTGGATCATTGACCAGTTCTTCAACGACTGATAATCGAAACACGCCACCCAGAGTTAGACCAGCTCGCCATATCGCCACCGGCCACTGGGCCGGAGCCCAGCGCGCTAACTCACTTCGACGAGTTCGTTTACTCGCACGTGTCACGCTACCCGAGAGTCGACCGGGCCAGTTACATCGCCACTGCCACAATACCGAGCTCCAAGAAATTTCACTTTGACAAGTTCGTCTACTCAGACAGTCACGCGACCGAGGAGCCGACGCCAGCCACATCGCCACTCGCCACGCCTCGAGCCTAGCAACCACTTTGACGAAGTTCGTCTACTCGCACAGTCACGCTACTTGAGGAGTCGCACCACCGCGTTACATCGCTACTCACTACAGCTACCGAGCCCAAGAACCACTTTGACGAGTTCGTTCCACTCGCACAGTCACGCCACCCGAGGAGTCGACCAACAAAGTTACATCACCACTGGCCACGTACCTGCAGCCCAAGAAATTACTGACAGTTCGTTTACTCGCACGTGTCACGCCACCCGAGGAGTCATTTTTAACTCATGCAAATCATCCGACGGCTATCAAAGAGGCTCGTGATTGGACGAGCTCAACGATTCTACACAGGCCATGCAGCCTAGAAGTCATTTCAACTCAGGCAAACCAGCCGACGGAGCCCAACAGTTCACACTGACGAGCTCAACGATTCTACACAGGCCATGCAGCCTAGGAGTCATTTCAACTCAGGCAAACCAGCCGACGGAGCCCAACAGTTCACACTGACGAGCTCAACGATTCTACACAGGCCATGCAGCCCAGGAGTCATTTCAACTCAGCAAACCAAATTCGACGAGCTCCACCGCCACATCGACGAGCTCAACGATTCTACACGTGCCATGCAAAACTCAGATTACTCTAACTCATGCAATCGGCCGACGGAGCCCGATACCACACCGACGAGCTCAACATTCTACACGTGCCATGCACCCTAGAGTCATTTCCAACTCATGCAAATCGGCCGACGGAGCCCGACAGTTCACACCGACGAGCTCAACGATTCTTAATGTGCCAGCAAATCTGGGGGGAGGTCATTCCAACCACAAACCAGCCGACGGGAGCCCGGCCAGCTCACACCGACGAGCTCAACGATTCTACACGTGCCATGCAAAATTCTAGGGCTATTTCAACTCATGCAAATCATCCGACGGAGTTACGCAGCTCGCAGAGATTGACGAGCTCAAACGATTCTACATACAAAGCCATGCAACCAGAGTCATTTCAACCAGTAAACCAGCCCGACGGAGCCCAACAGCTTAACAATCGACGAGCCTAACGATTCTACAGCCATGCAAATTTCTAGAGTCATTTCAACTCATGCAAATCATCCGACGGAGCATAGTAGCTCGCACTGACGAGCTCAATGATTCTACACAGCCATGCACCTCAGTGAGCCACTTCAACCTCGTGCAAATCCCCAACGATGGATAATGCAGCCTGCAGACGACGAGCTCTACGATTTCGCATGTGCTATGCAACCTAGAGTCATTTCAACTCGTGCAAATTAGCTCTATACAACCCATAATACTAACATCTCAACTCAGTGCCCAATTCACTCATGCAAGACAAGAAGTCGATTCAAATTAAGAAGAACGTAAAAAGAGCACAAGAGGCGGCATGTAAATGAGGAGCAAAATGAGTATTCATCAAGGACAAGGCCACATATATTTTGGGGCCCAGGCCTAACAACGCAAAAAAAAAAAAAAAAAAAAAAAAAAGTATAAAAGCCAACATCGGGCAGGCGAAGACGTGCGCAGGAGATTAGGCATCGGCGAGAAGCAGCACGCGAAGAAGGGAATGGCCCCAACCTGGGGTGCCTACCCAGATAATCAGCAGAGAAGGACCCCTCATCCTCCTCATCACTAGGAAGGTCAAAGTTAAAGTCTAGGCCAGAATAGGCAGTAACAACCTTCTTCTGAAAGGCGAGCCACCCAGAAACCCATTGATTGAAGCCCCCGCCCGCCTTCCATCAACTTCGCCCCGCTGAGCCACCAAAGTTATTTGGTCGATGAGATCCCCACGGAGAACCCGCGACACTCCCCATTCAGCGTTCCACCGAGCCGACCGCTCATAGGGCTCAGCGATTTAGCCACAGCCCAACAGCTGCCTTATCACGAAGATCGCCTTTGATTGCACGCAAGCTCTTCCTAGACTCCCGAAGCTCGCTCTCTCGGGACGTGAGTGGCTCGCCCCCAACCACCAGTTCGCACTCGGGCGGACTACAAATTCATTCCTAGCCTCCATCAAGTCGCTCGCACAAATTTCAATTCCTCCCCTCGGCTCGCCGCCCGCCTCGCTTATTCGAGCCTCGCCTTCCCACCTCGCCCGAGCACGAGCCGAAGTGGTATGTTTCAGATCAGACTTGAGCTTCACGCTTCTGGCCATATCGCAGATCCGCCTCGCAGCCGCCGCTCGTGATGTGAGGGCTTCACCCTCACCTTATAAGCCCGGGCCGCTTTAGCATGACCTTCGTTTATTTTGGCCTTTTTGGCCAAACCCTTCAAATGAGTAGCCACCTGCACATCCAGCATAGAATCAACATCCAATGCAAGCTCGAAACTCATCCCAAAATGGAGTCAAATATGATTAGTGCCCAAAAAGTACAATTTTGAACCCTATATTAGATAGGTTTTGAGTGCTTTTTGCGTACTAATCATGTCATTAATGCCAATTGAAGTGTTCAAGTCTTCTTAGTATCACTTATGCCGTTTAGAGGTTATTTTTGGCTGTTTTGCAGGTTTTTACACACTTTAGAAGTTCAATATCGAGATGTATGACGAATCATGAAGTTTGAACTCAAGTGTCAGCCATCAACCAGCCCAAGAATCAATGAAAAACTGAAGGCAAAGTGAAGAAAAATCTGATGCAAAGAGGAAGACAGGAGGCAATGCAAGAAGATCAAGAAATCCCAGAATTTTCGCTAAGATTGCGAAAATTTACCGATTTCATAAAACCCGCATCCTTAGCACTAAGTAATCTTAGCGAAATTGCCACTGCCAGACCCAAAATTTTCGTCTAGGGCACTGCTCCTAGCGAAATTTTGTATTAAGCATCAATTTGTACCTCCCGCTAAGAATAAATTTCGCTTAGCTAGCGAAACTGCCAAGCCTTAGCGAAATTTTTTTCTATTTTCGTTTATGCATGGTGATTTCGCTTACCTAGCGAAATTCTTCATTCCCAGCGTAAATTCTATCGCCATGTTTTTGCATTTAATGCTAACCGACTCCAAATTTGGTGTATTACTCTCGTCCTCTAACTTAGCCAAATTTGTAGGCTTTTTGGTATTTTCTAAGGGTTGAGGTGGCCTATATAAACCCCTCCCTTTTGTAATCACAGAGTGAGGATTTTGGGAAGCAATAATTGGGGAGAAGATTTTGTAAGTTTTCATTTTTGTAAATAAAGTCTCGTATTTTAGTTGTGGTTTTATTTTCCTCTCTTTCTCCTCTTTCCCTACTTTAGGCTTCCAAACACCCCCTCTGGAGGGTTTGACAACCAAGATGCTGCACACCTCCTTCTTTGGAAGAGCAAGGAAGCTAGCTTGGTGGTGGGCATATGCATGTCGGGTTCTTGTAATCGTAAAGTCACAGGTATCAGATGATGGCCCTCATCTTCAAACAGGGGCTGAATAGCTTTGAATGTTATTGATTCGCAATACTCTCTTACGCTTTAGGATACGCAGATACTTATTGCTAGATGCACCGCGGGTTCATTAGATGGTCTTTACGAGCCTCCGAAATGATATTTAATGCCGTGGTTTCAAATCAAAAAAGTGGCCATAGCCGCATGCTACCCGTGGTCGACTCAAATAGGAGTCATTTGTTAGGGTGAGGTTTGCTAGTTAAACATAGATTCGGTTATGCCATGGACTATAGTTGCTTCATTGGCACCCGATGATAAACCCGAGGACACTTGCTCGCCCTAACTTACCAAGTTAGTGACCTAAATCTTCAAAGCATTAACTTTTTCTACACTTTACTTTCGCTTTTACAATTTCTCGCCTTCAACCTACTTCCACTGCTTTTGAAGCAAATCCAAAAGTCCAAATAGAAAGCCTTACCTTCTCGCACTTATGCAAATCATTTCTGTGGATGAAAACCCATCCCCGTATGTTCTAATCTCTCAGAGACCTCACTATACCGCAAAGAGAGCTTGACTACTGGCAGAGTAGGAACTTAGGTGTATATAAATTTTGTTGATTTTAGCTCACCATCGTGACACGGAATCAAAATATGACAAGGTACTGAACTTACGAGGCAACCCCCGGGAGAGATGTGGCCAAAGCTCTAATCTGGGCCGGGCAAATAAGAACCGACCTCTTAAGATCATAATCCTTAAGAATAGACGAGACTGCGCCTGCCGCGAGCTCGACATTGTGAAGTAAAGAATCCCCGTCTCCGCTAACTTGGGGTTCCGGATCTTCCCTCCTCGCCTCTTCCTCCCTTCGAGAAGGCGACTTAACTTCTTCGTTAGCGCAACTGACTGCAATGGGCGTGATCGCCAATCTGGCCGCTCAACCCGCCCCACCCGAGGGACCCTCCCCGCTCCGGGCAGCTAATTAAGAATGGGACCGCGAGCTCAAAATTATAGGAGCCATAACCCGTCTTGATTTATAGATATGAGAGGACGGAGAAGATGACAATGCCCCCAACTTCGGAACTTTGACCAAAGCCGACCTATCTTTCTCAACAGAATGCGAGGTTTTTCGTTTCCTACTCCGGGGTTTCCGAGACACCATCTCTAATCACAATGGCCTTAATGGGTTTAGCAGCCAGGGCCCAACGGGAGAACTTTATGGTGGAAGGAGGTGAAGGCCTCAGTATGCCAGATCGAGTGGACTCGAACTCGATACGGAACATCCGACTTGGATCATAACTCCACGAAGCGACAAGGAGGACACTCCACAACGCTAACGCTTATGGCGTTATCTTCAACGCGAGATCAATTCGAGCACTGAAGCATGTAAACAAGAGATACAGACCGAGATGCCCAGCGACCACACACAAGTTATAACCAAAAACAGAACAAACACTCACGAAGATTCTCGGGGGTAGTCCAAGCCACCGGAACACTCAAGGTGTCGTCCTTGTCAAGAGGATCATACTCCCAATTATGGCTGCTAACGAAGAAGTAGCGTCCTTTCCACAAATTTCTATGGGAGGGAGGGAATCGAAATCACTTCGCAGGAGCGCCTAAACGCCTAGAAAGAAGAAAGCCCCTGATGTCTCCTTCAGCCGAAAAGCAAGAAGAGCGCTACGCTGACACCAAGCCCTCATTCCTAAAGAAAACCAAAGTTAGACCAACTAAAATACCCCAACCATCGGGCGAGTTGAGCGACACACATTGAAATGCCGCAAAACCCTTTATGAAGGGATGCAAAGGGAAGGGTTCCGTTATCAAGGCCACAATGTAAAGAAACACACCATCCTAGGCACAGAGACCACATGTAGGGTCAAAACGCCAGAAACTACACCCGAACGCCGTGCTGAGGCCGATAACGCCCGAAAGATGGCTCCCATATGAAGGACCGACCTTATTAGGTCCTACGCTAAAGCATGCTTAATGGCGATCTCGATATTCCGAATTTCCTGTATTTAATCGTATTCACTTTCCTCGGGTCGTCTGCAGCAGGAGCACCTCGGGTACCTTGAAGTCCAACTCCGACCAAAATGGCCTGAGAGACACCACCACTCGTCTGCAACTCAGAAGACCCGAGAAATTCCAATTTCGAAGAAAGGGCAAAATTGTACTTGACATAAATTGTATCGCTTAAAAATCCAAAATTTATTCTCTAGATCTCGGATGACGAAACGGATTGCACCGTTGGAATCGTCTCGCAAAATCTAGCTAGCACGTAAAATTTCGTAGAATTTCACAGCCAGAGCTGGCACTGCTTTGCGCACGAGAGGTCGTGGTTCGTGTCAGAAACGATTTGATGCAACGAAAGTCAAGATATAACACGTACTCATGTGTCATAAGTGGCATGAGTAGAGAAATGACGGAAATGGACGGTCGGTATAGCGCTGAACACAACTGGGAAATGAAGGACATAATAGGCATTTCGGGATTTGTTTAAGTCACTAGAAGACAAAATAGAATAAGACTTGCTCTTCTCCAAATGAAAGCAAGAGTAAAAACGCGGGGAAGGGGAATTTTGGTCCAAGAAATGATTTTGATTGGGGAATTTGTAGAGAGATGAGCAAATTCTCTCTAGAAATACTCTGACGATCCGACCGTCATAGCCTTCAGACAAGAAGGAGAACCGCTTCTCTACGCAGAGAGAGGGCTTCTCGCTGCGGGCAATGTGATTTGCAGTTTCCTTAAACTCCGAGAGGTGTGGGTTTCTCCTACTGGGTTTTATTCTTCTGCTAAGTACCATGTAAATGTTTCGCCGGGTTGAGGCTCTGAACGACCGTTTGATCGGTTCCAAACCTTGGAATCGAAATGCTTGGATTTGAGACCCACGAACAACCCGTGTCAGTGTTACGGACTGTTTGCTAAATAAGATGAAGTGTCTTCTATAAATCATGGCTGGTTTGTTCGAGGGGCCTAAAATGGCTGTGAAACCCGAGTTCACTAAGTGAACCGATAATTTGTGCTTTGAAAGGAACAGTAACCTAGGGTTTTACTGTTCCCGAAACAGTGATCACAAAATAATTTTTGTGAAAATATGTGTTTGACCGAGTGATTTAAGTTAAATTGCTCGTGTTTGATCATTAGCCCAAGTGAGCTAATTTTGATGTGGAAATGTGGAATTTACATGACATGATTGTGTGAATTGAATGTTTTGTAAATATATGCATGTTTATATATTTACACGTAATTAGATCAGATTGGAATTGACATACATGCATTCCATATGCACTGGAACACCCTAGGACTATAGGAGTGAGTGCTTGAGATGAGTCTAGAGAAAATGGTTCGGAAGGTCGTCTAAAAATATTAATTATCGGAGGGTAGTCCAAATTAAAAAATATCAATCGTCGTAGCGGCCCAATTGATATTTATCAGAGGATAGTCCACAAACAAATAATATATCAATCGTCGGAGCGACCCAATTGATATATACACATCGAAGGGTTTTCCACAAACTAACAAAATAATAATTCTCATACAAGGCTTAGGCGAGTGTGAGAGAGTCGGTGAGGACTCGGGATCTGAGTTGGTCATGTAGACATTCAGCAGTGATCATGCATTCGCTTGAAACGTACGCTTATTTCGTAACATCGCACCGCACTCCTTAAAATGTGAGCAATTCACTTAGGTGATTCCACCATCGAAAGATTAGCTCACCCGTCGAGGATACTATTTTACGCAATGTGGAGCGTATGAGGAGACTCCGCTTCGCCCTAGGCCAGCTAGAAGAAAGTCTGATTGTAGCTTTGGCTTTGTTGACGTTTATACGTATTAGAATTCGAAAGATTTTAATATATGTTGTATAAGAGGAAACATTTGAACTCTTAGAACTATTGGATATAGTTGGTATGTTTTTATGGATATTAGAAAATTCAAGAGGCCGTTATCCATATTTGTATCATTGTGATTATATTGGATTGCTTGGGACAGTTTCATGCGGTGTTTTATTCGGGTAGAACTCCCCGTACAAAGGAGACTCTGCTCGATTTTTGAAGTGGCGTCAGGTAACCCGACATCCACTTGTATTCCGCGGGTTGACGGGTAGTCAACGGACCCCCGGGAATGGGGTGTCACACCAGCAATAGCCGAAGAATCACCATCGATACGCAAAGAAGAAGAACGACTCGGACCCATGATGAAAGTGGATAATGAAAACAAAATTCAGCCAACCCAAACAACTCGTCTTATCATAAATCAAGAAAACAAAGACGCAGTGGACCCAGAAATATGACAGAAAAGATTATCCCAAGAAAGACAACAGAGAAAGACTCTGCACAAAAAGGCTTAGACAGAAGACTAAGAGAGAAGGAAGTCCGAACTCGCTAAAGGCAAAGGAAAGGTCCTAGAGCAGTGGCACACAAGACAGAGGATGTCCGCGAAAGAAACAAAAGGAAACTGAAAGAAATGGAAGAAATGAGCGTGAAAACCGAAGAGTCATCATTATCACAAGACAAATGACGGCGACCAAGCCCTAACTAATCCAAATGAGCGCACACGTGGAAGCTGCACCAAGCGAGACACGCATGTACTCTTGCCCACGTGACGCCGTACACAAGGGCCGGGGCAAATCAAGGTTCAAAAATAAGGCTCACAGGCCCACCTACCAGGCCTAAGAAAGAAGCCAGTCCAACGAAACAATGAGGCCCGTTCGCTGAACCCCAAAGGAGAGACATGACCATCGGAGCATTTCTGAGCCTTCGCGCCACATTTAAGCCTTTGGTGCCACTTAATAAGGGGTCTAACCCGATTGGCCCAAAGACCAATTATGAGAAGTCTCCCATAGGTACAGAAAATAGAATAGTCCCTAATAATATATTATTCCGCAAGTCCAGCCAAATCTCATCAATAAGGAAAAAAAGACAATAATAGATCAGCATCAATCGGATCACAGCCAAGAAGGAAGATCATCACCAAATGGCTTGCTCTTTATATCTATTATCAAATCGATATCGATAACAAGAAACACCCATCAATGGGAACAAATCCTAATCACATCCAGTTTGGTTGAACATCTACTATAAATCTGAGAGGCCACCCCATCGGTGAAGTGCAGCACTCTTATACGCATACTCGTATGCAAACATACCAGCCGTCCTCTCTGGCAGTCTCTTTTCTTTGAAGCGGCTTAGGCAGCGAAGCGACGCGATGAAGCCCTCGCCCGACCCTTTCTTCCTTGTTTTTGCGAGAGGAGTGTTATGTCCAGGCACAGTAGATCAACCCAGTGCGCGTCTCTATCGGCCCAGAGACAATCAAAGGGGCATCCCGGCCCTTGAAGCAATCCGGAGTCCGGCCCAACTACCCCTACTGCGCTCCATTGATTAGGTTAGAAAAGACATCATCAATAACTAAAAAATAATATATATATATATATATATATATATATATATATATATATATATGTGTGTGTGTGTGTGTGTGTGTGTGTGTGTATAGGTTATAAAATATAGAGCCAAATGTAATATTCGATATTTTTTAAATAAGCATCATTTAATCTATTATGTCTAACTCAAATGATAAAACATTACTATTTTAAATAATATGTACCCATGAAAAGAGAAATTTGTATGTCCAATTTCTCAATAATATGTACCCATCATTATTAATTTCTCAATAATCAATCCACGAATTTGTTAGTCCAATTTCACATTTAACCCAAAGAACTCAACTTAAGTTGAACAAAACTGTGTTTTTTATTTATTTATTTTTGATAGAAATTGAGTTTAAATTAGTGGAATTTGAATGAATATAGAATTATATAACTTATTCACCTGTAATATTTTCAAAAGTATGAAGTTTCACTATTTCCAAAGATTGGCTTTGAGCCTTTTCTATGAAATTTAAGAGGAAGGCGAAGAAGACCTCCTTCAAGTGCTCTAGTAATCAATGAAATACTATTCTAATAGATCCAAAATTATAACCTAGTGTTGAGACTTACACGTCAAGGGCACAGTAGACGGTTTTCATGGGGCATATAAAGGCCGGACAAAAGATAACTTAATATATTAATTAGCTCAAGGTGATCAAGCTTAACTTAAGCCCAATCCAAGTGTCAAGTCATTGTCCAAGCCGTCGGATCAACCGGGTCGGGTCGCATAATCGGTAAATATTGGATAAATTTTGAGAAATTCTATTTACACCCAAAGAATTTCTCTATCTGTACAATATCAGTACTTGTAATCAATTTCTGTTTCATCTAACAATAGGTGTATAGAGAGAAAAGTGCTTGGGGTGTAAATAGAATTTATAAAATTTTCTGAATCCCCAATGCAAATGGATCCTCATAGTACATATTTGAATATGAAAAACGTGGGAAATTAATTCAATTTAAACCAATTGGGTGGAAGAAGACGATCGAGGCCGGCATCTACAGCCTGGTTCTGTAGCAGTGTAGCACATGACTGGATCATCCATGAAAGGCATAGGCATAGGCATAGGCATAGCTCCAAATCCAATATATAGCTTGGCAATTCTACTGACGAGGTGGCTGAAGTCACTCTGGTTTTTCCCGCCAAGGAAAGGAAACGTGAGGAAGAGAAGTCAGTGGTGGAGAATCCATGCAAAAAGGCTGGCCAGCAAAATTATTGCACAATTGATGCATGATTTTATGATCAGGCACGTGACGGGATGTGCAATCAATTTCATGCAAAAATGTTGGCAAGCAATGCACTATGAGTGGATGCTACTGCATGCACGAAGACCTAGAACAATACATTGTTAGGCAATAGCACATGTCTCGATTTAGCACACCTTTTTTTTTTTTCTCTTTTTTTTTTTTTTAGTCTAGAGAAGCACATGACATTTTCTTTAATTCTGTTTTTATTTTTTCTGTCTTGAGTTTGTGATTTTAATCATGTGTCTATTTTTTTTCTTCTTTAGAACATAGTTAGGGAAGATGTTGTCGCTTCTGTTCTATGTAATTAGGAAGAAATTAAAGGTAGGAATTTGACACCCTTCATTGAATATTTAGGGGTTGTTTGAGGCAATTGAGATTTGGTAGAATGATGGCTTGAATTATTTGAGAATTATCAATATATAATTGTTGGTTGGGTTTTTTGGTGGCATCTTATGTGGAGTAGGCATTTGATAGTATTTTGATTCAAAATACTTTCAAAGGAAGATGTTTTCTTTAAAAGCGTTTTTAAAATAATCACCTATATATTAAATAGTATTTCAGGAAATATTAAAAGTCATTTTCGAATTGTTAAAAAAGCATGTTTTGAATTTTATCAAATTTTTATACTATAAATGCTTTCTAGGAACTTTACAAGCAGACTCCAATGGCTCGTTTGATTCCTGTTCTGTTTTTGAAAACAGGAAGTCTTCTATTTCTTTAGAAAGGTATAATGCAATATCTCTAATTTTTTTAACAAATAAAGGAAAAGAAAGAAAAATTGTTGTTTTACAATTTTTAAAAGATGAAGGGGGTTTGGGGAAAATGTGGAATTTGTTTTAATATAAAAAGGGCTCTTCAACCATTTTTTTTGCATTTCATTTTTCTAGAAAAAGAGAGAGGAAGAGAAAGGGAGAGAAGGGAGTTAGGGTTTCAAGAGTGTGGAGATTTCAAGACTCAAACAACTTCAATCCCAAGTAAGTATATATTTTCCCCTTTCATTTTTTTGGTAGTTAGGATTTTTAAAAGTCTAGATTTGAAAATTTGGGGTTTTCTAAAACTTTAGATTTGAAACTCTAGAAATGATTGAAATACAATAGAATCAAGAATCTTGGTTTGAGTTTGATGTTTGGTATATTTGGATGAGTTTTCAAACTCTTAAAATCTTAGATTTGAAAACTTATAAGGGTTTCTTAAACTTTTAAATATGAAACCCTAAAAATGTAAGAAAAACATAATATTGATAAATTTGTTTACCAATGAGTATTTGATGGGTTTTGGTAATTATTGGGCTACCAAGTTTTAGATTTGAAACCTTAAAGGGTTTCTTACAAGTTACAAAGAATCATTTGTTTATAAGAGATTTGAAGATTTAAACCAAAAATCATGTTTTATGGAAAAATCCCTAATTTTAGGGATTTAAGGGATTTAAGGAATTGATAGATTTAGAAAATTTGTGATGTTATGACTTTTGGGAAAATACCTTAATTTTTTTGAAATTCTCAAGCTAAAGAGTCGTTAAGATTTTAGGTTTAAATATTTTGGATTTCTAGGGGAAAAAAAGAGATATGAAACCTATGAGTGTGAGGAAAATATTATTTTTATCTAATAGGATATTGTTCATATTATTAAGATTTATGACTCTTTTGAGGCTTCTTGGCTCTGCTAATATATATCTTGGAATATCATGTAAGGATGATTAATGCAGTTTTTCCTATAAAACAAAATATTTTGCTAGTATATGTGATTATGAGTTTTAGAATTTTATATTTATTTAAATCAGATGCATGGATCAAATACGTATTTTGTATGGATAATGGATTTGAGAATATTTATGGTAAATATTGAAAGTTTTGGAGATATGTAAAACTCGGGAAAAAATTTATTTTTCTGAAAAATGGTAAAACAGTTATTTATCGCTATAGTACAGGTTATAAACCTAAAATTTTTTCTAGATCTTGGATTACGAAACAGACCTTACCATTGGATTTTTCTCGCGAAATCTAGCTATGTAGCCGAAATTCATTGAATTATGAGATAATCATAATTTCACGTATTTCGAGGCAAAACAAACAATGACATAGTGACACGTGGCATGATGCCACATGGCATCATGTCCCTAACATAAGAGCTAGGTGTGGCATGTGCCACTTGGGCTTAGTGCATGTGTGACACTTAGAAAGTCACTTAAGTGTCATGCATGACACATGGCTTGATGAAAGAGTTGTCGGAAACACATGGAAGTCATGTGTCACACCATAAAGAAGAAAATTCAGCCTAGTGGGGAGAAAATCAGTTCGGGGGAAGAAAGGAAAAGAAAGAAAAGAAAGAGGAGAGAAGGAGGAAATGAGGGAAGGGTCAAAGTTCTTCCTTAGATCTCAAGCTAATCAACGGTCAGAATTTGTCGAACAAATAACTAAAGTTGGTCTAGTCGACGATGACTATGAGTACGTATCGAAATCAAGGGGTTTCACCGAAGATCCAGCAAGGGGAAATTTGGGAGATCGAATAAGGTTGAGGAAAGCTTCCCAATCGGTTTTCTATGCTATAAGAGGTAGAGATTCTTCCTACTTTGGTTTATTTTCTACTCTAAGGGTTGTGTGGTGGTGTTTTTACCCTAAGGGGTTGTTTGGCCAAATTTTGGAATGTGGGAATGCTACTCTGTTTTGATCCTACTACATACTATCCGGATCTTGGGACTGGTTTTCTGTTGGGGAACGGATGGATTTTGGACCTGTGTTCTTCATAGAACTTGTAACTACATCTGTGTACTTGATGTTAGGCTTTTGAATTACCCAAATTGGACCTCTCTAGCCCAGGTAATGGTCAATTTCTTGGACTGCCACAACATAGGCTGGTTATGCTTCTAGATTCTTTGGAACTAGTTTTTGGCTAGGAAAACAATGGATTTTGGACTAGTGTTCCTCATAGAAATTGTAGCTACATGTGTTCTTGATGTTAGACTTTTGAATCGCCAAAATTGGACCTTTATAGCCTAAGTTATGGTCTTTTTTCGGGAACTGCCACGACTTTGGCCGTTTTTGTGGTTGGGCTGATGTTGTGGCGATGTCGTGGCGAAGTTGCGACATCGTAGCCACGAGTTGAGTTGATGTCGTGGCAATGTCGCGACATCGTAGTTGCAGGTTTGGTTGATGTCGTGGCGATGTCACGACATCACAACTGCAGGTTGGGTTGATGTCTTGGCAATGTTGGGATATTACAACTGCAGGTGGGATTGATGTTGTGGCGATGTCGTGGCGATGTCGCGACATTGCTCTACACACCTTTAAGCCTCCAACTTTAAACAACCATATCTTTCTCGTCCAAACTCTTATTCGCACGTTCTTAGACTCTATGGAAAGCTCTTTAAGTCTAGAATCTGACCATATGCCAGTGAGTAGCATTTGGTGTTCACATCTTTGCCGAAATTTTGATTTTAGCACCGAGTGTACTAATTGGTTGAGTATGGAATTACATGATTGTTTGATGAAATGTTGATATGTGTGTTCTAATATATATTGACATTGATGTATATTTATTTGGAAATTATATGTATATTGATATAATTATCCATTATGCATGGTGAAATGCATGAGCTTGATTTTCCATGTAATATTCATTATACATGTGGCATGGTATAGGCATGCAATGGCGCATCGCATTGCATTTATGCATGGGAACATCGCATGACATGGGCATGAGTGTATGGTATGGATCAACACTGCGTTTGGTGTTTGATGGTGGGCTTTGTACTGTTGGACGACGTCCAATAGAGTCGCACGGTTGCATAACACAGAAAAACGTTTGGTGGGTAATAGCAAGCAAGGATAGATACTCCCTTGGGTGAAAGACCCGGTATTTGTGGTTATACATGATCCTTATTGGTGAAAACTCGTACAAATGTAGGAAGACGTGAGAAATCCTACGGTGAGACCCCAAAAATCTGTTACCCACGAAACACATGTGTTTTGATTATAAAAAATGATCATTTGATGAAAATATCAATAACAGTATATCACACATTGGCACGTGCGTTGTGTGGTGGGAGTCAGTGAGGACTTGGGACATGGGGCATGATTGAGTCGCATCTCATTTCATGACATGTAGAATTCCAACATGAGATTGCATATTCTTGTTTGGAATCGTGATGTGAATGTATGGTAATGCGTGCGTGTGCGGCCCAAGTGGGAAGTAGCGCCACGTAGGAATTTTCTCTATTGAGCGTGGCTCATACATATGGGAAGCTGTTACAGGTGCGGGACAAACAGGTGGACGGCGCTCATTTGAGGCCTGAATTGTGAAGAAGGTAGTTGTGGGCAGATGCTTATTTTGTATAATATATTAGAACAAATCAGTTTGATATATGTTTCGTATAAGAGTGTTGTAATTAACTCTTAAGGATTATTGTAATATAGTCTCATATATTTTATTTTGGTATCAGACCAGAATGAAATGGGGTGGAGGCCACTTTTACTCATAAATGGGTCTCGTGAATGAGACACGATAGTGTAGTTATCGGGGCACCCCATTACCACATGTATTCCACGAGTTGACAATTGGTCAACGGGACCCCCGGGTTTTAGGGTGTCACAATATATACCTTTCTATTTTGTGAAATTGGAAACATGAAGCAAATATTCACTTCTCAGGCTTATACGCCACACAATTCGAGATAAACTCGACAACATGGCCCCCCAATAATGGGTATTGTAAAACCCGATTAAATTTGAATTTTTCCAAAAAATGGCAAAACGGTAAATTGTCGTTACAATTATAGGTTGCAAACTTGGAATTTTTCTAGATCCTAATGACCTAAAACAGACTCACCGCTGATTTGTCTCATGTAAATTGGGCTTACCTGCATAAATTTCGCTGACTTCTAAGCATGTTTAATTTTCACTTTTTCTGCCAACAAGGACGAAATGCCTAAATAAATAAACCTATAAATGTGATTTTTGAGAAAAATCTTGAAAGTGGAAAATAAATAAAATAAAATTCATTTTAAAATAAATTGAACTTGAAGCAGGACGAAAGAAATTGTTTCGGGATAAAAACGGACCTGGATAAGTCGTGGACACGTGGCGCGACGTGGGCCAAGTAGTTAAAATGTGGATAAGGTTAAAAGAACAAGGTTTTTGGGGCATAATAGATCTGATAGTTTTGCTAGGGGGAAAAACGTAAGAGAGAGAGCAAAGAGGGAGAGAAAGAAAGAGAATCCAACCTTATTTCCACGATCAACGGAGTTTCGTTGGTCGGAATTCGTCGGGTCAAGAACCAAAGTTCTTCGTCTCGACGAGGGCTACGCGTGAGTACCCAAAATGATAGATTTCACCGAAGATCTGAAGAATGAGATTTGGGGAAATCAGATTATTCAGGCTTAGGAGGTGTTCTCGAGACCTCATTCGGTTCTATAACGCTCAAAGAGGTAGGGATTCTTCCTACCTTTATTTATTCCTACTTTTGTGGACTGATTTCTACCTAAGGGGGTGTTTGGATGGAATTTCTGCCATAAGGGGTTGCTTAGCATGGGTTAAAACGACTTTAATTGTCGTTCTGCGGCCCGTTTGTGGCTGGTTTTGTGTATTGATTTGTGGTTATGTGTAATATGTCACAAAAAGTGTTTAGAGACTGTTTGGATTAAAAATAATTATCTTGATTGTTAATTGATGCCTTAAGGGGCTGTTTGGCCTGTTTTAAAACGACTTTAATTGTCGTTTTACGGCCCGTTTGTGGTCAGTTTTTTGTGTTGATTTGTGATTATGTGTCATATGTCCTAAAAAGAATTATCCGAACCGTTAATTGATGCCCCAAACGGCTGTTTGGCCTATTTTAAAATGACTTTAATTGTTGTTTTGCAGTCCGTTTGTGACCGGTTTTGTGTGTTGATTTGTGGTTGTGTGTAATATGTTCCAAAAAGTGTTTAGGGACTGTTTAGATTGAAAATAATAATACAGACTGTTAGGGGATTTTTTGGCTTGTTTTGTGGCTGGTTTAAAGGCTTGTTTGGCCGATTTTGTAACCAATTCAAGAGCCACAAGCAACTGTTTTTGTGGGCATTATATATGTCATAATTGGCCTTGAGGGTGAAGGATGTTATTATTTTATTGGTAATAACATACTTGATAATTATTGTTTGATGAATGTTGATATATGTATGCTTATATATGACATTGAAATGAATGGTTGTTTTGGAAATTATATGCATGTAATATAATTGTCCATGATACATGGTTAAATGTATGAGATAAATTGTTCATATGACATTCATTACATATGTGGCATGACATTGACATGCAATGGTACATTACATTGCATATGCATGGTAACATAGCATTTTATGGGTGTGAGTGCATGGTTGAGATCAACACCGCAATGGGTAATTGATGAGTGGGCTCGGTACTATTGGATGAAGTCAAACAGAGTCGCATTGTTGAACAAAATGGTAAAAACTTGTGTCAGGTAATAACAAGAAGGGTTAGATACTCCATCAAGTGAAAGACTCGGACTGGTTCAGACACTTCAACGTTGAAAGTCCAAAAAGTGTTGGAAGGCGTGCAAAGTCTACGATGGGACCCCGAAAATTCATTGCCCATAAAAGGCACATGGTTTCATAAATAAAATGATCATTCAAGATTTAACATCCAAAAAGTTTTTAGTTTGTAAGCAAATGATTTTGGTTTCAAAAAGGATCATTGGATGTAATCCATCAATGACGATTTATCACACATGGGCATTGCATAGTGTGGTAGGAGTTGATAAAGACTCAGGTATGATGAGAGTCGGTAAAGACTCGGGTATGGTGCATGAGTGGGTATCATCTTATTTCATTGCATTACATGTAGAATTTCAACATAGGATTGTATATTCTTGCTTGAAATTATGGAGGTGAATGTAGGCGTGAACATCGCACGCGCACTCCAGCAGTAGCAAATTTTTGTAGGGAATTACTGACGTGACTCAATCTCTATATAGAAAAACATTTAAAGCTGCCAGGACTTGCGCCTGAACTGGCTTCATCCGCCACGCGAAGAAAGTTCTCGGGACGGTGTCTTTTATACTGCTTTTGTAAAATAATTTGGAACAAATTATTTCGCATACACATGTAAAGAGTTGAAATGAACCCATATGGACTGTTTTAATATAGTCTTACATGTTTTTATATGAATGTGGATAAATGGGCCCAATGCGGTCAATTTTTACTCATAAACGGACTCCTAAGTGCATTATTGTGTTATTTCAAATTCGAATGGGTCATGTTGTTATATCACGCATGTGCTGAGAATCGATAGAGTTCCCGTGACAAAGGAGACTTTGTTCAATCTTTGCAAATTATGAATCCCGTAAGTGGACACAACGGTGTGGATATTGCTGGCACGATATCCATGTGCCTCGCGGCCGATGAATGATGAACAGATTCCTGATTAGCGTCTCGTTAAGACCAAATGATATATACAAATTTATAACACTATTACCAAAAGACTATTATCTATTCCCCGGCAACAACGCCAAAAGACCAAACTGTATGATGTGATTAGTGTATTTCAAACTTCTAGTACTACCACCTAAGAAGTTTTCAGTCCTCGACAACGACGCCAAAAACTTGTTAAGACCATTTTTCATATACATGAAAGGATGGATTTGTTCTTTGTTGTAAAATGACTCATTTAAAATTTGTGTGTGTGGTCTTGATCACTGCAAGTGCACAGGTCGTACAAGTAATAAAAGTGAATATTTAAAGTCCAGATATTGTTCCCACGAGAAAAGATGATAAATCAAAAGACTAACTACTCCATCTACTCAAGATCATTACTATTTGAACTCCATTGATATGATGATAAAAGGACTAAAATGTAGTCCTAGACTGAAATCTTAATTATACAAAAGTAAAGTTTCATAAAATTGGGGTTGAGGATTCACTAAGTGAGACAAAACTGGACATGGATCAATTAGTAATAATCAATTTTCGCATCGTTTTGATTCATAGCTCAACCATAAATTGGAAAACTGAGTTTGTCAAAAATAGAAGGTAGTATAATTTGGATTTCTCCTTTAACCATACTTTTCACTGATTAAAGGTTCATATTCATTTATGAGACATGATTCTAATCAGTTACTTGTAATGTGTAACCCTCTTTCTAAGATTTAATTATTTTTCATTTTCAGTACTTCATACTCAAATCTTAGGACTAAAGAATGGTTGCCCCCATAAACAGGATATTGCAAGCCTTCTCCAATTTGATTAACACCTCATCCTACACTTATGATGAAAATTTCCATCTCCTTGATTAGATATTTGCTAACACGGGATCAGAATTAATTCGGCAAAAAGAGGAGAGACCTCTGAGTGATCAAACAGATACTTCATTCAACTATCCTCAAATTATAAGTAAGTTGGTGATCTATCTGAGTAATCCTTCAAAGTTCATTAGTTCCATAGTATTAGTCTACCATACCCACAAGGAACTACTCTACACTCTCAGGATTCTCCATCTCTATGTCACTCAGAGGACTTCCTAGAAATCAGAGCGAGATACAATACCTTGCATTGGGTACACGGTACTAGTACTGAGAACAAGTAAATTTATAAACAATACAAATCAAATAAATTCAAGAATTCTAATTAAAACTTTCTTCTACCTTATGTAGAAAAATGACTATCATCAATGACCCATTTCCAGTGAACTCAACTTTTTAAAACAGGTTCACTCATATCAGTGACTAATTGATCAGGAAAATTCACTAAAATCATGAACGAACTAAAATAAATGAACTCCATGAACTTTCAATCATTCATTTAAATCAAACAGTAATGGAAAATATGAATTTATAAAGAAATACCAACCCGAAGCTGCACTTAGTACAATACCCAAATCCAGAAAATTAAAGGAAAACTAAAAAATAAAGCTACACTAACATAAATCTACTAAAATGGAAAATAAAAAAAAATATAAAAAATACAAGAGTCTTCAATCCCCCAAACGTCCTGGAGTTGCGGAAGCTGCGCACATTGCCCTAGAAATGTGTATTTATAGGCGTTTCAATGTTGGTCCTCACTTCATTAATTGCGTTGTGGATCCCTAAGATTATGACCCAAATTGGTCTCTTTGTTGCGACATAAAAAGGTATGTCGTGACTGAGCTCTCAGTCTTTGTCGTTGTCTCTATCGTAGCTTCTTGCTATTTGTCGCGACTTGTTCTCTAGGCTTGCTCTTGGATTGTGTTGTGACATACTTTGATAATGTCGCGAAATAAATTTTATTCAGCAGTCTTGTTCTTATTGCGACAAGAATGCCTTGTTGTTGCGACACCAAACCTGTTTGCAACCAGCTTCTCATGTCCTTGTCCTTTTGGAGTTTGTCGCGACATAATTTTCCTTGTCGCTACAAACATTTACTTTTCAGCTTGTCAACTCTATCGCGACAGAGTTTTTTCTGTCGCAACAGAGTTTTCTTTGTCGTGATAGGATTTCTTTGAGTCCTTAGCGATTTCTGTCGCGATAGAAAATTTCTTAGTGGCAGTAGACTTTTCTTCTCTAATTCTTGTCGCTTGCTGAGTTGTTTATCGTGATATAGAATTATCTATTTCGACACAATTGCCTTGGCCATTCTCAGTTCTTCTTCAATTTCTGTCGCAACCTAATTTTTATCTGTCGCAACCTAATTTTTATCTGTCGCGACAAAATTTTATCATTCCATAGCTTTTATTGTCGCGATAGAAAACTTCTTTGTCACGACATAGGTTTTACTTTCAACTCTTGATTATGTCGCAACAAGAATTTATTTGTCTCCATTCTTCTTGTGTTGCTCTTCAGCTTCTTGTCGCTACAGGGAATTCACCTTCTTCATGATTTGTTTGTCGAGACAGACTTTTCTTTTTATCGCAAATGTAGATTTTGTTACTTCTTGGTTGCACTAATACAGTCGCGATAGAGTTTTGTTGTGACGACAATCTTTCCTTGAACTGGCTTGATGTTGAAAACTTTGTCGCAACCAAGGAAGTAAAAATCGGATTTTTCGGCCGATTTTTCAGCGATTTATCAGTTTTCGGTTGGGTTGGAAACGATTTTGGGAAGGAAAATCGAAGAAAATCGAGAAAATCGCGATTTTTCCTATAAAAACCGATTTTTTTCCTAGCTTCTAAAATATGAAAAAAATTGCTTCTGAAGGGTTTCGAACCCACCCAAAATGCCTCGACCAAGTAACCACCAAGTCATTGGAGACGCACTCTATTATATATACGCAAACTTTTTTATATTATCTTATTATTTATTTGTTCACCTTTATAATATTTTATTTTTATTTTTATTTTACATTATAACTTATAATATTTCTTAAAATCAAATAATATTAATTTGAAAAGGAAAAGAAATAAAATAATATCATTTAAAAATTTTAAATTATAATATATAATATTTTCAATCTCATTATCTACATAATATTTATATAATAACAAAAACAACAAATAAATAATATTTCTTAACATAATAATATTCAATAATATATTAAATATAATATATTTAATTTAATAATTACTAATACATTTGATTTTAATTCACCTTAATTAAGATAAGAATCATTATAATCTATATATAATTAAAATATGAAAATTTTAATAATCGATATTTTTGTAAAATATCCAATCGATATTTTACCGATATTCGATATTTCAGAAAATCCACCACTCGATATATCCGCTGCACATTTCGATCCCTATCACAACATAAAAACTTGCCCCGCTTGGATTCTATATTAATCTACTGTCGCGACAGGATTGCCTTTTGTCGCGACAAAGTTCATCTCTAGTCTTCGCTTTTTATGTTACACCAGGTGGTCAAGCACACTAAAAAAATGCAAAGTCGATACTTCTAAATGAGGCCTTCTATATGTTTAGTGTTAATATTTTTATTTAAATTTCTAATTTTCTTGCTTTTTGAGTTGCAAAAGTATTAATTAACGGTATGGGTCAGAGCAAGTAGCGCGATTTGATTTTCGATATTTTGGCATCGACAGACTTTTCGCTTTTTTTTTTTTTTATTGTTCATTTTTTAGATATTTAATGTTGAAATCGATTATGAGCTTAAAAATAATGATTCGGGCCAGCTTTTTGCACATGAGTTATTTATAAATGTTTAAAAATTTGGGGCCTTTCTTGAAATGGGGCCTAAAGCACAGGCTTTTTTATATCTGCTATTGGGCCGGCCCTGGTTGCGACATAAATTATATTGTCGCAACATAGCTTCTTTACTCTCTGCTTTAATCGTTGTTGCGACAGAGTCAAGAATTGTCGCAACAGTTTTCTTCACAATTTTCTTCAATAATGTCGCAACATACGAAAATCATGTTCTAACAAAGATTGCTGCATTTTCCACCTTTTTGCTTCTTTTTTGCTTGTTTTCTTTTCTTTTTTTTCAAATAACACCTGCAAAACATAAAGTTGGTGAATATTCCATAATTTGGCATAAAAATAGATATAAAATTATTAAAAACATGCCAGAAAAATGGATTAAAAATAGATAAGTTTAAGACTCATCAAATTCCCCTAAACTTAAAGTTTTGCTTATCCCCAAGCAAAAAAAAGAAATTTTGTTTGTCCTCAAACAATTCAGCCTTTTATTTTTAAAAGCATTTTTCTATTTAAAGCTCAATTGGGCAGGAAACATAAGTCTGTTGTAGAATTACTTCTAAACATGTTTCCAATATAGAATCAGAAAGGTTTTCAATTAAGTTCACTAAACCAACCAATAATTCATAGTGTATAACAATTTAATCATTCAATCATGATTTTGTGTGTGCCGGTCTTTACTCTTTCCTTTCGTCGACCGCTTAATCTTTGGGATAATACTTCCGGGCCGACATACTCTATTTTATTTTTAAAGACTCATATGCTTGTTTATCATATTAATCTCCACTAATGTAGGCATAACACCACCTTCAAAATCAAATACGTCTTTTAGGCTTGTAATGTGTGACTTGGGTAATGAGGTAGATATTTAGACATTTTGGATTCAATTTTATCCGGACTTCACTGACAGCTTACACTCTTGCCTTCTTAATGTATCCTTGATTTCTCTTTATTGTAAGTTTCCAACCTTCCATCAAGTTTTTGCATCTTCCTACATATTTTTCATTGTGGCGCCTTTTTCTCTTTTCATTGTCCATCCCCAGAGAATGACCTCTCTTCCTTATTCTAGAAGCTTTTCCACTTTTCATTTTCTCCAAGTTTGGTGGAATGGTGCAATGTTTTGTCTTTTTAAGATTTCTACTACCCTTAGCGAACTTTGGGTCAATAACTCTTATACCAGTTGGCATTAAGGTATTAGGTGTTGAACACCTCTATGGACTCAATTGTTCCAAGGAGGAAGGCTACAAGACCAAACTCATTCCTACTTGATGTTTTTCTTTTCACAGCTTATTTCATAATCCTCTTCATCTTTTCTTATTTCTTTGAATTGTTTTTCTCAACCCTTTTCATCCTTTTCTACAACTTGAAATAATATTCCCTCAAATTTGTCCTCTTCTGTCCTTGATGTACTTTGTTTGATGATCTGGGAAAATAAGGGTTCTTTACTGTAGGATCATGTGTACATGAATCGGGCTTCTTATTTTGGCTGTTGATGATGAGATTGGCTGTAGGCTCAACATGAACTAGTGTATATGCATATGCATATAATAGGCAGAGGGCTTTGAAAGACTCAAACTTCTGGCCACGGCTTAAACTATTTCACGTTAATGAGACGCCAGATTCGCCTCACTAATAATCTAACAAGCTCCCAGTTATCAAGAGCTTATTGTGATGGATCTCAGAAGATGTTCCTAGTCTTGGCACAATTTCTTTTAGAGTTATTGTTGACCATTGTAAAGTTTATCAGGATTTTTGTAATTAAACTATTTACACAAACAGAATTATAGGTCTTATCTGTTCCATCAATTTTTTAAAGTCTTCCTTAATCTTGAAGTTCAACACATTTATTCATAACCTTACTGTCACACCACGATTCCAAGGCCAACCCGAATGATGGATCCAAACCGAGCCTCGTGCATACGAGACTATATAATTCGGACTTTACCTGCTTTTCTTTTTTTTCTCAAAGTCGAACTTATACCAGGTACACAAACCATTTCGTAATAACAAAAATCATTTACATACAAAAGAACTACCACCGAGTGGTGTCCATCAAAATCTATACACATATATCAGTCCCACTTACATATACAAAACCGTACTTTTCCATTTACAAATCGTATGGATATACCGTGTGATGAACCCTACTAGTGTACCGCTCAACCGAATGCGAAGATCAGATGTCCTCCTTTGTACCTATACGGATTAAAAACCCGTGCTAAGATTTACGCTTAGTGGGAAACGTATCTTATAACTTATACTAGTAAACATGCATTTATACTGAATCATAATAAACATATAATAGTAATAGATATCAGAATCTTCATGAATTCATATAACACATTTACATACATAATTATCCTCAGAACTAACTTATGCTTCGCTCGCATCTCTCGTATACCTGCATCGAACTTATACTTATAACAAACTTATACTTACTCAGATCTTACACTTATGGCAGACTTATTCTTATTCCGATCTCCCGTAGGTCACATACTTATACTTATCTCCCGTAGGACACATACTTATACTTATCTCCCATAGGACACAAACTTATACTTATCTCCCGTTGGACATATACTTATGCTTATCTCTTGAAGGACACATACTTATTCAGATTCCTCAAAGGACATATATATCATACTTATACTTATACTTGTCTTACGGATCTTATACTTGTATTACAGAGCATATACTTGTATATCAGATCTTATAATTGTATTACAGAGCTTATTCTTGTATTTCAAGATCATTACTATTTGAACTCCACTGATATGATGATAAAAAGACTAAAATGTAGTCTTAGACTGAAATCTTAAATATACAAAAGTAAAGTTTCATAAAATTGGGTTGAGAATTCACTGAGCGAGACAAATCGACATGGATCAATTAGTAATAATCAATTTCGCATCTTTTCGATTCATACCAACCATAAAATGGAAATCGAGTTTGTCAAAGACGCAAGATAGCTGGATTTCTCCCTTAACCATACTTTTCACTGATTAAAGGTTCATATTCATTTATGAGACATGATTCTAATCAATTACTTGTAATATGTAACCCTCTTTATAAGATTTAAGTATTTTTCCTTTTTAGTACTTCATACTCAGATCTTAAGACTAAAGAATGCTTGCCCCCATAGACAGGATATTGCAAGCCTTCTCCAATTTGATTGTCACCTCATCCTACACATCTTATGAAAATTTTCATCTCCTTGATTAGATCTTTGTTAACACGGGATCAGAATCAATTCAGCAGAAAGAGGAGAGACCTTTGATTGATTAAACAGATACTTCATTCAACTATCCTCAAATTATAAGTAAGTTGGTGATCTATCTGAGTAATCCTTCAGTGTTTATTAGTTCCATAGTATTAGTCTACCATACCCACAAAGAACTGCTTTACACTCTCAGGATTCTCCATCTCGTGTTACTCAGAGGGCCTCTTGAAAATCAGAGCGAGATACAAGATCTGTATCAAGTACACTCGTACTAGTACCGAGAACAAGTAAATTCTATAAACAATACCAATCAAATAAATTCAAGAATTCTAATTAAAGCTCAATCTGCGATGCTATAAAAACGAATAATTACCAACGACCTATTTCCAATGAACTCAACTTTTCAAAACGGGTTCACTCATATCAGTGACTAACTGATCAGGAAAATTCACTGAAATCATGAACGAACTGAAATAAATGAACTCCAAAAACTTTCAATCATCCATTTAAATCAAACAGTAATGGAAAAGATGAATTTATAAAGAAATACCAGCTCGAAGTTGCACTTAGTATAATACCAAATCCAAAAAATTAAAGGAAAACTAACAAAATAAAGCTACACTAAACTAAATCTACTAAAATGGAAAATAAAAAAAATAAAAATATACAAGAGTCTTAAATCCCCCAGATGTCCCGGGAGAAGTCGCCCACACATTGCCCTAAGGCGGTATTTATGCTTTCCAATGTCATTCACTTCATTAATTGCGCTAGGACTCTTCAAAAATTCAATAATTGGTCTCTTTGTCGCGAACATGTGGAATATGTTGCGACAAAGCTTTGCCTTGTCGATGCCTCGTTGTAGCTTGTTTTCGTCGCGACTGCTCTCTGTGCTTGCTCGATTGTAAGGTTTACGACATACTTTGATAATGTCATAACATAAATTTTATTCAGCAGTCTTGTTCTGGTCGCAATAGGAATGCCTTGTGTCGCGACACCAAACCTGCTTGCAACCAGCTTCTCATGTCCCTGTCATTCTAGAGTTTGTCGCGACAAACATTTACTTTTCAGCCTGTCAACTTTATCGCGATAGAGTTTTATCTGTCGTGATAGGATTTCTTTAAGTCCTTATCGATTTCTATCGCGACAGGAAATTTCTTGGTTGCGACAGACTTTTCTTCCTTAATTCTTGTCGCTTGCCGAGCTATTTGTCGCGATATAGAATTATTTGTTGCAACAAAATTTCCTTTGTCATTCTCAGTTCTTCTTCAATTTCTGTCGCGACCTAATTTTTATCTGTCACGACAGAATTTTATCATTCCATTGCTTTTATTGTCGCGATAGAAAACTTCTTTGTCGCGACACAGGTTTTACTTTCAACTCTTGATTATGTTGCAACAATAATTTATTTGTCGTCATTCTTCTTGTGTTACTCTTTAGCTTCTTGTTGCGACAGGGAATTCAACCTCCTTCATGATTTATTTGTCGCGATAGAGATTTTGTTGCTCTTGGTTGTGAATTCTGAATGTTATGTTGCGATAGGATTTTCTTTGTTGCGACAACAATCTTTGTTGCGACAACAATCTTTCCTTGAGTTGGCTTGATGTTGAAAACTTTGTCGCAGCATAAAAACACTTGTCTCAGTTGACTTGTGTTTTAATCTGAGCAATTTCTATCGCAACAGGATTGTCTTTTGTTGTGACAGAGTTCATCTATTAGTCTTCAGCTTTTTATGTTGCGACATAAATTATATTTGGCGACACAGCTTCTTTACTCTCTGCTTTAATCTTTGTCGCAACAGAGTCAAGAATTGTTGCGACAGTTTTCTTCACAATTTTCTTAAATAATGTCGCGATAGAAAAACTCTTTGTTGCGACAAAATTTCTCTTTTAGCCATGGAGTTCTGTCTGAGCTTTGTTGCGATATTTCGTTACTGGTTATGACATAGTTCCTTTGACCTGCTTAAATTTTGTGTCGTGACAAAGACTGCTGCATTTTCCACATTTTTTCTTCTTTTCTGCATGTTTTTTTTTTCAAATAACACCTGCAAAACATAAAGTTGGTGAATATTCCATAATTTGACATAAAAATATATCTAAAATTATTAAAAACATGCCAGAAAAATAGATTAAAAATATATGAGTTTAAGACTCATCAGTGTCTCAGGTATAAACTTGACAAATATAACCCATATCAATGGATATAAACTTGACAAATACAACTTCAGTCAATGGATATAAACTTGACAAATATTGCCCTTGTTAATGGGTAAAAACTTGACAAATAAGGCTCCTATCAATGAGTATAAACTTGACAAATACGACCGATCAATGGGTATAAATTTGACAATTAGGGCCCCTGTCAATGGGTATAAACTTGACAAATACGGCTATTGTTAACGGGTTAGAATAGTTGACATTTTATTTGAAACAAATATATTGTGAGAACCAAGAATATAAGCGTTTTGAAATAACCATTGTCAATAAGTTAGAATAGCTGACATTCTATTTGGAAGAAATATGTTTCGGTAACCTGGGAGCTGTAAGTATTTTGGAATGTTTCATCACAATGTGTTAGAATAGTTGACATTTTATCTTAAACAAATATATTTTGAGAACCAAGTGCATAAGCGTTTTAAAATTGCCCTTGTCAACGAGTTGAAATAGTTGACATTTTATTTGAAACAAATATTTTGATAATCATGATTATACGTGTTTTAAAATATTTGTGAATCTGGTGATGATATGGGATTGTTTGAGAAATATGAAATATGATAAACATCGGTTTGAAATATATTTATATCTTATTTATTTGTACTCAAGGATGTTATTAGATTTATGAGAAAAAGAAAAATATGTTATATCTCCAATTTTTTGAATTTAAAATATTTGATCCGTAAAACTGTATTAACATTCCTTACTGAGCTTTTAGCTCACTCTTTATTATTGATCATTTTCAGGTACCTTAGACTTTGACGATGAGTGATTTTGAGATAAGCATGGATGAAAGTTAAGAACTCTTTTGAGTTTGTTTTTGTTAGACTACTTTAATGCTCTGAGATTGAATTTTTGCAAACTTTCATTTGAATGATTTTATGTTGCTAGAATTACAACCTTTTGAGAAAATTAGTTTTAGAAAAATTTATATTATTGAAAGATTTTGGTTTAATGACATTTTTTTATACTTTGGAAGGTTTTATGTCATTGGAAGATTTCAATTTTACAAAATTAGTTTAATTTTCTTGTGAGCATGTTCAAGACAAACAAGATTTATAAGTAGAAATTTTGAATGTGTCATTTACATATAGGATTTTAGAGTCCTTTATATGAATGGATAGTAACGCCCTTAGTCCAAAGTTTGGAGTGTTACATATGATGTATTCTTAAGTTATAGAGGGAAAGATACCCATAAAAATTTTACAGACCATTTGTATAGCGCTCTATTTGACAATGCAGAACTCAAACTCGAACTCGATGGGGAAGTGAACTCTTGCAAGCCATTCAAGAATCAAGGATTTCCGTTAAAATATTTTTGGGAAAATATGGCATTTTAAAGGTGGTGTCAATAAGTAATTATTAGGGGTGTCAATTCGTATCAATGAGTTGTATTCGTGTCTTGTTAATGTACGGATCATGTCAATATTTGCCAACCCAAACCAAACACAAATAATAAACATGTCAACATTCGCCAACTCAAACACAACCCATTTATTATTCGTGTTAGGCAGGTCAACACGAATATGACTCATTTAAAATAATAAGAATTATAATTAATCATTCATGCATGTATAACACAAATAACTTATTAAATTTAATATGTTTATTAATTTTATTATTTAAATTAATAGGAATTATAATTAATAATCTATATTTAACACAAATAACTTATTAAATAGGTTAATTAATTAATATAATAATTAAACGAGTTAATTCGGGTCAAATTCATATTAGGCAGGTCAACACGAATATGACCAATTTATTAAACATGTTAGACGGGTCAACACGAATATGACCAAAACACGATTATATTCAACCCAAACCTGCAAAAACTCGTGATAAGCCAGACGCTGTCACGCCGTGTCAAATTTTACAAATTTCTAATAATTATTAATTGAAATTTCCCTTGTTTTGCCTTAATTTATTTTTAATTTTATTGAAAGATTGACTTTTTTTTTTTTTTTTTTTTTAGAATTCAATACTCTATTTTCAACTTTCAAGGTTGTAAACTTGTCTCAAACCTATGACCTTTCCTTACGTCCTTTGCTTGTTTTAATGATAAGTGTTATACTTTTAGTTAGGCCACATTCAAACTCACTACAAGAAAAATGGTAATTATTGACATATATTATCTTGACTTACATAAATACATGTCAATATTATCCATTTAAATGAACAATTATGACATATACAACTTATTTACACCAATAATGACATACATAAGATTTTTCCATGACTTATATGATACAATCTTGATAGATAATTATAAGTCAATGAATAGTCTATATATATATATATATATTATTTATAAATAATTAATTAATTTGTATAAGCTTGAAAATTAAAATAATTGAAATTTTATTTTATAATAATAATATTAAATTTTAATTAATTCATTAGGTTTTAGATTTATACTTTATAACTTAGCTTACACAAATTTAGATAAAAGTATTAGGATTTAATTCTATAAATTGGTTATAATAAATTGACATTATAAAATTTATAAATATATTCCATATATTGATTATGATAAAGTTAAATACCATACATATAGACTCAAAATTTTGGTAAGGTAAGAATCCTATTGATGAAATCTGAACCATCCATATTAGAATGTCATCTCTACCGTCCATTAAAAAAAAAAAAAACACTAGAGACCACATTTCTCTACTTCTCTATCGCCGCTTTCTCTTTTCTTTTATTCATTTCTTTTCTATCCCTATTCTTCAATGGCCAATGGCCATCCTCCTCTGCACGTTGATGATACACACCACATTAAGACCAGCAACCACACATACATGTATGTATGAACCCTCTCGGGTCTGTAACCTATATGAGCTTCAAGACTTTCCTTGGCGATATCAAACTTTTCGTCCCTGTCGAAATCGACAAGTTGTAGTGACCGATTCATACTCTGCAGATCTTCATCAAAGGGCTGATCGGGAAGGCTTCGTCGGTTAAGGAAAGCGAAAACGAAGCCTACTTTAGGTTGTTAAAACAGGAGCTTTTTGGGTTTGCTTTTGGTTCTTCTTCTCCTACAGGTCAGGCGTCTCCGATGAGGTCTAGCAAAAACATGCTAAGATTCATTCGAGGCTTGATTCGCCTTATTCCCCTTCACTTTTCGATCTCAATAGAGGGTTTTCTAATGAGGCTTTTACACATCCTAAGCCGTTTCGAAAGGTTCCTAAGACACCCTATAAGGTCTCTAAACTATAATCATTTTTCTTTCTTGAGTCTGTTTGGTTTATGAGAAAATAGAGAAAAAATTTGTTGATTGAAGCCAAATGATTGTAGGTTTTGGATGTCCCATCACTTGAATCTTATGGATTAGTCTTCACAAAATGTGTTTGCAATTGGATTAGGTGCCTATGTTTACTTTTGGAATGCATCCACTAGCAAAGTGAGTTTAATTTTTTAGCAACCATACATAATAATTTTTCCTCTTCCTTCACCACCAAAAAAAAAAAAAAAAACTTATGTGCTCTTGTTGTGTGATTTGGGGTGTAGTGATAGTGTCTACTCGTTCCAATGGACCCGAGAGGATTCATAAATATTAGTTGGTACACAAGTATCCATGAAAGCTTGATGTTAAGAATCGTTGACGGTCTAACAATGACCTTGCATAGCCACAAATTAAAGGCTATCTAAACAGAGGCATCATTGAACCTTCTACTGTATTTTTCTCTTTGCTTGTTTTTAATTTTTGCTTTAGGTTGGGGAAGGTTAAGGCATTAAAGACCTGCGATATATGATGCCAACAGTGAGCCCCAAGTTAATGGATGCTTTTTATTCACAAAGTTGAAGTAGTGGTCACAAAAATATATGGTTCAGAACATTCCCAAACATACCCCTAAGATTTTATATCATTGTTTATCATAAAAGAAAAGTGATATATTTTTAAATAAAATGCGCTTAAAATAAAATAAGTAAACCGAATTGCATAAGACATAAGGATACAAGTGTAATTTATCAAAAGAGGGGTATAAAATGTAGAAGTTAAGGGAAGACAGAGATCAAGTGGAAATAACTTAAGTTGTAGTGAAATAAGAGAAGGAAGGAGGACTAAATGGCAATAAGAGAACTTAAAGTATAGTAAGGAGATGGAGACAAATAATTCATTTTGCCTCCAAACAACAAGGCTCATACGGGTTTGAGGAGTAAGAGTAGCAAGGTTATGAGGCTGAAGAGTGAGTAAAGAAATGTATTTGGACATGTTTTGTTTGTGGTTGAAATTATGGATTTTAGTAATGATTGATACAAAAGCACTTTGCATGATTGGCAGTGCTTTCATTCTGACATTAATTTGCCCCTTTCTATTACAAAGAAACATTCTAACTCTGTGATTTAAGGAAATTTTAATAAAAGCCCTGGGCTGATAAGGAATAGATATGTAATCCTTCAAAATATCAATGTTTTATAGAATTGGGTGAATTTTGGTATGAACCCTAAGATTCTTTGCAAATTAAAAGTGTTTGGTGGAGTTGTCGAGAGGATTGCATGTTAGTTTTGACGCATGATGCATTAGGAGTGATCTAAGGATGAAAGTGAATGGAAAAAGGTGAGAAAACACCCATTCTCAAGGCATTCTCGATGTCTTCTACTGTAGAAGTTAAGTTCTACCCTAGAACTTCGCTATCGGGTCGATTTTGGCCAAGTTCTACCGTGCAGAGAAGGTTCCCACCTAGTAACTGTTCGTTTCCTGGCCACCTCAGCCAGATTTTTGGCCATAACTTCCTCATTTCTTATCCGATTCGAATGATTCAAGTGGCTACTTAGTGACTTCGCTATAACCAAACTTAAAGAGTAAAGTATTGTCAAATTCTGACTCCTAAGTGGTCGAAAATTCACTCCAAATGCGCTACGCGCAGTTCCCATTTCCCTGATCATTAATCATGTGAGCAGTCCGAGTTGTTTCGACGTAACTTGAGTTCACATTCGAACGCGATTCCAAATGTGAATAACCCCAAGACCCAAATTAAACGAATATGCGGACATAGTGTCAAAATATTAAGTTAAGGCACTGGAAAATAGTGCAAACTGTCCCTCGGTAAAATCCAGAATTGACTAATTGGCATGAAATGCCATAACTCGAAGTTTGACGATCCAATTGGAATGATTCCAATTTCTAAGTAGTGATTCATGAGGAACAAGGGGTACATAGGTTTCTAATATACAAGTATAGGTATAAATTTTATATATGAAAGCTAAAGAGGATATATGTATAATTTGTTATATGAAAAAGTATAGTAACATGTTATAAGAGAGATGCTATTTGGATCACGAATATATCTTCATGTGATATTACGATATCATTATTGGGGATATCTGGGCGATATGATATCATTGTATAATACATGAAAGAAACCATAATACAAACCAATTGGGTTCGTATATGACCGAGAAGATGGAGATAGGTGCTCATGTGGAAAGATACAAGCCAAGATATGGGGGATATTATATTTGGCGCCCAAGCCGCCGACATATGTATCCTGCCGTGTGATCACTTCGCTACTCAAAGGTCACTACATAGTACATGGCATAGGTCATCGTCTCAGATGTAAAGGATGATACCTTCGTATATACAGATATAAAGACCATCGTCTCGTGACAAAGGATAGTACCTTCGGGGTATTAATATTGCATAGAGATCACTGCTCAGATAAAGATAAGACTCTTCGGCACATTTATAGTTATTTCCTCGTATCCGTCTAAAGGTATTTATATGTGCAATGAATATAAAAGAAAATGAAAAGATTATACAAAAGAAATGTATATGAAAAGTATATGATTTGATATGATATGGGAAGCATAACATTTTTATGCGATGATAGTATACAATGACAAGAACACGAAGTAAAGTATAAATGATATCAAAACCGCGTAATGAAACATGTTATGGCAACATAGATACAATGGCTAAATGAGTAGTATATGCAAAGATTATAATTGTCATAAGTATATGCATGCTTAAAGAGAGATGACTATTATTAGGAGTCATTTTTCGAGTTTATTTCCACTAAGCTGCAAAGCTTTAGCACGGGTGTTTCATCCGTGTAGTACAGAGAAGAGGAAACTAGAGACTCGACGATCCACATCACGCATCCGAGGTCACCACATCCATGCGTCCATTGGAAGATTTTCGTATAACGATATGTCTTTTTGCTTTTTTTCAAACAACGTAAATGCTGAACATTATTAAATATGGAACTTGTATGCATTTTGTACTGCGAGCCGTAATATAAAACAAGTTTAATATTCACAAGTTGAGGCTATAGTTAATCGATCATAGAGCCCCAACCGCATCACAATTTAGTGAGCATCCCGGATCTGGTTCGACTCGCCAATCGGCCTGACGAGAAGGGGTGTCGCGCCAAGGGTATCGTGAGCCTACGTAAGAAGAAATCCAAGTTGAAGCCACCTCTTTACAATTTATTCCCCATTTATTGATTTGAAAGTCCATGAAGCGACTCCGATGGTTTTATTCACTCTCCACGTGCGCAAAGATGGCGCTACCCACGAAGCGAGGACGCAGGCTGCGTTTCACTGATAACACTAAATCACACTCTCGATCCCCGGCCTGACCCGACTGGGCGGATCCGAACCGTCCGGCGCGACGCTATCTATACTATATATCGACTCTCACACCTGTTTCTTCTCGTGAAATTGCACTATACCTATTTGGTGCACAAACAATTTCAAGAATAACAAAAATCAATATGTACATATATGGGCATCAGATAAGTACTTGTGACTGTGATATGCGTACATCAGGATATCACCACTGTGGTGTTCTTTTGTATATGTACAAAATGACGGCACATCAAATTGTTTGTGCACCAACAGGTATAGGTACGCCCGGCAGCAATGCGCCAACGAGTCCCAATATATGATGATAGTATCACGCCCTACTTCGCTCGATCCGCCAACGTCGTCACCTGGGGTGACTGCCTGCTCCTTAACTTGATGTGGTGTTTCTTTTCCTTTTCTTCACTGTTATAGTGGCTTTTGAAATCTAAATAGGGCTTTTTTTTTTCTTTTTTTTTATGAATGAAGATCAAGGAAAGAATATCAGGTCAATGTGATCGCCCGACTCGTAATTCCATCGACCACCGCCAACCCGCAAAACCTCGTGGCGCTTCATTTCATGAGACCCATACATGAGTAAGATGACGTAATAGGGCCCATCATCCATACTCGTCCATTCATTTACAAAACCATACATTTCTATAGATTTAAGAGTTATTACATCACTCTTAATATAAAACATATATTAAAACTAGTTCGTTCTAATATATACACAAAATATGAATCATGCCACAACCCTACTTCGCACTCAGCCTCGGCAGCCGCCTTCTCATACTCTGAAAGGGGGTCCCACGACGGGATGAGCAAAGCCCAGTAGTGATAATCTCCTACAAGGGTTACTCCCCACCTAAGTGCTCATGCAGTGATCAAACCAACCTAAACACATCCAAGTGAAAGTATCTACATGAATGTCGTATGTCATGCATGAAATGTCATCATGCCCATATCCCGAGTCACTCACCGACTCCCTCACACATGCCTATGCCAAGTGTGACAACCGTCACTGGTAATATCAATGACACATGTACTGAGCCCTTACCGCCCACCGCACTCCAATGCAAGTGCCACGGGCAACTAATCCCGAGTCAATCCCGAATTTCTATCACACAACTCAAGCTCACGTGATAACCATAATCGCGGTGTATTCTTTCGGGGCAATAGCTTTTCGATTACACCGCTGGTTTCTACACCACACGTAACTTTGATAACAACGCTGGCCCTACACCCGCATGTAACTTTGCTCACGCCACTCCGGCCCTTACACCCATACCGAACTTGATATCTCCGCTGCCTCTTTACACTCAAATTTCAAGTCACCTGGGATTCAACTGACCCCCTTCTTTTTCGCCTAACACACACTATAGCCTAACCATGAGTCTTTTATCGACGTCGTTCCAATACAAGTTTCATCACACGCTCACCAAGGTCAAGGAACTATACCGTGCACCCACACCTAACTCAACGCTGAGCAACTCGCCCAGGCACATGAATGCAATGATGCCAATTCATATATCCAATTTCAATGGCTCATACACAATTATATTTCATATAATTCAAACCATTCATGTTAACACATCAATTAGCATGCATTAACAATTCTCATTCTTCACAAATAACACATACTATTCAATTCAAGCAACAACATGCCAATAAAACAAATTGACAATTTCAATCCATCAACAAATCTCGGATTGCACAAGGCAGTCCCACTACAAGCCGTGGACTATTCGAGGACGGTCCCCATCACACATTCTGTCCCCTTTTTTCGAGACTAAGATGATTGGCCATTTCTGGCCTCACACCTCCCAAACCCATTCTCATGCCATTCATTTTACGCTTCATCAACCCATGACTAAACAAATGATGTCATACAACCTTCTTTAGGCTAACTCATGGAAATTTCTATCCAATACAATATCCTACAACATGTCATGCAATGGTCATGTCAAAACCTGGCTATTTACATTGACACAACCAAGCAACCTGCACACTTGGTGCAAAACATAGGTTTCAAAGAAGGTTGCAAATACCCAAGATCCTCCATTATCATGGCTGGAATCTCACCAATGGGTTTCCATAGAGTCTAAGAACACCAAATGGAGTTCGTGACGTAAGAAGTTATGACCTTCCGAAGTTCGAGGTCACACATGAATATGCACTACCGCGCCAATGCACCTGACTTTCCCGAGAGCCCCGGTCAAACAAGACTCCACGCCTTCAAAGGCATACGGATGGAATTTTGACTCAATGGGATTTCCATAAAGTCCAAGAACACCCGAAACAAAGTTCGGACGAAGAAGTTATGACCTTCTAAAGTTGAAGGTCACAAATAAATAGGCAAATTTCCATCCATTCAAATTCCTACGCATCTTCCCGAGCCCCTGGCCGCCCAGCACTCACCCACTCTATAGGCATAGCTATTAATCGGGAATCTTGACTCACTGGCTTCCATAGAGTCCAAGAACACCCGAAACTGAAAGCCTGGATGAAGAAGTTATGACCTTCCTAAGTCGGGAGGTCACACACGGTCAGGGCGTACTCCCATCACCAAAGATACCCGACCTGCCCGGAGCCCCTTTTCCGGCCAGCTCCGGCACCCACCGCTCCACATGCACGCTTGAATCTGACCACCTGGCTTTTTATAGAGTCCAAGAACACCCCAAACGGAGTTCTGACTACAAGTTTACGACCTCCAGCCGAGGTCACACATGAATAGGCAACCCTACTCCTACTAACCTACCCGACCGCCTGAGCCCCTTTTTCTGCCAAGCCCAGTACCCACGCTCCAAAGGAATACATACTGTAATTCGACCAAATTGACTTTCCATATACCTAAAATACTCTGAATCGGAATTCTGACGAAAAGTTATGACCTTCAAATTGGATGGTCATGCATGACCCTAGTTTGACGGGACTCCAACGGGCAGTACTTAAACATTAACTCCAAATGGCAGCACTACCAAGAACCCATCCGTGCAAACCCAACCGCATACAAAATTCTTCCACTAGACTATTCAGATAAACTACCATAACTTCGGCTACGTAGATCCGATCATGAAAATCAAAATCCTACTATCAAGTTCATCATGTGGCTACCCATTTACCCGTTGACTCACTACCAAATTCCCTTTATTTCCTACCCAAAACTAGTTCTAAAGTCCTAAGCACGCGTACTACCACAATATGCATAGCCTTCCCATGGCTCAAAACACAACCAAACATTCCCTTACGGCAAGATAACTCACACCATTATTCATTTTAACTCTAACACATAAAATGGCACATATGACACATTAAATCTGTGTTTAGCCTCACCGTCCAAATGCCCCGAATCTCAGACATCAGTCCTAAGGTCTGGGACACCCACGATCACTTATGGCCTCACAACCCATGCCACTTAATGACCCTTAGACAAGGATTAAATCAAGTAAGAGAAAACCCCAATTCTGAAGGTCAAACTCAACCCGCCTCATGCCAGTTCCTCGTCGCTTAACGAACTCTTCCCCTTGTTTCGTCTGGAACCGATGGTCCGATCGTCTAAAATCTAGAGGAGGTAGAGTCTCTCTTCTCTAACTCTTCCCTCTCAACCCGGCTATTTTCTCTCTCTTCCCTCTCCCAACCTGCTGGGAGGAAGATGTGTTCAAGTGAGTATGTCTCTACCACACTGTCTAATTTGCTCGCCTATTTGACATCTCTTATCATCTTATCCTCATCTACCTAGATTTCCTCCAATCACAAGCACAATACACGTCTCTTCCTCGGGTCCCACTCAGCCATTGATTGACTAGCTCTCACTTGACACGTGTCTCATCTTAAGCCCACCTCAATCATGCCAAGCTGCCGATACTATCCCTACATTGAAAGACGTGGAATTGACCGTCATAATTCGACAAAACTCGACGTGGTAGCTGGGATTTCATGGTGACGGATTCCACCCAGCAATTGGCCTCAATATCCGAGATTAAAACTTGATTGATCGAAAATTATTATTTTCCATCATTTTTCAGAAAATTGTAATTTTCTCTGGCCTTACACCGAACTAGCGAGATAAATAAAGACATGTAGAAACCTTGGTAAAGACCAAGTCGTTACTCGAATTGTGAGAAGGAGCATGACTTACTCCTCATCCTAATGTCCATACGGTCCAAGTTGGTTAAAGAGGTGAGTGTTTGGGTATTTCACATAAGCTTGCAGAATAATAGAATAAAAACCTGGGATGTGATTTATGGGAAATTGTTCATTTCGTGCATGCATATCTTTTGATGAATTAAGACATGATAAAATGAAAAATATCTGTAAGGATTCTAAGACTATCCTACTTCAAATTTTCTGAAAAGGTGGTGAAATATTTTTAGAATATATGTTTTGTAAATTAGAAAAAAAATATGCTTCAAATTTTTAAATACAAGCTTATGTTTTCAATATAAAAAATATTTTCATGGAAAAATGACCTGCTAATAAAGTTTATCTCTCTTTGGAAGCGCATCAAATATGCCTCTTCCAAATGGAATTAATTATTAACAAAACATAAATATACACATATTAATTAAAAAAAGAGGATCAAATTCTTAATTTATAGATGATAGAATAGTTTTCATCTCTCATATTCTAGGTATTTTGAGTAATGAATGCTTACATTATTATTATTATTCACTTTTCTAGTGGCAACTTTGAATATGGTAAGATTGGGATTGTGTTAGAAAAACTATCAATATTATAATATTTGGGTTGATGTGGGTTAAAACGGCAACCAATTGGAATTCAAACCCTTAAATTATTTCTTTATAATTAAATTATATTATATTTTGTAATCTGCATCTATATTTGATGAATTATTGTAATTAAAAGTATCTTATAATTTGAAAATTGTTATTTTGATACTTGTTTTGTTTTGTCTATCCTATTAGGTATGCAGAGATGTAATAAGAAGAAAATGAGAAAGAATTTGAGACTACCTTTTCTAAAGTAGTATATTGTTTTGTAATTTAAGTTTGTGTATTACCTTAGTTGTAAGTTTTGAATTATGTTCTTTTTTGTATTAAGAAATGATTATTTAATTTTGTTTATGATATTCAAATCATACATTTGTCTCGGATAATAGTTTATTTACATCATTTATGGACTTAGTTATTATTATTATCAAATTAAAATGATACCAAATGTAATTTGGAAATATGTTTAAGTTGCTTCTCTTTCCATTGGAAAATGAAAACTATAATAAAATAATATTCATTTTTTATAAGAAAACTTGACATATATTGAATCCAACCTTGACAATGGAAGTAAACATTGAAATTTATTATATTAACAAATATTCATCCTTGCTAGAAGTGGGAACAACCTTGACATATATAAATGTCAAGCTAATTTTAGACATTTTTTGACACTGGCATAGATAATATAGAATAATAACATAACTTGACATATATATCATACCATATGATGAAAAACTATCAATAAAAACATTTTTTCTTATAGTGATTAATCTTTACAAAAATTGAGAAAGATTATAAAAACAATAAAACTTTATTATAAAACGTAATTACATTTACAGGCTCAAACTGAAACAATTGGTAGAAAAATTCCTAATTCCCAGCCCTCTAACCTACGTATTCCATAGTTGACTTTTAGCTATGAATTTTCTAGGGCTAGATTTTGTGGTCCTTTTTCTTTTTATTTTTAGATTTGCAAAATCAAATCCAAATATAGTTTCTTAAGAAGTTCAGCTCTATGCTAATTTCACTTCTCCTCTCACAATTTTTTTTTATCTCGATCCCTAAATAATTTTTTCCTAATTAGTAATCTGTAGCCTCAGTGGATTTTTCCTAATTATATGGAATAGCTTGTTTGATTTGTTTTTAAATGAATTTTTTTTTCAACTATTCATTTTATATTACATCTATTCCTTAACCATTTTCAATTTTGTACTCACCATAAGTCAAAAACCTTTTTAAGACTAGGGGATTTTAAATGTACTTTTTAAGATCAATTATTCTCAGAAAATCCTTCTCCCTCTTAATCATCTCTCCCTCTTCGGCTCCGAACGCCATCCACCGTGTCCCCTGAGCAGTCCCCAACCAGAATGTAGTGGTAATCTGATCCAAAATCAGCTATCGATCGGGATGGGCGATTTTCGGGATCGGGAACCGGCAGAGTCGGTGGTATCGATCGAAGCCGAGAGTTCAAGGATGCTTCATCATCCGCCCAGCTTCGGAAGGAGAGGAAAGGAAAGCAGATTGTTTGTGATGTTTCTGGATTATGACAGGTACCATCTGGCCGATTGTGGAAGGCCCCAGATCAAGATTTCATGTCTAAAGAGACGCCCGGCGCAGAGACAAGGTGCATAGATATTGTTAAATTATCAGAGCTTAGCTCTGTATTAAGCAGGTGGGGTAGTCATGGAATGGATATCAAAGGAGTAGCCAAAGGCCGGAAATACAATCAGAGGTAATCAATCTCTCATCTGCCAACCGGCCAGATAGAGAATTGTTACCCATGATGGATGATGTAGGTGGAAAGGATGAGGTGGGTGGCAAGCCAATCAATCCCTCATTTCTCCCCTTCCTTAACCCACTCCACCGTTCACCAGCCTCGGTTTATACCTTTGTTTTCCGAAATTAAAGCCGACCATTTCCCCAGATCCACGTCCCACCTCAACACCCAACCCAATTGGCGGGGACCCTGAAACAAAACCGAAAGTAATTCAGACATTAAAACTCAAATTATACATAATAATAAGAGGGAAATTTGGAAATTTTGTTTCTGTTTGTGCCCGTGTTTAAGGAAATAAAGACTGGAAATTCAACTCGGCTTGAGGTTGTCATTTTTTATTTGAATCGTAATTAAAAATTCTATTTTTTTTTGTTCGACGACGGTAATTCTCCCGAGTTCTCCCCTCTGGTGTGGGGACAGACTCGTATGCCTGAGATAAGACAGGCTCATATGCTTATGTCCGAGATAGGCTCAAGACAGGTTCACCCACCATTTAGGGACTGATTGAAAACTCCTTGAAGCCCAGACGGAGTTGATTGAACATGTCGTAAGAGAGAACCTCTTCCAAGTTGTGTGGTAACCTGGTCTCCAGGACATCACATGACTAAAGGAAGTTGCAATCTTTTTAATAGGAAGAAAACCCTTGGACTTATCACCCTACTCAAGTACTCAATCAAAAAACATGGTCTCACACCAGGTTATACAAACCCGTAATAAAACCAGGGCTAGTGAAATGGCTAGTAACAACCCATGTTTAGCTAATTCTAATAACATGGTATGGTCTGAATAAATCAAATAGGCAAATATCCTTTAATAATAGCGACCTGTTAGCTGAGTGTAACAACCCCACTGAACAACGTGGCTTTGGCCCATACTAGTATGAAAAATAAAACACTGAATCACCACGACATCCTCAAGATCCGAACAACTAATCTTCAATATCCTTATTATTGAATGAAGTGACGAAAAAGCAAATAATAATAATTCATAATTATAATAATAACAATATTTATTACTAATCTTGAGGACAATGTTATACTAAGAAGGAGGATATATAATTTCTGGAGGAGAAGATGAAGGGGGGAGTTCGGAATGAGAGGAGGAGGAACCCAAAAGAGAAAAAAAACTTAGTCAAGGAAAGCCACCCTTTCCAGTATATGTGAGATATTATATAATATTTATGCAGAGAGAAAGTGGTGAAAGACAATAAAATGTTAATCCTCCTCAATTTTTATCTTTTCTCATTATTGTTTATATTTTTTCTTTTAACCTTGTTACCTTATTTGAGTTTAATATTAGGACGTACACAATTATCAAAAAAAAAAAAATCAACTAACAAATATATAGAATTACTAACCATGCGCCTTGCTCTCCACATGAGTCCACATCCAATATTATATTTATGCCTAAAGGCTTCATGAGATAAGTCTACTGCTCCATTTCTCCACCAGTCACAGTCAACAGTACTCATGGACATCTCCTCCTTCGCGACCACCACTAAAAATAAATAAATCGAAATTATGATTCCTGAAAATGAAGAGAAACTAATTAAGACCAAGAGTTTCGGGAAAATCTTACTGATTATCGCAGGATTAATGGATCGCAGCTCTTCATACTCAGTGAGGTAATTCAGGAATATGATCAGAAAATCGACATGGATTGCCTCTTTAGTTGAGCCTACAGATATTATACCATCGGAAGCAAGCAAGCAAGCAAGCATCATCAGGATTAATCGGCATGAAAGAGCAAGAGAAAGAGAGAGGAAATTAATAATATATACTACCATGATAAGAGCATTTTATATGTTTTCGTGAGTACTGTCATTGCCACGTTTCGGGCTCTGAACAGGTACCATAAGGCAAATTAGACTTCACAGGAGTTGAAATTTAAAGAAAGGCATAAAAGCAGTACGTACTATTAAAATGTACAGGTCAGCCGACAATTGGTCCGGTACACCAAAAGGTTAGGCCGGTACACCAAATCTGAGCATTAATGCATATTAGCTCATTAATCCCTTGGTCTTTAGCTACTACGTACCACAGATCCCAAAAAAGCTCATATGTTGCACCGAGAAACTTTTCGAATGGTTGGGACAAATTCGTGTCATCCAACCCTTACACAGAGGTTTTCAGCTTTTACGCTTTTCAAAACTTACCCTCTATGTGAAACCATCTTGAGATCATGCATGTGATTTAGGTTTCCAAAATTAAGAGGTACGGATCATGGAGTCATGGCTTGAATCAAGATGATCATAGATCATTTTTATGTTAAGATGATCTATTTTTGGACATGAAATGGAATCAAATGACATGAATCCAGATTACAGCTGTCCAATGAATCAGAAACTTAAAGGGGAGGAACTTCCAAAAAATTTCGATGTAAGAAAACGGTCAATATTAGGGCTATAATCATTGGTTTTCAGGCCCCCTTCCCATGCGAAAAGCCCAACATCATGGTGGCCCACTGTCTCCAATTTATTTGGGCGACAGGGGTCGATTAGGGCACATGAGTGCGTCATTTTGTGAGAAATATAATGAAGAGCAGGTATTATGAAAAGAAGTTCTTCACATTTTCGTGACATCCACTGTGGACTGCTGATTACAAATCGGCAGATTGCTCACATTGGATCGGCCGATTTTCGACAAACAGGTTCGAAAATGTGATACTTCATTCTGCATACCGATCACAATACGATATCCGAGTTGTGGAGATAAGTGCCGCAGCTTATATTCCCGCTGTGGTCTTTTCTTCTTCTTATTTTGCATCGGTGCCATCGCGTTTGATTCTAGATTGTCGATATATGACGTTTTAAGGCACTTATTGAAACTCTCTTGTACCTCTATTGATCATAGCGGGAGCTATTTCTTTGGTCCGGACGACCCGTGGTTTTACTCCTTTACTTTTAAGGGTTTTCCACGTTAAACAAATCAGGTCTCAGGTGCCTTTGATTTCTCGCTTTTGCGATATATTTTTATCGGGTCCTCCCTCATAAGTTCTCGCAAGCAAAGGGAATTTAATCACACACCTTTTCGCCTTCCTGTTATCCGCTTTGTTATCATGGTCGGGCCTCTGGGCTTCCTATCGTAGTGGCATCGTGAGCCGCTTGTTACGGTTGCTTTCTACTTGCTCGAAGATGCATAAGACATACGAAAATCTGTGATCTTTAAACCCGGAAAGCAAACTATCACTACATGGGGCAGCATTTGGGCCGACTACATTTGTGAAGAATATGCGTATCTCTCGTCTTTCGCGCACGTAAGCCTGAGTCCATGTCTCGATGAAGAGCGGGGGTTTCGAGCATGAGCGCCAGAGGCGGCCGGTCAGCACTTTGTAGATGAACCTATTTATAATCTTTTATTGCTCATGACACATGCAGAACTATGTGGCAAACACTTCGAGTCCTTGTATGCTCTAAATCAGTGGAGCAACAAATCAGATTTGTTGAAGAATTTTGTTGAATTGAAGTACAAGGATGGAACTCCATTTCATCGAAAGCACTCGAGGAATTTCGCCAAGCAGATCGTATTGTCACCGCAGTATCAAGTTTGATGACGATGTGTCAGATCTATTTCTATTAATAACTCTACCTGATTCGTGGGAGACATTTCGAAGCTCTTATGATTAGTGTTGCCCTTAACGGCATTGTTCCCCTGCAGAAATGGCAAAGACCCCGAAGGTTCTTAATGGAAGAGATGAGAAGGAAGCGCAAGGTATTTCTACTCATTCGTAGGTGTCGTTAACAAAAGAGGGAGAAGCCAAAAGGAGTCGGGAAGGCAGAGACAAGAGCAGAGACAGTCCAGCATCTCTACAAGAATATTGAGTGCCATTATCACACAAAATAAAGTACATCCAAAGGAACTGCTTTCTATGGAAGAAAGAGAGTAAAGACAAAAGGGGTGTTAAAGAGAAGGACTACGTATGATCGTGGATCGTGTGACTAATGCTACCAAGTGATGATCTTTATTCTCCATGACCCTAATTCACTTAATTTTGTATCCGATGAGAGCATGTATTAATTGATAGTGGTGCTAATCGCATGTTACACCCAAGAAGGAGTTCTTCACATCTACACCTGTGTGATTTTGGAGTTTTGAAGATGGGTAATGATGGCGTGTCCAAGGTTACTGGGCTGGTGATGTCTGCTTGCAAACCAACACGGAATACGCTTGCTACTAAGAGGGGTTTCAAACATGCCCGTATGTTCGCTTAATTTGATCTCTCGTGTGTACTTCATGATGCCGGCAGATAATCCACTTTGGGCTTGGAAACAAACTCAAAAGCGTAACTTAGTCGCGGCAAAGGGCGAAGAGTTCAAAGTTGTATCGACGAAAGCTTCGCTACAGTGACAATGTGAATGCTATGGATATGTAGGCTTTCAGGGCAATCGAAGACTTAGTCATATCAGTGAGAAGGGGCTGAATTGTTTAGCAAAGAAGGACATGCTTCCGGGTTTGAAGAATGTAGATTTGGAGAAATGTTCTCATTGCATGATTGGTAAGCAAACCAGAGTATCCTTCAAGAAGCATCCTCCTCGAAAATCGACTTGCTCAATTGGTGCATTCAATTGTGGCCCTTTGAAGGTGAAATCCTTTAGTGGTGCACTTTATTTTGTTACATTTATTGATGATTATTCCAGAAAACTTTGGGTTTATGCTTTGAAGTCAAAAGACCAAGTGTTGGAAAAGTTCAAAGAGTTTCATGCCTCAGTTGAGAGGCAGTCGGGCAAGAAGCTGAAATGCATCCGTACTGACAATGGTGGTGAGTATTGTGGACCTTTTGATATCTACTGTAGCGAAGATGACATTGCATTATGAGAAGACTCCTCCTAAAACTCCTCACCAATGGTTTGGCAGAGGGGATGAACAGGATATCGACCGAGAGAGCGAGGTGTATGCTCTCGGGGTTAAGTTACCCAAGCACTTCCTGGTGAGGCAATCGTATACGGCACGTGATCAATCTTAGTCCGCTGCCGCTTTGAATAGTGAGGTGCCAAACAAAATTCGCTCGCAAGAATGTGAAGTATGATCACTTAAGGGTTTTTCGCCGCAAGAGTTTTGGCGCATGTTCCAAAGGATGAAAGACCAAGTCGATGCAAAGTCAAGGCAATGCATACCATCAAGTTAGTGGTGAGGATAAATTTGCTACGTGTTCTATGATCCTATTGAGAAGAAGCTTGTTAGAAGCCGTGATGTGAAATTCATGGAAGATCAAACCATTGAAGACATTGATAAGATGGAGAAGTCTACACCCAAGGAAGACAATGGCGTGGCTGATTTTGAACCTGTTCAGCCGCCTATTCAGAATCTAAATACTGATGCTCAGAATGATGTTGGTGATCAGCAACCTGCATATGAAGTAGATACCTCGCTACGATTTACGTAAGGGAGAACGATACGCCACAAGATGAAAATCTGAGTGATGCTACCGAACCACCTCAAGTTCAACTCAGGAGGTCCAACAGGGAGAGACAACCTTCTAGGAGGTATTCTCCTGATGAGTATGTGATTCTAACAGATGATGAAGAACCTGAGTGCTTTACAGAAGCCATAGACAATGGAAGAAAAGAAAAAGTGGCTGGATGCAATGAAGGATGAGATGAAATCCTTACATGATAATCACACTTTTGATTTAGTGAAGTTGCCTAAAGGTAAGAGGGCCTTCGATACAGGATCTATGTGGTGAAGCATGAAAGTAACACTATGTTCCGAGGGCGTCGTATTAAGGTGAAGGGCTTAATTAAAGGAAGGGTGTTGATTTTAATGAGATTTTCTTCCCAGGTAAAATGTCATCCATTAACTGTTGAGCTCGTCGCTACTCTTGGATTTGGAGGCAGAGCAACATGTGAAACCGCTTCCATGGTGATTTGGAAGAAGAGATCTATATGAAGCAACCCGACGTGGGTTTCATGTTGAAGGGAAAGAAGACTATGTGTGTAGCTTAGAAAGAGCCTATATGGCTCTAAGTACCCAAGGGCACTGCATGCTTCAAATTATTATGTGTGAGCAAGGCTACATGAAGACTATCACCATTAGTTCTTTGTCGAAAGTTTTCTAATGATGACTTCATTATCCTCGTTATTATATGTTGATGACATGCTTATTGTCGGGAAAAAATGTTTCCATGATTGGGATGTGCTAAAGGAGCACTGAAAGTCATTTGCTATGAAGGACATTGACGCAAACGTATTCTTGGTATAAGAACTATCCAGGATGCAAAGGAGAAAAAGTTGTGGTTGTCACAAGAACACTACATTAAAAGAGTGTTGCAGAGATTCCACATGGAAAAGGCCATAGCACTCCTCTTGCTACTTCATTTAAGTCTGGTTCAAACAAAGTCCACCACTGAAGATGAGAAATTATATATGCAATCTGGGTTCCTTATGACCGCTGTGGAAGTTTGATGTATGCAATGGTGTGCACAAGACCGTATATAGCACATGCCGGCTGGGTATGGTCAAGAGATTTTTGTCAAACCTGTGCAGAGAGCATCGAATGTCAGAAATGGATTGGTATCTTCGAGGCAATCGTTAATATGATGCTTTGTTTTCGGGGTGATGATAAGCCTTACATATGGGATACTGCACTCCGTATATGGTCAGAGACATTGATTCCAGAAGTCCACTTCTGCCATATGGATTAAATTCTGTGGGGATTTTGATCATAGCCTAGGTCATAGAGGTGTAGCTTTTGTCTTTGACTACAGGAGTACAATTTATCACATTACCGAAGTACTAAGGAGTTGCTATGGGTGAAGAAATTCTGCAGGAGCTGTGTTGTTCAAGATAAATATCTACTATTTGTGGATAGTCAGAGTGCTATTTATCTTGGTAAGTAACTCAACCTTTCATTCAGCGCCCAAGACATCGATTACGAGGTATCATCGATACGGGATGCTTCTGATAAGTTGTTAGAGTCGGCTAAAATCACACCATGGATAATGGTGCCGATATGATGACTCAAGGCATTACCAAGAGGAAGTTTGAAGTTTGTTGTGAGATCACGGCTTGGCTAACACATCTCCACATAGTCGTGAGGGGTGATTTGTTGGCTCAGCTCCCTTCCAATGTGGAGTAAAGCCCAACATCAGGAGGTACTCCACTGCCTCTAATTGTTTAAGGAGAGGGGTCGACAGGGCACATGTAGTGTGCTCATTTCAGGAGAAGAAGAAGAAAAGAGAGCAGGTTATTTAAAAGAAAGTTTTCGCGATTTTCGCACATCCACCAGTGGACTGCTTTTTCGTATTACAATCGTTGTATTCGTTTCACCGTCGGATCGGCCGATTGGGACAAAGAGGTTCTAAAACGTGATACTTCATTCGCATGCTTGGATCATTAATACGATATCCGGGTAGGAGATAAGGTCGCAGCTTACATATTCTCGCTTGTCTTTCTTTTTCTTCTATTTCAGACGTAAGCATTGACAAGCCGATTCTAGATTGTCAAGATAGCACGCTGCGCACTATTGGAAACTCTCACTCTCATTGATCATAGTGGAGCTATTTCTTTGTCCGGACGACCCGTGGTTTTTACCTCTTACTTTAAGGTTTTCCAATGCTAAACAAATCGCCTCGCGCTTTACTCAAGCCATGATATTTTTATTTGGCCCTCATAAGTTCTTGCAAGTAAAGGGAATTTAATCAGCGCTTACCTGCCTGCTATCTCGCCTTTGTTATCAGGTTACTGTTTTCCCTATCAATAACTCGCCTTAGTCAGTTTTGGACAAGGGACACTTGGCTGAGCTTAATTCAAATGAAGGAATAATCACTCCAACTTGTCATTTAGCCCCAATAACTCAACTTAGAACAAAACTTCTTTTTTTTTCAAAGCTACAAATTTAGTTTAGATTAGTGTAAATAATTTTGAATTAATAGAATTATATAACCGAAAGTCTACCTATAATATTTTTATGAAGTTTCACTATTTCCTAAGATTGGGTTTAGGCCTTTTTTGCAAAATTTAAGTGGAAGACGGAGAAGACCTCCTAGTTCAAGCCATCAATGAAAACACTATACTTTTGAACGCTAACATGATGTTAGAATTTGCAGACCAAGGGACAGTCCCTGTAGACAATTTCCAAAAGACATAGGCATCCAAAAGGTAACTTAACATATTGCATTCAAGGTGATCAATCTTAGCTTAACCCACCCCAATCCAAGTGCCAAATTATTGCCCAAGTCTATCTGCATAATCGGTTAATCGGATCAAACTTTTACCGAATTTAATGCAAATGGACAAATTTGAAAATGAAAAACGTGAGGAATTCAATTTTAACCAAAATTGGCCGACATCTACAGCTGGTTGTGCAGCAGAAGATAGGATCGGCCATGAAAGGCATAGCCCCAATACTAGATAGCTTGGGAGTGATGAGCTGGCTGACGTCACTCTGGTTTTTCCCGCCAAGGAAATGAAACGTGAGGAAGCCGAAAGGGAAGTCTCAAGTCATGTCATGCAAAAAGTTTGGCAAGCAATATTTGCAATTGATGATTCATTGGTTTATCAGGCCAGTGATGGGAATGGGATGTGCAAATTCATGCAAAAGGTAAGGCAACCAATGCACTATGATTGGAGTTGAAGGGTACTGCAAGCGACCTAGAACAATATTAGGCAATAGCCAATAGCACATGTCTGGATTTAGCACACTTTTTTTTTCTTTCTTTTTTTTCTTTTTTTGGTTCGTCCAGAGAAGCACATGACATTTTCTTTAATTCTGTTTTTTATTTTTTATGTGGGTTTGTGATTTTTACTCATGTGTCTATTTTTTGTTCCTCTATAGAATATAGTTAGGGAAGATGTTGTCGCTTCTGTTCGATGGTATAGGAAGAAATTTGAAGGTAGGAATTAATTAGACACCATTCATTGAATATTTAGGGGTTGTTTGAGGCAATTGAGGTTTGGTAGGATGATGGTTTTAATTATTTGAGAATTATCAATGTAAGATACAATATATGATTGTTCGGTTTCTTGGTGGCATCTTCTGTGGAATAGATATAAGAGTTTTCTTTAAAAGCGTATTTCGATTTAAAATATTTTTAAAGGAAGATGTTTTCTTTAAAAGCGTTTTTAAAATAATCTCCTCTTAAATAGTATTTTAGAAAATATTAAAAGTCATTTTCGAAATTTTAAAAGTATGTTATGAATTTGTCCTTGAGGCTTGACTTTAATGCAAATGGGTGTTATACATTCTGTAGAAACACGATCACCCGTATTGTAGTGATTAAGGTCGAATATAAAGCTGGTTACTGACAAAAAAAAAAATCATGTTTTGAATTTTAATTTTTTTTATACTAGAAATGCTTTCTATAAACATTACCAAGTAGGCTCTAAACTAGGGGCCAACTGCATATTCATAGCTTGTATATTTCTTAACACTTCACTGCATAGGGTTCAAAATACTAATAATGTTATATTCAAATGAGAAGGTATCCTGGCAGAATAAATTCTCATAATTCAATAATATATTTTGCAGTAGTATTTATAAGTTAAACATATCTGAATGTCTTTCTTTATTTATTTAATTTCCAAAAATTCAAGAAACCATGTAGTCAGAATTTTGTACTGAGAGAGATTGACAAAAGATTCAGCATGTCTTAAACAAGAATGAATGGGATATTAAGTTATCAACAAAAGTTTTAACTTGGGATAATTATAATGCCTAGTGTTTTCTGCATGGACCATGACCACAGCAGCTATATGCTCTTTATCTCCAAAAGCATTGAACTGGATCCAGTAGCAAAATGACCTGAAAGTCCCAGTACTCTCTCTATCGAAGTCACTGTGAGAGCTGTTCCTCTCTGGAAGTGGAAGCTGCCAACATAAATAAATAACATAAATGGAGTATAAAACGGAGAAATTAAACATTGAATCAATTGTAGCTAGTATGATCTCATTATCAATTGAGACTACTAACCTCTTGTCTTGCTCTCCACATGAGTTGACAAATTCAGTAACTCATTGATGCCTAAAGGCGTTATAAGATAGTCAACTGCTCCATATCGCAAGCAGTTAGCGATCATAGAGATCTTGTCCTCTGAGACCAACACTGGTTAACCAAAACAACAAAAAATTAAACATTAAGAGGAAAGAAACTATGCAGTCGGTGGCGGATCTAAGCAATGCCTAGTGGGGGGCACTTGCCCCCACTCAAATTTTTTTGAAAACAATTTCCCCGTTGTATTTTAGGTAATTCAAGCTTAAATGCTATACTTTGCCCCCACTAAAATTTCTAAATATTCAGCTATTGAGTTGAAGCCTAAGTTTAAAAAATTTGTAAAACTTATATTACTTAATCTTGCTCCTACTGAACTCGAATCCTGACTCCGTCACTGTTAATGCAGTCATGGGAGGGAGGAAGGAAGGAAGACGGAAAATTAGGAGAGTCAAATCTTACTGATCACAGGAATGTGTCGCAGCTCTTGATCTTCAGTAATGTACTTCAACATCTTCAGGCAGTTAGCCATTGGGAGATCAAGTTCAGCAAGCACAATGTCAATATCTAGTCCCTCAGACCTGAGAACATGGATTGCCTCTCCTGTTGAGCCTACAGGAATTACTACCATAAGCAAGTAAACGAACCATCAGGAGTTGCCATGCATGCATTGCAATTATATATCTGAAATCACACTCTGGTTACTGAAAGCTCTAAATGGAGGGAGGGAAAGACTAAAGAGAAACAATGCCTTGGTAAGAGCATTCCTTAAGAAGTGAGGCAACTTCTTTACAACTCCTGGTATTTGTATCGCACAGCAAAATCCTCAGTTTGCTCGTATCGCTCACCTTTCTGTTGGTACTGCCTCTGGCACCAGCATCACCTCCCCCTGTAACAATCTGTTTTCCCATGTCCATTAAAATTTACAGACCTTTACAGCACAGTCGCCAAATGCAAAATTAGAGTTACCAAGAATTTACATGACAGAAACATCTCGGTAGCAAACCGTTCCTTTTTAAGTCACCAGGTTCGCCAACAACCAGTCTGGTATACCGAAGAGTTAGGCCAACCATGTTGTGGAGTGATAATAGTTGTCCGCATAAGCAAGAGGACTGAGATCATTCGTTTTAGGGTTTTTGGAGGATTCTAGGGATTCTGATAATAGTTGCAATATATATATATATATATATTTATCCCAATGGCCGGAAGATTTTCAAATGATGGTCCTATATGTCTAATTTCAACATAATATCAGAGTTTCTTTTTTCGGAAAAGAAATAACCAAAGAGGAAGGATATATGTACTTCAGTTGAATGCCGTAAATAATACACTAAAGCGATAGCAGCTATTTAAATAAACATCAATCATCCATATGTTTCCATCTCAAACCATATGATTGAGAAAAACAAATTTCTGCCTGTATAGCATCCTATGTGGGTACAATTTTACATGGTAGCTGATCCTCTTTGAGGGGATCATAGATCATCTTCTCTTCTGAGTCTCCCATTACTTGGCATGGATAATCAACTTTTTGGCAACTAGTTTGATGCCTGCATTCTGTTGATAGTCATACGGGTCCAAGGCAAAGTATGCATCCACGAGGGTTCCCGGAACTAACAATGTATGAAGCTCTGCAGCATCAAATCTACTAAATATAAGCCTATGTGCGACACCTGTAGGATCTTTTTGGTAGATCTCTGTGGCGTATATGGCAATATCTCCATTTGTTACAGTAGGTATGCTGTAGATGAAGAAAGAAATACACCCTCATTAGATATCACAAAGCACCAGTCTCAGGTTATCTCAATTTAATGCTAAGGCTCCTCTATGGACCAGAAGGACCAAATAAAGAATGTGAAATATGGCATCCACAATTCTACCTACAAAAGCTGGTGTAATTATGAAATTTGTTTACATTTCCTTCATCTTCTAATACCCATAAAGAGCACTAAAAATGTAGAGATTAATTGGTTCCATACCAAAAATAGATACTAACTTCTTACGGAATGCAAGAAGAACTAAGCCTATCAACAGAAAAGCTGCATCTTCCTTTGATCTGGCAGTTCTTACTCTTCAATACTAAGACAGAAAGCTAAATGCAAACTCCTAAAGTATATTATTTCAAATTTATCAAATGAATTTTAATGCTCCAACTTAGCATTGTAGAATATTTTAAGCTGAACTAGATATCTTATTTTCATTAAAAGCAAATAGGATAGGAACTTGCCTTAATCTGATGGTAGGAGAGTTTAAATACCCAGGCTTTCTGATCACAACAGGCCTCCACTCTGAGCCGCTACCAGAATCTACTGACAACTTGTAAGCAAATTGGTCACATGCATCCAGAACCTGACATAGGCTTGGAGATCCATCAACCACAAAACTCAACCGTGGCCGTCCAGCAGGATCAACAAATCTTGTACTTATCCCAAACCTCACTCTCAGTTGAGTACAATGAAGCAGCAACTTGACATCTTTGTGCAATATTTGCATTCTCTGAGTCCCATTATAAAATGGAAAAAAAGATGCACTGATAGAAGCAACCAAAACCTCTGCAGGATCTAAGAAGCCAGCATAGTCACAGCAATCCTGAGATGCAGTTGCTGTAGAACGCATCTCAAGAGACTCAGTCACAGGTTTTTCTCCCAATGCAGAATCCCGCCTAAGGGACTCTATTTCAATATCACGGCAAAGGGAGCCCAAGTTGAAAGGGTCCTGTTGGTTTGTGTTTGGTCCAACTGAATTTAATATTCCTTCCATACTGCTGTGAGTACTAGGAGATGATATTGAATGATTTTCAAATTTGATACATGATGAGGGAGTACTCATCTTTTGATTCATTCCCTCTGGAGAAGCTTTTCCATTACTGCGGCTCCTTGTAACAGCATTCGGAGAAACCCAACTCTTTTCTGTGAATATGTCTGGCAGGCTGGACTCCTGTAGTGATGGCAGATTTTAGTTTTGTTTTCCTCTCTTTGTTCTAATTTTATATCATAATCAACAATTTGCAGTCACCAAGGAAATGATCTTTAGCATTCTAGAATGTAAGGAAATGCAAGGTCGTCTGAGCTACAAGTACAGCCTAACAAAGCTACGAAGCACAAAACATGCTAAAACAAGATCCATATTCACATATCTATCACCAAATTAAGCACCAAGTGATTCCTGTGATTTAAGATCTAAATTAGTTTTTTCCATTCCAATATGCATTCCTTTTAGATAATATTTGGAACGTTGAAATAGAGAATAAAAATGGAATTTGTTAATGTGTTTGGATTATTGGGAGTAAGAATAAAAAGTTCACTGTTATGGAAATCAAAGCTCACTCTTACATGGATTTTGATCCCTCTATTCTGTATGGTATTATGATTTACCTTCATTTCCATCCTATTCCCACTCTATTTACCACATACCAAACACATCTACAGAAAAATATCTAGCAAGTAATAAACAAATATCATATCCCAACTGTGTTACATTATGAGCTATTTAGTGTAGCGTGCCTAAATCAGGGTTTGGGCAATCATGAACCAATAGATATTGTAAGATGCCGTCCAAGGCCTTATGAAAAGTAGTGAGATTTCCAATCAAAGGAATAATGAGATTGACAAACAAAAGTTTCTTTAGTTATCGAAAAAAAAAAAAGAGAGAGAGAGAGAGAGATTGGCAAACAAGAACTTGGCATATATTCAATTAAATAGTCATCGTCATTCAGGTAGATGCCTTATTGATAGCTCAGGTTGATATGAAAAAAATTGATAACTACATAGCCAAATCCTATGATCCTAAAACCTACTGCCAATGAAGTGGCCATCCATAGGAATTTAAAACTAAAGTGATAACAATTTTAGCAAAATAAAAAAACAGCATAGAAAATGGCCCAGAGGGAAGAATAAGGGAACTGCACTGGTTTAAAATGGTGACAGAGTGCAGCATAAAATATGAAGATACATGACACACTCAACTTTCAATAGAATATTCAACCATCATTAACGTTCAAGAAAGATAATTGACATTCTAATGGCCTGCAACATAAAGTAATAAATGTTCTGCAGAGCATGGAAAAATGACCAAGGCGTTAATCATGTAATATAAATTATGTGCACATTGCACCAATGCTTGGTTTACTGAATTTGAAGAACAAAGTTATTAAAACAATTGTGAGAAAAGATATGGCTTATCATTCAGGAAAACAACAGATCATAGCATGCAAGTTTATAAGTTTACCAAGAATAAAACTGTGGCACAATATTTGAGAACCTCCAGATTCATCCTAACATCATCTAAACTCCTGCAAAATCACAGTGAGAAAAGATTAGTCCAACAGACGCAAGAATCTTGGGTTCAATTAAAGATGAAAAAGTAAGAACTTTCCCTCTCAACAACAAATTTTAGATTTTTATTGTGGTCTTATACAGTAGTATTGAACAGGTTAGCCGCTAGACTTGTCCACCATATTTAGTTGCTAAAGAAGTTACATTCCCTTACACATTATTAACCTCTATATTATAAAATGCAACATCACAAAGATGCTATGAAGTTAAAAGTTAAAACTTCAGCATGGACTCTTAAGTATGCTATCCATGTAATGTACAGCATCTGAATGAGATAACCATGTGGAACAACTAGGAAAATAAAAAATCTTTTTTTTTTTTTTTTTTTTGTGATAAGTTTGAAGAATGAAATATCTGACTGCAACTAAGGGTTTTAGGTATATGAGATTATTGACAATGATCAAAGTATTGAGGATAAGGATATTTGGTTCCTGAATATTTTCAACGAAAATATAAGGGAAATAACATAGAGAGGAAAAAGTAAAGAAAAATAAAGTATAGATTTAAAGTTAGTGAATTAGTTTTACATTATATTATTTCAAACTCATTTAGCTTATTTTAACTCTTTATATGAAGGTTAAATAATTTTAAAATGCATGGGCATCAAACTATTTGTAACTATATTTTATTTTCTTTAATATTTTTTGCTAGTAATAATCAAAACAAAACACCAGCAAATCATTCTCTTGTATCATTTTTCTTTTTCCTTAGGAATTTCCTGGAACCAAACATAGTGAAAATGTTATACTAGACTAATATATCAATACAAATGACTTTAATGAAGGGATAATTTACCCAAAAAAAACATCAAATCCAACTTCATATTCAGATATCCCCACAAAAATTAATTTAGTTGATATAATAAACAGTAATTCAAGGAAATAAACTAGAGAAACATTTAAGAGGTGGTTAAGGCATAATCACCTGTGTGTCTGCTGTCCAAGCCCAAAATAGGTTGCAAGTGTGGCCATCTGTGCACAAGAATTTGGATACAATCTGCCTTTAAAAGTTTGTTTAACATTTATATGGCAAAAACCCACATGTAAAAAACCAAAATTTGAACTCAAAATTTTAGGTAACTCAATAAAATATAATGATATTTAAACACTAATGAAATAGGTGATCATGATGTAATGCAAACAACATAATGACAAAGGATGGTGCAAGGCAAATAATATGAGAATAACAATCGCAATAACAACAATGATTATATAAAATGAAGAACCTAAGGAAGGATAATATTCTACATGGGTATGCTTTTACAGCTTGCACATGTTGAACCTGTGACAGATGTCAATGTCCAAGTGAACTCACGTTTTCCGCTTTTTAGTTTTCACTCCAATTGAGAAACATATCAAAATTAGTACAGACTAAGTACCGGATCTTTGGTTTCACAATTACAAGTTCCGAAAATAATCTGTACGGTTTCTGAGAATAACAATAACAACAGAGACAGTGACATTATACACTGAGAACATTAAGTACAGGATCATAGTCTACATGGATATGCTTTTGTAGCTTGCACATGTTGAACCCATGACTGATGTCGTGAACTCTTGTTTCATATTTTTACTTTCCACTCCATCAGAGGAATGTATTGAAATTATTACAGACTAAATACTGGGTCTCTGGTTTCACAATTATAAGTTTGGAAAACATTCTGTACACTTTCTCTGAGTAGGAAAAACATGGAAATTTAATTAATCAAAGTTACACAACAAAAAGAACTCTCAATGGGATGGATTGAACCTCAGAATAGCAATGCCCATATTCTAATATCCCAAATTAAGTAAAAGCCCAAGGACATATCTTCTCAAACTATCGAGGTTCCACTAGGCCAGTTGAACGTTACAAACTTGGTTTTTGGTTCTTACAGACTTGGACAATGCAGATTACCAGATCAGAAAAAATAACATGGGGGACATGTTTATAATTCAAAAAATATATAACATAAGAATAATATTTATTTTATTTCATTTCATTCATTTTTCTTTGAAAAGAAGAGAAATTGAAGGTAGAGAGTTGAAGGAAAATAACACTCATCGCAGGAAAATGAAACTAATTGAAGGAAAATAATACTTGCTTCATTTTAAACAAGTGGAACCTATTATTAGGGGTGGGCATGGTTCGGTTAACCGAACCATGACACAAAATAAAAACTAACCATCGGTTTTTGGTTTGCTATTAAACCCAAAACATAACCATTAATATGGTTAACCAAATCTTCAGTTAACTATTTGTTCGATTAACCATATATCGGTTTTTCAATTAACCATAATTAAAAAATAAATTTGCAATTCCATAATCATATATTAAAGCTCAAATTATAATAATTATTATAAATACAATAAAAAATGCAAAGAAAAAAATGAATACAATCTATTCATTTGCAATCTCATAACACTTGGTGTATTTATAATACATTCACAAATAATATATGAAATGCATGAGATTAGATAATTTAATCACGGTTTTTTAATTAACTACATGTTTTAACAATTTGAATAGAAAAATAAACTAATCCAAAATCACAGTCTATATGTTTTGGTTTGGAGAAAAATGGTAAAAGTTTGGTTTTGAGGAAAAAAGTAAGGGATGGATAGAAAATGGGAAAGTCACAACTCACACAAGTAGGGTTCCACCTATTTTATATATATATATATATATATATATATATATTTTTTTTTTTTTTCATTTTTTGGTTGGTAGGCCGAAACCATGGTTTTTGTAGTTTGTAAACTGAAACCTAAACCAAAACTGAGATTTTTGTAAAACAAAAACCAAAGTCGAAACGGTTCGGTTAACCTATTTTCTGCCTCGATTTTGATTCGCTTTTCGAATTTGGCTCAGCTTAGGTTTTTTGCCCACCCCTTCCTATTATAATCCAAATAGACTATTAAAGAGAGATTATATTCAGCATCTTTTAAGCAATTTAAGATTTTTTTTTCCATGCGCTTAAGAGAGAGAGAGAAAACTGCAAAACCTTCATATCACCAGCTCTTCGGCCAAATTTCTGAGTCAACAACGCCAAGGAATCAATCGAACCCTTGGGCTCTGGTGGCGGCCGACCAATCTCCGCAAAAGCCTCCCTAATTCGAGCACAGTCAAACTTCAATATATTGTGACCCGCCCAAATCCGTCCTGTTAACATTCAAAAGCGTAAGTTCAACGAGGATCCTTAATCATCACACCATTGCAGGAGAAACGTAGGAACAGTAAAGAAACTACAAAGCCAAGTTTCAAATTTCACAACCCGACACCAGAAAACAACATCAACCTCCCTTCAAACAAGTCTAACACCTACATTCACGTCATTTTTTTCGATTTGCCGCAAGTTTCAATGAAAAACATTTCCAGGAAAAAAAATCATATTTTATTCATGAAGAGGTACGATTCTCTTCCGTGAGCTTCAAGATAAGCTGACTCCAGGGTAGAAAAACGATTTTCCCTAAAAACAATTTACAAAACGATCTTTAACGAACCGAAAACCCTTAATTTTTTTCTTATCTTTTCCCTCCACTTCCCCAGGCAATCAACAAAAAGAGGAGTAGATCGAGAAAGAGAGAGAGAAACCATGAAGAATGTCATAAACCCTATCGGCAATGTCGCGGAAAGTAGGAGAGGAAACGACGGCCTCCCGCGTAATGCCGTTACAACGGACGGACAAGGAGGAGATGAGAGAGAGGTCGAGGGGTCGGACCAAGGTGGAGTAGCTCTCCAGCTCAACCAGCTTTCTAGGGCATACCAGAATGGCTCCGAATTCCAATATGGCAAAACCCTGACCGGCTCGCGTGGGCACGCTGGTTTCCACATCGAAAAATGCAATTTCAGAGCGCTCTTCACCTGATTCCATTACTGTTAGCACTCAATTCAATTTCAGGGTTTTCCTCTGCAACTTCGGAGAGAAAGGCAGAGACAAAGGGAGAAGAAGGTCGGTCGAAGATGTCTCCAATGAGGATTGTATATTGGTATATAAGAACAGTGAACTGGGTTGCCTCCTCACTGGGGTTTCTGGGATTCTGTAACAGATTGAAAATTTTATACCTATTCGATCTAGGTTACATTTGTATTTTGTAGCCACCAAATCTTGCCTGACAAGCTTCTATAACCTGTACTTTCATTTGATCTAGGTTAGCCACCAAATCTTGCCTCACAAGCTTCTATAACCTGTACTTTCATTTGATCTAGGTCAAATAATTTTTTTTTTTTAAAGGAAAAATAGCTATCTAATTCTTTGCCTCCTGAAAATGGAAGAAAAATAAAAAATAAGAAAAAATTATACTTTTTTTTTCCTTTTTGATTGTTTAAGCAAAAAAAATGAAGAAAAAAAAAAAAAAATTTAACCCAACTTAACCATAACAAGATTAACAATTTGGATAAGCCATGTTTCCAAATAATTTTATTTAGGTATGATATTTGAATTTTTTTTCCTAATTTTTTTCTTACTTTCTCTGCTATAGTTAAAGTCTTAAAGATAAAGAAATATAATATTCTATAATGAAGCTAAATAGACTATTTTTCTAATCAATATAAAAAGAGAAATGAATATATATGCAAAGTATCTTGGTATATATTGAATAAGCAAGTGCACTATCATAAAAGGATAAAAAATGTTGAAATAAAGATGGTATCTGAAAAGGACGTATCTTACCTATGGTTTTGATGATAGGATTTTTTTTTTTTTAAATTTCAATGAGGGGGCTAAAATACATTATGCTAATTTCTTTCTAGAACACTTCGTGGCCATTTAGTTCGAAATAAGAACTTGCATCTCATTATTATGATAGGAATCATATTTGAGTTTTGAAAAAAATTAAGAGAAAAAAATAAATTAAGCCTACATGGTACTTGAAACTCATTTCACTTTTCTTTTTTTAACTTTTCTCTGTAAAATTAAATAATTTAACAAATTTATAAATTTTCAACTAATTTTAAAAATATTTTATTATTCATAATAAAAATTATTATGAAAAGAATCATTTTCTTTATTCTTTTTGCTTCTTTGATGCTTTTTACAAGCCAAAGATAGCTTTATTGTAATTCCCAATAGGCATGACAAAGCCTCATATTGATTTTAGAAACGTTAGACCGCTTGTTTACGATTTTTTGAAACTACTTTTTCACACAAGAAGAATAAGAAAAACACGTATAATGCTTTGGGCTTTTTTTTTTTTCGTCTGTTAAATAAAACAAAAAACACTAAATTCAAATAATAAAAATAGTTTTAAGATAACACCAAAATAGTGTTTTTTATGTATTAAATAACAATTCTAAAAAATAGTTTTCAAAACAACATCAGATGTCTTTTGTCTATACTATATAATGAAATGTACACTTTGGCCTTTTTTTTGTTCTAAAACACATAAAACATCAATTCGAGCACAAATAGCTTCAGATAACACCAAATGACAGATCAAGGCTTTCAAAACTATTCTCAAAAATAGTTTTCAAAAACCTGAACCAAAAAAGCACTTGTGTCTACACTAGGTATAATGAAAAGTGTACACTTGGTATATATTCTCTTCCTACCCAAAGTATAATGATAATTGTACACTGGGTATATATTCTTTTCCTAGCCAAAATTTTCAGCAACCATTAACAACAGGACAACATCTTTTCCCCAACTCCCATGGCATGGCTTCTTGTGGGAGCCAAGAAAAAAAAAACCTAAAAACAGAACAGAAAGGTTACACAAAAGAAAACAAAAAAGTCTATGAAAAACTCAGACTAAGGATTTCTAAACCTTAGACTTTATTCTTAGGGTAATGGAGAAGGGGACTGACTAAAAGCCCTGATGCTAATATCAGATTTGAAGACAGTTTATCAATTGCACTCAGGATGAGACCAGGAACTTCCCAAATCAAATAAACGTATACTAGCTGCCATGCAAAATAAGCAAGAGGCAAGACCAAGAGTTTGTTTTATTTCAGATTCAAAACCGTTCTGCACGCTAAAATGTTAAAACACCATATCAAGTGCTTTAATATACTCTTGTTCTTGAATTTAGTATTTAACATGCTCTTCGTGGTTTACAACAAAAAAAAAAAACAAACAAACATGTTCTTTGTGTTCTCCCTAGTTTCCTTGTTTTCTAGAACAAAAAAACTATTTTCAAAAATTATAATCAAACAGGCTCCAAGTTTCCCTCACCATCTAACCTATTCGACATCCAAAAGCACCTCTGAAATGTCCAGATTGTAGCCTTCCAATTTGGCTTGCCTTGTGATCTTGCTAAGCATCTCATAAATTGAAGAAGCATGCTTGTGAGTCCAGTCACCAACCACAAAGTCATGGACAACTCCATTTATTTGGACCCAACTTCTGCCTGCAGGCTTTCTCACACCCATCTTAACCATCTTCTCTCTCACTAAAGCAACATCTTGCCACCTTTTAGCAGTGGCATAAACATTGGATAATAGCACAAGATAGCCTGCAGCTCGGTCAGGGTCAAGCTCAAGGATCAATTTTTGAGCAACATGGGAAGCTAGTTCATCATTCTTGTGAATCCTGCATCCACCTAGAAGAGCACCCCATACAGCATCATTTGGCCTCATAGGCATAGACTTAACGAGTATGTGTGCTTCGTTCAAGAACCCAGCACGGCTCAGGAGATCAACCATACACCCATAGTGCTCAATCCTTGGTACAATGCCCCAATTTTGATACATGCATTTGAAAAACTGACGGCCTTGGTAGACAAATCCAGCATGGCTGCAGGCACACAGAACTCCAAGGAGGGTTATCCCATCAGGTCTCCCATCATCAGTTCCCAAGCACTGCATCCACTGAAATACTTCAAGTGCTTCTTCTGCATAGCCTTGTTTCGCAAAACCAGTGATCATGCTTGTCCAAGAAACAATGCTTCTTCGTTGCATCCCCATGAATATTTCATAAGCTTTATCAATTACACCACAGCTGGAATACATGTGTATGAGTGAATTGTTCAAAGACACAAGCAAGGGCTGATTTCCAGCTTTCAGTTTCTCCTCAGTGTAAGTGTGGATCCATTTCCCAACCTTCAAGTCCCCCAATTCAGCACAGGCTGACAAAGCCGCCACCAACACGACCTGGTCTAATTCTATGCTAGCCCTTCTCATCTCATGAAACAAATTTAAAGACTGCTTACACCTCCCATTCTGTGCACATCCTGCAATCATGGTTGTCCACGACACAACATTCCTTTCTGGCATCTCATCAAAAACCCTCCGTGCTCCATCAAGATCCCCACACCTAATATATCCTGCAAGCAACGAGTTCCAACTCACCACATTTCTGTCAATCATTTCATCGAACACCCGGCGTGCCTTCTTCACACCATCATCTCCCCCCCCGGCCACATACAAATTAACCAAATTCGTCTGAACAAACACATTAGTGTAGTACCCGTTTGCCACAACTCTTCCATGCATCTGCTCGCCCTCTCTCAACAACCTCGACCGCGCACAACCACCGATTACAAACGAATACGTGAACCCATTAGGCTCGGCCTCAGCCCCGTCCTCTACCATTCGATTGTAAAGTTCAATCAACTTCTGGGGCGCTTCGCCCTGAGAGTGCCCTCGGATCATTTGATTCCAAACAGAAGTACTTGGGTTTTCAACACGGTCAAAAACTTTATGGGCATTTAGGAGATTACCAGAAGTTATATAGAAAGATAAGAGCTTGACGATAAGATAATTTTTGTTGGAAAAGCCATTGATGACTATCTGGGTGTGAATTTGCTTGAGTTTCTTTATGGTGTTGCAGGTCTGTATTATCGAGAAGATGTATTGTTGTAGAGCTCTTGAACCTGTTAAATTGGCGGGAATTGCTTCTTCAACTAGCATCATTGGAAAAAGTGATCAGCTACAGAAGCTCAGCGGCCATTCACTCCCCAATAACATCGCTCTGTTAACAGTATCCTAAAGCTTACTTCTAAACCATGAGAAACACTAATATATCTAATGTCGTTTTTCACATTCTTTAAATAACATCGCAATTTCGTCAAAATTGATGGAAATTTTCGAGTAGAAGAAAAATGGGAAGAATGGAAAGGAAAATAAACAAAAACAAAAAACAAAAAAAGGGGAAAAACCTATCGCTGGTGGGAGGTGTTGCACCGCCGGAGGTGATGACGGCGTGGCTGGGTTGTTGCTCTCAGTCTGTTCCATGCTCGCACTTAGTGTTTGGGCGTGAAGAAGGGGATGGGGGCAAGAAAGGAAATACCGAAATAAAGAAAAGAACAAAAAAAGTATGGAAATGAAACGGCGTTCACTGTCCAAAATTCGCATATTAAAAATTTTTAATTATTCTAATATTTAATTTTCATTTTTAAAATACATTTCGCATTTACCTGACAAAATAAAGCATTAGTTAAACTGCTTTTATAAAACCATTTTCTAAACGTGTTTATAAATGCTTAAAATAGAAATCCTCGTTCGATTTAATTAAACAAAGGAAACATGATGCCAGCTTTCTCTGGATGAGTATATAAATGCTTAAAATAAATAATTCATTTTCTGTTTTCAAAATTTGTTTTCGTCTTATTCCTCGTAATTAAACACGCTTCCTCGCTTTAAAAGCCACAGAAAGAAACGTAAAATTTTCTACCTACTAAACAGGGCCTAAGATTCTATATTTTCAACATACCAACGATCAGGATCACCACCACTACGCGATCGAACTTCACCATTCAATCATAATGAAAACTCCACAAGCGTGAACGCCACAATCGTAATTACCCGGGTCGTATCGTGCCCAATCACAAAACATATCACAACAGGTACGCGACAAAAACACGAAAAAACCAAATGCAAACCCAGGTCAATGTGGAAGAAACCACTTAATTAGTGAAGAAAACCCACATTTGAAAAGAAAATGATGAAATTGTACTAGGACTACACTTGTGTAGCGTATAAATAAAGGGCCTAGGTGCCCCTTTAATTAATTCATCCGGTATAGAAAATTTGGATTCCTTCTTATATTTCTTTAGTTCTCTCTCAATCTATCTCCAATTTTTCTCTATAATTTCTTTATTTCACAACACGTTATTAACATAAATTGTTTTGGTCTAAAGGTAATTATATATTATCAAAAGCTAGAAGAAAATTATTTGATTTTGGTTATAAGTCAAAATATTTATTATTTTTATTAATTTATCAAATACTTTATTCTTATTATTTTGACATATACCAAAAGTTTATCCCTAATGTCAAATCTCAAAAAATTTTAGTTCATGACATTTGATATTTTGAAAATGAATTGTCTATCTTGAATCCTTAATATTAATAAACTATTGAAATTTTGATGAAAAATCATATGTTTCGCCTGATTAGGTTTGAATTGATTTCCTGAAATAAATGCAATATCATCCTAAATTCATGGGCATAGATGAGGTTTGTTCATAATCGTAATCATGGAAAAAAAATTCCAATACTATAGTGATAATCCCTCAAATCCTTGGAAAATAAAAAGAATCACAACCAGAAGTGGATTACTATTGAGTAAAATAAAAAATATATATGAGATAAACCTTATAAGAATCATGATAATTGATAGGGCTTAAAATAGCTTCATTCACTCACCAAGCCTCCAAAGAAAAGGTGTTCTCATTTGAACACCCTGCCCTCAAGACACCCTAAACGGAGCTCCAGATCATTCGCCTAAGGGCTGGTGAGCATGGACAAACAGTGCCTATATCCTCGTAAATCAAACCAAATCTCATCATTATAAGATATACTCCCACAATCGCTTATCCTCAGAATCAAACCAAATATCACCAGCGAGGGAAGTAGGATAATTCTCACTAATTGCTCTCTAATTATCCTTTATTAATCTGATATCGATAAGGGCAAAATATTCTCCATCCAATGAGAAAGAATCCTTACCACCATCTAATTGGGAAAAACATATGCTATAAATACCAGGCCACCCCATCATAACAGACGCAGAACATTCTTAGCCATTCACAGCCATCCTTTCTTTCATCGTGGAAAGCAATCACTACCATCCAGAGGTTACTGTGAGCTCCCACGATCATCTTTGCTACTTGTTACAGAGAGCGCAAAGATCGTGGCCCAAACGGCACTGGCCTCACGAACATCCAATAACACCCCAAACCTGGGGCCCAATAAAGATCACTGCCGACACGTCTTTAATAAATAGCTCATTTACAAATAAAGTCGATCTCTCAAGAATCGATGGTATCAACTCTAACACAAGAGCCACGCCATCCTTCTGTAACGCAAGACCAAATTTATAAAGGGATAATGACTTGTAGGTGGTGCATTAGAGAGAACAAGCCAACACGGACGAGGTGGAGGTACCGCCCTTCAACGCCAACCAATGCTTGATAGAGGAATTAGAGCAACTCACCAAGCAGATGCAATGCCCACGGGAAACGCGACAAGCCCAGGAAGGCCATAACACTACCCTCAGAAGAGCAACAAACTTCTCGCTTCCCAGCAAGAAGGCATCCAGCCGAAAGAAACGCACGATCCACCACTCTGCAGAGGAAAGAACTAAGCAATACTGTGGGGGACTCCTAAACTATGAGCCAACCCCTTCTCAGCAAAGAATGGGGGAGCAATCATGGGAACAAAGATTCAAGGGTATCTGCCAGGAGCTCTCGCCAGTGGAATGGTTAAAAGGCCGAGCTACGGACTGGGTGGACACCGTGCAAAGAAATCAGCCACCGTTCATACCGAGGTGCTCCACTTCCCTTCCAACAAAGTTCGTACGCCAGAAATAGGAAGATTCATGGTGTGGGAAAGATCCCGCTGGCGATCATCTTTAAACACCCAGGAAGAACTAAATGAGCTACATGGGTATCGTGGACTCAGACTTTGCAGGCCTTCATCATCGTTGCGTCCGACATCGCTCAAGGTTTCTAATGTGCCCCACCATCGCCAGTCTCCTCATTCAGAGAACTCTCCATCGCGTTCGTCTCCCACTTCATTGGAGCTAGAACATACCGAAAGTCGAGTTATCACTTGTTGACCATAAAGAAAAGCCCGCAGGAAAGCCTAAGGTCTTATGTCCAGAGGTTCAATGCCCGAGTCTTTGAAGGTAGACATACCGGACGAGAAGTTTGCTATCACCGCATTCATCGTCTGGGTTGGGGAGGTAGGGAAAGATTCGATGTTTCCACCTTCAAGAATCCACGCTGTGCAAACATGGTCGAAAAGTAGGAATAAACTACAAGAAGCCCCTATATCGCAAGAAAGAAAGCTCTTCGACCCACAAAGAGAACAGCATGACAGATAGACAACAGGGACAAAGCCCTAAGAGACAAAGAAATCGGGAGAGATCCCCAAAGAAAGACAGAACTGGCCCCGGTTATACGAGAGAGTGTCGTAGACCGCCTCACCAATTTTAGCCCGAGCCAAGTACAACAGATTCACTCTACACCACCCCGACTACGCAAGATCGCAGGTCTTTCATGAGGTGCAACATAAATGGGGCTCGATGGCCATCCCAGATGAGGCCTGACCCCACCAAAAGAGATAACATGAGGTGGCAGAGTTCCATAGGGACCACACTGAATCCATGATCGCATACAACTCAGAATAAAGAACATTTGATTCGACGCCGCATCTCCGCCGCTTCGTAGCCTCTGGTTGTCGAGCCAGCAGCCACCACTGGCCTTAGCAGATGACAAACTCGCACCAATGTACTCTGGGGAGAAATCCAAGTGATCTCTAGGAGGATCTGGCAGGAGGTGGGGAATCCAAATTAGGAAGGCCCACTACAGAAGATCGTGGCCCAGAGAGTGTAATGGAAGTACAAGCTGTCTAAACCGCCGACCAACATTGTGCCCATATCTGACTCGAGACCGAGGGGAGCGCCAACACCCCCACGACGATCCTTTGCAATAAGGGTAGTCAGGGCTAACAAAACAATCCACCCGGTCCTCGGTTTATTAAATAAGTCTTCAAATTCGACATCATCTTCGCTGGGCTTCGGCCATGCATCGTGCATCTGAAGGAGAAGTCGGGAACTAGTTAACACCCACTCATGAGGATTCTGAGAGAAAGTGCTACCTTCTGGGGGTCAATACGCTAAGGCTCACTTGGGAGACCCCCTGCCGCGACAACTGACAAAGGAAGTTTCATAGTAGATGCCTCCGCCTCGCTCTATAACATGTTATCAAGGCACTTCTCAACGCCTCATAAAGGCCATCCCCTCCGCTAGCCACATGATGATCAAGTTTATGCTACGTGGAGTAGAATGGCTCGAGGAGACCAAAGGCGTGCCGTGGAGTGCCATCAAGATCCATGAAGCAAAATGTGGTCGACAACATATACTGATCATCACATGCGCACAAATAAACACCCGACCTCGAGCCCTAAAGAGCTCGAGCTCAGACAGCTGACGATAACTCGACCACCCCGCCACATCTACTTCCAAGCTTACGTAAGACCCTCGCCGCTTACCCATTTCAGAAATACCACAGGACAAGCGTGGGTGGAAACAGGAGGATATGGGAGGGATTGATCTCGCAATAATCACTCACAGACTAAACATCAGTCCATCCTTCAAACCAGTTAAGCAAAAAAGAAGGAGTTTCGCTCCAGAAAGACAAAAAGCGATAAATCAAGAGATAGGCAAGCTCCTCCGTGCAGGCAACCGTAGAAGTGGAGTAATTCGAATGGTTGGCCAACGTGTACTCGCCAAAAAGCTTAACTGAATGGCACTGCAGATCGACTTTACTGACGTCAATCGTGCATGCCCAAAAGATAGTTTTCCTCCGCCACTGACTACCTCATAGGGCGCATAAATTTCTACCATGAACTCCCGCCATGGATGCTTTCTCCGACTACAACCAGATCAAAGACGATCCCGATGACCAAGAAAAACCTCATTCGCCACTTCGGCAAGGGACCTATCGCTATCGAGCAATGCCTCGGGCTAAAAGCGCGCGAGCTACATACCGCAGGTCAGCACGATGTTCCAGATAAATCAGCATCTATGGAGGTATATATAGATGAGATGTTGGTGAAATCAACCACTGGCCGATGTAATCACTCAAAATACCCTAAAATTTTTATAATAATTTTATTATATATTCCTGGGTATGACCAGTCAACCTGGTTTTTCCGTAATCTGATAAATTGATAAATTGGAAAATGTAAATTGAAAGAGAGCATGATTGAATTTATATGCTAAATTGAGAAATGTATTTAACCCTAAATAAAAAACCCCAAATGAAAAGGGAAAATGTGGAAAATTTCAGAAATGGGGACCTAAGGGTCAATTGTTATAAAGAATAGATAAGCTATGAAATTGTGATAAATGAATGGCCAAAAGTAAAATAAAGAGTTAGAATGTCAAAAATGGAAAATTGGACTTATTGGGTGGCCAAATAAGGTCTTATGAGGAATAAGTGATTAAGACAAAAAAAAAAATGGAAAAATGAGAATTGGGAATAAGGTGGAAGGCCAAACATGGCCTTACACTTAAGTGGACTTATAAAGACCAAACATATGGTCTTTGGGAGCTCATTTTGTGAGTCATCCTTGCTACAAAGTGGGAGGAGAAAAATAGAGAAAACCTGTGGCTCAGAAGGCAGGAGTGGCTTTGGCTTCAAGCTGCTTCCCATTTATTGCTCCTAAGAGGATCAAACACCATACAAGAAGAGATTGGAAGAGGTTCAAGGTAATAGATCAAACCTTAACCTCATCTTCTATGATTTGGATTTTTGGGAGAAAAGTCCTAACTTGAAGAAAATGGGTTTTCATTAGTTCTAAACCACTTTTGGAGTTGTTTTAAAGTGATTCCATGGTGGATTTTTGATATGGGATGTATTAGAGAAGATTGGTAGATGAAAAATGTGGAAAAAATTGCAAAATCCTCGAAACATCCCGAAAGGTAAACGAGCACTGTATTCTGAGACAGTCAAGTTTGCACTTGACACCTCAGGCAAAACGGGTAGGCCGGGCAACCCGCACTCTACGTGTCAGGCAATGTGTCGCTGGAACCCGTAATTCCGCACACCCCGCCGCCAGCAACCCGCACGGCATGCGTCAAGGCCAGACTGGCACAAGCAGTTCCGTTGCCCCCAAATGACATGTTTTCGCCGTTAGTCCCGATTCTTTGCATCATGTCTTGGGACCCAAGAAACGACAATGGGGTTCAATTATGTTGTGAGCTGGGGTGAAAATGTACCAGATTTCGTTCGCCTTCTGGGCGCATTTGTCTAACCCAAGACTTTTAACAAAATAAAATTGTAATTCGCTAAAATCATATTCACCAAGTGTGACGTGAATGTTATCGGGACTAGAACTAAGACTATCGCTTCAACCTAGGACCGAGATCGGTTATAAGGAAGCTAGATTCGCACAAATCTTCCTATTGTTTTCCGACTCTATCCTTAATTCAAGTATTTTGGTAGTTTACCAATTAACTATGAACAGCATGAATCGAGTACATGAATGAGTATGTGATATAACTACGCATTGAGTATATCTTTGAAAAATAATACGAAAAAGGAATATGAAATGATAATTGAAAATCGAATCAATGAAAAATGAATGATGAAAGGACGGATTCATCGGAAACTTAATCCGCTTCGACTGCGGAACTGAAATGGATATAACGACGTAATCGCCTGACGGATGCACCAAACGACATCCGCCATGAAGGGCACCTCAACGTTCCATCGTCCTACTGACTGACGACTAATCGCATCCGCTGCGACGGCGATGGTATTGAAGAAATGTCCTACCACGGATTCAACAATCGATCCGCCATGACGGGCGTATGCAGATGAATCGATACCATGTCTGGTAAAACAAACCGCATCCGCATCGGAGACCGAATAAGTGATTCACGGCTCGATGCACCAAACGACATCCGCATGACGGGAGACCGGTCGCGATGCACACGGTTCTGATGCACCAAACGACATCCGCCACGACGGGAGATAGAATTGTTAAAATGTATAAGCACATTACCTGTCGATATTAAGGGCGGATTCATCAAATGGAACTACCGAAATTAGAATTGAATAGTCATGTGAAATAGCCAACATCGACGAAAGTGAAATGGGATTTTATGAATATGCTTAAATCTCAAGGAATTGATTGTGAATGAATCAAGGCATTGAAAATGCATGATATGATATGGTAAATGATTTGTATATTGAAAGGATGCGAAATGAATAAAGATGAGTATATGTTGATATATTAGGCATGGTTTAATGATAAATGCATGCCGAGTTAAATTGAATATTGGAATATAACTGTATAGAACCACTAAGCATGAAAATGCTTAGCATGTAGTTTTAACTATGCGCAGGTATCGAGTAAGCAAAGAGAAGAAGGCCAAGATCGCATTGTGCCACAGAAGAGAGAGAATACTAGCAGATAAGTGTATAATTCGCACTCGTATATCATCTCGAACAAGTGGAGTTTTGTAAACAAAAGGGTTAAACCCCGAAACTTGATTGTATATCATTTTGAAAAGGGCATAGAATGCCTTCTGTAAAATGTATTTTGTTAATGTTTACGGGCCTACCGAATCGCTTTGAATTTGTAAATGACATGGTTGCCCAAAAATGAATTCCGCCTAACTAAACAAATTAATAAAACAATGTTTTGATAAGGTAAATGAAAACGTTTGAGTACACCTGCTCCATTGATCCCTACTGTGTCAAGCCTGGGCAGATTCGGGTCGCGACATTTTTTGAAAAAAATTTAATAACGAAAAAATAAAAGAAAATAAACCGAGCGTCCCCCAGCCTCGGTCGAATCGCCTACCCGGCCTGACAGTGGTTCTGGGTCGCTGCTACCGAGCCCACATAGTTCATCCGTCCGAAGCATTCCGATCCCAGAGAGCACAGTTGAATCCAGCAAATGCGCTGAGTCTGTTTTAAAAATTTCTGGTTTTATAGTCAACAACCTGGTAAATCGAGGCAACCGCACAAGATAAAAGCTGTATAGACATGCTTCGCCACGCTTAAACATAAAAGAAATCAAACCGCCTAATTCAGGAAGAATAGTCGCAAGTGTCGACGAAACTGGGCTAGCGATAAATGTCAGCCCTTCTTCCAAAGTTCTGTTATTTCTTCAATGATACATTGCAAAGCATAAGGCGCTTCTCAAAGATCGAAAAATCTCATCTGAGCTCTCCCATTCGTGCCTCCATGGGGAACTCCTAATTGCATCTATAGCTGGGATTTCACCGCCGTCCTTTTTTGTAGATAAAGACCAGTATAACATCTTAGCCTACTATTAAAAATGAGCCCCAGAGGAACAGAGAGAGGTATCCAAGGATGGAGACCCAATCCTCAAGATTAGTAATCCGCCCGAAGTTTCATTCATTTTCCAAATTATACCACTTAAGTCCCGACAGAACACCAATGAAGCAAGTGCTGCTGGCAAACCAGAGACCTTTAAAGATTTTGGTGAAGGGCCTCAGAATCGAGCGAAGTTCGAGATCGATATAAACCAAAATCGCAATAAAAGGGAATCTGGGCAGATTAATATGGAGTTCACCCCACTAAGCCTGTCGAGGATACGAGCCACGCCCGACCTCCCTATTTGAAACCCGTCCAGCCGTGGCCGCCAATGCTCAAGGAAGCCGCATGTCATTAATTTACCTCCCCAGGGGAATAGATTATCGGGGTATGCACTCGATTCAGCCTCCAAGCCTCCCAACAATATGAGGTTGAGTATGAGGTCGGCCATCACAGACCTCAACCCCATTCAATGGAAGTTGACTACCAGGTATGCAAAGGACTTCCACTGGTAGTAAAAATGAAGACATCCCACGAGGCCAAAGGTGAAAAAATGATCCTATACCTAAAAAGTTACTTGGGAATTAATGAGGAGGTTCAGCGGTTTAGGTCACATACCAGAGCGTAGAATTCCCCCAGCATTCCTTAGCAAAACCGAAAACAAATCTCCCAAGAAGATCTCAGCAGACTAACGCCTGTCGAGCACCTCGCAAAGCCCTCTATAGATCTCTTCCATGATTTAGGAAGTAGCCTCACATGTCCGAGTCAATGAGATGGACCCCATTCGAATTATTTATCAGAAGGATCAAGTACCCAACGACCAAAGAGGCTTCAAGCCCGTAATCCAGGTCTGCTAGGTTTACTATTCATCTAGAAGCTCTTTACAAGTGAGGTTTTTTTTCACACCCATCCTCGGGCGTATCAGTAGGAAAGACGCCGACCACGCTACCAGGGAAGCATGAAGGTATATGCTAAATCACATCTGAGCTCAAGCTGCCATGAAAGCCTTAAGACAAGGATACTATCGGCCCACAATGCCTCGTGAGATTACAGACCTGGTCGAATGTACCTGGCTGGGATGACGCAAATCTTCTCACCTCCCGTGAGTCTCCGGGCTCCGTGCCATTGATACCATCACAAGCCCCGGCCCAAAGAAGTGGGGTCGACACACGACCTCTCGCCTTAATCTAATGAGCTAGTGCAAATTTATCATCGTAGTGAGTGATTATTTCACCAAATGAAGCCGGCCGAACCTTTAGCTACTATCATGTAACGTAAGATACGTAACTTCAAGCCATGCCCATAATTTGTGTGGTTCGGGTATCCCGAGAGCCCTCGTGTCCGATAATGGGAAGCAATTCGATAACTTGGGTTCGTGGATTTCATGTTCCAGCTTCCTGATCAAGAATCACACTGGTATCCCACTTCATCCACCAATGGACAGTCAAGTCAAATTTACCGAATTTCAAAAGTCGTCACTAAAGACCAAGTCGAAGATCTAAAGGCAAATGGGTGTGAGTACCCACCAGGTGTTGTGGGCATACAAGAACTACATCGCAAGCTCAAATACTCAGAAACCCTCGCGCCTCTCTGAAATTCTCTTCACCGAGGCTGCAGCTCCCGCCAAGATCTGGATTAAAAACCCCAAGGATCAACTGGCAAGCTGCTGAAAATAACGAAGAGGCTCTCCGCCCCGAACCCAGACCTCCTGCATGAAAAGTGTGATCAGTCCAAACGCATAGAAGACTACCAAAGGAAGACTACAAGGTACTAATACATCAAAAGGTCAAACTCCAGGAGTTATAAGCCTAGCCGACCTAGTCTTAAAAAGTCACCGCAAGAAAGAATCCGACACATGTTCAGGCCCAACCGGGAAGCGCCCCTATGATTCTGCCACATCGACCGGTAACTACGAGCCCGCATCAAGAAGGAAAAGTTCTACCACTCTTGAACATTAACACCTTTTAAGCGTTTTTATCAAGAAACTTGACAATCTTTAATATATCACAACTGGATACGTATGTTTGTTGATTACTTTGTTTAAATATCCTCATAATCAAAGAGTTTGAATCTCAGAAAAGAAAATGTACAACTCGCCAAAGAACGTAATGCAGAAAGTTACACACATCAGATACAAATTCAGCGCGCCAAAAGAAAAAATTTTCTGATCTGCTGACGCACACTGATTACAATCTTGGTCATCCCTTACATCCCTGGGGCCAAACCGTATGCAAGTGGTTCCTCAAAAAAGAAAAAGAAAAATAGGAGAGAGAAAAAAAAAGAGGCAACGAAGTGGGAAGGAGTATGAAAAGGATAAGAAAGGGAGAGGGAAGAGAGGAAGGAGAGACTCGAGAAAGAGAGAAAGGTAGATGAAAAAGAAGAAAAAGAGAAAGAGGAAGAAGAGAAGGAAGAAGAGAGAAATGAGTTATCAGTGCACACCGTCTTCAGACATTACTCCCTGCCACTGGGCTAGGGAATAACATAACTCCCATAAAGGGAAACTAAGGAAACATAACTCCCATAAAGTAAGAGGTCCACTGAACTAATCACGCATCGTAATCCTCACACCCTCACGGCTATCTAATCAAGCTTTAACACATCATCACGCACGGATTCCGCTTTACACCAAAGGGAAGAAGGTTCAAGACGAGCTCCATCGCAGAGGAGTTGCACTTGAGTAAGGAGGCCTGAGCACTCGAAAATTCGTGATAACAAGCTTCACCTCCCATGTCAGCCCAATTCTCCATAAACTAGCATTAAAGATGCCCACATATTTCCAAGAAGTGGAAGTCAACCTACGCACCAACAATCAGTTTCAAGAGCCTCGACCGTCAACTAAGGCCATATAGCCGCAGCCGCCTTCAAATGTGCGCTTTAGCTCCACTGAGCCTCAACCCGCTTTAGTTTTGAAGAGCTCGACTACTCAAGAAAGGCCATACACCACGCAGCCGCCAGCTCAGCATTTTTAGCCCACTGAGTCTCAAGAGTTCAATCTCTCAAGAGCTCGACCACCAACCAAGGCCATATACCAGACAGCCGTATCGCCTCAGTAGCTTTAGCCCATCTGAGTCTCTCAAAGCAGCCAAGAGCTCGACCAAGCCTCAAGAAATATACAAATTACTGCAGCCGCTCACTTCGCATAGCTTTAGCCCACTGAGCCTCGTAGCTCACTTCTAAAGAGCTCGACCACTCAATTATAAGAGAGAGTCAAGCAGAGCCATATCACCAGTGCTTAGCCCACAGAGCTCTTGAAGCAGCCTCGCTGGCAGCTCGACCACCAAGAAAGGCCATACAAACACAGAGCGCTCAACCCGTGCAATAATTCACCTGAGCCCGGCCAGCCTTAGTTTGAAGAGCCTGACGTCAAGAAAGGCCAGATATAGTCACAGAGCTGGGCCAATGCACAAGATCTACAGAAGCCTCGCGGCCGCCTCAAGAGCTCGACCACTAACTAAGGCACATAGCCAGAACTAGCCTGCCAAACAAAGTGCTTTAGCTCTAATGAGCCCAATAAGACTTTGAAGAGCCTGACCGGTCAAGAAAGACCATACCCATGTGAGCCGCCCAAATTTCAAACAGCGAGGCCCATGGAGCCTCAAAGAACCCGCTAAGAGCCTCGACCGCTTCAATCCAAGGCCATATAGTCACAGGTAGCCAGATCACCAAACAGCTTTAGCCCACTGAGCCTCGCAGCCAGTCAAGAGCCTGACCAAGCTCAAGAAAGTCCATACACCATTGGCGCGCCTCAATCTCAGTAGCTTTAGGGCTCACTGAGCCTCAACCGACTCCGCTTGAAGAGCCTGACCGCTCAAGAGCGCCATTTAGCCGTAGAGCCAGATCGACTCAGGCAGTTTAGCCCACGGAGCCTCAACAACTCAGTTTTGAAGAGCTCGACTGCTCAACTAAAGCCATATACCAGAGCCGCATCAATCCCTCAAAGGCTTAGCCCACCTGAGCCTCTCAGCCGCTCAAGAGCCTAACCGCTAAGAAAGGCCGCGCCCGCAGAACCACTCACTGTAGCCAGGCCCACCTGAGCCTCGGCCAGCCCCGCTCGAAGAGCTGACTACTCAAGAGTGCCATACACCAAGCAGAGTCGGCTCAGCCAGCGCTTAGGCCCACGGAGCCTCGGGCCACCTGGGCTAGTGAGCCTCACTCGCTTAAGAAAGGCTATATACCGCAGCCATCAACAGTGCTTTAGCCCACAGAGCCTCACGCCTCAAGAAAGCACCTCAACTCAAGCCGTATAGGCCATATAGCCACTAACCATGTTAGCGTATGAAAGAGCAATATCAGAAAGTGCTATAAAAATAGGGGGCGAGCAAGATAGAAAATGAAGTATCTTACTGAGCGACGTCACATATATCCGGGGTTCAAAGCCTAAAAAAAAAAAAAAAAAAAAAACAACAACAAGAAGCAAAGCTATACAAAGGAGTTCAGACGCTCTGAAGGTATGGAGTGTATAGCTAAGAAGGGGAGCGAACCTTAGCCTGGGTGTTTCAAGCCCTCTGTAATCGGGCCCGTTTAAAGGACTCTTCCGCCTCCTCGCCACTAGATAGACAAAAGTTAAGGTCTAAGCCCTGATAGGCATTAAGAAATTTCCTGTAGTGCAAGCCACCTAGAAGCCCACTGAGTGCATGCCTCATCCCTCAAACTCGCTATGGTCTGGTCCCTTCGAACAACTACAGTTTCCCCGCCTCAAGCTCCTCGCAACCCATGGCACTCCCACAAAGGCTCAATGTGAGCTCCACAACCTCGGTTTAGCCGAGCCCATCTGGAAGAAATAGCCGCCTTTATTATGCAAATTCATCTCTACTCAAAGACGCAGCCTCTACCCGTAGTTACCCGCAGCCTCATTCCCAGGATGATTGCGCTCATCCTCGACCGCCCGGGCTTCCGGGCCTCCGAGCGCGCCACTCGCCCCCGGGCCAATTAGCAGCATCATCCCGGGGGTAGCCTACGCCCATCCCCCGACCTCCCGGGCTCGCCCTACCCTCTAGCCATCTCGGCCTTTTCTTCCCTACTCACCACGGGCCAAGGCCATGGTATGCCTTAGATCGGACTTAAGCTTCACGACCTCCTCCATCATATTCTCAGATCCGATTCGCAGCCACGCCGCTCATAAGCAAGAGCGCCCACCCCGCTGCACTATGGCGCTGATGTGGCCCTCATTCAAAGCCGGGCCCCCGCTAAACTCTTCGCATGGGTAGCCACCGCCAACTCCCAAACATGTCAACACCCAACTCAAGATAGAATCGTATTGACAACAAGACATGGGGAACTTACGCAGGCTAATTGAGGGATGCAGGCGGCTTCCTTAATCTGGCAGTAACCCGAATTCTTAAGACCCGTAACTCGAGACGATCGACCGCACCAAATTGCGAAGCCTCAACATTGAAAAGCAAGGAATCCCCATCTCCATCAGCTTCAGAGCGTTTCCTCCCCAACTTTTCCACCCTCGAGGGAGGAGGCTAGCAGCTCAAGGCAGGGGGATCTAAACTCTGAGGCAAAGATAACCTCCAACTGAGGCTCGCCACCCTTCCCGAATTCGTCTTCTGCAGCAACCAAAAAAACTGGATCGCAAAAACTGGGCTGAAGAACTCTACTGAGTAGCGCACTTTACCCCTACACTCTGGACATGGGTAGAAGGTGATGACGAGGATATCCTAACTCCTGGACTCTCGCCCCGTGCCTAACACCCTTCAAGAGAAACCCGAGCTCGCTTCACACCTCAGACTAGGGACAACGCACCCGAGCCGTAAGCCTCCTGAAGGGTCGACATCTGAAGGCCCATCATGAGAGAACTTCATAATGAGGGTGAAGGCCAGCAATGTGGCTGGGAGGACTCAACCCGAAGACCTCGGAATATCCAATTTATGCTTAATGGGTGCGCGAAGACACGTAATAACTTCCGCTTACGACCTGCCTTCTGGCCGAGATCGCATGACACTCCGAAAAACGCATGTTTCAATGCAAACAAAATTGGGTGGACACTTGTAACTTACTAAAACTAAACCAAATTTAACTAAAGCAAACTCATGTAGATTCGGGAGTGGTCCTGGTGACAGCTAGGCGAACGCCCAAAGGTGTCTTCCTTATCAAGGAGGTCAGATTCCCAACCGGCTACCACTAACAAAAAGTAACGCTCTTTCCAAAATTTATGAGAAGATGGGAGATCCGAGATGATAAGAGGAGCGCCGGCACGCTAGATAGATAAAGAAAAGCCCTACTGCCTTTACACTAAAGAGGTCCAAGAACAAGAGCTATACTAGGAACACTCACAGCCCTTATCCCCTAAAGAAACCAATGTACCCAACTCTGTAATACCCTGTAAATTAGGCTAAAGTCGAGAGAGGCATACGTTGAAATGTCGCAAGACCCTTTCGATAAAGGGTAAGGGAAACAGAGGCTATCATTTACAATACCTTAAAAAGCACACCATCTCGGGGTACTTAGACCACGCAGAGGTCAAAAATGCGAGAGACCGGGACCCGGACACAAAAGGGGGCCTATACCGTCGCGAAAGTTTCTCCATACTAAAGGCCCCGACTCGCAGTGTCCCACCGCCGCAGCATTCTAATGCACGACTCAGATATTTGATCCCATGGTGATGACCATCAATTCTACTCCTTGCTCTATCCAAGGGGAAAGGAGGTTCCCTGACGCTCCCCGGGGTGCTAACTCACTAAACGACGGAGGCACCACTTATCCGCCCCGACCTGACATAACAGAGGAATCACCTCCTATGCTAAGGAAGAGGAGCGAATTCCTTGACCCATGAAAGTAAATGGTAGAATAAGATTCAATCTAATCTAGCCTCATTGCCTAGCTATATTACTCGAAAAAGACACCCAGCAAGAAGACGCACTGGGCCCTGCAACAAATGAAAAGTGCTACCTCAAGCAAGGTATCACAAACGCCTTTAAGAGATTCCGACGTAAGGTCGACGAACAGCCCTGAACCACAGAAAAAAGCTTTAATACCGTGGAGGGGCACAATAATCTTACGAGATGTTCTGGGAAACCGAAAGAACTAGGAAGAATGAAAGCACGAAGCTCTAAAAAGTCATCATTATCATGATCTGGCCGACGGCGTACAAAGCCCTAACCAAACCAGCCCTGAACGGCCACGTGGAAGTCGCACCCGATTCAAGAAACAATACACTTTTACCCACTCTCGCCAGAATCGGCGGTCGGGGCAACCGATATGCGAAAATATGACGTGTTTCCACTCACCAAATTCCCAAGAAAAGCCGTGAAGCTCATCAAACACTCCAGTCCCAAGACAGCCCAAACGATCCCAGATCGTTTCGCCCTACGCCGCAGAGTACTGACAACCTGAAAAGCCCATATCCTGTAAATCAAACAAAATCTCATCATTAAGGGAAGTAGGATAATTCCCAATAACAGCTTATCTTGTAAATCAAACCAAATCTCACCAACGAGGGAAGTAGGATAATTCTCAATAATTACTCTCTAATTATCCCTTATTAATCTGATATCGATAAGGGCAAAATATTCCACATCCAATGAGAAAGAATCCTTACCACCATCCAATTGGGAAAAACATATGCTATAAATACCAAGCCACCCCATCGGTGAAAGGTACGCTAACATTCGCCTGGGGCCAGATCCTTTTCATCGTGGAAGAATCGACGGCATCTGAGAGGCCACGGCAGTCTCCTCACGATCCCGCTACTCAGATTTGCAAGAGAGTACAACATCGCCTAGCAAACATTTTTAGCTCCACCAACAATCGAACACCCCAAACCCTACCTTCCAGTTGAAAAAAGCATCATCAATAATAATTATGCAATGACATCAATTGCATATTTGTTGTATGCCTAAACATTTGGTTAACATTTACCAAACATCAATAAAAAATAAAAAAAAACGCATAGATGAATTTTACAAATAACAATGTGATAGATCTATCTTATTGTGATGTAGATTTTTCGTTTAGGGATCCCACAAAAAATTTCAACATTTTGATAAATGATAAAAATGTCAATATTCAATAATGTTATGCATTTTCTTTTAAGTTAATAAGAAGATCGTCTTGTCATTCATATTGATGTCTTTACCTAAATTTATGTGTTAATAATTTCAAAATCAATGATGGTCATATAAGACTTGTTGATTGTGCAACCACTCACATTATTCTTTAAGATAAAATATTTTTCAATTTGACATTAACAAGTGTCAATGTAAGTACCATCTCTAAAACTTCAAATTTAACCGAAGGTGTTGGAAGAGTAAACATAAAACCTATTAAATCATATGTTGTTGTAAACTAAAAGTTCAACAATCTAAAGATTTTTATTGTTTGGCATGATAGACTATGTCAATTTGGGTCTCCAATAATATGTCAAATCATTAAACACCCGCACAAACATAAATTAAAGAACCAGAAGATTCTTTTACCCAATAAACACTCATGTGCTGCTTGTTGGCTTTACAAATTATAATCTTAATGAGATTATGTTCCCATTATCAAGGGAAGAAAAATTGATTATAGAAGAATGACAATAAATTACTTTGAATGCATATATGATGTCTCATCTTGATCCTCTTATAAACCAATGTGAACTAGAAGGTCAAAAGATCATTCATTTGCAAAAACTTGCAAATCAATTGCCAAATGCATTCATTAATAAAGAAAGTGATGTAGCTACAAAGCCGGATTTTCAAATATACTAGCACATATTGATGTCCTTGTAGGGAATTAGAAAATGAATTTAACACATGCTGTAACACCCCGAAATATACCCTAGTCGTTTTCGACATGTTTAGGGTATTTTGTAGGCATAATTTTAATTTTTCGTAATTTAAATGCAACACATGGAAATTCGAAAACTCGGAATTTGTACAAGATACAAGGGCAAATTTGTAATTTGGAAAAAAGGATATGAAACACAAGAGTAAGAGGAGCTAAATTAGAATACAAAGATAAGTTGATTTTCAAAATAAAGGAACTTGAGGACCTATGTGCAATAAATAGAAAGATACATAAAAGAGCTGATGATGTAATAGTCGCTTTTGCTCGTCTCCAAAGGAGAGCAAACTGAAGAAGGGAAGAAGAGAGAAGAAGAGGGAAGAAGCATGATAGCCAAGAAGAAAGTGCAACGATTTCTATGATTTTTGTATGGATACATGTTCGGGGTTTTATGTACAAACTCGGATATAAGGATTTCTTGCTCGCATTTGATCTGTGGTTTTGTTAGGATTTCATCCCAACCTTAGATTCGAACGTAGGGCTGCAAAACCCTAAATGGTACAAGAAGAATATGGAATCCTCCCCTCGAGGTTGGATTCATGGTTTGTCGCAAGTAAATTGAGTTTTGCTTAGAAACAAAACCCACTAATTTTATGTTTGGTTTATGTACGTTACACTCCATATGAGAGTTGTTTTCGAGTAATTTATGATAGCTGTAAGATAAGTATTGAAAGATGATTTGAGTAGAATGTAGGTTACAAGATGAATAATGGAGTGGTTTTGATGTGCGACGAGTATTGAGTTGGTTTGGGTAGAAATATAAAATCTTATAAAACCACCATTTATGGGCATTTTCGAGGGTTGGTACTAGTACCACTCTATGTGGTACCGGTACCATAAGCAGCCTGTCAACCGTACCAGCATCAAAGCCTGCACTGCACTCCAATGTTATGTTTTGGACTAGTGTTAGTGTTTTGGACTAGTGTTAGTGTTTTAGCCATAACTTGGTCATTTCTTATCCAATTTGAGTGATTCAAGTGGCTGGTTAAACTAGACTTCAAGGAAAACAAATCTCCCCGAAATAGGTACCTTCAAATTCTGACTCTATTTGGCCCAGAAATTCACTCAGAAGTAAAATACATGTCTGCCACTTTCTCGCTCTATTCAACATGTGAGTAAATCTTATTGCCAGTGACATATCTTGAGCTCGGCGCTCCAATTTGGGTGATTCCAATCGAGAAGAACCTCTTAGCACCTTAGCTTCAAAGGAGTACAAAAAATAGTGTCAAATATGGAATTAAGACCAAAATAGGTATTGCTGCATCGTTCCTAGTAATCAGAATCGACTAGTTTCGCATGAAAATGCCATAACTGAGTTTGATGATTCAATTGGTATGATTCCAATTTCTAAGTAAAGTAGATTCATATAAAGAATTAATACATTTAATGATGTGCGAATACACAGCACTATATCAGACAGTATATGAAATTACTATACAGTAATAGAAACAAGAAAAAATATAGGAAATGCAATATGGATGGGGATGTGTTCAGCGAAACATGAATATGATATGAAACATAAAACGAATCGAAACACGAATATGAACACGAAAGGCAATAACATGAACACAATGTGGCTAAGAATGCCCTAATTATTCTTGTGACGGTTTAAAACGGATTATATATGATTATTATCACATATAATCAGAACCGCCAAGACTGTGATATGGAACGGCGACACCTCTGCTAATGCGGCGTACACGTATAGTACTGATACTGACAAGGCGACGACACTCACCATGCTTCATTAATAGTACTTCGGGTACTCTCGATTAGTACTTCCTAAATCCTCTCGATTAGTACTTCGTAATCTCCCGACAAGATTTCCAGAGATTCCTCCGTCAAGACTTCACTCTCGATTAGGCGCACGACTCTGTCAAGGTTTCGCAGACTCCCGCTCTCAGGCCGCCACACCTCAAGATCGCACTCGTACCTCTCGGGTACTTATTGTGTCATGGTCCCACTTCATTTCTATTACTTGTCTAGGTAATCCAACAATTTATACGATAAGACTCTAATAAAGAATAAGAGCAAAGAAATTCATGGCAGATCTCGAATGCACACACTGTACCTCTCAGACTGCTCGTATCACCTACTGCACTTTTGTACAAGTAAAATTTCTTTATAGTACCTACGTACTTCCGTATCCGTATCACAAGTATAAGTTCTCAGATTATAAGTATAAGTCCGTAGTACTAAGTGAGCACCCTCCGTATAATGAATCCGTAGCACTACAGTAACTGAACAAGTGTAAACTTTGTAGTATAAGTACAAAGTTTGTAGTAGAAGTCTAATTTCTGTAGTACCTAAGGGTTCCTCCATACACATAGAAGCTTTATAACTCCTACAGGAGATTTGATAAGTATATGTTTGTGATAAGGACAAGTAAGTGTATAAGTATTCCTGTATAAGTATATGAATATGATATAAGTACAAATATAGCCCCGAGATATGAACCAATATGAACCTACTTCGTACCTTCTCGCATAAGAATAAGTCTCATATCATGCATAAGATCCCAATACAAGCATAAGATCCGTAAGACAAGTATATGTCTGTGAAGAGCAAGTATAAGATCCATAAGACAAGTATATGCTCCAGAATACAAGTATAAGAGATCCGGGAATACAAGAATAAGCTCCGTAATACACGTATAAGATCCGTAAGACAAATATATGCTCCGTAATACAAGTATAAGATCTGAAATACAAGAATAAGCTCTGTAATACAAGTATAAGATCCGTAAGACAAGTGTATGCTCTGTAATACAAGTATAAGATCCGAAATACAAGAATAAGCTTCGTAATACAAGTATAAGATCCGTAAGACAAGTATATGCTCTGTAATACAAGTATAAGATTCGAAATACAAGAATAAGCTTCGTAATACAAGTATAAGATCCGTAAGACAAGGATATATGTCTGTAGTGCGTATAGTTTTGTAGTACCCTTACAGTACCTCAAGAAGGCCCAAGCTCGTGAACTCCCAAGCAAGAAGATCTGGATAAGTCTTAGTTTGACAGAAGTTCAAGTAAATGTCCTTTGGGAGATCTTAATGATTATAAGTCCGAGACAAGTATAAGTATAAGTCCGATATATATGTCCTTTGGGAGATCTGAATAATTATAAGTCCAAGACAAGTATAAGAATAATTCTGATATATATGCCCTTCGGGAGATCTGAATATGTATAGGTCTGATACAAGTACAAGTATGTGTCCTGTGAGAGACTTGAACAAGTATACGTTTTCTATAAGTACGAATATGTGTAAAAGCCGGCAGGCTTTTGAATGATGAAAAGCTCACAGTATATATTACTGAGTAATTCACATCAAGTATATGCTCCCTATAAATGAGTACAGTGCATGTGGTTTCTCAGATAAGTCAAGGGAGTGTTTTCCCACTAAGCGTAAAGCTTAGCACTGCTTTTAAATCCTGTGTAGCACAAAGAGAAGATGTCCGAAACTTTCCCTATACCGATTGGCCAACACTAGTAGGGTTCAGCCATGTAGTTCCAAGGCCTAATTTGTAAATGTAAAAGTACGCTTTTGTATATGTAAATTCTCGGACTCAGACCAGCATGGAGAGTGGATCGTAAACACCACTCACGGTGGTAGTTTTATTTTGGTATCTCTTGGATATATGAGATTTGATTCAATATAAGACTGGCCCAACAATGTCCGAAAAGAAAAAAAAAATTGTAAAGAGTCCCGCCAAGGTCCCTCCGTCTCGCGAAGGCTGGCCTGGTCGTGACACACATGCCTCGCTCAAACATAACTCCTCAAAAGAGGAGAATACAAGCAAAACTTAACACTCTTGAAAAAGAACAAATAAGACAAAAGAAGCCCCCACATGTAGGCACATAATGTTTAAAAGCTCCTATGAGGCGTATATAGTAAACCGTAAGCCTGGTGAGACACATAGTAAATCCAGGAAACCATGTGAGGTAAATGATCTCAGTGTGCCGCAGGTATGCCGAATCAACAAAATTTATAAACATAAACCTCTCCCATCACGTAGCATAGCCACCGTGACATAGCGCTCTAGTGGTCGAACACGTGGATGAGTTTCCTTTTCTTCGCACAAATGAATGTAATGGCTCAAAATGGTGACTTTCAATTCGATTGGGTTTTGATAAAAATGAAGGAGAGTCAGTGATTTATGTGCCTAAAATAAAATGAAGTAAAATGTGAAAAGAACTCCTTGAAGCCTCGGGCCACTGGGTTTGAGGTTCTAGGGCAACTGAGAGGTCCTAGGGTCCTTTTCCTCACGTTAGGGAGGATGACCTATAGTCATTTCCCGAACCGGATCTTCATTTGGCTATAAAAACCGAACCCTAATAATTTTCCTTTTGAGATATAGCATTTACTCCATTATTAATGTTTCCTGACAAAGGAAACTTCTCACCCTTAATCTACCATACAAAGGGCAAATAAATGGCAACTGAACGAGCCTCGCAAGGGATCTTTAGTAATAAGTAATCCACCGAACCCTAAAAGATGATGCTGGCACCGGTCGATTAGGGATACATAAAAGGAATTTAAACCCACAAAGTGAAAGATGTAAACACAATGACAACAATCGCCATGCGAAAAACAGAGGACCGGGCCAGTGCCGCTTACCCTCAAAACCTACTCTGAGCCCTCCTCTTCTGCTGGATGAGGGCGTTTAACCAACCATCCTCTGCTGCCATCCCCGCTGGCGTTCGTAGCGTAGAAAGTGAAGGAAAGTGAAGGAAAATGAAGGAAAGAAAAACAGCCAAGAGAGCTGAAAGCTTTCTCTCCAAAATTTATTACATAATGTGATGATTGTCTGTATAAAGCCTTGACTGAGCCTTATATATTGCTCAGAACAAGGGAAATTACAAAAATGCTTGAACTACCAATAATACATAGAGGGTAGTTTGGGAAAAAGTTACAAAAAGTGGTCAAAATGGGGTCAAACAGGACACAGTGAAGCAGGTTGTGAAATTTCGCAACCTGCAAAATTCTGCAGTTGCGAAATTTTTGCAACCCTATAAAATTCCTGCAGTGGCCCAATTTCTTATGTTTTATGCTCCATTTTTCTTCCTCTCGCTCTTCCTCGACCGTGAGTCTGGAAGGTCTGCTTCGATTCTTCGTGCTTTGAGCTAATCAAATGATTTGGGTATAGTTAGCTGAAAACTACAAAATTTTCCACAAAATGTGATCGTAAGTATAAATAGAGACCTATAATGCCAATCAAGAACACTAAGTTGGATTAGTACACAAAAGCGCTCAAACTTGCATAAGCTGTGTGGCTCAAAAAATATAATTATTTGAGCACTAATCACTCCCCTTAACCCATATGACAAGTAGTCCCTTTAGCAATGAAAGAAAGAAAGAAAGAGAACAGACAAAGTATGATCAAAATTATGTTCACAAAAAAAAATGGTATTTCAAAAAGAATGTGAATGAGTAATGCCTAACCCTGAGTATGAATCGCCAAACCCTGCCCAATAACCATCTTGAGAGAATGAATGTCATACAGAATCAAGCTTCAGGAGAGTATCCAACTCAAGAGAATCAACCTGAAACTTCCACCAAAATCTAAGTGTTTGTATGGTCAGTTTTCAACAATAAACTACCAAACTACACTCTCCCCTCAATCAAGCTACTACCATAACCTAGAACATTGACCAACCTAAACAAGTCAGGATCCATTCTTATTCCAATAATTCTTTCGTGTTGGTAGGAAGTAACAAGCCCAGGAACCCACCAAAGTCCATGTAACGAGGATCCACCCGACATGACTCCTCAACCAATTAAGGTTTAGTATTAAGTCATATGATTCTTCAAATCACTAACTCTGTGCTTCACCTCGACCCGAATGATTTCAAGACTCAAAGACCTACAACTCACAAACCCCACCCATCCACCCATAGCGAGCAATTAAGTCACCGACCCCAACCACACTCCACCATTAGGCACCATGCTTTAAAGACTACCATACCCCCTGACCGTGCTCTGTTTCCTTACAAGGCAAAGCGTCGCTTTTTCTTTTCTTTTCTTTCTTTTTCAGCTCTTTTATTTTGGGAAGACTCAATAGCCTTCTTTCATGGGTCCTTTAACCTATTACAGTGAGCTCAAACTTAAACTACAGTCAAGCCTTTGCAAGACTTAGGAGTGCTGGGGGTGGGCTTTTCAAAGCCACGATGAAAACTAATGTTCATCAGGTGTGTCAGCCAAAGGTGGAAGTGGAAGGTTTTGGAACAATGAGATTCTCAACTTGACCATCCACTTAATCAAGCATGGAACTAACTTAACCACAATGATAAGAGCTTGAATTTTTCAAACTCCATTGTAAAACACAAAAAAAAAAAGTGGTGATCTTGAGTTTAAATATAAGTCGTATGGTGGTATAAAGAATGTGTGACTAGATTTTCATTTTTACAAACAAAAAACTAACAAGCCACTGTACAGATAACAACAGCTACCTCGTACATCATAAAAATACTGGCTATTTAGTTCAAAATATACAAAAATATGGATTTAAAGTCACCTCTCGCAACCTCCCGCACCAAATGTCACATTGTCCATAATAGGGCTCGGATTGAAAGAGGAGAAGGAAGGTGCCAACTTTCTCAATGTGAGCCTGCAAGCAAGGTCATCCCCATCACTGCAGTCGAGGCGCCGCTTGGTACCGCCATCACTACTCCGCAAGAGGTCAAGAGAGGTCAGTAGGGGGCCGCCAGCGAGGGGTACGCCCCCACTGGAGGATGAACCAAGAGCCTAGGTAGGCAATACGATGGGAAATCGTGAGGTAGGCCCAAAGAGGACTTTAATTTGCACAGGATGGCCCCGATTTCTGAGGGCTGGAAAGCATTTGCGGCCGGTCCGCGACTGCGGCCTCGGTGCATGTCATCTTCTCGCTAGGCTGCATGGGCGCCAAACGATGCGTGACTGGCTCAGAACTGCGCGGACGCTCCATAATGGCCATGAAATCCCGAGTGGAGATGACATGGCGCCCAGCCGCGTGTCGTGCTCCCAGTCCAAACGAGAGTCCATGAATCATGGTACTGTGGGTTTCCAGGCCCAGGCACAGATGCGTAAGCTATGTGGGTACGGAGTAGTGATGGTCAGAGCTTTAACTCAGACGCTGGAATTTACAAGGTTTCCTTTTGAAGCGCACCGCACTGGGCGTGGTCAAGCCTGTAGGCGTCATCCGCCATGAAGGCCTCACTGGATTGAGGTGGAGGAGGTATAAGAACAAGTGTAATCACACTGCTTATCGCAGTGGAAAGACTCACTCGCAATTCCTACGACGCCTTCAGAACAGTTTTCTCTTCCTTCTCTCTCTCTCTCTCTCTCTTCTCTCTCTCTTCTTTTTTCCCTCTCTCTTCCAAGTAGAAACCTGGAGCATGCTTTAATACTCCGGCATAATAGCTCTGTGAATAGAGGTGGAGTGGACTCAAATTGGCCTTATCTTCATGACACCTCACTCTCCTCAAATGGAACAAGTGAGGTTTCATGATGAGCTCGACAGTGGCTGAAACTAAAAGCCCTCGTGAGGACGTATATAGAGCCTTTAGAATAGCTCCTCTCCTTTGTACAAGATGCTAGAAAACAAACAGATTGGATCGCAAAATATGATCGATAAGGAGCATACTCGGGGGGAGTTGCCTCTTGAACAAGATAGACAAGACTATCGTGTCCCAGGATAATAAATGAACCATCTCCCTGGTAGAGGGATGGGGTCACTATCTGTAATCGACCGAGTTGGTGAGGACCACTGACAGATTGAACGTAGCTACAATATCTATGGCTTGAAGTATCCCTAGTCGGCCATCAATAAAATTTGAATGGATGTACTTTGATCGCTACTCGCCGGATGTCATAGTGTGGTAAAACTCGATGACCACCCGGGGGTAGAAAAACCGATGTGGGGTCATAAATGGCTCATGGTTACCTCCCAGATAATGACAGAGCCTGAGCCTCGGATCTTCAACAGCCACCAAGATCTATAATAAACACCTCGCGATGTGCGTCCCTAGCACCGCAGAATTAGAATCTCCTGCACAGGATCAGTTGGAAAGTGGGCCTCCCCTATGGACCAAGTAGGACAAACTTTGAGGGGAGACCGCAGGTCCCCATTTAGTGCAGTGAATGGGGGCTCCTGGGGCCCCGAATTGGTACGACCGGCTGTGGAGGCCGGGGTCTCTTTGGGAAGGCAGCCCCCAGTCGGGTCTGGATGTGGAGGAAGAGGGAGAACAGGCTAACCTGGCGATCATGCTTATGCTGGGGCAGATAAAGTGCAGGATTGTGGAAGAAGAATAAACACCCACAGCAAAACAACCATAAGAGTATCACTAATGGAGGAAGGCATGGTGTAGAGGCTAACTGCCATACACGCGCTGGTAGTATCAGTGTCAAGGCGTTTGAGCCGCCGGTGGGAGAGAGAGGAAGGCCCTACCTGAAGTCTCCAGGGTCGTTTTCCTTCCATACTATTTTTAGCAATAAGTGCTCGGCTAGAGAAGGAAAGGAGATGGAGAGAACGGGAGGAGGAGGGTTTCTGCTTTGAAGGAAATGAAATGGTGTGAAATGAAAAATGAAAGGAAGGGGGGGTGGGGAGGGTGGTGTTTAAATGGGGGGCTAAGGAAGGTGAAAAGGCTTAACCCATTTAATGTCCATAAAATGGTATTAAAACCAGTTTAAAATCTATTCATTTATTAGAAGCAGAAACAAAAGGTCGAAGATGAAACAGTCGGGAATAGAATGAAATTCCTTTGCAAATCTTTGTTAATTTAGCAAGTTAAGTAAATTCAGACCAAGAAAACTCTTCCGTCGCTCACTAGCTTCTGGGTTAAACCTGCGAAATGGTATAACTAAAAATCATGAGAATATGCATATGAAAGACAAAATTATTAAGAAAACTAAATCAAAATAAAGAATATAAACCACGTTAATAAAACCTGAAAGAACAAAAAATCTCAACAGACTTCTAGGTGGCCTAAGAGTCTCCAGCACTACATCCTACGATAGAGTATGAGTTTTTGATTCATGGAGGTCATGAGGGGATCTCCGTCTCATTGTAGTCGATCGATGTGGCTTAGTCTCGCCATTGATCTCGAATTACCTCACTGTCTCTCGGGAATTGCCAGTCCAATGGATCGATTGGTATAGATCGATTGATAATGAAGGGATCTGGTCCATCCTCGCCTAAGCTTATTCGGGAAAGAGTGGAGCCAGAGTCATGAGTATGACTTGGTTCCTTTGTTTATAAACTCGCGCCATTAGTTTGAATTGCTGCCACTTAAGTCCGTCTTGCACTTCAGTTAGCAGTACTATTCTCTAAACCTTCTAGCTCAATGACATTCATGAGCCTTCAAGGCCAACCCTTCCCATGTCCAGTTTATTGATTTCCCCACCACAGCTCATATTCAATTTCAATGTAGTGACACGCCTTGGCATAAACCAAAGATATGGCATGCTAAGACGGCCCTGCATGTTGTCTGGGCGGCGCCCCGGGCCGCGAACCAACAGTCGGTGAGATCATTAGTCCTTCCGCTCAGCCCCACCACTCTTCATCAATATTGTTTCTTGATTTCACTGCTGAAGTGAGCTCCCAACCCAATTACCAGTTTGAGGATGGAAGTGGGTGGCTACTTTATGTTTTGACACCATATTTAAAGGAGGTTCTCTAAAGGCCTGTTGCACAAGGAACCCTCCATCGCACTATGGCTGGGGACCCAAAACTGGGAGAAGATGTTCTCCGACTCAACACCACCTCAGGTTCACGCTCTCCGTAAGGCACCGCTCAACCCATGATTCGAAGACATGATAGTAATACACCCCAATTCTAGCTTATGTATAATGAAATAAAAGAAGGTTGAATGTCCCGGCAAGCTCACGCTCAAACATCGACAAATCTAACTACCGGTCATTGTCTGGGAGGTAACATACAGCATCAGAGATTTTCCCAATTTTCGCATTGCCCAAATCATGGTATGCGGTAAAATTTTAAAGAGAAGGCCACAAAGAGAACCCGTATTGGTTAACTTGGCGGTACCCCAGAAGCAAATGACTCACATGCATTCTCACAAGATCCAAGATCCTCATGTTCTCCCTGCCACACATTCGGGACATCCTGACAGCACAACATTTTTACAAGAAGGCCCTTCCTGAATAGTAGGAGCGAGCTCGCAAGAAACTCCCCGGCCTCGCTCCACAAATCATCAGAACTCCGACACGCAAATCGCCATGTGGCAGCAACATGCAGGCCTTTCCTCTTCCTTGTGTGATTGGCTCCTAGTGGAACCCAATCATGACGGAGGATCAGTGAGAAAGGAAGTATACAGTTGGTCCTAAGATGTATCACACCTTAATACTCTACACTTTATCCCTAATTTGTGCTTGAACCCCTGTGGATGGTAGAGAACCCATCAATAGTTTCTAGTCAGCAATTATTCTGGGGTGAGCTGCATACTTCTAAATGGCATCCTGCAAACAGGACAGATCCACCCAAACTTCAAATAAGCTCAAATTGTTCTGGCGCACAGGACCATCGCCAACATCTCTTTCTCGCTGGTGGTGTAATTCCTCCTCGTGGCTCATTCAACATTTTGTTTCAGATAGTAGACCCTCACATAAGGTTTTCTTCCTCTCTCTTCTCTTGTCTCGAGAACTGATCTAATGGCGAGGTCTCTTGCACTCACAACATGCACCCCAAAGGTAACTTCTAGTTGGGGGCGGTCACTATTGGTACCCAGGCTCATAGGCTCGAGCTCCTCAAAGCCTTCAGCGCCTCATCCCAAAGAATTACTATCCTCCAAATGAGCTTGGTGAAGAGGCTTCCACAATTTCCCCTTGAAAAACCCCACACTCTTAAAAACCCCACATGCCCAAAGAATAGTACCTCCCACATCTCCTTCGCATTCTGTAATATAGTTTAAAACTCCAGTCACTTTGTTCCTGAACAATCTTCAATCTTTGTCGCAGTTTAATGCCTCAACACAATCTCGTCATCATGGTGCCTGGCATTTTTCCAATTCAAGATCAAGTTCTTTCCCTCTTAATATTACGCCTATGCAGACATTCTGTTATCGTTACTTCTTTAGTTCCTCCATAACCGTATTATCAATCCAGATAAGATCTCATAACGCGCCCCTGGTCTAATCGCCAAGATAACCAAGATAATATCATCGAATGTGCCAAAGGGCATTACACAAAAAGCCTAGAAGGGCATCCCTCCCCGTAGTACAGCGCTAAATGGCAGTAAGCGGTCTGGCCCTCATATTAATCTTAATCGAAGTAAGCTGAATGAATATCCAAAGTGGAAGTGGCTTTATGTTCCTTCATAAAGCCCGTCCATTATACAGTAGTGAAGGATCCTTTCTGTCACCTCAGATTAACTTGATAACCACATGATACCCAACCTATGGTAGTAGTGTGCATTTCCTCCTTCCTTGTTTATAATAGCGGTTACCCGATTTTTATATTAACTTAATGGTCTCATCCGTGGCGTAATTATCGACATGGGTAAATGATGGTCAAACAGGAAGTAATTTTTGACTTCAAGACGTACCAATTCTTTCATGGAGGATTCAATCTCCTACGGCTACCTTGATCATTGTTTCCTCCTCTAAATAGATATGACATGTGTGCAAACCGCTGGCTAATTCCCAGTCAATGATTTTCCACTCATACCGCTGTTTCTCCATGAGGATGTCCAAAGAAGTCAAGCTACGTGAAGTGCGAGCAAGGAGGATACACAACCGGGCACCGCTCATGTTCTTCCGTGATGCATATTTTAGTTCCAATGCAGAGTTTTGAGATCCCACTTTTGGCTCATCGCTTCTTCCCTAGTCAAGAGGTATGCACTTTCCTTTTTCTCCATGCCCATATACGTGTATGAGTCTTAGGTTCCCCGCAACTCTTCTAACACTCGATGTGCCTCCTCCTCACTTAGCACATCCTACATTTTTTGCTAATCAGCTTATTCCTCCATAATAGTATCAATTATGCAAACTTCCTCTGGGCCCTCTTCCACTGGTTGCATATGCTTTTTACTTAAGTGGAAGATGTTGAGTTCCAAAGTCATGTTCCCAAACGTAAGTTGCATAACTCCATTTCTAGAGTTGATAATCGTATTAGGAAGTGGCCAAGAATGGCCTGCCAGGATGATAAAACAAGTAATTAGTCCCCACCGCAACCGGCTCTCGCATCAAGCACAACAAAGTCTACGTGGATAGTAGAATTTGGTCTCACTTGTATTAAAATTCCACAATTTTCCCTTTTGCATTTTTTAAGCATTCATCTACAAGTATGTACAATGCGTGGGATGGAAGTGCCTTAAATTCTCCCAAACCCAAATGTCTGTGCCACCCAATACGCAGCAGATGCTCACAATCGTCCCAAGTCTGAAGCACTGTCCCAACAGTTCCACACCCAACACAAAATCCAAAGATCCTTTACAAAATTATTAGAGTCTTCACTCATTATACAATGAACTCCACTCAAAGAGTCACTGTGAAGCCTTCTTATCAACATTTAACCTCATCTGGTTAGTCCTTCAAAACTATGGTTAATATGTCGGGGATCTGAGCCAACATCTGCTGCACAGGGAGTTGACTTTCACCCGCTTAATCTGAAGATATCACCAATATTATCATGATAAAACCATCTCATATTGAAACATTTCTCACTTACTTTTTGCATTTATATCCATATTCATAAAAACCCATAAAATTTCCCAAACTTGCTTTGTAGGATTATTGACAAAATCAAGTGATTTGGCAAGAAATGAGCAATGTATTTCCAAAAGAAAGAACAACCCAGAGTCTCACAATACAATATTGGGAAGATGAATTTTTCTGTACCATATGGAACATCAAATGGTTCCAATTCTCATGGTTATATCCCAGCATTCAAAGAGATTTCCAACTAGTACTCACACGCCCAAATCCGAGCTAAAACAAGAACATGATCCCGGCGTTGGAGAAGAAAAATGTTGTCAGCCCAAAATCGCCGCGATCTAAAAAACTCGTGTCGCTACCAAAAAATTTGTATCACCAAAAACCGCGGCACCAGAAACTTGGTCGCACCTAAAAACAACAAATCATGTGGACAAGCTTGTCGTGTCGCACCAAAACGCCAAGTAGAAAACCTGCAAAAAGCGGCTAAAATTGATATTTCGACCTAATTTCAAGCCCATTTCACCCTGGGACCATATATATACTGCTTTTTTAGGCAAAGAGGCACTGAAGATCGAGAGCCTCTCTCATGGGGTTTCTCTCTCTGTGACGCCCATTTTTCCAGCTTTTCGTAGATTTTGATTTGTTTTAGATTTTAGAGTGCTTAGAGCGCATTTTTATTTCTATTGGAATATATTTCCTGTTTATGTGGCTGTAGATTCAGATTCAGCTAGGTTCAAACAAAGATTGAAGCTAAGAATCGATTTTCTCTCATGTGTTTCCTCAGACTCGCCCATTTTCCAGCTTTTCTTCAGATTTTGATTTGTTTTAGATTTAGGAGTAGTTTTAGAGCGTATTTTTATTTCTATTGAAGAGATTTCTCGTGTCAGATAACGTATATTCATTTTCCTATTTAGGTTCACAGATTGAAGCTTTTGCTGAAATCTCTGATTTTTCTCTCTCTCATGGGTTTTCTCTCTCTAAACTTCCATTTTCTTAGTTTTTGTCGCATATTTTTATTATTAATAAATCAGGAGTAGTTTTAGAGTGTATTTTTATTTCTGGGCTGGAAGAGATTTTTGTTGTATTCGTGATATTCAATTTATTTCATCAAGTTGAGGCAAAGATTTAAGCTCAAATCTGGATTTTTCTTCTTGTCTTTGATTTCTTTCTCTTCATTTTCTACTTTTTTGTTTGATTGGTGATGATCAAATCCAAAGAATGGAACATTAACACCCTGTGAGGTGGGGAGCCAATTAGCCGAACATTCAGATTTGCAGCTTTTTCATTATTTTGTGTGGGTTTGAAAACTCAAATTTTATATAATGGTATTGTTCACTTAATCAATGAATATTAGCAGGTTATACCAAAAAAGAGCCTGATACCTCTTTGGTTCCGATTTCCAGAGCCCTCCTGAAAGGACACAGAGATATGAGATCCCCCGAGAGCAAAGAGCTGCAACTTAGGGGTATGTTAGACTCAATATCTTGGAACCACTAACCCCAAAATTACTTTGATAGATCACTAATTTATACCTGTGTGTGAGGATTAATTAGACATGTACACCAGTTGATCGAGGCTTCCTTGTCCGATGAAAGGGATCTTGATCCCGTGTTAGCAAGGATCTAATCAAGGAGATAGAAAATTTTTATTGTGATCGTAGCGGCGAGGTACCAATTACATTGGAGAAGGTTTGCATTATCCCGTCTATGGGGGCAAGAATTCCTTCAATTCCGAGAAATGGTCATGGAAGTATTGAAAACAAAACAATCAAATCTTTAAAGAGTGCCAAATTTTACGTAAGTAGCTATTTAGATCCATTCATTCCGAAAAAGGAATATGGAGCTCCAACTAGTGAAATGTATGTGTATGGAGAAATCCAAGCTCTACTACATTGCTCGACAATTCAGCATTCAATCTTACACTGCTGCGCCATGGAAAATGCAAACCTTGTAAATAATTATCCTCAATCCCCTAAATGACTTCTCATACCTTTTGAATTACAGTTGTTTATTTGGCAGATTTTGCATTTAGTTTTAAATCAGTTTTTTGTTTCAATTAAATTATCTTTATTCACATCCTATTTTGATTCCAAGAAAGGAAAGAGTCTTTGTAATCGGGGTGGTGATCAAATCCCACCAGGGAGAACCCTCCTAACTTAGTGGGTATCGGAGAACCGGAACACTCCTTAGGAGTCCACTTATTACTGTGCTTAATCGCAATTCTTAACAATAAGTGAAAGCAAGAGTGCTGGTAATTACTTTTCGTTTCAGGCTTCGAGTACACTTACTTTTGTTTCAAATTAGTTTTATATTTATCACATTCACTCCTCAATGGTATTTTCTTCATTATTACACATCATTCTGGTCCTCTTACTAAGTTTCTTGCTCGCCGCTTCGATCACATGTCACTTTCTCTCATCGGAGTTGGACATTTTGAGGAACTGTAATTTGCTGGTTTAGGCAATTTTTTTATTTTTATTTTTGGTCTTTTGGTTGTGATTTATTTTTTTAAAGCAAATTCTCATTAGTATTTTGGAAATTTTATTTTCTTGTTTTTCTTATTTACGGTACTTAAGTGAGAACATTCAATGTATATAGATTTGGCCATTCCATAGAGCCGCTTTGAACTACTTCTTCATAAATTGGACCAAAGGAATTCACAGGCGACCACTTAAGGGAACAAGGAGTATTGCTCAATAAGGGAGTTCAACCTACATTTCAGAGGAAAGAGTTGTCTCCCATAGAGCAGATTTTTATCTACATGGAAGGAACAAGAAGATATTTATCTTTCATGAGTAATGTATTTTAGATGTCAAGTCAAATGCACTAAAGCAGACGAAAATGTAGAAGTCAGCACATACTTCATCCAAGCATTCAAGGAAATTTTCGTGATCTCTCCCCAACACTTTGCTAAATCCTCACTGAATGTAATGACACTCCTTCTGAAAGAAGAAAGTAAATTCATCCCAAACTCAGAATAATATGAAACGAGTTGAAAAATCTGAGAACATGGCACTTTTAAACAACTTTAGATGAGAAGAGGTCAACATTGACAACCGAATTAAATATGTCAAGTACGGCTGAAAAGATTTGGTGAAGACTTGATTATTCACTACCTTCCATGGACGGTGACTGGGGGTAATAAAGTGACCGCTAAAATTCTCACATAACAGAAGACCACTTCTTTCCATTGCCATGGATTTGACATCAACATGGGAGCTCCAACTTGCTTGTGTGCGAGTATAGCAAAGCCCTAATCTCAACAACCATTACCTTCTCATCGGAGAAAGGTGTTATCGGCGTGAGAGCAATCAACTGCTTTTAACCCAAGGAAGATGAAGCTTGAATCAGCCCCAAAAGTATTAAATGTGGGTTACATCTACACCACATGAGGGAACTGCTTGAAGAACAGGCCGGAACCCACTCAACCATAATTAGTGATTTGAGTTTTTCCTCTTCTGTGTTTCTTTCCTAAAGAAAACATCCCTTAACTGAATGGAGCAAGTAAAGATAAAGTGTTTTCCAAATGAACATTGGTCAAATAAAGTATCAGTAATTTTTTCCTTGAAGAGCTCAGTTTTGACTCTAAAAAAATCTTTTTTTGAGTAAATTTTCTTGGGAGGCAACCCCAAGCTAGGTAATAAGGATTCTATCCATTCTTTCTTTTTTAGCTTTTGTGCTTATTTCATTCGTCATCGCACCGTCAGATTTAAAATCTTGAAGCATATTTGAACTATTAACTTCGTGTTTAATAAGATAAGTTTCGAAGCCTAAATATGTTATCGCAATAGCTGAAAAGAGTACGCAAGAAGCTATATCATGGTAATTATAGTGCTTCAGCGTGAAAACGGAGTGGATGTTCACTCAGAATTCTCGTTTTGAGATGGAAAACATCAAATTTGAACCCAAATATGTTGGGAAGGTTCATGACTCGTGTTTGAGGAGGTGAACTGAAGACAGGAGAGTTTGGCTGCCACGAATGAAAGCATTAATGGTTGCTATTGGAGGAATTTTGAGAGAATATATAAGCATGAAGGACTTTTGAAGGATAGCAAGTGATATGGGCAAGAGACAAAGCAAGGAGAACCTAAGGAGTAAAGAAATCATCACACTGGACAGCATTGAACATTCTGATTTTTCTGTATTTATTGAGGCTTCAAACGGTTCACCTCATCCCATGAGCACATTCTATATTGAAAGAGCTTTCCCAAACCCTGAAGTCCTACACATCCAATTCCCAGCTAAATGGAAGAGAGATATGAGTATAACAAGTTGGATAAAAACAAAAGCCGAGCGTAATTGCCGACGTGACCAAGACCACAATACATGAGTACCAGGCTTTAAAACCCTTTTAAAACCCCATTTTTTCTTCTTCCTACTTTATACTCTATCTTGCATAATTTCTTTCTGATCCAAACTCCTTGTAACCTCAACCACTTTCAAATTCATCTCCCATCCACTCAAATCCTAAATCACATTCCTCCCCTGTAATCCATCTCCATCATCTTCAAGCTTCAAAACCCATCACAAACCCACAACTACTCTCTGCAACCCTGGTAATTTTCCATCCATCATTCCAAGCATCAAAGAGGAGTTAAAGCAATGGAAGAAAATTTTTATGTCGCTGTTTGTTTTGGGTTCTTTTGTGGATCATTGTTGATTTGCGGGAGGATTCGTGATGTATCGGGCGAGGCTTGAAGAATCAAACTCACTCATTTGAGGTGAAGGGTTGATGCACACCAAGTGTTTGAGAAAATGCTAAAGCCACTTTCATGTCCCGTAAGAAGTGTTATACCGCGGGTAGTACACCAATGTCAATGCCTCGAAAATCATCAAGGTTCCTATTCAAAGTGGCCAAGACTACAAGCAGTTCACTTTTCCCAACTCTCTGCATACCCTTTTACTTTATTGCTTCTCTTTTGCTCATTGCTAGACATTTAGGTGGGACAATGTTCATTCAAAGCCTGGGGTGTTTATTTTTTTGTTAGTTTATCATGTGTCACACCCCACATGTTGCAAATGACAAATTTTCGAGGATGAAATTTTACGGTGCTTTTCTCTCGATAATGACTTTGTTTGATGTTTCCTAATCATATCTTAGTTGGTATATTTTTTTAGTTAGAGTTTATTAGAGTTAATTTGAGTTTGCTTGGGAGTTGTTGTGATGTCAATAAGGACTTATAAATGCACCTTGGCATAGTGGGACATTACGAGATAATAGACTTAATGCTTAATGAGTTATCTCTTTAATAGGTTATTTAGTCATTGGTTTCTCAAAATCCATGCACGCGGGTCACTAAGTACCCTTGAAAAGCAGCTGGTTTAGTTAGGTAAGGTTTACGAATCCATCTAATTTCGCTGATCTCCATGCCAAAGCTAGAATCCTGCTCTATTATTGCTTCTCGAGGCGCAACCATAGGCAACACACAATCGAGAACGAGCATAGCCATCCTCGGGAAAGATTGTGCCTGCCAACCCCTATTAATATGCATATGCATGGCCCTCTAGTACCAGGACGTTGAGCAATAAAGAGCCAAAATCTTGTTTATAAAAACCAAAGCTTTGAAGCCAATAACCATCATATACATCACTATCCCTCAATAAAGAAACCAAAACTCACCATAACATGAGGATTTGAACATAATTGAGAAATGTAAGGCGAGGAGCAGTTTGGGGGAGTTATTTTTTCATAGGAAAATAACTCCAAATTGGTTGAAATGGGAGTTGTTGAAAATCAAAAGAGGTTGTCAAAAAAAAAAATAAATAAAAAAAAATGTAAAAATATCAAGTGTAAAGTACAAAAACTTCACAATAAAGTTAAGGAGGAGTGAGTCTAGCCTCGTAGCTCCTCCCTAGAAGGCAAATCCTGCGCGTCTCAACACCGATACTCCCAAGGCCAATTGGTCCGGGAGCTACTGATTTAAAGCCTCAAGGGTCGGTGCAGAAAGTTTAAGGGGTTTTGACATCAGACCACTCTAATAACTTTGTCTTAAAGAAAAGGCTTCTGGTGTTTGTTGAAATGAATCAGAATCTAGCAAAAAGGATATGAGGAGTATGAAGGATGCACTCTAAACACATTTTAGGGTGTTTGGAGAGTGTCACTAAGGCCGACGGTAAGAACCGTGGATGGAGCAGAGCCGCCACGTAAAATATGTATGCCTGGGTAAGTTTTAGCTTCCTAAAATGACTACTTAACTACCCCCTTACCCAAGCCTGGTTATCATGTTTTCTATGTTAATCTACTTGATCTTATGGAGCTTGTGCCTACATTAGTGGAGAGTGATAAGTAAATTCAACAAGCCTATGGAACCCAAATAAATTATCTTGGGGAGATCCGCGCACTTATCTCAACATTCCTCAAACCCATCTAGCTGCAATTGTTTGGATAGAAAAGACCACACACACACACACTAGTGAGAACCATGATCTAAATTTGTCTATTATGAGATTAATTCACAATTAAAAGTGAATAAATTATCTTGATCATATTCTCTATATTCCTCGTAAGGGTAATTCTTGAGACACATATCATGTCCCTTGCAAAGCTTGATTACTCACTTTTGGTTAAAATAAAAGGGTGAAATGAACTCTTTCTCTTCCATTGCTTGGGACAAGCAACTCTCTTTCTTTTCTTTCTTATATCAAGCAAAACTTCAAGTTTGGGGTGTTCATTTAGCGCAAACTCATCTATGTTTTGAGTTCATTTCACATGTCGTTCAGTATTTATATCCATATTCATGTAAAACTCATAAAATTTCCTCTAAACTTGGTTTTGTAAGATTATTGATGAAAATCAAGTGATTTGGCAAGAAATGAGTAATATATTTCCAAAAGAAGAGTCAACCAAGAGTCTCACAGTGCGTCATTGGGAAGATGAATTTTTTTGTACCATATGGAACATCAAATGGTTCATATTCCCTCATGGTTGCATTCTACATTCAAAGAGCTTTCCAACGAGTACTCACACGCCCAAATCCGAGTTAAAACGAAGAAGCGGCACCCTCAATACAAGTTGGCAGAAGAAAACAGTTGCCGCGCCCAAAACCGTCAGCGACTTTTGTACCGTGTCGCGACCAAAACCGCCGCGACTCGTAGCTGCTGCGACCTCTGTGCAAACAAGTACAGCACAAGCTTGCCGTGTCGCGACCAAAAACGCCAAACGCAAAGGCCGGCACTGATATTGACCCACTTCAAGCCATTTCACCCTAAGACCATATATATACTGCTTTTTTAGGTAAAGAGGGCAAATGAAGATCAGCAGCCTCTCTCACGGTTTCTCTCTAGACTCCGCCCATTTTTCCGCTTTTTCTATAGATTTTGATTTGTTTTAGATTTTGTGAGCAGCCTTAGAGCGCATTTTCATTTCATTGGAAGAGATTTCTATTTTCAGATAATATAGATTCAGATTTCATTTTTAGTTCGTACAAAGATTGAAGCCAAGAATCGATTTTCTCTCTCTCATGGGGTTTTCCCTAGACCGCCCATTTTTCCAAGCTGTAGACTTGATTTGTTTTAATTTTAGAGTAGTTTTAGGATGCATTTATTTCTATTGAAGAGATTTCGGTGTCATACGTAGATTCGTATTTACTTAAATGGCCAAAGATCAAGCCAAGCACTTTGATTTTCTCTCTCACGTGGTTTTCTCTCTAAACCGCCCATTTTCTTAGTTTTTACCATGTATTTCATTTAATAAATTCCTAGAGTAGTTTATTGCATTTTATTTCTATTAAAGATATTTCTGTTGTGTCTTTATTCAATTTATTTATCATGAAATAAGATTTGGGGTTCTCAAATCTGTAGATTTTTCTCTTGTCTCTTGATTCTTTTCTTTCATTTTCTACTTGTTTGATTGGTGGACATTAAACTATGAAGTAATGGAACACAAACACCCTCTGTGAGGTGGGGATTAATTGTTGAACATTCAGTATTTTTAGTTTTTCGGCTGTTTTATGGGTTGAAAACTCACTTATATAATTGGTATTGTTCATATAATTAACTGCTCGTAATAGCAGCTTATACCTAAAAAAGAGCTATATTCTGTTATGATTTGTGGAGGCCCTCTGAAAGGGACACAGAGATGGAGATTCCTCGAGAGCACTGAATCTTAGGGGTATGTTAGACTAATATCTTAACTAATGAACCCTTAAAAATTACTTTGATAGATCTGCACTAAATTTACTCATGGTGTGAGGATTGGATTAGATGATGTATCAATTTAGCTGACAAGAGGTTTTCCTTAGTCTCCGATGAAAGGATCTTGATCCCGCAGCAGCAGATCTAAATCAAGGAGATAGAAAATTTTATTAGATTTGAAGGACGAGATATCAATTACATCGAGAAGGCTTGCATTATCCCGTCTAGCGCGCATCACCCCGTGTAATGGTCAGGAAGTATTGAAAAGAAAAACAATCAAATCTTAAAGAGTGCCAAATTTTACAAGTGGAAGCAATATTTAGACCCATTTGTCCTCAAAGTGAATATGAGCTCTAACTAAAGTAGAAATGTGGCGTGGTATGAGAAAATCCAAGCTCTACTACATTGCTCTCGACAAATCTAAAGATTCAATCCTACACTTGCCATAGCTTTTCATGAAATGCAAACCTGCTTTGTAAATAATTATCCCCATCCCTAGTGACTCTCTTCATACCTTTTAGAATTAAGTAGTTGTTTATTTTGCAAGATTTTTATCAGTTTTAAATCGCTTGCTCTTTAATTAAATTGATTTATCTCCACATCCTTGATCGCCTAAATAAGAAAGAGCCTTGTAACTGGGGTGATCAAATTCCAATTAGAGAGAACCTCCAATCCTCGTAACATATCCGAACCCTAGAGTCCACTTTATTACTTGTACGACCGCGGCACTGTGAAAGCAAGCTGGAAAGTGTCGTAAATGTTTTCATTTCGCAGAGCACACTAGCTTCCTTTGCTTCAATTAGTTCAGCATTTGGCCAACATTCACTCCCTGCCAAGACAGCTCATGATATACAATTACTCGGGTCCTTACAATGGCCTTTTCTCTTGGCTTTTAGTGCTTTCGCGAAAAGGCGCGGGGGCGTGCTTCACTCCGCAGATTTTCTTTATCACCTCCTCTTCCGGTTCGTGTTCTTTACCTCCCGGCCTTCTTCTCCCACTGCTGTGGACTCCGGCCGTTTGAACCTCCTACCACTTCTCAAAGTGATGTAACCGCTTAACTTCATTCATCCGGATTTGGCTAGCCGGGAAAGAGCTCAATTCATGCACTCTCGGGATTTAGCTGCGTCCGAAGGCAGCCTCCCTTCCCCTCAGATCACTTGCAAAACAAGAAATTAACCTCGGGAATCGAACACCCAGGATGTCAAACTTCGAGCTATTTCTCGCTTTGAAGCCCATCCGGCGCCGCAAGAGTGCTCTACGTGTTGATTCTCTAATTGGCCTGGACATTACCTGCTTTCTACTCTTCTACACATTGAGTCAATTGCACATTGACTGCCTTCTGCTCCTCTACAAAATTTCCCACAACCTTGCTCAGATTTAGAATAGCCGTCAACTGAGATACTGAGATTATGGGATGCAATGGCATATAAACCACATTGTTGCAGGACAAAACGAAAAGTATTACTGGAGGTCTTTGGTTTCGCAGAGGCCAGAATTGGTTTCTTCCGCCAGTAAGCTATATGTGTTGTCAGATGAGGCAAAGGGTCAGGGCTTGTATCGCCCACATCATCAGTTTGTTTAGCCACCATATCCTTATCAAGGAACAATGGGCAAGGCTCTCTTGGTGCCCAATGGATCCACAACAAAGCAAGGTCAGATGGGTATATGGGCCTCGCGACGCCCGTACCTCATGTTGATTTCTCATTTCTAGCCCTCCAACCTTCTAGCTGCTGTATACTTTCGCTTCATCCCCATATCCTCCGGTACAGTGAGTACATGCCTCCCTTGAATTGCTGTGCCCCTCATCCTCTCTGCTCTTCGAGGTCGTCTATCCCATGCTTGATGTCTCGACCACATAATTCAGAGTCCGTGTCGAGTGTTTCCAGATTTTGATTCACTTAAAGTCCTCCACGCATAAGCCTAGTCAACGTTTCATGGTAGTGGACATCCCATCATAGAAATGGTTAACTAGCAAACCATGTGTCAGCTTCAAGGCAGGGCAGCACCAATGGTTTCCAAATACCTGAATTTCTCATTTTCATGGGCTGTAAAGGTGTAAATCTGCCTCTTGGTTGTTGGTTTCTATGTGTGGAAATTTTTTTAAAATCAGCTTGCAATTACCTTGATTTCTAATGGACTGGCCTCAAGAGTTGAGCCATATTTTTGCCCTTGTCCTTCAAAGTCAGTGGAAGACTTTTAACCTCCATTTAGGTCTATATCATTGACACCCTCCTTAAATGTTCTGAGACCTCCTCAAACTCCCGGATAATGCGTATATGGATTTTCATTTTCCATTCATGTGGAAGGTTAGGAAGCGAAGGCACTAGGTAGAATGCGACAATCATAATATTACGCAAGAGGCACAATGCATGGTGCACTGCACCCTTGAAGGATGTATATGATCCCTCATTGATCTATATGCATTAGGATTTCTGTGAACCCCCTATTGGCTTCTTTGTTCCTCGGTGGAAGCTCCATCGACCCATATGTATCTTCCTTCACAACTGTTCTTGTGGAGCATTGCTCCTTTCTATCTGTCTGGCGTGTTTCCTATCGGTGGTGCATAAACTCCTATGAGAAAGCTGACTGAGAAACCTGACAAGAGACAAAAACAAAAAGGCTACCAAAAAGGTTAATGTTAGCAAAAAAAATGAAGATAGAAATTGTATATGGAATGTAACACCCCGAAATATACCCTAGTCGTTTTCGACATGTTTAGGGTATTTTGTATGCATAATTTGAATGTTTCGTGATTTAAATGCGAAATATGGAAATTGAGAAACCCAGAAATTTTACAAGACACAATGATAAATTTGTAATTTGGAAAAAAGGATATGAAAGTCATAAGATAAGAAGAGTGTGGGCTAAATTAGAATATAGCATAAGTTGATTCGCAAAAATAAATAAATTGGAGGACTAATGTGCAAATCAAAGGGAAATTAAGTATAAAAAGAGGTGAAGACCAAGTTTGGTCTCATTTTGAGCTAGAACAGAAAGCCGTGAAGGCTAAGAAGAGAAAGAGGAAGAGGGAGAAGCCAACAAAGTGGATATCTATGATTTTGACTTTGAATATGGAATCATGTGTATTTTGGACTTTGGTAGGGATTTATGGGTTCCAAACCTAGGATTTAGTTGAGATTGATCACAACCTAGATTTGAATAGAGTGAGTTAGAAAACTATAGCTTAGTTAATATAAGCATGGAATCCCCCTTAATTCTATGTTTTTGTATAAAGATGGTGGAGCTTTGGTATGGGTTCTTGTTTTCACAGGTTTGGGTATGTGAGTTCTAAGCCACCATTCTGAAGATGAATATGGAGTGGTTTTGATGTGTGTATTGAGTATTGAGTTGGTTTGGGTAGAAATATATGGAAAAATGGGAAAAAAAACCACCATTTCTGGGCATTTTCAAGGGTTGGTACCAGTACCACTCTATGTGGTACCGGTACCATAAGTGATACAGTGGCTAGTACGATCTCAGAAAGTCGATCTTGGTACCCAATGTTCTATTTTGGACCAGCGTTAGTATTTTTGCCATAACTTGGTCATTTCTTATCCGATTTGAGTGATTCAAGTGGCTGCTTAAATAGACTTCAAGAGAATAAATCTTCCTGGAAATAGATGCAACAAATTCGACTCTATGTGGCCCCAGAAATTCCTCAAAGTGAAGGCTATGTTGAGCCAATTAGTTGATTTTGAACATAGAGTAATCCCGGTTGTTTAGGACATATCTTGAGTTTCGGTGCTCCAATTTGGGTGATTTCAGTTGGAGAAGAACCCTTAGCACCTTAGCTTCAAAAGAGTACAAAGAACCAATGTCAAGTATGGATTTAAAACCCCTGAAAATGAGTATTTCAAACTGTCCCTAGTGTAATATGGGCAAAATGACTAGTTTGGCATGAAAATGCCATAACTTGAGTTTGGATAATTCAATTGGAATGATTCCAATTTCTAAGTAAAGTAGATTCATAGAGGAACAAGAATACATGAATGATGTGTGAATACATAGGTGTCATACCGTACAAGTATATGAAATGCCTTATGTAATAGGCATGAAATAGGACAAATATAGGAAATGCAATATGTATAGATGTGTCATGAAACATGAATATGATATGAAACATGAAAACGAACTGAAACATGAACATGAACATGAAATGCAATATGTCATGAACACATAATGTGGCTAAGAATGCCCTAATTATTCTGTATGAATAAAAATGGATTATATATGATTATTATCACATATAATTGTAGAATTTAAGGCAGGTAGCGGAATGACACGGCACCTACATTTGCGTGGCGAGCACGTATAATGCGATTACTCACGATTAGTCTGGCGACACTCTGCGGTCGTAGCGGCTACATTAGTACTTCGATTACTCTGCGATTAGTGCGACGGCGATATACGTGAAGCTTTGGCGCGTGAAATGCCCGGTACTCTACGATTAACGTCTGTGACACTCTACAAGCGTGCTTCGGCTGTGGTAGCCGTTACTCCTGCGATTAGTGCGGCGACACTCTCTATGGGGTGGCGGCATCTGCATTAACTACGGCACCTCGATTGTTATCTTGTACCTTCGGGTACTTATTGTCTTTTGTAATCTACTCATTAGTATTCTTTGGTCCCTAGGCAATCCAATAGGTTATATGATAAGACTGCGAATAAAGAGATAAGAGTAAAGAAATGAATCTGGTAAAGTTCTAAATGTACCTATGGGTACCTCTGTATACAGTATGTAGTACCTACGGGTACTTAGTATCAAGTAATACAAGTATAAGATCAAAAAATACAGAGTGTAGTAATACAAGTATAAGATCAGAAATACAAGAATAAGCCGTAATACAAGTATAAGATATTAAGACAAGTATATGCTCTAGTAATCTAGTATAAGATCCAGAAATACAGAATAGAAGCTTTGGAATACAAGTATAAGATCCGTAAGACAAGTATATGCTCAAGTAATACAAGTATAAGATCAAAATACAGAATAAGCTCATTAATACAAGTATAAGATCTATTAAAACAAGTATATGCTCCATTAATACAAGTATAAGATCCATTACAAGAATAAGCTCAAAAGTAATATAAGTATAAGATCATTAAAGACAAGATATATCCGTAGTACAAGTATAAGATACAGTACGAAGTATAAGTTAGCATGCGGTACCTCTTGATTACCTCGATGAGTCTAAACTCTGTGCTCCCTACGAGAGATGCGGATAAGTATCGAGTTTGACATAAGTTCCAGTGAATGTCATTTGGGAGATGAATAATTATAAGTCAGAGCAAGTATAAGTATGATCCGATATATATGTCCTTTGGGAGATCCCGAATAATTATAAGTCATGACAAGTATAAGTATAAGTCAGATATATATGTCCTTCAGGAATCTGAATAATTAGAGTCTGAGACAAGTATAAGAATAAATTACGATATATATGTCCTTAGGAGATGGAATATGTATCGTCGATACAGAAAGTACAAGTCGTGTCACGAGAGACTTGAGCAGGCTATCGTTTACTATAAGTACGAATATGTGTATAAGCTGCTGTATGAATTGATGAAAAATTCTGATATATATTACTGCATATCTATTACTGTTATATGCTCCTTATAAATGAATAATAGTGCATGTGTTTCTGTATAAGTCATATGTTTCCCACTAAGCATAAAGCTTAGCACGGGTTTGTCAGGTGTAGGTACCGAGGAGAAGGCGTCAGAAAACTTTACATCTTGTTGGGCTTGACACACTAGTAAGGGTTCACTACATGTAGGTTCCACGCTCTGATTTGTAAATGTAAAAGTACAGTTTTTGTATATGTAAATGAGACTCAGGACTGTATGTATATGACACTGTAAACACCACTACGGTGGTAGTTTTATTTTGGTATCTTTGGATATATGAGATTTTGATTCAGTTATAAGACTTGGGCCGACCAATGTCTGAAAAAAAAAAACAGGTAAAGAGTCCCAGTATATAGTCTAGCACCCTAGACCCGATTCGGATCCGCCTTTCGGGTCGGACCGGGAATTGGGGTGTGACATGGAAAGTATAAAAATTGAATCAACCTAACAGTGAACTGCTAGGAAAAGTAAAAGCAGGGACAAAAAGGATTGAAATTTCACCAGTACTTGTGACGTGGATCACAAGTTTAACAAATCAACATTTGCACAAAGGCACCATCCCCGACAATGGTGCCATTTGATTCGTGTGCCAGTGAGGTATGCTGGAATTAACAAAATTTATAAACCTAAACCTCCTACTACCGTAGCATAGCTACTGCATTATAGTGGCTATAGGGTCGAACACAGGGATGAGTTTTCTTCGCACAAATGATTAACAGTTGGCTCAAAATGGTGACTTTCAATTTGGATTTGGGGTTTTGATAAAAACAGTGAGAGTTGGTGATTTGCATACTGAAAATAAAATGAAGTAAAATGTGAAAAGAACTCGTTTCTAGTGGCAACCGAGAGGTCCCAGTGGTCCTTTCCTCGCTGGGCTGAGTATGACCTAAATATTTCGAACCGGATCTTCATTTGGCCATAAAACCGAACCCTAATAATTTTCCTTTTGAGATATAGCATTTATTAGTCATTAATGTTTCTCGACAGTTGAAACTTTTTACTCCCTTGATCTACTCCTACAAAGGGAAAATAAATGACACCAAACGAGCCTCAGCCGATCTAGCACAAGCATCCAATGAACTCCTAAAAGATTGCCGCCAAGTACCGGTCAATCGATACATCAAAGGGATTAAACCATGTTGGAAAGATAGAAATATAAATGACAATAATCAAGCATGCTAAAAACAGAGGACCAACACCCAAATTTTAAAACCCTAAACTCTCCCAAAGAAATTCTCCTCTTCAAGGATTTATGGGGTTTAGCCAACCATTCTTTGAGTTGTCATCCTTAAGGGGGTGTTTGGTAGGTGAGAAAGTGAAGGAAAATGAAGGAAAGAAAACAGGCGGGAGAGCTGAAAGCTTTAAAACCAAAATTTATTACATAATGTGATGATTGTTTATACAAAGCCTTGACTGGGCCTTATATACTGCTTAGAACAAGGGAAATTACAAAAATGCATGAATCCACACACACATAGAGGGTAGTTTAGGAAAAGTTACAAAAGTGGTCAAAATGGGGTCAAACAGACACAGAGTAAGTCGCGAAATTCCTCGCAGTCACAAATTTTCGTAGCCCCGCAAAACTCTTTGGCAAATAGCCCAAATTTTCCGCTTCGCTCCATTTTCCTTCTCGCTTTCCGACCGCAGCCGAAGTTCGGCTTGGATTCTTCATGTTTGAGTCGACGAAATGATTTTGGCATAGTTAGCTTGCAAAAACTACAAAATTTGCCACAAAATGCGGTCAAAAGTATATCAGGGACCTTAATGTGCCAATTGCTAATTGTTGATTAGGTACACGTAAAGTGCCAAACCAGAATAAATGTACCAAAATAGCACTATTTGGGCATTAATCAGTAAATGATAAACAAAAGGCCTTTATAGAGGCACATAGTAAACAAAATACCCCAATAAAAACACATGATGAACAATAAGCCTATATAGAGGTGCATAATAAACAAAAGACTCTCATAGAGGCACATAATAAACAAAAGGCCCTCAGTAGAGGTACATGATGAGCAACAAGCTCCTATAGAGATATATGAATAACAAAGAACCACTGAAGAGATAGGAAATGCACAAAAAACCCATGAAGAGGTACAAGTACCTGAAAATAATGAAATCTTAATAAGTCATGCGCATAAAGCTAAGAAATGGGGTTGAAATATTTTTTTTTATAATATTTTCCAAGTGGCCTTAGACTTAACACAAAATGTGGAAGAATGCCGAAAAAATTATTGGCCAAAATGGAAAAAGGCTATGCATGTCGAATTACATTTATTAATAAAACAATAAGTTTTTGGACCTATAGTCCAAATGCCTTAAAATATAAAAGTTCTCGGCTGAAAGTACAAATGAGCATTGTATCAAAAGCGCCCTATAGTCTTTGAAAACCGGATATGCCTCTCACTTGACAAGTTGTCGAAAGCATATATTTATATGGATCCATAGGATAATGATATATATATATATATATATATATATATATATATATATATATATATATATATATATATATATATGAAATTCTAAAGTATTTAAATCGCTTTGAAGCAAATAGTGTACAAAACCTCGTATGTACTAAATCAGTTATACGACTATGAGGACTAAAGCAATCCATACACATGTTGTACAATTACCTTACTGCGTATTTATTAAAGAAAGGATATGTGAACAACCGTATATGCTCATGCATTTTTATTAAGAAATCACAAACTAGAATTGAGATTATTGTTGTATATGTTGATGACTTAAACTTTGTTGAAACTTTTGAAGAGCTCATAGAAACTAAAAAATATATTTTGGGAAGGAATTTGAAATGAAAGATTTTGGAAAAACAAAATTTTTTCTTGGCCTATAGATCTAGCATTTCCAACTAGAGTGTCGCACTTGTTAGAGTAGTTCTCTAAAGACAAATCACCCTTAAAGACAAATCACCCTTAGCACTTTTGTACGTCTTATATTCATTAATAATAAACACATCTTCATTTCGTTGATGTTCATTTAATATATGATTTGATAGCGATCTTAAATCAAATTAATAAAGTCCTCGATACATTACATAGCATAAAGAAAATCATGATGATGGTCATGATAATGAGATTCCTATCATGTGTAATTATGTAGTATCTAAATTATCCTTAGTCATAGGATCAGTAAGATTGGACATTATTGATCCAGATTAACTAGCACATGTTATACTCCTTGATTTGATCAAGTAGTTGGTCTCATAAACTATGATCATCATGATGATTAGAGTAAACACGTGGATGCTTGCTAAAAGTAGTTAAGTACATCGAAGACCTTCTATGAGGCAATCATATGGATTATCTATTTAAACATTAGTGATAGTTTCATCATAGCAATGTGCAAGTATCATTAATGTTAATTTTGCTTTTCCGATATAAAATCGAGTTAGATGCAAAATGGATGTCCAAGATCATGTATGCTTAGTCAGAATTCCAATCACATCAACGAACAATGAATTGGTAATATATTTTCTCACAATGTAGATGACATACTTTTCGAATCCACAAAGGATTTTGAGAGTGGGGTTTTTGAGAGAGTTTTTTTTCTTAAAAAAAAATTGTTCTTGTTTTCAGGTTTTTTTTCCTCGTTTTGATAAAACATTTTAAATTTTGAATTTCAACTTCAATAAACGTCGGGTCACATCATGTGTGCCCGATGTGGAACAAAAAAAACTAACACTTAAATTTGGGGTGTTTAATGGTATCTTAAATGCTGATTATATACTTTGACTTCGATCTTTGTTGCCTCAAGAGAGATTGCTCGTAGGGTGATGATTGGGTATAACTTGAGGTATTCGAAGGTAATTGAATAGCCAATAAAGGATTCACCACTCATGATAGAAGAAGGGCACCCTAGACCTCTTGTAGAAATCATTACTCGAAATCTCTAACTAGAATGATAAAACAATGAAGAGAATCTTCAGTGACATACTTTATGAGTAATGGATCTCATAGACAAAATAAATACACTTACGCTAGCTCATCTAGTGGGAGGAGATGCATCCAGAGTAGCAAGTAGCATTTGTGAGGGGCTCACGCCCCGTACTCGACTTGGCCCGGAGGCCGAACCAGATCCGGGACACGGTCCTCTCTTTTACGAATCTAAATACAATTCATTTTCTCAATAAAACACATTTCAAATACTCATTTGTAAATGATAATTATCCTTATGAAAATATATACGTATTTATCACGTTAACTTAAAGGAAGCCCATCTTTTGTTCTCAATACACATTTTCATTCAATATGGTATTATATGCCCATTTGCTCCATTTCCCACCTTTATACATTATGACATTATAAGTCGTTTTAAATATAAAAAACATTTACAAACATTTATCAAAGTTCAATTTTCACAACATAGTTTTAATAAGAAAGGAATCAAAAAACAATCATGGGGTTTCATGTATGCATGGTCGGAGCTTTACTTTTACTCCGTGTGGCTTTTGACGATGACTCAGTGCTTGCACGGTCTTTGCTTTTGAACCTATTCATTCGGTACCTGCACGATGATAAAAACAATGCACTAAGCATTTTCATACTTAGTGGTTATATACAGTTCTCTCTTCATTTCATTTTAACATAAATCATGCGACTTTTCTAAAGCAATGCTTTTGAACCTTTTTTCTTAATGATCAATGTAATACAATACGTATATATATTCATTTCATATACATTCATTTACAATTAATTGATCATTCCAAATATGCACTTTCATATTCAATAACTAATTCAAAACTCAAATCATGCATTTCACAAATATTCTTATCATTTTGCCCTTAAACGAATTTAGCCAATGTTTTCGGTGCGTAGGATGATGGAATCACTAGCACGGTCCCGCGGCTGCGCTCAAGATAAAAGATTTTATAACACAAGAAGGTCCCGTCGGGCTACGCCTGTTATTGCAATAATTTTGTGAACACTACCGATATTGTCCCGTTAGGCTACGGATCGGAGTGACACTACATTACGTTCGTTCACAGTACTGCTAGTTTGACCCTTATTGGTATACCAATCTATCCTTAACTTCGAATATGATGGATAACATTCAATTAAAGATATTAAATATCAGTTATCTAAATTTACAATAGGGTATATACATTTATACTCAAATAGCACATTTCAATACTCATGCAATTTTTCATGGCAATCATTTCACGATCAATTTTCTCAAATAACTTAAAATAAATCAATATGCAGTTTTATTGAAAATTATTTCAATAATTGCGCAAACAATTTTGATACTTGAAATAAGAAGAGAAGAATAGAGAACGAACCAAAAGGTCGTCGCACTTCGATTCCTATCTTCGGAATCTCGACTTCAATTCAGGTTTTTCTAGTCGCCAACCCTTAATCCATCACAATTAGAGAACAATATCAGTTGGCTTATTTAGGTTTCTAGTTAGGGTTGTTTTCTACCCAACACATCTTCACTTGTTCATTGTTTCTCTATAAATTTATTTTATTCATAAATTGGAATCATCCAATTCGGAGCACCGAAACTCCAAATATGTCCTAAACATCCGAGACTATTTTATTTTCAACACATAACCAGAATTTGCCCAAAAAAAGAGCTCCCTTTAAACCAATTTCTAGTTCTACTGGGTCTAAATTTGAATACACTTATTTCAGGGAAATTTGTTTTCTAAAAAGTCTAATTTACCTAGAAATTTGAATAACTCAATTTGGATAAGTGAAAATCAACTTATGGCCTAAATACCAAAACTATTCTGAAACACCAAAATTGTATCAAAACTCCAAACTTAATCAATTCAAAAATGTGAGTCTCACTTTGACAAATTTATGGGTCTAATGGGGTCCAAATTTGACAACTTATTTCGTGAAGACGGTCTCTCCTAAGTCTAGCTTTTTACCCAAAAATCTAAATTACTCAATTTGGATGAGTGATAGTCAAAACAAAAATATGGGTTTTTGGAAAATTTTGACAACATCTTCCCTAAAAACCCAACATTTCCTTTATACAAAAATTTCTCAACACCAATCCAAACCACAATACATCTTTAAAGCTAACCCCCAAAACTGAAATAAACTAATCATCATCATTTTTATATCAACTTAGTATTCTTTCTAAACCCAAACACAACATTAAGGAAAGTTAGGGTTAGTCTCTTACCTTAAATTTATTATTTTCTCTTCTTTCTTCTTCCTTCTTCTTCTTGATCACTTAAACTCCTGATTTCATGGAGCAAAATCACCCACTTATCTCCCTTTTCTCTCAATCGGATTTGCCCTAGCCTAAAACGTAGTCACCTAAATGACCTTCATTCTAAAGACCAATTTGGTCTCAACACTCTAAACCTTCATAAGGTTATGTTTGGCTTCACATTAATTCCTATTTTTCCCTTTTTTTTTTGCATTTTAGGGCTTTATATATCTTTCATTTCCACTTCATTTCATCAAATTTTCATTTTGACATATACACTTCTTCATTTATGACCCTTGGGTCGTTATTTTGACATTTTTACCAAATTAACCTTGTCTTTTGTATAATTTTCGGGTTTTTATCATTTTTAACAATTTAAACGTCGAAAAAATATAATTTACTTAATTTTATACCCTAAACATGTGTTATAAAAACTGTTACAGATTATGATCATACAAAGATTAGCAATGGGATGCTGTCAAAAAAAAAAAAAAAAAGATCAACTCCAGTTCTTATGGTGTTTAGCCGTCCAATCATAAACTTTTATTAATCTTCGAGCTTTTATTCTTACTGGGCGAGAGTGGGCTCTTTCTCATCAAAGTTACTATCTTGATGAAGAAGATATATATTATAATTCAATATATCAAGCCAATAGGTATACTGAACACCAAGCTACTCTCTTTGAAAAAAGATCACACTTTGGTTGCAACCGATCTCTCATTGGAAGACAAGACTTGCTAGTCAAACTTTATTCATATCAAAAGTCATAAACCTTCGACACACAGACTTCAACAGAGGTGCCTACCAATGGACCCACCTTTTTCATGTGTGCCCCCACTCGATGGTGAGAATCATTTTTCTTTCTTTTTTTTTTTTTTTTTGAAAAAACCATTTTAAAAAAAAAAATGGCTAGCCGCCACTTATTTTGGGCTTTTTTTTAGCTTTAAAAATAAGCAAATAAAAACCCATCGCGACTTTTATTTAAAAGACGTGTTCACGAAAACCAAGTCAATTCGAGTGTCATGCGTTACATATCGAGGTATCGGTAACAGCCGTAACACCCCTCTAAACCCGTATAAAAACAGTTTCTACTAAACAAGTGTAGGGAACTGTGACAATCAATCAATTAATTACAAATACCAATAAATCATGTAAATGATAAATAAAGAGCAAAAATAAAGGAGAAGAAATGTGTACCTTAATGCAAGGACCGAGAAATAGCTTATCAATGTAAAATCACAAGTATTGACACAACAATATGTAATATCTACATTCAATTAAAACTAAGGGGACATAAGATGAATTATTTGTTAAAATGATACATAAGATGTTAGGCCCCACCCAAACCCATTTATATGTTACATCAATCAACTCCACAAGATTTCATTTTATAGGAATTATAGAATTAATCATGTGTTTGAAATTTTTTGAAAATTGATTTGAAATTGAGGTTTTGAAGATTGAAAGTTTAAAATTTGAAAATTGAGAATTTTTTAAATGAATTTGAAGTTTTAGAATTTTGAATTGGGATTTTGGAAATTGAATTTTTAAATTAAGAACTTGAATTCTATAAATTTGAGATTTGGAATTTAGAAATTTGAAATTAGAAATTGAGATATTTGAATTTTTAAATTATGAAACTAGGAATTTTGGGATTGGGAAATTGTAAATTTGAAATTATGAGACTTCGAATTTATAGATTATGATCCTTAAATTTTTGAAATTGAGAATTTTGTAAATTAGAAAAAATGAAAACTTGGAAAAAAAAAATGAAATTCAAAATTAAGGGAATAACAGAATAAAATCAATTTAAAAGATTTATAAAACTAATTTGAATTTTTGAAAAATTGGATATTAAATTTAAAAAATGAGAAATGAAAATTTAGTACTTGAATTTTTGGAAGACTTGGAATTTTAAGATTAAATTGAAAAATGAATTTTAGAAAATGAGAAATCGAATAAATTGTGCGCTTGAATTACTGGCTAAGTTCGATCAAAATGCGTGACCAAAGGTTTGGTCGAATGACTTAATAGGTCGATAAACTAACCTAAGGGGTTGAGCCTAGATGAGTTAGACCTAATGAGTTAGGTCTAAGTAAGTGGGTTGTAATAGATTGAGCCTAAGTATGTTGGGCCTAGACTAATGATTTGAGCCTAATTTAATGAGCTTAAGTATGTTGTGTTTAGACTAATGAGTTAGGTATAATATGTTGAGTGTAAGTAAGTTGGGCTTAAACTAATAGGTTGTGCCTAATTTGATAGGCCTAAGTATGTTAGGCCTAGACTAAAGGGCTGGGTCTAATATATTTGCCCAAGTAAGCTGGGCTTAAACTAAGTGAAGTTTAATCCTAATTTGATGTATCTGGCATGCTAATAAACTAATGACCGCTCCACATGTTAGTTTAAGTAAGTTGCACTTAAACTAATTGCCAGCTTAAGTATGTTGAGCCTAGATTAATGGGCTCAAATTAATAGATAAGTTATCATTGTCATAAGTCCATAATCTCAAATTAGTGATTAATATACATATCCAATTTGATAAATTCCACCAATACACATTTCATACTAATTAATAAGTCTCATTCAATATAAGTCCACAACTCCAAATTACTAATCAATATATGAACCAAATTTATAAATTTCAATAAGAAACAAAATTTTCTAGCAATTAAGAAGCTCAATTTAAATATTTAATAATTTTAACCCCAATTCAAAATAAAATTACAACATTTAATCATACTAAATTAAAAAAATTATGTCAATTAACAATTTCAAAAGTGATAACTTAGGGTAAATTCAAATATTACAAAATTTAATTTTCCATTATCCAAGACCAATTTCACATATTAAAGTCTAAATTACATCTAAAAAAACTTCTAATTTAATATTTGACAACTTAAAGTCTACGCAAATTTTTTCAAGTTAACTATTAACCCACAAAAATATAGTTACACATAAATAACACAAAATTAAACCAAAATACAATAAATTAAGAAAAAAATGCAAGATTCAAGCTAATTACATAAGTTTCACCAACAACAATTTTTTATATCAATATACATAAATCTCATAATAGCCCATAAAAGAAAAATCAAATCCCACAAATATATACATATGTGAATTTTATGCTACAAAAAATGTGTAATAGGTGTTGACAAAATGAAATAAATAAATAAATAAATAAAGAATGTATGAGTCTTTTACCTTTATGATGTTTGCTTGAATTTGCTTCTTTTAAGAATAAAAATGGATGAGAAAAAAAAAAGGAAGAAAGATGAGAATTGGGAGAAGAAGAAACTAGAGGAAGAGGAGTAGGGGAAGAAAAGAGAGGGAAAAAAAAGGAGGGAGGGGGGGTTGGGAGAGGGGGGTAGTCCCAAAAGTGGAGAGAGATGAGGGTTAGTTGGATACGATATATCCATAGGGGATGAGTAGAGAGAGAAATAGAGAGTAGGGGAATGAGGGGATTTGAAAATAATAATAATAAAAACAATGTGTGAGCAAATTTTGGGGTCTATAACACACCATCTTCTGTGAGAGTTCAAACGGCAGCGCATAAACAATACAAAGAAATGGGTGCTGAAAGAGTGAACAGCTAACTCATCAAGAATAGAAAAGTCCCCAAAAAATTATGCCAAGAACATTGACTCGCTTAAACAAAAACAACCAAAATGGCTCTAAAAAAAATAATAATAAAAAGGAAAAAACAGAAAGAAAAAAAGAAGATAAAGTACGAGACAACTGGGAAGCCAACAAAGTCATGATATAGATCCAAGCTCTCTCTAAGAAGGTCTTCCCAAAGGTGAAACCTATATCAAAACTTGAAACAAGCGAAAATCGGTTGGTCCATGGATGATAGAATGGTCATGCACCAGATAAGAATCAACACTACACTGACAAACCTACGAAATGCAATAAGTGAGAGTATGACAACCGAAATAAACCATATGATCAAAGTGTGCAATGATCACGACCATGAATATTGATAGCGATATCTCTAATAAAGACGAAATCTGAGAGTCTAAACTATGGTGAAGGCATCAGAATGTTTAGCCTGAAATGAGGAAACACAAAGGCGAAGCCTAAATGCTTTTATTCAAGATGTAGACGGTAAAGGCGAAGTCTGAACGCCTGATATGCAGAAAACGAAGTCTGAACGTCTAACTACGATGCCAGAAAATGTGATACAGATGAAGTTTGAACATCTGATCCATATGAAGGCGAAGTCCGAACGCTGACCAGATGACGGCGTCCGAAAGGCCTCAATCAGCGGCGGTTAGCACATGATGGCGAAGTCCGAACATTTGATCCATATGAAAGCCGGCGAGTCTCGAATGCCTCGACTACGTAAGACGGTCTCGAACGCCTCAACTCGCGATGCTAGCACATGTGATGCGATGAACTCCTCAACACTGATCCATATGAAGGGTTCAACGCCTCGATATGTAGAAGACGGCATGAACGCCTAATATGCCGTGGTGACACCCTTCAAAACCGGGTGTTCATCAACCCGTCAACTGCTGGAATATTCGTGGATGTCGGGTAACCACACCACTATGAAAATTCCAAGGTAGTCCCTTTGTACGTGAGCCTCCACCGCGTACAAACATGTCCCAACAAGTTTACAATGACCACACACGGTCCACATGCGAGTAAAATAATGGCCACTTGGGCCCCTGCATCAATACTCACAAAATATATATCCCACCCAAATATATTATATGGTTCAAGAGTTTTTTTTATTACAATTCTAATACATGTTATACAAAATCAATACCCAAAGCCACAACCCGACTTTCTTCTATAGCGGTCTCTAGTGCCATTCCGTGCACACTCCTCGCACCTGAAATGGTGATCCGACATGGTGAGCAGCTTCCAAGAAAGATAATTTCCTACATGGGTTACTTCCCACCTAAGCGCACACGACGGTAAACAACTACATTCAAGCAATTTCATGAACCTACTCGAATGTCTACATGACCAATCCCATGTCCCGAGTCCTCACCGACTCCCTCACATATGCCTAAGCCGAATGCGAGTAAAAATACAGTTTTCACAACAAAAGCTTTTTGTTCTTGAAAACTTACTACCGAGTTTCGGTAAAAATATTGGACTACCCTCCGAGGCGAATTGCTGGATAACTCTCCGAAACAAGCCATGGTCTCATCCGGCGATTTGTCGGACGTCCCTCCAAGGCAATTCTTCGAAAAATCTTCCGAAATTTTCAAAACGTTGCTTTTTCTTTCAATTTCATGTCATGCACTCACTCCTAATATTCTAGGATGCCCTAGTGCATACTAACGCACGATGCCAATTCCAACACATTCATGTGCTAATATATTCACATGCATATATTAACATAATTAAATCACATAAAACACGTTATAAATTCACAATCAATACACCAAAATTAAATTTCACATGGGCTAATTAATAAACACTAGCAATTCATTTTGAATCACTCAACCAAACACACATTTTCACACCAAAAAAATTTAGTGTCACTATTCATGTTATTATTCATGAACAAAGAAACCTCGTGGCACTGCTTCACGGCCACACAACAGAATTTTCTCCACTTGCCCAAAGCTAGACCGAATTTACGATTAAACAAGCCTCGTAACATCTCTAACCATTTGCAATTTTCGCCTAAATTAAAAGAATAACATGTAAAGAGAAAAGATCCCTACCTCTTAGAGTTGCCTGAACTCCACTCAAATCTGGCGTTCACGCCGTAATTTCGCCGCAGAGCAATTTTACTTCTTGCTCCGTCGAGAACCGACAATCCGATCGGCCGGAATCCTAGAGAGAAGGTGCTCTCTCTCTCTCTAAAAACCTCAAATTCCAACCCACTGCCTCACCTCCAGTACACTGCCGTTTTTGTGCTTCAAATTGGGGAAGAAATCTATTCACCAATTTTGTCTTATTATCATTTACAATTCCTGTAATTCCCATCATGTCCCTCTTCTTTCTGATTTTTACACGTCTACTATCTAAAGCCGCCCATTTCCATTATCTCTCTAATTATACAACATGTGTCACATGAGCACATGTATTAAAGGATTCAGTTACATCTCATGTCTCTCGAACCCGCTTTACGACACCCAATACTCTAGCATCGAAAAACGTGAAATTCGAATTGCCTCGAATTCACGAAATCGACACGTGGTAGCTAGATTTCACTTATCTATCTCCAACGTTGAAATCCTTTCGTCATCCGAGATCTATAAAAAATTCATATTTTTATTGAAATGACCATTTTACCCTTTTTCGTAGTGTAAATATGAATTTTCTGGCTCATATTCTCTTTCCTTAAAAGGAATTTCATCCCGTACCTCGACAATCACAACCATTCACATGCATATGCAACGGCACTACCCTACGTACGAAATCCGTTTACGCAAATATTAAACGATCAAACCACGACTTCATCCCAAACAAGAAGGGATAGGTCTGATCGCGTTCCTCGCTCCTACGCCGACTCCTCCACTCCACTGGGTGTCGCCATAACACCCCACTAAATTTCAACGGCCTTACGCCGCCCAAAACCCGATCCCGCTATCCACAATGCACACACCGTCCCTCCCCTGTCTCATCCGTGTCAACCTCAATCTCTCCCTAATCCACTACATGAGCTGGATCTGGAGTGTACCTCCGGAGCATGGAGACGTGAAATACATCGTGACACTTGACATGCTAGCAAGAAAGCCAACCTAGTTACAACGCTACCTCTCGAAAGTATCTCGAAGGGTCTACACGAACCCCGCGATAGCTTCCCGCACTTGTCGAACCTGACCACTCCTCTCTTAGGCATCACCTTCAAGAAAACGTGATCACCAACCTCAAACTCTAAGGGTCGACGTCGCCCATATGCATAACTCTTCCGGTCTACTCGAGTCAGAGAAGACGCTTCGTCGATCGCTTCACCTTCTGAGGTGTCTTTAATCGTGATCGATCTGTGATGAGCCTCTCCCACCTCGGTCTAACATATCAGGATCTCGTGATGGCCTCCCATACACGCCTCATATGGTGTCATTTGTATACTGGCCGATAACTATTGTTATGTGCGAATTCCACTCAAGTGGAAAGTGCTCTGGGCTAATTTTACGATCCGGATGCATGATCGCAGCATGTCCTCTAACACATGTATAGTCCTCTTTGATTGACCATCTATCTGTGGGTGAAAGGTTGTACTCATGGTCAGCCGTGTGCCCATAGCCTTTTGGAAACTCTTCCAAAAGTGCGCCGTAAACCTCGGGTCCCTATTCGGTTAATTATGGATACCGGTACTGTAATATACTTTATTATCTCTGACATACACCCACAAATCTCTCCAACGTGAAGGTCATCCTCAAGACGGCTAGAAAAATGTGCTAACATTGTGAGCCGATCCACTATCACCCATATCGATCATGTCCTTACTTGTCCAAAGGCAAGTGGGTCACAAAATCCATCGTGACGCATCATTTCCACTCACCACCTCCAACGGCCGGCAGCTCCGCCGGGCTTCTCGTGAGCCAAATTTTAACCTACTAACACATATGGTTCTAAACAGCCCCCATGTTTCTTTTTCATTCCATTCCCAAGAATATCGATTTAATCTAAGATCCCGACATCTTCGTGGTCACCCGGATGCACCCGCAAATCGAGAAAGAAATAAACTCCCGAGACCTCCCTCTCAAATGGCCAACTTGGGAACCACCCGCCCTTATAATCAAGACTACCATCCGCGTGACGGTCCGCTCGCCACCGCACCCGACCGTACCCGGTCCCCCGATGGACACTATCTCTCGCCCCGCCGACTCGACCACCAAGCAATAAAGACTCGTAGAAGCACTAAACTCCCTAACGCATCCCGAGCCCGCCGCTACAGATCGTGAACCCAACTCCGTCCCACAATCTCGAAAGATCCACCACTCCCGGAAGCTATACTTCACCTAATGCTCCCCATGACTTCGACCGAGTGCATCAGTTACTCACATTTGCCTTACCAGATGGTAATGCAAAGTGAAGTCATAATCCTCTAAGAACTTCATCCACCAAGGCGTTCTCATGCTTGAAAGTCCCGCCGCGTGAAAAATATACTTCTCGACTTCTTTGCGGTCTCGAGTACACCGAACTCTAGCCATATAAGTAGTGGCGCCAAATCTTTCAAGGCAAAGACTACGACCGCCAACTCTGTCGTGGGTAATTTCGCTTCATGATTCTTCAACCGACGTGAACCATAAGCCACTACTCCTTCCTGCATCGCATCAAAACACATCCTAGCCTCCGGCCTCGAGGCATCACAATACACTCGTGTACCCCCGTCCCTATCCGACTATCAAGATAGGAGCCGGTTAAGTCTCCTTCAACTCCTGAATGCCTCCTCAGACGGCCATCCCAATCAAACTTGACCTCCTTCCGGTCAATTCGCCATAAAGCTTAATCTGGGAGAAATCCTCACGAATCTCCCCGTATCATTCCGGGCCAATCCCAAGAAACTACGTATCTCGAAGACTGACTTCGGCCTCGACCTTCTCTGGGTCCACTGACACGCCTAATGATGACACCACGTGTCCCAAAAATCTCACCTCAATAAGCCAAAACTTGCACTTACTCGATCTCGCGTACGCTTGATGATCTCTCAAGAATCAGAAACGATCCTCGGTGCGATACCATGCTCCCACTGAATCGAAGTAGATCAAAATGTCATCCACAAAGACTACGACAAACTGATCTAGATAGGGTTGGAATACCCTATGCATGAGGTCCATGAATACTGCTGGTACATTCGTCAATCCAAAGGGCATCACCGTAAACTCAAAGTGCCCATAACGTGTCCTGAACGCTTTCTTAGGGATATCCATCTCTCAACCTCGCCATGGTAACTAGTACGGTCTATCTGGAGTAGACTCGCGCCCTCTCATCGTATCAAACAAGTCATCAATCCTCTAAGGTACAGATTCTTAATCGTAACCCCCTGCTCAACTTTCCAAAGAGTCAATGCAATACCAAAGGGTCTTGTCCTTCTTCTTCGCAAATGTAACCGAAAGCGCCCCATGGTGAAGTGCTCGGGTCTAACGAACCCTCGTCTGGCAAGAGTTTCGTGAGCTAGACTCCTCGAAGTCTCGCACCCTAACTGTGCCATCCTATGCTGAGTCATAGAGATGGGCTAAGTCAGGTGTAACTCAATACCGAAGTCTACAACCTCCGCGAGGCAATCCCTGTGAGCTCATCCTAAAAACATCCTCATACTGCAAACTACTGAGGTAGATCTAAGTCCTGGGTCTCACCGTCTTCGTAAGGCTTGCTAGCCAACCCAACCTGCTCCCGACTCTGGACTGCATAATCGCCTCGGGGCAAAATATCATGCTTGTCCCCCTGAAATACAACACTAGTACTGTCCTGCGTGTAGGCGGTAACTCTCCTATGCTCACAATCGATAATGACTCTGTAAGCTATCAGTCAATCCATCCCAAGGATGACGTCGAACTCTGACATGTCCATGATCCTTAGGTCCACTATGAGTATAATCCTGGAGATCTCTAACTCGCAACCTCGACATATCATCCCTATTCTCGCCCTAACTTAACTCACATACAAAGCGCCCAGCATCCTGAACCTGCCCGCCATCACAACTGATGCAACGATAAATGAATGCGAAGCACCATAATCAAATAACACTCTTGCCCATAGGCGAGATAGCACGCATTCCGTATAACTAGCCGATCCGACTCACCGGTTGTGCATGGCGTCACACGCCCAACCCCGACGTCCCGCCTCGTGGCCTCGCTCTCCGCCTCGGCCCATAACCCGGCCTCTCTCTAGCTTACCCAGGTGCATCAGAGGTGCCGCGCAGCTCCCCGAGGATCGAAAGTGGCTCCTCCGGCCCGTACTGTGTCAGGAGGAATATAATGTATCCTGCGTCCTACCTGACCGGGACTATGCTGTCCCGAAACCCGATCCCCTCGTCTCTGGGACAATCCTCCTCACGCGGCCCGTGTCGCTGACAATGATAAGACACCACCGCCCCGCCCGACCGGCAACTCGATTCATCCGCCCGATGGCCGCGGCCTGGGAACCCGTGAACTAGAAGCCCTCTCGCTTTCCGAACTAGAAGAAGACTGACTCCTTCCTCTGCTACTAACACCCATCCCGAGTGCTCCGAGCATCCTCGATCTCTCTATATGGTCGTGGTCGCTCCAATCACGAGTCCATGTCCCCAGAGGCGAAGTCCTACAATTCTACCCCGAATGGACAAATTCAGCCCATTCTCGAATCTCCTAACCTTGGCTATGTCCGTAGCCACATAATCATCAGCAAAACGGGCTAACTCCGTGAATCTAGCCACGTACTCCATCACAGTCATCGTCCCCTGCTTCAGCTCTAGGAACTCCCGAGCCTTCGCGTGACGAGCAGTATCTGGAAAATACTTACCCATGAACAACTCCTGGAACTCTGCCCATGTCATTGCCTCTAGATCTCTAGAGGTCTTTGCCTAATTCCACCATACTTGGGCCTCACCCTCTAGCTGGAACGCAGTTTGGCCCACTGTCGTGGTCAAAGGTAACTTCCATAGCCTCTAACACCTTCTCGACCGTACAACTAAATGGTCTCACACTACCTGACCTCCCTTGTGAATTTCGGAGGATGATGCCCTAAACCTCCTGGAGGTTACTCGAACTCCTAGCCACCCGCGTATCGCTCAGGCAATAAAGAAGAGCCACACACCTATAGCCTCAACAAAGGCCCGTCTGTCAAATACTGCTGGTAGCTCGATCAGCACTCCTCTGACGACCCTAATGCCCTTTCGCCTCGACTCAGCCATCTACACGTGTCAAAATGGCAAGTTATTCAATGCAAGATTCTAAGGCATAAACACAACTTCGAGACACTATTCATATACGTAAAAATTTCATACATAATCTCTCAGATTCATAGGAAAATGCAAGACACAATTCCACATTAAATCATTTTAACAACAAAAAAATTATTTTATTTTGTCTCATTTTATTTTATTATTTTAAAAATTTAATGCACTTATTTATTTATTTATTTATTTTTGAAAATTTTGTGAACAAAGGCTCATGAATGTTGTCCCAAACAAGAACTCGTAAACAAAGCAGACCGAGTCAAAACCCGGGTTAGGTGCACCAGGCACACCCCGACCACCATACAAGACATCGCGCCGTGTCGCAGGCCTGGCCCAACCGTGTCGTAGGCTTGGCCCGGTCGTGTCAGCAGCCTAGGCGTCAGATCGCCGCTGGCCGCCCCTCGTGGCCTTATCACACTCCACGCTTTCGCCCGTATTGGCGACACAACCCGCCAGCCTGCCGCGCGCCCTGCCACGATACACCCATTCGTGATCGCAACACAAGCCCCTCGCAGCAGGCTCCCTACAAGCATCGCCGCTTGCCCTTGGCCTTGTCGTGGCCTCTCCTCACCATATCGTGGTCGTGCTCGTACGCATCGCAGCTTCCTGCAAGGCGCCAACCCAAACATGTCGTGGCCTCAGCCGCGCCCATGCCATCCTCCTAGTTTTCGTGTCACGACACAACCGTCAGATCAGGACCCAAAGGTGCTAAAAATGGGCAAGAGCCCAACGTTGTACCGTAACTTTTTTTTTTTTTTTTTTTTCACACTATTTTTTTTCCTCATTCCAGCTACTGGAAAACCACCCAAAAAAAATATTTATTTATTTTTGTTTTCATTTTCCAGTAAACCAAATAAATTTATTAAAATTTATTTTATTTTATTTTTCTCTTTCCGCCTTTACACAATCGTAAAACCTAGAAAATTTCTTCAACACACACACACACACACAGATATATATATATATATATATATATTCATTTTAATTTGACTATTTCGTCTAAAATTTCGAACACCTAAGGTTACATTTTCTCGACCCTAGTGTTCAACATTTTTCCTATGCTATTTATCAAGCATACAATTTCAATCACAATTCATACACAACAATTCATCACACATCAATCATCAAAGTGCACAAGGAATGTGTGATCTAACCCGTGCCTATCAAGTCCTAGGTATTCGTATACCTAAGCTCTGCACTCTAAGACCGTGGCTTAAGCCCAAGTCCCTCAAGCCCTAGGTATTCATTTACCTAAGCTCTACACCCACCGAACTCCCAAGGTAATCATTTACCTTACTCTCCGATACTAAGCCGTGGACGGCCCAAACCGGGCATCCGTTTGACAACCCGTCAACCTCATGAATACTCAGGATGTCGGTAACCCGACACCACTCATGAAAACTGGATTTAGCCCCTTTGTACCTGGGAGCTCTAATGAAGCGTACAAACCCGTCCCAACAAGTTTACAATAACCAATACGTGGTCCACATGCTAGTAAAATAATGGCCACTGGGCCCCCCGAGATCACACTCACAAAATATATATCCCAACCAAATATATTACATGGTTCAAGAGTTTTTACATTACTCTTAATTCAACATATATTAAAATTTACAATTCTAATACATGTTATACAAAATCAATACCCAAAGCCATGACCCGACTTTCTTCTATACGCGGCCTCTAGTGAGCGCCGTCCTCGTGCACACTCCCTGTACCTGAAATGGTGATCCCTCGACATGGTGAGCAAAGCCCAATAGAGATAATTTCCTACATGGGTTACTCCCCACCTAAGTGCACATGCATGGCAAACAATCACATTCAAGCAATTTCATGAACCTACTCGAATGTCTACATGACCAATCCCATGTCCCGAGTCCTCACCGACTCCCTCACATATGCCTAACCCGAATGCGAGTAAAAAATAATACGCTTTCAATAAAGCTTTTGTTCTTGAAAACTTACTACCGAAGTTTCGCAAAAATACTGGACTACCCTCCGAGGAATCGCCGATAACTTCCGAAATGGGCTACGGTCCTCATCTCGAGTGATTTGTCAGACGCCCTTTCCAAGGCAATCCTTCGAAAAATCTTCCTTGAAATTCCTTTCAAAAACGTTTTCGTTTTTCTTTCAATTTCATGTCATGCATTCACTCCTAATATTCTAGGGTGCCCTAGTGCATACGAAATGCATGATGCCAATTCCAACACATTCATACTAATATATTCACATGCATATATATTAACATAATTAAATCACATAAAACATGTTATGCAAATTCACAATCAATTACACCAAAATTAGCTCACATGGGCTAATTAACAAACACAAGCAATTCATTTTGAATCACTCAACCAAACACATTTTCATACCAAAATTTTGTGTCACTATTCACATACTATTCACGTGAACAGTGAAACTCTCCGGTGGCACTGTTCACGTCCACACAAATAGGAATTTTCTCCACTCGGTTCAAAGCTTTGAGTACTAATCTTAAAACAAGCCTTAGAACATTCCTAACTAATTTACATGGCTCTTAGACAAAGAATACCATAAGCCTGGAAAGATCCCTACCTCTTGAGTTTCTAACTCCACCTAAATCTGTGCCCACGCGTAGCCCTCGCCTATGTAGGAGCAACTTTACTCTGGCTCGTTCAGAACCGATTTCATCCGACATTTTGGGTCCCCAGAGAAAGTGCTATCTCTCTCTAAAAACCTCAAATTCCAACCCACTGCTTCACGTCCAGCACACTGCCGTTTTTGTGCTTCAAATTGGGGAAGAAAGCTATTCACCAATTTTGTCTTATTATCATTTACAATTCCTTTAATTCCCATCATGTCCGTTCTTCTAGATTTTTTACACTTGGCACTATCTAGGCCGTCCATTTCCAACCTCACTCTACTCATACAACATGTGTCACATGAGTACATATAGTAGGTGACTTTTGTCACATCACATGTCTCTCGAACCCGTTTTACGGCACCCGATACTCGGCCCGAAAATGTGAAATTCGACGTCTTTAATTCGACTTAAATTAATGGTAGCTAGATTTCGCGCAGACGATTCCAATGCTGAAACTGCCATCATCCAAGATCTAGAAAAAATTCAGATTTTTACCGAAATGACCATTTTACCCTTTTTCAAAAAATTGGAATTTTCTCGTGTCTTACATGCTGTGCTAGCAAATGTGATACAGATGAAGTCTGAACATCTGATCCATATGAAGGTGAAGTCTGAACGTCTAAACCACGGTGCTAGCACATGTGACGCAGATGAAGTCTGAACATTTGATCTATATGAAGATGAAGTTTGAACGCCTAATATGTAGAAGACGAAGTCTAAACGTCTAAACTGCGGTGCTAGAAAATGTGATCCAAATGAAGTTTGAACATCTGAAGTCTGAACGCCTCATATGCAAAAGACGAAGTTTGAACGTCTAAACTATGGTGCTAGCAACAGATGAAGTCTGAACATCTAATCCATATGAAGGCAAAGTCTGAATGCCTAATATGCAGAAAACGAAGCCTAAACATCTGAACTTAAGATAGTAGAGGCGAAGTTAAAGGGGTATGCCCTAGTATGACATCTAATAGAAACAGGATGAAGTCCAAAAATGTCATACCAATGACTCATATCCTCGATAAGAATTGTCTTGACAAACCAACCACCTCCAAATGATCCCGAAGATAAGGGATATGCCCCAGTGTGGCATCTATCAAAACATGATGAAATCCCAAAAATGTCATAACAAGACTCATCCTCTCGATAATGACTATATGCACAAACAAACAAATTCCTGATGGTCCTGGCGGATAAGGGATATGCCTAAGTATGATATGTATGTCATCCAATAAAGATGTGATGAAACCCTCAAATATCAAAATATGGCTCGACATCTCAGCAAGAGTCTGTCTACACAAACAAACAAATCCAAATGATCCCGAAATATAGGAGGTATGCCCCAGTATGGCATGTCGAGGAATCAGTCTAAATCCATGCATCCTGTGAAAGGCAACCTGAGTCATCGGGCAAGTAACTAGAAATGGATCCAAACACTAGTAAGGCATCTTATAGAAAAAGCCACATGATAATGTCCAGATATCGACCAAGTCTCAAATACCTATCCAAGTAGATGCTATCAAAGAAAACGTTAAATCTCATGGTCTCAAGGTGATCTTACGACACATATCATAATATAGGCTCAAGGTGATAAGATAAAATAAAATAAATGAAGAGAAACTAGGCTCAAATACCCAATGATCAACCCCATGCCCTCGTGTGTGGAATGCCACATGCATAAAAAGTCTCATGAGCCATGGACACAAGAACATTTAATGGAAGTGCTAATAATAATGATGTGATGCAAAAAGTGTAACATGTGGTGAGATAGGTAAGAGGAAAATGATGTAGAGTGAAACATCAAACTCGAAATCAATAAACATATGAGGGTGATAAATATAAAAATGAGAGGTATAAAGTCAAGAGGATAAATAACAGTAAGGAGAAAACTGACGATGATATGATGAATCTACCAAAATCACTGCATAGGGAAGACATGTCGTTGATAAATGGGATAATAAATATGACACTGACTCGGAGCCCTTAGGAGAGGATCAATCATCTCACATACCACTAATAAAATCTCAAAGTAAGCACATGATACCAAGGATGGAAATATCGGTTTTGACGGATATATCGGTACTTAGATTTTACGGATATATTGGAGATATATCGGTGAATATTTTTACATGAATATCAATATATTGAAAATTAACAAAATTATTTTGAAATTCAAGGAAATACTTTCCAAAAATGTAAAAATGACATTAATAATCAAATATATACAATGAAATTACATTACAATAAGCTTTTAAAATAAAAAATGAAGATCGATATGGCTCCATTGCAAAATTTGATAGAGGGATCCCATCTTGATAAAGACAATACTCATACCAAGACATGGTGTTCCAATAATATTGATTATAAGATCAAACATGTCATGCATAAATGTTTTGACTTGTATCCACAACTTTTCGATGAATAGGAAATTCAGGGTTCATCAACATGCTTCTTTCAAATATTAACTAACATTTATTAATCTATTATTAATGAAATGTTAATTTATTAATATATTATTACTAAATTAACTAATTAAAAATATGAAAGTATCATATAAACTATCACAAAGAAAAAAAAATGGAGTGAAACGAAGATTGGATATGGGTAGAGAGAATTTGTGATCAAATTGAATGATTTTAGAGGTATTTATATATTTTTTTGGGTCAAAATAGTCGTTGGATGATAAAAAAATCTTTGTAATTTAATTATAGCTGTTGGATTTGATTTTTGTACAAATCTAACTATTAGATCTTCTTCAAACTGTTGAAATCAATCTATAACCGTTGCATCAAGTCAGGATTTCAAATCTAAACGTTTTGATATATCGTCGATATATCCTCAATATATCCGATATATCTCCGATCTATCTCGATATATCTCCGATCTATCTCGATATATCTCTGATATTTTATTGAAAAATTAAACGAATGCGCGCGTGTGCCACATACCCTATATTTCCACGATATATTGGTCCAAAACCAATATATTGACGATATATCGTCGATATTACTGATTTTTTGCCGATTTTTCCCTCAAACGATTATCGATTGTCGATATCGTGTCGAACATTACCGATATCCGATATATCAACTGATATATCATATATTTTTAACCTTGCATGATACTAGGATCTCGGGAAGCTCACATACGAACTCCCACAAGTAATACATATCCTCAAAATAATGATCCTCATAAATCCATATATGTACTCAAGGAATACTGATACTTAATACATACACGTGCGCATTTATTTATATTATTATTATTTTTCTTTATTTATTTATTTATTTATTTTGCGCATAGACTAAATAAAACAATGAGAGACAAACCAAAATGGCAATAAACAAACATATCTCAGGAGACACTGAGAATGCAAATAAAGTAACTCCAATGAAATGACATAAGCCTCTAAAACTAAAGTCTTTGAATAAATGTCGATGGAATGAGTAGACGGATGACACGACAAGCCCCCATGTGCAGTAAAATGAATAGATCCCGCAATCTAAGTGGGAAAAGAATGAGATCAGATGAGAAGTCAAATAGAAAGAAGTGGTGAAAACATAGAAACTATGAAATTGAGTGAATACAATGAAGTGAATGTGGTAAGGCAGAGTATATGATATGTCAATGTGTTCATAACTCAGAAGATCCCTAAACTAAGGCATCCAGGAAGACCTATCAGTATCAAGAAAAAGGTAAGCAAGGCTATAAGAGAAAAATAGGCCAAAATGTGTGTGTGAGGCTCAATGGGTTAGCAAAGGTAAAACAATGTGAGTAACAAGTGATAAGGTATATGGCTAACCGAAATGATGACCATCCATCCTGCGACCTTGGTCTCAAACGTAAAACTTTTTCAATTGATCCTTGTTGGTTGAATCTGAGAATTGGTTTTCATCTAAGTCCATCAACCATGCAACTCCCTCTAGGGTAAACTCTCTAATAATGTAAGATCTGCTCTAGGTGGGTTTGAACTTCCCTAGGGTCACTACTCAATCCTCTGAGGACTTTCAAAACAAATCGCCTCATTGTAGTGGCCTAGCATGTGGCACCAGCAATATATAATGAACAATAAAGGAGAGGTCTAACATATCTTCACAAAATCATGCAAAAACATCCAGGTATAATTTGAGTAAGTGAAAGCGATCTATCTATCTCATATGAATGATACTAAACCAGAATTCGATCCCACTGAACCGATCTTTACGTACTAGAGTCGATTGTCTGGGATCATCATAAGCATGCAAAACTCTCTCATAAGTGATACTATTGTCATAGTCAGGTTGGTATCTCTTATCCAAATCCTGATCATCAAATATCAATATCATGGATATGGGTGAATGAGGTGCACATACATCAATATCATCTGATTGGTAGCTTCGATCAAAGATCGTCATATGTCGAAGAACAACCGGCTATCACATGCGTGTATCATCAATGGCAAAAACAAGTATTGTAATGGATGACGAGATCACCTCTGCGACCGAAGCTCTGGTAGGCGCATAAAGGATACGTCATCTAAGCGGGTAGTAAGTGGTAAGTATCGAGGAATCCTCTGAAAGCCTCATCCTGAATCTGGTCATGCGAGGCATGCTACCCATCTATCCTCCGACTAACTGCTTCGTCCTTATTCGTATGCCGAATTCTATTCCCAAGCATAGGAATTATAGTTGTCTAGCATTATAGTACTGTGGGAATCCACAGGTCATCTCCACAGGGAGTAGTTTGATTTAGTTGATCAGTAGGAGCTACTCTCCCAAAAAGTGTGATTTAAAAGAGAATTGTAGGGTTGTGTTGTTTGATTGAATGGTTGATTGGTTTGAATGTTTTAAAACAAAAAGACAATTGCTGGGATTTATAGGGTTCCACTCACTTTGATATGTAAGTCCACCTCTTATTTACAAACTCATCTAGGAACCATTGATAAATGGTCTTTGATGGAAGAATTTATCTTTAGATGCTCTTTGGAAAATAAGGATGATTGAATAATACCAAGCACTTGTTCCCAATTAATACGAACCCTTAGCTCGCATTCTTAATCAAGCACAACGTGTACCAAGGATATCTCGTTCACACGTTGTCAAGAATATGGCCAACTAAGGATTTACAAAATGTTTGCACAAGTGATTAGCATCACCTGATCCATTGAAGAGTTCAAAGAGGAATTGAGGACTATACCTTGATCGGTGAGTTTCCACTTGTAGAATCCGGCAATCAGTTTGAGCTCCATGAACTATAAGAACAATTATCATTGAAGAGAGTCTAATCATAAAACATGCTTTGAGAAAATCGGGGTCGGTTGCAAAACCTAAGAATGAAAGAATGTGAAATACTATGATTGAAATGAAATAATTGTTCTATTTGAAAGATTACATATGCCCAGTTAGCCAAAAGAAAAAGAGTCTTCAATCTGGATCTATAAAACTCAACTCAAAACAATGGAAGGGAACTCCTCTCTTATGAAAACCTAACCCTAGAAGTCAAAAACTCTCGTTTCTCCTTGTGTCCTATTGCTTTTATACTCCTTTCCAATGTCATCTCGTGTTCAAAGATGATTCACAAGTATGCCCCTGCGTTCGGATCACGTTTCTGCTCAATTCCCGTACTTCTCATACATGTGTACGGTGCATTAATGGTGTACAGTACACTTTCTTCTTGCCAATTTCATAACCGGTGTCTGGTACACTTTTAGCAAAGGTGTAGGTACACTTAATTAGTGTACCGGTACTTAATTGATGTACGGTGCCTCGCAGTGCTTTTCTAGCATTGCTGGAGTTCACGAAACTTCATCAATTGTTTCCTCATCCTCCATGATTCATTGGCACCGAGTCATAACTCTTTGTGTACTTATGCCTTAGACTGAAAAAACTGCCTGGTCTAAACAAAAGCAATTAAAAGTACTATCCTTATACCAAATGTGGGTAAAGTGTGACTTACTTATGTGCTAGTTAGTTATAATTACTGCTCAATTGTGTATTTCATCACACCCCAACCTGCATCTTGCTAGTCCCTAGCAAGATTTAGACTAGAACTAATCACTGGTTATGAATTCCAACAAAACCGATGCAGTTAAACTAAGATTCGAAATAGCAAATATGGAATATAATACTTCACCTACTTTAGTAAGCTTTGATGCGACTCGTTTTAACCACCACTAGTCTTACACAATGAACGGCCTATGGTAGCACAAAATCGGCTATTCACGTGGAGGGTTTATGGAATTAGAGAACGTAAAGCGAAGCCATGCGAACATTGAGCTATGCGATCGTTATAAAGGGAAGCAATAATTCAACATGAACACATAACTACTATGCATAATGTCGGAAGAAGCGTCAAACATATTTGGAATCAAAAGGTCTTAAGGTTTGCTAGCGACCATGAAATTTGGGCCGAAAAAGGCTAAATGATCAAAATGGGTGTTGGCATAACATGGATGAAGTGCACTGCCCGATTGCGGCACCACCCTAGTGCAGCACAGAAACAGCTTCATCGTCATCCTCATCCTCAACGAGGAAAGGCGCCCTCATGACACAATCGCCAATTCCTCTGAATCTCCCTCCAGGTCTGGGGAAGTGGCATCCGCCATTGCAGGCTCTCCTTGGAAAATATGACTCTCAAGCCTCGAGAGACGTCGGTCAAGCTGCTTCTGCTTCCCCAGAATGCACTTGAACCACCCCTTTATTCGCCGCTCCATCCTCTTCAACGGGGATGTGCTCAATAGTCTTTGAAATTTGTGGATGAAGTGATCGGGAGGAGGCATAAAAGTGAGAAAGGCGGGAAGCAGTAGATGCGGCCTCGGCTCTTGGTCTCGGTTTTATTTGTGATAGGCCCCAACCTAAGCAGCACCCTCTTTTCCTTTGCTGCTCCTCTCATTCCTGCAGCTTCCACAATACTAGTCACAAGCGAAGGAAATGGAATATGTCTGCTTTCATGCGAGAATTGCGAAAAATCCCTCATCACACACCATATGACTAATGCATAATCGATGAGTTTCCCGGTCATGACTTCATACAAAAACTGGATTTGTTCTCGGCTGGGAGATTTTTCATTGCCCTTAAGCCCAATTCGGTCATGAATAATCTTATTCATCAAAGCATATTAAACAGCTTCCACAGTGCGAATTCTTTTTCTTAGACCATTCATGGAGTGCGGGTGAATACACATAGCCTCAGTGAACAACTGGGCATCAAAGTCAGTGGTAATACAAAATGGGTATGGTCGGTCCCGAAAACCTCCCGGGGCGACATATTATGAGAATCGCTATCGAATCGGGGTGATCCAGTACCTTACCCATTGCGGAAGTCTACAATACGGTCCCGACGCTGATTTTCCTTCCAGTTATTTAGAGCTCGTTTGAGACCTGGATGAGTGTATCATGGGCCTGATTTTGCAGAGTCACCATTGCATTGTGGATAATTCCTTGATGGGGTGAGAGTACAAAAATGTCTCAACTTCACGCCTCTCGCGGTGAAATCCTATTCTGATGAGTTAGGCCCGTTTCGTGCCTTGACTCAAAATCCTCGTGAGCATAAGCTGATCTCGCCGTCGCCAGCGGCTCGACCGTCCTCACTCTCACGAAGACTCATCACCTTGCCCTTGCCCTTTTTCAGGCTGCGAGGCATGGGTTTCCCTTTTCTTGGCCTCCATAGAGACGGGCGCTTTTCCTTTCCGATGTTCTTGGAGTAGTGCCATGGAGATGACAAGGGTGGCAATAATGGCCCGAGATGGCGGATATATATAATAAAATCCGAGAACCATTCCCCGAAGAAATCTTTGGGTGACATCGGATAACATTTTTCACCCGTGCGTCGCAGGGACTCCCATTACCGGTACGAACAACACCACCCCAAATCAGCCAGCAGTCCATGTATAATAATAGGGAAGCCTGAAAATGCTAATGAGGATACGTAGGAGGCTTACCACGTGCGTACGATGGTAGAACAAACCAGACTGGGCGATGGAAACCTAAGCGGAGAGCGGACAAACTGATTTGCTTTGTGTGAGAGGGCAAAGAGTTAGGAGCTTGGCTTTGGAGAGAGTGGGAGTGTGAAGAATACCAAAAACCCTGAAATTTGGGGTTTAAAGGTCTCATTGCCCAAAACGATAAGTTTTGACACATTTAATAGTGTGCGGGTGCATACCTCTTTATCCACTTTCAGTGGGTGTACGGTACACTTTAATGATGTCTGGTACCGCCTATACTTATCATTTTGAATAAGTTGTCAGGTACACTTTGATGGTGTCTGCAGTACATAATTCCAATTATTCTTTTTCTTTTTTTCTTCTTTTTATTTTTATTTTTTTTATTTTTATTTATTTGGAACAGTGGTGCTGATGTAGGAATTTGTGCTTGTCAAGCTACCTTCCATTACAGGTTTCATTCGTGCTCGACTTTTCTTTGTTCATATTCACCTTGTTGTATTCATAAATTGGTCACTGTACTTCCTTCTTTGGATACTTTCAATCTTTCCATGGAATTCCGCTTTGCTATTCCAATGATCGAGTTCTAGAGTTCGAACTAGCAGCAACAAAGCTCAAAATGGTTTGCAAGGGTGAGGCAGTACGGGTTGCGGGTATATATAGAAATAATGGCCTCACAATCATTTCCGAGTTATGCAAGATGTTCCATAAAGACTATGATGCATGAAGTTAACATGACATGCCAAATTTATGCATAAATGGGAGCAAAAGCAGGGAGAATCGAAAAAAATGACGTGGTGTCTGTGGTTTGTGTGAGCAAAAGGGCATAATGCAAAAAGGGAACATGTAACAGAAGCTCATAAGGGTTTATGTGTATGCTCGTTAAGGTGTACATGCAATAAGATGATGTGGAGTGTGGATGAAATCATGTAGGTATGTACATTGCAGGTCAAGCATTATATTCGAAAGAGCTATAATTTTAAAAAATTGGATCATACACTAAACATGTAACAAGCGCATAGGTAGATTGAACCAGTGTGCTACCCCATGACGAGAAATAGACATTGCCCTTAATGCATAGACTAAGGGTACCCCTACAACAGAATTGGAGGTAGCATAGAAACAAGGGCCCCAAGTTTTGTTTGTTTGTTTTTTTTTTTTATATTATATTGAAAAGCAAATGGAAATAGAAAGCAAAAACGAAAATAAAACCAAATCAAAACTATACTATAGTGAAACGAGGATTACTTGGGAAGGAGAGTCTTGGTAGAGCGGGTCTACCAAATCCTCACTATGGTCTTGAGGATTGAAATGCTCGAGGAAGGGTTTGAGACGTTGGCCATTCACTTTGAAGGATTTTCCAGTGTCCGGATTTTCAATCTCCACGGCTCCGTATGGATAAAGCTACGCTGCGATGAATGGGCGGTCAAGCAGGCGAAGTTTCCACGGAAATAAGTGCAAGCTGGGGTACATGCGAGTAGTACTTTACGGATTTGGGTTCAGGCGTTTTCCTGCCAATAGATTTATCATGGAAAGACGGCTAGCTCTTTGTAAATTCACGGAGCTTTTATACGACTCTCGCGCAACTCATCGAAGCTCGTTTCGGCACCTTGGCCCATTTTACGCAGGTTAAATCAGAATTAAACGCTCTAATAGCCCAATAAGCTCTATGTTCCATTTCGACTGGGAGATGACAAGCCTTTCCATAAACAAGCCTATAGGGAGACATACCAAGAATGGTTTTAAAAGCGGTACGATAGGCCCAAAGAGCGTCGTGAGTCGAAGAGACCAGTCTTTGCGATTTGGAGCAACCGTTTTTTCCAAAATATGTTTATCTCCTATTAGCTGGATTCGGCAGTTGATCGTGTATGCTATGAAACTTTATGGGACTCCATATTTTTTTGCAGTGCAAAGATTGGTTGCAAAAGTGGAGTCTACCATCACTAATAATTGCACGGGGTGTTCCAAAACGAGAAAAAATGTGTTCCTTTATAAATTTCAAAACAACCTTGTGATCATTGGTTCTCGTCAGAATCGCATCAACCCACTTAGAAACATAATCAGCAGATAATAATATGTAAAGATACCCGAAGGGAAAATGTAAGTCTATACCCCATGGTAAAGATTTTCAATAATTAGAATTGGGGTAAGAGGCATCATGTTTCGTTTCAATGATCCCTCCTAGTTTTGGCGTGAGCACAAGTTTTGCGAAATGTAAAACAATCTTTTAAATGGGTGGGCGATGAGCCCGAAACTGCGAAATCTTGTCTGCTTAGTTTTAAAAGCGGAAAAATGCCCTCCACGAAGCTTCGGAATGGCAAAAGCTAGGATCTTGGGTTTATCATCATTAGGTACACATCTTCTCATTATTTGATACAGACGGGTATTTAAATATAGATATGGATCATCAAAATAATACTTCTTAATATCTGTCAAAAATTTCTAACTACATTGGGATATTTATTGTGTTGGAATTTGACGTTGACTAGGTAATTCACAATGTCAGCATACCATGGGCAATGAACAAGAGCAAAGAGTTGCTCATCAGGAAAACTATCGCCTAAGGGTATGCCATGAGAAGTTGATTCTGGAACTAATCGAGATAAATGGTCAACGACCACATTTTCGACCACCTTTTTATCTTTAATGGTCAGATTGAATTCTTGGCATAGGAGGATCCACCTAGTTAACCGAGGCTTTGTATCCTGCTTAGGAAGCGGAATTGCCCGAGAGCTGCGTGATCTGTGAAGATGGATTTACGGGGAGAGCTCTGATGTCGACCTAAATTTTTCTAGGGCAAAGGCAATGACTAGAAACTCTTTTACGTGGTTGTATGGTTTGGCACAGGCGAATCTAGTGTCTTCTTTGGCGTAATAAATCCACGAAAGCCTTTTTGTCTTCCACTTTGTCTCTTTAACATTCCTATAAATGTAATCCTGGCGTCACACTTAGTCCGAATGGAATGTCCCCGATTAGGAGACCGCATGATGGGAGGTGACACTAACATGTTTTGGAGTTTAGTAAAAGCTGATGTCACAATCTTGTGACCATGTGAAAAGGGACATCTTTTTGCAAGGGTACACAGGGAATGAGCTATAGCACTAAAATATTTTATAAACCTTCGATAGAAACCGGCCTTGACCCAAGAATGACCTTATGTCTCTAACACATGGGTGGGTAAGTTGGAAATATTTCGACTTTGGCCTTATCCCACTTCAATTCCATCTTTTGATACTATATGGCCTAAGATCCACTTATGTTACCATGAAATGACATTTTCCCAATTTAACACAAGATTTTCTCTTGTACCTTTCCAAAACCTTCATTAAATTCTCGAAACGGTCGCCAAATGAGTCACCGCGAGAAATGTCCATTTAATTTCAATATGATTTACATCATGTCGCTAAGATTCCCCCATCATGCCTTAGTTGAAAAGTTCAGTGCATTGCATAAATCAAGGGCATTTTCCTAAGGCAAGGTACCAGGACACGTGAATGTAGTTTTTCTTGATCTTCAAGCCTATCTCAATTTGATTGTACCTGAGTACCCATCAAGAAAACAATAAAATTCATGCCCGCCACTCTCTCTAACATTTGATTAACCAGTGGAGGGAAAGTGGTCCCTTCCTAATCCTGACATTTAGCTTCCTATAATCTATGCACACCTCCAGCACAGAGTGACCACGGGGTAGGAGATGAGCTCATTATTTGTTGCGACCTCTTGTGACTCAGATTTCTTAGGAACTACTGTGTTGAGCCTTATACTATCGCAATAGGGTAAATAACCACCATCGAGTTTTAAAACTTCCTTCTTTACCACTTCTTTCATTATTCAGTTCCAATCGTCTCTGTGGTTGCCTAGAAGGTTTAACATCCTCCTCTAAGTGAATTCCGTGTGTGCAGATCAAGGGACTAATTCCCTTAATATCTGCAATTGTCCAACCTAGAGCAGTTCTGTGGGTTTTCAATATCTCCAAAAGTAGATTTTCTTGATTCAATTCTAGGGAGGAAGATATGATTATCAGAAAAGTTTCCTCTTCTCCTAAGAAGGCATATTTGAGGTGTGATGGTAAGGGTTTTTGGCTCGAGCTTAGGTGGCCTCCTCGAAGGTAGTGCCTTGTCTAATTTGGTGGCAATGGTTCCAATTTAGGTGCCCACCCATTGCTTCTAGCCACTTAATTGTAATTATAGAGTGTAGAAACTCCGACTCCAGTGTGGTCACTACCTCATCCCAACTCGGGCTGACCAAACATGACTTAAGAGGGTCATCATGTGAGCCGGTGTGTGTACCTTTGCCACAGAATCAACCATGACTTCCACACATATCTTCTTCATCCCAGATTTCCTTGATAACATTAGAAAATGTGATTAACAGTCATATTACCCAAGCAGTGTTGTCATCAGACCTCCTCTACAATGTATAATGACATTGCTTGATTTGCGAAATGGTCTACCAAAATTCTTGGGGCTGAGTTCATGGATCACCACCGGTTGAGTGTCAAGCACAACAAAATCCACGGGGAAGTAAATTGTCCACAGCCTTAATGCATCCTTCACTATCCCCCAGGAATTTTTACCTTCACGGTCATTCGTTGAGGGTGATATTAGTTGAGAAACTCTAATTCTCTAACCCCGGGTCCACATATCTTGAATAGGGCAACAAATTAACTTGCCCCTAAGTCCACTAAAGCATGTCCCTGACTGAATTTCCTACTACTATAGAAATAGTAGGACTTCACGAGTCTTTGTATTTTTAGGCAAGTTGTTTCGAATTAACGTAAATTAGATTGCTCAGTCATGAAGGCTCCTTGTTGACACCTAATTTCCTTTTACCGTGCACAATCCTTTAGAAATTTAGCATATGATGGAATTTGTAATGGCATCTAACAAGGGGATGCTCGATTTTACTTGTTTGAATAACTCACTAGATTTGGAATGGTTATTCACTTTCTTTGGTGCTCGGCTATGAGGGTGTATTGAGGTACAGGGGATAAGGTAGACTCATCTTTCTCACGATTCACCCTCAGTATATTGTGTAGGGACATAGGCTTGTCGATACCTCATTCTCTGCGACCAATTCACTTTGAGATTCTTGTAATGGTTCTTTAGTTAGAATGGTTTGTCGACGCTACCTTACCACTTCGAAGAGTAGTGACAGCCTTACAATGTTCAAAAGTACCCTCACTTGAACCTAAACTTCCCACACTGTTTTGACCTTGTGGATTTTGGATGGGTTGAGATGGAAGTTTCCCTTTCTCTTGTTGAAGGTTACCTATAGACGAGGTTAACTTGGTTATCTGGGATCTCACATCATTCGACGATTCGAGATTACGTGTTTGTGGATTCTTGGGTTTGTATGGTATTGTAACTATATCCTCCAGGACTTCTCTTATGTGGAGGTTGATATGGTGTGAGTGATGGAGTCCCTTGACTCGATGGAATTTGGGGAAACCTCTATTAAACTTCTGAGGAATTTTAGAGAGTTACGAAACCCTTAGGGCTATAGTTTAAGACATGGACAGATGGGTTGTGGATGACATGGTTTGTGTGAGGACCTTGGTTGTTTAGCCAGTTATTTGGCCCTCCTTCATTTCTCCAACTAAAATTAGGGTGCTTACCCCATCCAGGATTATATGTTTCAGAGTATGGAGAGTTGAAAGGTTTCCTTTGGTAATTAAGGGCATTGGCTTGCTCTATTTGAATTGCACCTTTTACTTGAGGAAGGTTTGGGCACTTGATGGTTAAGTGCGTAGGATCATCGCATATAATGTGGCTCCTCCGCTCTTGGGTCAGTCAGTGCAAGAAGGTATTTGAGGCACATAGTTACCTCATATTGCCTTTTTCATCTCTATGGCCTCAATTTCCTTGTTAAATTGGCGAATTTTGCTGCAACTCCATCATTTTCTCTTAGGTGATGGATTCAGCCCATTGATGTGTTATGCACTTTAGCGAGTGTCTATGGAAATTATTGATACTCCCCAGAGTTCGGCATTCTGCTATAGTGTCAAAAAGTTGGATTGCTTCCTAGCACTCTTTCACTTAGAATTCTCACCTTTTATCATCACGGATGTCTTTGTTTATTATTCAAGGATAATCCTTGATGAAAGTGCATACGTATTTGTCACATCAATCCATGGTGAGGGATAGCATGGAGAAAGGTCCTTGTATCTTTCCATCTGCGTAGGCTCACCAGGCCTTCCCGGTAAAATTACGAGATTGCTCGCATGAGAGCATTAGTGCGTGCGGGAGGAAAATTTGTTAAGAATTCATTCCATGTTTTCCAATGTAAAGATTGGATTAGGTCTGAGGAATGAAACGAATTGCAGCCTTCTCCTTTAAAGCAAAGGAAATAAGACGAAGCAGTTAGCATGTGGAGAGGTGAACCGGTGGAAGGAATCTGCTGAGACATCCTCAAAGTCCCTCATGAATGAGTAAGGGTTCTCAGATTCGAACCCTTGGTACACGGGTAGAAGACGGATCATTTCCGACTTCATTAGAAATTGATTGGCCTCTTCAGGAAGGCGAATACAAGAATTGGTTGTGGTTCTTTGAGGTTGTAGAATTTCTCGAAGGGTTCTTTCGTTAGGTAAAGACGGGGTGGACTCTATATTGATTGCAACAGAGTTACCATTTCCACCTCCTAGCACTGGGGTTACTGGTAGTGTAACATCACCTCCATGTTGTGGAGGTTCATGGATTCCTTGTGGGTTAACAGGAATCCCTGGGGTATGTTCATTAAATACATGTTGCTGATTCCCAGGATGATCCATTTGTGGTAAACTATTATCTTGATACACTTGGCTTATTATGGATTCTCGAGTTTCTGAATACAATTCTTACTAGTCGGTGTTGCTCGTTGCAGGCCCAAACCGACATGCACTAGGTCCACTGCAGTAATGAGGAAACTTGCTGAGATTTTCACAAAAACAAATCAAAAGAAAAATGGAGCGTCTTAGGATTTGCAATGCAATTTGCAAAATTTACCCTCTAGCTCTCTTGGATCAAGGCTGGATTAGTCGCCACTCCCCCGACAACGGCGCCAAAATGTAGTCATATTCATATGCGAGATTCTATTCCCAATGTAGGAATTATAGTTGTCTAGCATTGTAGTGCTATAGAATCCACGAAGGTCATCTCACGGGGGTGAGTGCGATTTGGATTGATCGATGGGAGCTACTCTCCCAAAAGTGTGATTTAAAAAGAGAATTGTAGGGTTGTGTTGTTTGATTGAATGGTTGATTGGTTTGAATGTTTAAAAGCAGAAGAAACCCGGATTCTTTAAGGATTTTTAAGTTCCACTCACTTGATCATGTAAGTCCCACCTCTTATTTTACAAAACTCATCTAGGAACCATTGATAAATGGTCTTTGATGGAGAAATTTATCTTTGAATGCTCTTTGGAAAATAAGGATGATTGAATGTACAAGCACTTGTTCCCGATTATCACAGACCCTTAGCTCGCATTCTTAATCAAGCACAACGTGTACCAAGGATATCTCGTTCACACGTTGTCAAGAATATGGCCAACTAAGGATTTACAAAATGTTTGCACAAGTGATTAGCATCACACAATCCATTGAAGTTCAAAAGAGGAATTGAGGGACTATACCTTGATCAGGGTGAGTTTCCACCGTAGAATCCCAGCATTAAGGGTTTAGAACTCCATGGAACTTATAAGAACAATTATCATTGAAGAGAGTCTAATCATAAAAACAATACTTTGAGAAAATCAGAATTCAGTTGCAAAACCTAAGAATGAAGAATGTGAAATACTATGATTGAAACCGAAATAATTATTCCTGCTGAAAGATTACATATGCTTGAATTCAAAAGCACTTGAAGAAAAAGAGTCTTCAATGCGGATCTATAAGATTAACTCAAAACAATGGAAGGGAACTCCTCTCTTATGAAAACCTAACCCTAGAAGTCAAAAACTCTCGTTTCTCCTTGTGTCCTATTGCTTTTATACTCCTTTCCAATGTCATCTCGTGTTCAAAGATGATTCCGCAAGTAGCGCCCTGCGTTGGATCACGTTTACCCTTTCGATTCTATTACTTCTCATACATGTACGGCACATTAATGATGTCTGGAGTACTTCGCTCTTGCCAATTTCACCTTTCGGGTGTACCGGTACACTTTTTTAGCAAGGTGTACCGGTACACTTAATTGATGCACCGGTACACTTTGCTCACTGGTTCTTTTCTAGCATTGCTGGAGTTCCTGAAACTTCATCAATTGTTTTCTCACATCTTCCATGATTCATATTTGCTTCCCGGTCATAACTCTTTGTGTACTTATGCCTTAGACCTGAAAAACTGCCTGATACGAAAACACAAGCAATTAAAGTACCTATCCTCATGCCAAATGGGTAAGTGTAATGCTGAAACGAAAGATTGAACTCCTCAACATCAATATGTCGACCACCTCAGGAATGCTCCCAAACATACATATAACCCATCGTTGGATTACTCCTAATCATTAGCTCGGTCGAAGATCAAACAATGAGCAGTAAGTCTCCAATCAAACATCAAACACAACAACAAAGGGACAAGTAGGCCAGGACTGGAGTTAGATAAGAATAATGTGTACCAGATGTTGTATCAGATCAGGTAAGAGAGGGGTAGTCATACAACAAGCAGTCATGCAAAACACAAGTATTTATACACAATCATTATATCAAAATGCAAAAAATATACAATAAGAATACATCATGATGAAGCATATTAATTAATAAATAAAAAAAACACAAACAAACACTCAATGTGTTATTAGCACAAAGAGTAGATATCAATTAATCAATCAATTGCCATATTTTCCTCAAATTATATTCAAGCTTGACCCACTAAAATCCTCAGTGGAGTCATCATTTTGTAGACCCTCATTTTTCACGTGTGTCCTTACTCGATGGTGAGACTTGCTTTTTTTTTTTTTTTTTTTTTAAATTTCTTTGAAAAAACAATTTTTTAAAAATGGTTTTTGGGAGTCGCCACTTATTTTAGTTTTTATTTTTTTTAAGGGAAAACAAAATAAGAAATAAAAACTCTAGTGTGACTCCTTATTTAAGAAAAAACGTGTGCACAAAAAATCGAGTCCGAATTCAGAGGTCATGTTATCTATCAGGAAGGTACAATAGTGAGTTGTAGCATCCCTCTAAGCCGGTATAAAAATGATCTCTACCAAACAAGTTTAGAGAACTGTGACAATCAATCAATTAATTATAGATGCCAACAAATCATGTAGATGGTAAATAAAGAGCAAAATTAAAAGGATACAAGAGATGTCGGGCCCCACCCAAGCCCATTTATATGTTACACCAATTAACTCCACAAGATTTCATTTTATAGGAACTATAGAATTAATCGTGTGTTTGGAATTTTTTGAAAATTGATTTGAAATTGAGGTTTTGAAAATTAAAAGTTTGAAAATTTGAAAATTAAGAATTTTTTAAATGAATTTGAAGTTTGAGAATTTTGAATTGGGATTTTTGAAATTGAATTTTTAAATCAAGAACTTGAATTATATAAATTTGAGATTTGGAATTTAGAAATTTAAAATTAGAAATTGAGATATTTGAATTTTTAAATTATGAAAACTTTGAATTTTGGGATTAGGGAGAATTGTAAATTTGAAATTTGAAACTTTAAAATTTGAAATTGGAAATTATGAGACTTCAAATTTTTAGATTATGGCATGATGGGGTTTGAAAAATAGGCGCGCAGGCCCACTCGCCAGGCCCAAAGAAGAGGCAAGCCCAATGAAACACCCAAGCCCCTGGCGCTAGCCCAAAACGAAAGCTGATCCGCTGTGAGCGTAACATGGGTAATTAGGAAGGCCCACATTACATGCGTCGGACTAAATCTAAGCCAATAAAAAGAAGTAGGATAATCCCCAATAACATCTTATCCTGTAAATCCAACTATATCTCACTAACAAGAAAAATAGAATAATTCACGATAAACAGTTTATCCTGCAGATCAAACCGGATCTCACCAATAAGGGAGAAGGATAATTCTGTCATTGCTCAACCCGATATCCCGCATTAAATCCGATATCAATAAGATAGAAAATATCCCTTCAATGGGAAGAATCATATTACCATCAATTAGGGAAAACATACGCTATATATATCAAGCCACCCCCTCGGTGAAAGGTACGCAAAATCATACACCCTACGCGAATTTGTCTTTTCTCCCAGACGAGGCCCGGCTTGCATCAGGCGGCTACGAGCAAAGCCCTTGCCAACCCTTTTTCTTTCTTGCCTTTGCAGAGGAGTGCAGCGCCAGAGCCAGTGGACCAGCCCAACAGCAGCCCTAGTTCCGGCCCAACGACCCCAACACGCTCCAGCCCAGTCTGGTTGAAAAAAGCATCATCAGTTGGCGCCGTCTGTGGGAACGACAGTTCCTTTACAAATAAAGCTTATCTCTCAGTTACTGATGGTATCAACGGAACTAGCGGGAGCAACGCCAATTCAGCAAGGATCTTACGAGGACGAAGCCCGGGCGATGTAGTCGACAAACCTCCGCGCATTAGAAACAATCTGAAGCTAACACGGAAGTGGAGGCACTCATACCTCACCAATAGCACGCTGATAGGAGAGTTAGAGCAACTCACCAGGCAGATGCAACGCCCACGGGAGGCACGACAAACTCAGGAAGGCCATAACATCACCCCTCATGAAGGGCAACATAATCTCGGCACTCCCACAGGGTGCTAAAACGAGACGGGTGGAACGAGGCCAAGGGGCATGGACCGCTAACCTGGAGGGAGACGCGAAGCGGCACTCGGGGCACGTCGGGAGCAGGAACTGGCCCCCTCGGCCAAGGGGTGGGAGCAATCATGGGAACAGAGGTTCAAGGGCCTCCAGCAATGTAACACCCTAAAATATACCCTAGCAGTTTTCAACATGTTTAGGGTATTTTGTAAGCATAATTTGAATGTTTCGTGAGTTAAATGCGAAACATGGAAACGAGAGACCCGGAAATTTACAAGACTTAAGGACAAAATTGTAATTTATCCAAAAAGGGGCTTAAAAGTCATAGTTGATAAGAATAGAGGCCAAAACAACATAATGGGAAATTGAAAGCCAAATAGTCAAGAGTTGGAGGACTATAAGGCAATTAATGAAAACTTTAAGTATAAATAGAGATGGAGACCAAAAATAACCCATTTTTTTGTCTCCAAACAAGAGGATCAGACGGGAAGAAGAGGAAGAGGAAGGAGAAACCAAGCCAACGTATGGATTCTCTGACTTTTGTATTGAAACTAAGAGTTTTTGTATGGATTCTTGTATACATTTCTTGGGTATGATTGTTAGGGTTTACCTTGAAGAGTAAATTGGTTCCCTTTTCTAGGGTTTTGTTAGGAACATTTACATCTAACTCTAGAATTAAGGAAGTTTGGTTCTGAAAATCCCTAGTTGATCATAATTAAATATGGAATCCTTCACAATTCCAAAGTTTTTGTAGAATTGGGTGAATCTTTTGATTCCTTGTCTAATTAAAAGTATTGGGGGGAGTTGTTTGGAGGGATTTCATGTTAGTTTTTGATGAAGGATGTAATAGGAGTGATCTATGGAAGAAATTTGCATGAAAAATGGGAGAAAGTACGATGCAGGCATTTTTCGGTGACATGTACCGGTACATGTTAGGTTCTGGTCATTTTGGGCCAACATGTACCGGTACAGGTCAGGGGTGTACCGGTACATGTGATGCTCTGTTTCCTATTTCGACCAGTTTTCGTATTTTAGCCATAACTTTCTCATTTCTTATCCGATTTGAGTGATTCAAGTGGCTAATTAAAATAGATTTCAAGAAAAACCAAACATATAGAAATAGGTATCATCAAATTCTGATTCTAAGTGGCCCACAAATTCACTCAAAGTGGGGCCATATTCCAACCAAATTCTGCTTCAGTTTTGCTCATAGAGTAGTCCGGATTGTTTCGGACGTATCTTGAGTTTCGGTGCTCCGATTTGGGTGATTCCAATTGGAGAACCTTTGCACATGAATTTAAGGGAGTACAAAGAACCAGTGTCAAATATGGAGTCAAGGCATTGGAAAATGAGTATTTCAAATTGTCCCTCGGGTAAAATCGATAAATTGACTAGTTGGCATAAAAATGCCATAACTTTAGTTTGGATGATCCAATTGGAATGATTCCAATTTCTAAGTAAAATAGATTCATAGAGGGACTAGAATATATGAATGATGTGTGAATACATAGCATTATACTATGCAAGTATGTGAAATTCCATATGTAATGATAACATGAAAAATATATGAAATGCAAAATATATAGCTGTGTTCATGAAACATAAATATGTTATGAAATATAATGGCTGAAAGCGTGACCATGAGCGTGAAATACAATATACCATAAACTTCATAATCTGCTTTAAATGCCTCTATTATAAGATAGTAAGTTACTGAACTCATATAATTATAGGACTGTCTAAGACCAGTTATTGAATGACATGCTTTTTATGTGGCATGCACGTTTAATGCCGGTACTCTCTAATTAGTCACGTGGCACTCTCTGACGTGTTTCGGCACATTAGTACTTCGGTACTCTCTGTTTAGTACTTCGGTACTCTCTGATTAGTACTTCCGTACTCACGATTATCTGCGGCACTCTCATGTTTGGCACATTAGTACTTCGGTACTCTCACGATTAGTGCGTGGCACTCGGCGTGTTTCGGCACATTAGTACTTCGGTACTCTCTGATTAGTACTTCGGTACTCTCTGATTAGTGCGACGGCACTCTCTGTCAGTGCTTCGGCACTCCTGCATGGTGCTACGGCACTTCAATACTGTAAAGTATCTTCGGATACTCATTGTGATGTGTCTTACTCATTTATTATTACTGGTCTAGGTATTTCTCTAGTTATATGAAAATAACCTGAATGATGAATAAGAATAAATGAATGTGTATCGTTCTGATCTGTAATACCTGTGGGTATCTCTGAATAAGGATAAGTTCTGTAACTCCTACGAGAGTCCTGAATAAAAATAAGTCTGTTATAAGTATAAGTTCTGAATAAGGATAAAGTTCTGTAACTCCTACGGGAGTCCCGAATAAACATAAGTCTATTATAAGTACAAGTTCTGAAAGACATATAACAGTATGACTACCTAGGACCAAAGAATGAATGAGTGGACGTTCTGATTAGTACTTCGGTACTTCTGATTAGTGCTACGGCACTCTGTTCAGTACTTCGGTACTCCTGGCACAGGCTACGACACCTCGATCTTGCACATTGTACCTTTAGATTTACTTATTGTACTGCGTCCTACTCATTTCTTATAATTGGTCTAGGTAGTTAGACAGACATATGATAAGACACTGAATAGAGAATAAGAGTAAAGATCTAAATGTACCTCTGTATCTGTTCTATAGTACCTACGGGTACTCCTGTATCTAATTAATCTCTGTAGTACCCACGGGTACTCTCGTATCAGTAAAATAAGTATAAGTTCTGTAGTACCCACGGGTACTCTCGTATCTGTAAAATAAGTATAAGTCCTATAATATAAGTATTAGTCCAGTGGTACCTACGGGTACTTCCGTATAATGAATCTGTGTAGTACCTACGTGTACTTTTGTATAAGAATAAGCTCTGTAACACAAGTATAAGATCCGAAGTACAAGATTATGCTCCGTAATACAAGTATAAGATCCGAAATACCAGAATAAGCTCCGTAATATAAGTATAAGATCTGAAATATATGTATAAGTTTTGTAAAACAAGTATAAGATCCGTAAGACAAGTATATGCTCTGTAAGACCAGTATAAGATCTGAAATACATGTATAAGTTCAGTAATACAAGTATAAGTTCCGTAAGACCAGGATATACTTCGTAGTACAAGTATAAGATACGAAGTACCAGTATAAGTTTTGTAGTATACGGGTGCCAGGTATAAGGACAAGTTCCGATGCACTATACGTTCCGTAATATCTACGTAGTACCTACGAGATACCTCAGAATATAAGTGTAAACTCCGTAGTATAAGTATAAGCCTAAAGGTATAAGCATAAGTTACGTAGCTCTAAGGTAGTTCGAGTTGGGCCAACACACAGTGAGGTTCACTGCAGCATGTAGGTTCAGCTGCGATTTGTAAATGTAAAGTACGAGTTTTGTATTTGTAAATGGGACTCGATAAATATGTATATGATATTTTGATTCTTTTTTATAAGATGGGCCATACCCCTGAGTATAAGATCGGCTTTGAAAAAAAATCGAATTAAAGTCAGTGTATGTTCTCACGGCCCGAAAGCCGGTTGGATCGGCCGTCGGATCGGAGAGAATCGGGCGTAAAGCCAAGCGAGGAACTTTCAGTAGCGTGAAGGAAGTTATGAAGGGGCAAGCTCTTGACTCTATGGACACCCTGGTGCAACAAAGCGGAGGAGTCACCATTCACGGTAGAAGTGCTCCACTTCCCTCTTCCAACAAAGTTCAGAATGCCGCAAGTGGAAGCGTTCGAGGGTGCTAGAGATCCCGTCAATCATCTTAACAATTACAAGAATCAAATGGAGCTACATGGGTATCAGGACCCTGTACGATGCAAAGCTTTTGCTGTCACGTTAAAAGGCCCAACCTTGGCTTGGTTAAACAGGCTTCCGCCCTCATCAATCTCCTCATTCAGAGAGCTATCCATTGCGTTCGTCTCCCACTTCATTGGAGCCAGAACATACAGAAAGCCAAGTTATCATTTCGACCATCAGAAATTTGGCTCATGAAAACCTAAGGTCACATGTTCGGAGGTTCAATGCCGAGTCTCTGAAGGTAGATATACCCGACAAAAGTTTGCGATCAAGCATTCATATTTGGGCTAGAGTCAGTCAAAAGATTTATTATTTTCCATCTCAAAAAAACCCTCGAGCGAGTATATTTGAGGTGCTCGCTCATGAGAAGTACATTAATGGCGAAGAAGCCCTCATATCCAAGAAAGGAAGTTCTTCAACCCATAAAGAGAAAAGCAAGACTGACAAGCGACAGGGACGAAGCCCAAAAAGACAAAATGACCGGGAGAGGTCTCCAAAGAAAGATGGAAAACGGTCCACAGAAAAGGCATTGGAAGCCTCAGATCGATAAGGTCCACACCGGCCAATCGACAACATTATTCACCTCGATTTACCCATTACGCGGCTACGATGTCGCGGAGTCTTACGAAGTACAACATGAGCCGGTTTCTAAGGTGGCCATCCGGATGAGGGTCGGACCACCGCGAAAGAACTGACCTGGAGTATTGTGAGTTCCGTAGGGACCTACGGGCATCGCCGCGGATGATTGCATACAGCTCGGGAAGAAATAGAATATTTGATTCGGGCGTGGGTATCTCAGGTCACTTCATAGCACACGAAGGTCGGGCTTAGAATCGGGCTCGAACCGGCGGCCACCGCCTTACCTCGAGCTGACCTTCGGCCTGACAACCCTTAGAGGAAATTCATGTGATCTCAAGAGGATTTGTAGGAGGAGGGGAATCTAGCTCAGCCAGGAAGGCCCATCTGCACAGCATCGGGTCAGGAGAGGTAATGGAAGTACAATAGGTGTCCAAACTGCCTCGACTCGACACAGCCATAACATTCTCTGACTCAGACTTGGAGGGATGCCAGCACCCCCATGACGATCCTTTAGTAATAAGGGTAGTTGTGGCTAACAAAACGGTCCATCGAGTACTAGTCGACAACGGGAGTTCAGCCGACATCATCTTCGCCTCGGCCTTCGAAAAGATGGGCATCGGAAGGGAGAAACTAGAACCAGTCAGAACCCACCTGCGAGGATTCTCTGGAGAAAAAATGTTACCCTTGGGCTCAATACAACTAGTGCTCACTTTGGAGACCCAGTGTCGGGCAAGCGGCTTGATGGCGAGATTCCTGCGTGTAGGCCCCATCACTTTATAATATGTTAGCGGACCCTCTCCAGCGCAATAAAAGGCCATTCCCTCAGAACACCACATGATGATCAAAGTTTCCCTACCACAGCGGGTAGGAATGGTTCGAGATCAGCAATGATGGCCGGGAGTGCTACTCGGCATCTATGAAGCAAAAAAATGGTTGATAACATATACACAGGCGAGGCTCGACATGCTGTGACAAGTGAACACCCAGAGCTGAGCCCTCGGAAGAGGCTGGAACCTATCTTGGATTGGACGACAACCTTAAACACCTCGCCTACATCGGTTCCAAGCTTAGGAAGATTTCGACCTCCTTACCCATTTCTTGACGAACAAAGCGTCTTCACATGGAAATGACCCAGAGACATAGGAAGAATTGACAAATAATCACTCATAGGCTAAAGCGTCGATCCATCCTTGAGCCCGGTCAGCGAGAAGGCTGCGCCCGGAAAGCGAAAAGTGATCAACGAGGAGGTCGGCAAACTCCTCCAGGCAGGGGCAATCAGAGAGGTGGAATATCCTGAATGGTTGGCCAACGTTGTACTCGTCAGAAAAGCAAACGTCAAGTGGCGACTCTACATCGACTTCAGCGTCCGCGAGGCATGCCAGATAGTTTCCCTTTGCGTGTCGACCTCATGTCGTAGATGCCACAGCCCGACCATGAACTCCTAAGCTTTATGGATGCTTTCTCCGGCTACAACCAGATCAACATGGATCTAGATGACGAGAAAAGAGACCTGCGTTCGTCCGCAGGCAGGAACCTTTTGCTGTCGTCATGATGCCTTGGGCTTTCAGAGCGGGGAACTCTGCTCGAGAGGTTGGTGATGGCAAGATGTTCCAGAAGCAAATAGGAACATCCATGGAGGTGTCTATAGATGACATGTTGGTGAAGTTAACCACAGCCGAGCTCCACATAGCTCATCTGCCAGGCGTTCGGATCTACGAGTCTGACATGAAGTTGAATCCAGCCAAATGTGCCTTCGGAGTGTCAGCCGGAAAATTCTTAGGTTTCATAGTCAACAACCGAGGAATTGAGGCAAATCCAGACAAAATAAAGGCTGTGCTCGACATGCCGCCACCATCAAGCATAAAGAAGGTCCAGCGTCTGACAGGAAGGATTGTTGCTTTAAGCCGATTCGTATCCAGGGCTAGTGATAAATGTCAGCCCTTCTTCCAAGTTTTAAAGAAAGCTTTTCAATGGGATAAGTTGCGAAGAAGCGTTCTCAGTGTTGAAAACGTATTTGAGCTCTCCCCGATACGGTAGCCCCTCTGAAGGAGCTCCTTATACATACTGGCGGTGTCAGTTTCTCAACCGGCGCCGTCCTCGTCGGGAGACAAAGGCCCGAGTACAACATCACATCTCTTGTGCAGCCGAGCTCTAAGAGGAGTAGAGGAGAGGTACCCAAGGATGGAGAAGCTGATCCTGGCTTTGGTAACCACGGCCAGAACTCCATGTATTTCAAACAAATACCATTGAAATCCCAACGGAATGTCAGGTGGAAGCAAGTGTTGCACAGGCAGGACCTCGGGAAGGTTGATGAAGTGGACCGTAGAGCTAAGCGGAGGTTCAGACCATTAGATATAAGCCAAAAGCGCAATAAAAGGGACGGGTCTTAGCGGACGCTTAGTCATGGGATTCACCTCGGCGGAGCCTGCTTGGGAATACTCAAGCAACGTGAGGCTCCCCATGCAGGGCTCTCTGCAGACCGGTAGTAAATGCTCAAGAGAGGCAGTCGGGCCTAATCTGACCTCCCGGATGGAAGAGATGTGGAGTGCAGCGCTCGGATTCGGTTAAAGCCTCGACAAACGAGTAGAAGTATATCGGCGAGTCATAGTCGGGCTCAACCTGCACTCGATGATGGAGTTGACCCCGACAAGGTCTCTGGCCAGGCTCCTAGTTGGTGGTAAGACAAATAGAAGACACCTACGAGGCCAAGGTGAAAATGATCCTACCAAAGGTGCAGGGTACTAAAGAAATTCATGTTGGTTCAGGTCAGACACATACCTAGAGCGGAGAACTCCCGAGTAGATACCTTGGCCGCGGCATGACCTCACAAGAAGACCTCTCCCGTAGGACTAACGCTGTCAGATATCTTTGCGAGCCTTCTATAGATCTCGATGGCGAGGAAGTCGCCCCAATCAAGTCTGAGCCAAGCTGTATGGACCCCATTTGGGATTACTTAATAGACGGACGTCTACCCGACGACCCAAAAGAGGCCACTAAGATTAGGACGAGGTCGACCAGGTTCACTAATCATAGGGGAAGCCTTTCCAAGCGAGGTTTTTACACCCATCCTTAGGGTACATCCACGGGGAAAGACGGCGGCTACGTGCTCAGGAAGTACATGAGGCGTATGCGAAGCCACATCGGAGCTCGAGCATTAGCGAGGAAAGTTTTTTAAAGACGGGATATTATTGGCCCGCAATGCTCGAGGCAGCGACCAACTGGTCGAGAAATCTGAGATTTACGAGCGCGCGAGAAATCCTCTCACCTCCCATCAGGAGCCCACGGCGTCGATCCACAAGCCTGGCCTTTCAACGAGTGGGGTTTGGACATATTGGGACCTCTACCCATTGGGAAGGACCAATGCAAATTCATCATCGTTGCAGTAGATTACTTCACCAAATGGGCTAAGGTCGAACCTTTGGCTACTATCACAGAACAAAAGATACGCAATTTTGTGTGGCGTTCCATAATATGCAGGTTTGGTATCCCAAGAGCTTTGGTGTCGGATAATGGAAAGCAATTTGATAATGCCAAGTTCAGGGATTTTTGTGTCAAGCTCGGGACCAAGAATTATTACTCGTCCCCGGCACATCCGCAATTTAATGGGCAGGCAGAAGTCACCATCAGAACCCTTAAAGCAGCATTAAAGACCAAATTGGAAGATCTTAAAGGAAAATTGGTAGAATACCTCCCCGAGGTGTTATGGGCTATCTGAGGAACTACACGCAGAGTCGGCCGACTCGAAACCCCGTTCATACGGCTTTTCGGTCACAGAAACGGTAACCCTGCTATCGAATCGGATTAAAGTCACCAAGAATCGAGTTGGCAAGCGTGGAACACAATGAAGAAGCTCTCCGCCTAAACCTCGACCTCCTAAATGAAAAGCGTGAGGAGGTCCTCGGCGTCTGTGAGAAGACTATCGAGAGAAGAGCTGGCAAGATACTACGACCAAAGTCAAACCCTAGGGTTACAGCTGCGGGCCTAGTCTTAATAAAGCTCCTGCCAACAAGGAAGAATCCAGCACATGGAAAACTAGGACCCAACTGGGAGGGCCCCTACATCGTATCTCGCATCGTCAAACCTGGCAATTACGAACTCCAAACGGAGGAGGGAAAAATTTTGCATCATACTTGGAATGCTGAGCACCTTAAGCGTTTTTATCAGTAGACCTCGGGTTGTAATCTTAAATAAAGTATTATCAGTTTTCAGATGATGAATTATTTTGTCAGACGTCTCAAACAGCTCAGCTAGAGAATGTGAAAGAAAATTACATACATCAGAATACGCAAATTCATGACTCAAAAAAGAAAATCTCTCTTTATTCCAATAAAGGTACAATTGATTACAAACAGTAGTGTCATTCGCACATCTCATAGATGGAACGATCACAATAGAGTTCCTCAAAAAAAAAAAAAAACCTAAGGAGAAGGAGAAGAAAAAGAGGGAAAGAGAGGAAGAGAGTGTGCGAAAGGAAAGGAGAATGAGATGGGGAAGAAAAGGAAAAGGAGGAAGAGAGAATGAGAAAAAGAAGGAGAAGGAGAAGAAAGAAGAGAAAGAGGAAGAAGAGGAGAAAATGGAAAAGCAGACAAAAAGTATCGCCTCTCCAGACGCATCCCCTAAAGACTAAGCTGAATAACATAACTCCCATGTAGGGGAGACTAGGAAACACACCCCACCTAAGAGGTCCATCGGAACCCAAATTAATCCTCAAGTGATCCCGTGAAGACGATCAAGCCTTGACGTCGGTCAAGGCATTCTAGTTGACGCCTGAAAGAGGAAGGAGATTCGAGTATGGGCTCCATAGTGAGCCGCCATTTATAAGAAGGCTAAAGCACTTAGTCGCGCAATGGTTTCACCCTCCATAACCAAAGATTAAAGATCTGCCTTTCCAAGAAGTAAAGTCGACCGGCCACCTTCAAGAGCCTCCACTTGAAGAGCTCAACTACTCTACTCGTGCCATGCAAATTTCAAAGAGTTAGTTCAAATTTCGTAGTTACCCCACTGAGCCTCAATGCTCCATTTTGGACGAGCTCAACTACTCTACCAAAGCATGCAACCCAAGAGTCGCTTCAGCTCATGCAATTATAGCCCATAAGGCTCGGGCCACTAAGAGCCTCGCAAGAGGCTCACTGGCAGCCTTAGCTCGTGAAGGCCTCAAAGGCCCTGAGCCTAAGGTACCAACACGAGCCTCAACTACCTACTCAGCCATACCCCAAGAGTCGGGCCTGCACCAGCACTATAGCCCATAAGGCCTTAGCGCCCAAGAGCCCCCAAGAGGCTCAAACGTTTCTGCGCAGCCTCACCCTCAGAAGGCCTTAGCTCCCACGAACCCTCAAAGAATTTCAATCGACAAGCTCGACTACTCTACTGTGCCAATGTACTCAAGAGTCGGCTCAGCCTGTGCACTATAGCCCATAAGGCGGCCTCGCCCAAGAGCCTCAAGAGGCTCACTTTGTAGAGCTTTTCATCGGTTGTAGGCTTCCCCGACTCAGAAGGCCTCGGCGCCCACGGGACCTCGGCATCTCGGTTTTAAAGAGCTCGACCTTCTCTCGGGGCCATGCGCCCGAGAGTCGGTTCGGCTCATCTGTTATAGCCCGTAAGGCCTCGGCCCCGAGCCTCGTGCTTCCGGTTTGCGAGCTCTTGACTCCGAGGCCTCGGCGCCCGCGGGGACCTCGGCGGCTCAGTTTTAAGAGCGACTGCTCTTCTCGAGGCCATGCGGCCCGAGTCGAGTTCGGCTCGGGCGGCTATAGCCCGTAAAGCCTCGGCGCCACAGAGCCTCGATGGCTCGGTTGCAGGCTCTTCGGCTCGGGAAGGCCTCGACGCCCGGGACCTCGTGACACGAGTTTTGAAGAGCTGGCTGCTCATTTCAGACCTTCGGTCGGGCCATTCGGTTTCATGCGAGCGGCGAAACCTGAGTAGAGGTGAAAGTGGTGAAATAAAAAATAAATATTCATTAAGGAAAAGGCTACATATGTCCTGGGTCCAAAGCCCAAAAAAAAAAAAAAAAAAAAAAAAAAAAAAACAACAACATAGTAGTAAGCGGAATATGTGCGAGATCGGACAGTAGAGGTAGGAGCGAGGTGAATAAGGGAGTGGGCCTCGTAGAGTGTCGGTTTCTCGGGCATGGCTGCGAAGAGACTCGCCGACCTCCTCGTCGCTATGGATGTCGAAGTTGAAGTCCAGGCCTAGGTAGGCATTAGCAGCTTTCCTTTAAAAGGCAAGCCACCCGAAGCCCATTAGTACGAGGCCTCGTCCTCAGTCTCGCTATAACGCCGTCCCTGCGAGCGACCCGAGGAGTCTCTTGCATATGAAGGTCCCCTCACAACCCATGGCACTCCTCGGATGGGCGTTCACAAAACATAGCCTCGGAAGCCTCGCGTGAGCTCCGTCTAACATTATTTTCTGCAACTTGTCTCTAGTGCACGCAACTCTTCTCTAGACCCGCGGCTAGAGCCACGGGGCGTAAGCGGCTCATCCCGGAGCCATGCGAAGCTCGGAGAGGCTGGGCGGGCGCAAACCATACTAGCCTCCGGCAAGTCATTTTATGCAGCTCGCAGCTCATCCCGAACCTCCCGAAGCTCGACTTAGTATAAAATTTGTTTCTAACCTCATCTTCTCTACCCTCGGCGAGCTCACTTGACAGGTATGCCTCAAATCGGACTTAAGCTTCACGCCTCTCGGTCATACTACCTTTTCAGTCCTGTGACTTAGCCACTAAGTAAGAAGCCACTCGCCTTGTAAACTTTAGGCGGCTTTGGCAACAGCCCTCGTTCGAGTTGGCCTTTTGTGCTCTTCAAATGAGTAGCCACGCCCACCTTGACACAAGATCGGCTTGACTCAAGTTAAAATCAGGCCGCGGTGAATCGGGAACTACGGGGGCGACCTGGAAGGATGGGAGCTAAAGCTTCATGGGCGAGCCCGGAGGCCTCTTGAGTCGAGTCTTTGGGATGGGCTGAGGCGGCGCGTGCAACTCGGCAGTGGGAGCGAGGTCGCCATCTCCATCGGTTGGAGCCCTTATAAGTCGGCTCTTACGCCCTCGAGGAAGGTGGCTTAACACTTTCTGCGGCGGGGATTCCAAGCGGTGATAGAGCATGACCTCCAGCGGTTTAGCCGCTGACCCTTCAGAGGATTTTGCCTTTCTGGCGAGAGCCCGAGCGGCCAGCTGCAGGCTTCAGGAGCTTTGGGACCTTAGGCCGGAGCGTGTTTTGCCAGTACTCGGCGTGGGTAGAAAGGGAAGAGGAAGGCATGGTTCGGAACCTTACCACCGGCGGGTGGTCCTTCTGTGGTCGATTTTTTCGCTTCACGCTCAGGGAACCAGGGGCCGGCGTCTCCACCCAGTCAGCTCTCCCTTGGTGGGCTTGGCGACGGAAGAGGCAGGACGGGAGGGAATTTCATAGCGAGGAAGGAGGTGAAGGCCTCGAAACGACGAGCGGTAGACCTCGGCTTGAAGGTCGGGGAATGTCAGGCTGATCGGCTCTAGAGTAGGGCGCGGGGAAAACTCGGCCAACTCCTGCTTGATGAGCATTATCTTAGGGATGAGATCGGGTGAACACACGAGAGGCATGCGGTCGATGCGAGGATAGAGATATCAGTGACCTCGCAAGACTATGCAAGAAACAAAATAATACTCACGTAGATTCTCATTGGTGGTCAGACAGCGGAGCAGCGGGGTGTCATCCTTGTCGAGAGGGCCATTACTCCCACGATTACGGTACGCTAACGAAGTAACGCTCCTTCCAAAGCCTATAGGAAGAGGGAAGATAGGAGATTACCAGAGGAGCGTCGGAACGCTTGGAAAAATAAAGGAACCCCTCGACGGATTCCTTCACGCTAAAGATCGAACTGGCTATGGGAACATCGGGGCCCTTGTCCCGAAGAAGGCTTGATAACCCAGCCTTGAGTCTACCTCGCAGTTGGGCGAGGTTGAGAGACAGGACATTGAAGTCTTTGTAAAACCCCTTTTATAAAGGTGTAGAGGAAGCGAGGCAGTTGTCGAGGCCTTCAAAGAAGCACACCATCTTGATCGAGAGCCAAATAAGAATTAGCTGTCGGGGACGGACCGGACACCAAAGGAAGTGCATGCTTTGGCGAGTGGCCCCATACAAGGGGCCCAGACTTTGCTAGGTCCCCTGACAGAAACGCATTTGCACAGTGGACTTTAGATATTAGATCCTGGGATACTTAATCCTACGTTAATTCTCCCTTACCGCCCATTCGAGGAAAGGGCTCCTGGGGGCATCTCGAGAAGATCGAGCTCAATGGCGGTCGGAGCGCCGCCCGATCCACCTGAGCCAGAAGCGACAGCAGAGTCACCTCCAATCACGTGAAGAAGATCGGCTTGGACCCGTAGTGATAACAAGTAGTAAGAACAAAACTTAGCCAATCTAGCCTTAGGCGCCTCGTATTACTTTCGAGAAAAAAGACTTAGAAAGGAGAAAGATGCACCTGTCTCAGGAATAAAACAAAAAAAAAAAAAAGTTATCTCAATGAGGCAGAAAAGGACTGCGCACGGAAAGTTGGACCAGATACTAAAGGAAGGAAAGTCAGGAACTCACTAAAAGAGAAAGAAAAAGCTTCGGATCGAGGAACCTGAGAATGACGGTCGGATAGTATTTCTGAAAGAAACAAAAGAAGCGAAAGGAATTGGAAGAAATGGCGAGAGCCAGAAAAGTCATCATTATCACAAGACATATGGCGGTAATGAAGCCACTAGCTGATCGACCTCGGTGACACGTGGAATCACACGATATGAGAAGCGTTACGTGCCCCTTGCAGCTGCAGGTACCGCAGAGGCTAGGGGCGTGATGGGGTTTGGCGTAGGCGTGCGAGGCCCGCTGCAAGCCCGAGAAGGAGGCCAGAAGCTGATGAAACACCCAGTATGCGGCCAAGCAGGAAATCTCGGGTTCGCTCGCCCCCAGATATCGATAACATGAGTAATTGGGAGGCCCACGTGCATAAATCCAAACTAAATCTCACCAATAAAGTAGGATGTCCCGATAACATCTTATCCTGTAAAATCAGCTAGATCTCACCGGCGAAAAATAGGATAATTCACGATAAACGATTTATCCTGCGGTCCGAATCGAATCTCCTGATAAAGGGAGAGATAATTCTCAATAAAGCGCTCATTGATATCCACTTGTCATCACGATATCGATAAAGGCAGAAAATATCACATCGATGGGAAAATCCTTATTACCATCGGTGGGAAAACATACGCTATATGTAGAAGCCACCCCCTCGGTGAAGGTAAGCGAAATCATATGCCCTGCAGCGAGTCTATCTTTTCTCTCCCAGCGAAGGAAATGACCAGGCATCGGGAGCGGCTACGGTAAGCCCTCGACCCTTTTCCTTTCTTGCCTTTGCGAGAGGAGTGCGGCATATGACAGTGGACAGGCCATGATACCAGATTCAGGCCAACGAAACCCAAACACGCTCAAGATTGATCGGTTGAGAAAAAAGCATCATCATGACACTTAAATTTTTGAGATTGAGAATTTTCTAAATTGGAAAAAATGAAAATTTGAAAAAAAAAATGAAATTTAAAATTAAGGGAATTGAATTTTAGAGTTGAAAATTTGAATTTTAAAAGACGAGAAAATGTGAATTTGAATATTTGAAAATTGGATATTTAAATTTTAAAAAACGAGGAATGAAAATTTAGTACTTGAATTTTTTGAAGACTTGAATTTTAAGATTAAATTGAAAAAAAATGAATTTTAGAAAATGAGAAATTGAATAAATTAAGGGTGGAAATTTGAGTGGCTAAAAAGCCGATCAAAATGTGTGACCAAAGGCTTGGTCGAATCACCTAATGAGTCGGTAAACTAGCCTAAGGTATTGAACCTAGATGGGTTAGACCTAAGGAGTTGGGTCTAAGTAAGTAAGTTGGACCTAAGCATGTTGGCCCTAAATTAATGGGTTGGGTCTAATTTAATGAGTATAAGTATGTTAGGTTTAAACTAATGGGTTGGGTATAATATGTTGGGCCTAAGTAAGTTGAGCTTAAACTAATGAGTTGTGCTTAATTTGATGGGTCTAAGTATATTGGGTCTAAACTTGAGTTGGGTCTAAAATGTTGGGCCTAAGTAAGTTAGGCTTAAACTAATGGGTTGAACCTAATTTGATGGGCCTAAGTATGTTAGGTTTAGATTAATGGGTTGGGTCTAATATGTTCGACTTATGTAAGTTGAACTGAAACTAATGAGTTGGGCCTAAGTATATTGGGGCCTAGACCAATAGGCTCAAATTAATGGATAAGTTATCATTGTCATAAGTCCATAGTTTCAAATTAGTGATTAATATACATATCCAATTTGATAAATTTCACAAATACAAATTTCATACTAATTAATAAGTCTCATTCAATATAAGTTCACAACTCCAAATTACTAATTAATATATGAACCAAATTTATAAATTTCAATAACAAACAAAATTTTCTAGCATTTAACAAGCCCAATTTAAATATTCAATACTTTAACCCTAATTCAAAATAAAATTATAACATTTAATCATACTAAATTAAATAAAAATTATGTCAATTAACAATTCAAAAAGTGATAACTTAGGGTAAATTAAAATATTACAAAATTTAATTTCCATTATTCAAGACCAATTTCACATATTAAAGTCTAAATTACATCTAAAAAAACTCTTAATTTAATATTTGACAACCTAAAGTCTATGCAAATTTTTTCCAGTTTTTAATTAACACACAAAAATATAATTACACCTACATAACACAAAATTAAACTCAAATACAATAAAGTAAGAAAAAAGTGCAAAATTCAAGCTAATTACATAAGTTTCTCCAACAACAATTTTTCATATCAACATACATAAATCTCATAATAGCCCATAAAAAAAAAAATCAAATCCCACAAATATACACATATGTGGATTTTATGCTAAAGAAAATGTGTAATGAGTGTTGACAAAATGAAAAAATAAAATAAAATAAAATAAAGAAGGTATGAGTCTTTTACCTTTGTGATGTTTGCTTGAATTTGCCTTTTTTAAGAGTAAAAATGGATGAGAAAAAAAAAAGAAGGAAGAAATATGAGAATTGAGAGAAGAAGAAACTAGAGGAAGAGAAGTAGGAAAAGAGAAAAAAGGAAAAAAAAAAAAAGGAGGGGGGGAATGTCCCAAAAGTGGAGAGAGGAGGATTAGTTGGATAGGGTCTATCCATAGGGATGAGTGGAGAGAGAAATAGAGAGTAGGGGAATTAGGGGATTTGAAAATAATAATAAAAACAAAATCAAAAAGTTAAATTTAATAATAATTGATGATGCTTTTTCATAGTTTGAAATTTGGAGCGTGTTGAGGCGTTGGGGCGGAATTTGGAAATTTCTTCTTTGAGATTTGGTGGGGCTCTGGATGTGGCGCTCCTCTGCCGAACAAGAAAGAAGAAGGGTCGTCGGGGCCGCGGTGGCCGCTCCGTGCTGAGTCGGTTCCTTCTTTGAGAAAAGATGGGGCGCAGAGGGCGAATGTTTTGCTACCTTTCACTAATGGGGTGGCTTTGGTGTTGCAGTATATGTTGTTGATTGGAGGTAGTAAGAGTTCTTTCCCATTTGATGAGATATTTTAACCTTTATTGATATCGGTTAATAAGGGATATTGGAGGGAGTAGTTTATTGAAATTATCCTCCTTCTTTATTAGTGAGATCCAGTTTGATCACGTGGATATTTGTTTCTTATGAATTATCCTATTTTCCTTGCTGACGAGATATAGTTGGAGATTCAGTTGGATTTATAAGATAAGATGTTATAGGGGATTATCCTACTTCCCTTATTAGCGAGATTTAGTCTGATTTGCAGGATGTGGGCCTTCTAGATTATCCATGACCGACCTTTGGGGCGAGCGGATTGGAGCTCATTTTGGGGGTGCGGGTCGGGGCCGGGTGTTTTTGTGGGTGCGCCTCTTCTTTGGAGGCAGGTGAGTGGGCTGTGAGCCCGTTTCAAACCGTCGATTGCCCCGATGCGTATGCGGTATGCTTGGGCGAGGGCATGCCTTCTCGTATTGAATGTTGTGCCACGTGTGCGCTTTCGCGGGGCCTAGGTTGGATAGGGCTGTCACGAGTCTTATGTCTTGTGATAATGATGACTTTTCGATTTCGTAGCTCATGCTCCATTCTTCCCGAGTTTCCTTACAACCTTCTGTAGACACCCGCTGACCGTTCGTCTTGTGTGCCCCTGATCCTGAAGCTTTTCTTTACTCTTTAGCGAGTTCGGACTTCCCTTTTTCTTAGTGTCTGAACCTTCTGTGCAGAGTCCTTTTCTAGCGTCTTTCTTGAGATAGCTTTTTCCGTTTTATTCCTGAGACTGCTGCATCTTTCTTTCTTGGTGTCTTTAGTATCTGACGAGGGCTAGGGGTTAGGTTGGAATTTAAGTTTTGTTCTACTACTTGCTATCGATGGGTTCGGGTCACTCTTCTTCTCTGCGCATCGGAGGTGACTCTTGGTACATTTGGAGTTGTTATGGGGCGGATTAGGCGGCACCTCAATGGATTCGGCCGGGTTGATGATGAGGCCGCCGAGAGGCCCTATTCCCTTGAACAAGGGTAAGGGGAGAATTAATGAGATCAAATACCCCGAGGGGTTGGAATACCTAAGGTCCTCCGTGCAGAAAGCTCTGGCTGTGGGGCCTAGCAAGATCGGACCCCTATATGGGGCCACTTTCGTCAAGCGTTACCGACCTCCTGTAGGCGTCCGAGTCTAGTCCCTTGACGTTTTGACCTCCTACGTGGTTCCAGTACCTAAGATGGTGTGCTTCTTCGAAGTGGCCTTTGTGACGGTCTTCGACTTTTCTGCACCTTTATAAAAGTTTTGCGACACTTCAATGTCTGTCCTTCTCAACTCTGGCAAATTCTTTGGGAGTATTTTGGTTGAAATTTATTGGTTTCTTCGGAGACCAGGGCCTTGGTGTTCCTAGTGTCGCTTTGTTCCTTGACCTTTTCAGCGTGAAAGAAACCGCCGAGGGCTTCTTCTATTTTTCTAGGCGTACCGGTGCTCCTCTAGTAATTTCCAATCTTCCATCCTCCCATCGGCTTTGGAAGGAGCGTTACTTCTTCGTCTGCGACCTCAATTGGGAGTATGATCCTCTTGACAAGGATGATACCCTGGGCGTTCCGGTTGCTTGGACCACCCCTGAAAATCTACATGAGTATTGCTTTGTTTTTGGTATAGTCTTTGTGAAGTCATTAGGTATCTCTAATTCGGCATTGTTCGCGTGTTTCTCAGGTGCTCGACCCGATCTCAGCCCCGAAGATAACGTTATAGCGTAGGAGTTGGCTGCGTGTTCCCCGCGCCCCTACGCGGAGCTGATCAAGTAGGATATTTCGGGCCCCTCGAGCTCGAGGTCTACCCGCTCTGCTGCTTTGAGGCCTTCACCTCCTTCCCACTGTGAAAGTCTCTCCCGTCGAGACGCCAGTGCCAGAGCCCGCTGAGAGAGCTTTTGGCCGGAGTGGAAGCGTATCTCGAGAGATCCGGAGCGTGAAGCAGAGGAAAACTTTGGACTCAGTTGAAGGCGGGTGGAGCTTGGGGCAAGGTTACGCAGAGTGGGGGCGTCTTCCTCTTCCCCTTCACGTTCGAATGTCGGGGCAGGCGTGCGTCGCCTCAGAGTGAGAATTTGAGTTTTGAGGTTGCGACGGTTCAGGCTCTTTGCGAGAGGCGGCTCCTCGGGAAGGGCGGTGGGACCGCTCAGGTGGAGGGCTCATGCCCATTGCTATGCAGGTCCCCCCTGCCGAAATGTTAAGCCACCTTCTCGAGAAGCGAAAAGTGAAGGAAGGGCTCAGACTGGCGGAGATGGCGACTCCTCTTGCACGTGCGAGAAACTTTAAAGCGGCTGCGATCTTGTACATTCATAAAGAATTACGACCTGAAAGGACCAGGCGCGCCTCCCGTGAAAACTTTGGTTCATCCCTCGGGGGTCGCCTACATCAGTTCTATACCACTACTTAACCAAGTATCTGATTTCAACCTAGGTTGGGTGTTGATCTTGCGTTGGGTACTGATCTTGCGTTGGATGTGAGCAGGTGGCTACTCATTTGAAGAGTTTGGCCAAAAAGGCCAATCTAAATGAAGGTCATGCCAAAGCCGCCCGCGTTTACAAGGTAAAGGTGGCTTCCCAGCCTCTGGCGGGGCTAAGTTGCGGGATTTGGAAGTGCAAGTATGACCGAAGGCGGTGAAGCAGAATCGATTTGAAAGCATACCCGCGTCGGCTAGCAGCGCCGGGCTAGGGGTAAAGAGCAGGCAACGGCGAGGTGGCGAGGCGAGCTTCGAAGGACCGGGATGAGAAGCTGCTTGGTTGTGCAAAATATTTGCTGGAAGGCGGCTGGCTGCGAGTCACGCGATCCCGGCTTCAGTGTCGAGATGGTTTCTTATCCCGGGCGAGGGGCTGCGTAAAAATCGAAGTTGTGTCTTGATAAGCGGCTGCGTGATAAGATGCTTATTTGCTAGATGAAGCTCGTCGCGGGCTTCAGGGCTACAAGCTACCTGCGGCACGGCTGAGAGTGTCGCTGGCTAGTGGGGACCTTCGTCAGCAAGCAACTGGTCGGCTCGGAGGAGCGAGAGGTGAAGATTGAGGGAGCGGCGACTGCTGCTGATGGGCTTGCAGAGTAACTGCTGCCGAGGAGGAAGGCTGGTAATGTCTATCGGGCTGGACTTCAACCGGTATCCTGGCGGCCGAAGGCGAGAAGGGAGTCCCTCTCGCGGGCATTACGAAGGAAGCCGTGCTCACCCCGGCGGGGCCTCCCTTCTTCACCCTGCGCTCCTCTGATAATACATGAATATCTTCGCTTGCATGTCGTCGTTTTTTTTTTTTTTTTTTTTGGGCAGGGCCCGAGGACATGTAGCCTTTTCCTTAATGGATGTGTTTTTATTCACCACTTTAAAATCTCTACTTGTGCGCCAGCGCTGTGTATGGATGATCAACTTCTTATTGCATAGCCTGAATTGAGGCGTGCGGGTTGAAAAGGAAGCGACTCTAGGCGTATGAGCTGAGTTGAGCGATCGGGCTCTTGGTTGAGAAGTTGCTTGGCCACGGGGCGTAAGGCGTCAAATTTGGCTTGCACAAAATTTGAGGCCGGCTCTTTGGGCTCATGGCACGAGGAGAGTAGTCGAGCTCGATCAAAGTAATTTGTTGGAGCTCCTGTTGTTGAATATATGGTGTTGGTCTTTGGTGAGCCCGACTCTTGGGCTGCGTGGCACCGAGTAAGAGTAGTTGGGCTCGTTAAGCGAGGCTCTTTGAGGCTCACAGCGGCTGAGGCCTTGTGGGGTGGTCTTTGTTTGAAACTGACTCTTGACTGCATGGCTGCGCGAGTAGTGGAGCTCGTCAGGTGAGCCCTCACGGGCTCCTACAGTGTTGAAGGGCACTTGTGGGGCTGAATATGCTTTGGTGAGCCCGACTCTTAAGTTTGCATGGCCAAGGCGGAAGTGTGGGCACGGTCGGTAATTGCTGGGCTCCTGGCGCGAGGCCTTGTGGGGTGAATAGCTGTTGAACTCACTCTTAAATTGCATGGCTGAAAGCCCAGTGGTGGAGCTCGTCGAGTGTTTCTTGGAGCTCCTGAGCCTTGTGGGAGATTTGAATAAGCTTGAAATTGCCTGCCCGACTCTGGTCATGCTTTGAAGTGGTCGAGGCTGTGGCTTGAGGCTGTTGGGCTCGGCGGGGAGCCTTGTGGGGCTGTGTCTAAAATTTGAGGCGACTCTTTGGGGTACGCATGGCACAGGTAGAGTGGTTGAGCTCTTGGTATTTCTTGGGCTCCACGGCGGCGAGGCCTTGTGGGCTGAATAGCTTAGTGAAGCCCGACTCTTAAGCTGCATGCTTTGAGTAAGTAGTTGAGCTCGTTAAAAGTGACCTCTTGGGCTCCCAGCGGCCGAGGCCTTGTGGGTTGAATAACTTTGGTGACCCGACTCTTCGGGTGCATGGCTGCGCGAGTAGTGGAGCTCGTCGAATTGAGTCTTGGGCTCGGCCGAGGCCTTGTGGGATTCTGAATCTTTGGTGAAGGCCCGGCTCTTAGGTTGCATGGCACGACGAGTAGTGGAATTTGGTGTGAGTCTTAGGCTCAGCTTTGAGCCTTGTGGGTTTGAATGCTTTGAGAGTGAGCCCGGCTCTTAGGGCTGCGTGGCTGACGAGTAGTGGAGCTCGTGAGTGTTTCTTCAGGCTCACAGCGCTGAGGCCTTATTGGGCTGAATAGCTTGAGTACCGCCCCGACTCTTAAATTTGCATGGCACAGCGAGTGGATTGAGCTCGTTAAGGCGAGCTCTTGGGCTCTGGCGCTAAAGGCCTTCTGAAATTTGAAGAGCACTCTGTAAATTTGTGGGTCACGTCTGTGGGTTTGACTTCCAATTCTTGGAAATATGCGAGTATCTTTAATCTTTACTTCTGGAAATTGGAAACGATTCTTGGCGAGTTCCAGGAGTGCTTTAGCCTTCTTATAAATGATGGCTCTGTTGTTATGGAGCCCATACTTTGAATCTTCTATCCTTTTCGATGTGTGGAATGCGCGTAATGAGCGTCGAGCTTAGTGGAGTCTTCGGGGATTCGCACAGGGATTCTGGATTGATTTCGTTGGGCCTCAGCTTGTAGGAGTTGTGTTTTTCCCTAGTCTCCCCTTTATGGGAGTTGTGTTATCCCTAGTCTCCCCTTTATGGGAGTTGTGTTATCCCCTAGCTTCATGCTAGGGGATGTGTCTGGAGAGGGCGGTACATTTCTTGTATCGCTTTCTCTATTTTCTCCTTTTCTTTCTCTTCCTCTTCTTTCTTCTCCTTCTCCTTCTCCTTCTTTTTCATTTCGTTTTCCTTTCCTCTTTCTTTCTTAAGGGTTTTCTTTCTTTTTTTTTCTTTTTTTGAGGGAACTGCTTGTACGGTTTGTTTTCGAGATGTAAGGAATGACACTACTGATTGTAATCAATTGTACCTATATTATAATAAAGAGATGTTTTATTTTTTGAATCTTGAATTTTACGCATTCCGATGTATGTAACCTCCTTGTACATTCCCTGACTGTGACGTCTGATCGGATAATCAATAAACACACAGTTCGTCAACTGATAATACTTTATTTAAGATTACAGTAGGAGCTCTTGATAAAAGCGGCAAGGTGCTCGACGTACATTTGCACTTTTTCTATATAGACTAAAACCCTCAAATTAACATAATTACAAGAGGCCTTACACTTCTCTTGTATCCATGTTACTTTGGATAACTTTCTTGATAAATAATTTTCTCTTAATGTTCATGATTTAAAAATAAGGGTCGAGTCACATGACACGCAAGTCTTACTTGAGGCCATACGAGAAGTAGTAAATCTAAATGTAAGTCGAGTATCATTCCACGAGAGATTGATAGCGAATTACGAGATCAACTACCCACGACTACTAGAATTCATACTATTTGGACTCAAACTCATAGTGAGAAGTTTTATCTAACAACTAAAAAATTGAATATCTATACTGTGATTATATTCAAACTAAGCTAAACAAAAGTAATGAATAAGAAATAAATTTTATATAAAAGAATGGATTGAATCAGTTCTTGTGAGAAAGCGAAAACTATTAATTGAAATATAATGAAAGCGATCGATTCAGCTGATTCGAGTACATTGCTCGCATTTTATATATGGATAAAGTTTATTGTCAATTTCCTAATGATTTAGGAATTGGATCTCTCCGTATTCAACGATTAGATACCCTTAGCTTCTCTAGAAGACAATATCGAACCATTTACGTATTCAAATTCTCTTGCAAGATCTGGGTATTTTCTTTCTCGATACTTCACCATTTCACATTGTGACAAAACTTTGTTTTCCTTCTCGGGATTTTCGCAAAGTTTCTACCGCTAATTGGTAGCTCGACCTTGAGATCTATGGGTTTATCCATTCCCTTGATTAGATCTAAGCTAACACGGGTTGGAACTTACCTTTAGATTAAAGGTAGCTCTCACGATTATTTATATTGTAGTACCCTCTCAAACTTCAATTATGAGCGAATGGGGTTGCTCGAAATGAACACTTTCAGGCTCGGAGTTCGTCGATGGTAGTTGAACATACCCGAGAAAGAATTCTCTCGACTCGGGAATCTGTCTCTTGTATGCGAGAGGGCATCCTGGATATCGGGTAAGATACATTCCCTCAGCCCGGTATTAGGTACTACTATTGGGAACATCCATTCAAAACGTCTGGAGTTAAGTAAAATCGAACCCCGTTAATTCTCCCGTTATTGTGCGGAAGTGCAGCTAAGTAAAATCCAATCCCAGCGAGTTGCTCTGATTACTTGCATTGCGAATTAAGAAATGGAGTCACAGATCCATATCACTATAATTGCAATAAACGAGAAGAAATGAATTCGGAAATTTATCCCAGATTTACATAAATTGACGGTAATACTTCAGGAAAATAATAGATCTAAAGAATCAGCTTTCTACTCGTCTATAGGTTATGATTCAAAACAAAAAAATAAAAATAAAAATAAAAAAATAAAAGTCTACTCTAATATATACACTAAGTTCCTCTTCTTCTCCCTTTTCTGGGTAGTGAAGACGGAAAAAACTCCCTTTAATATTCTAAGGCATCTATTTATCTTTGGCAAAGAATCTAGAGCGAATCCTGATACTCAGGGTAAAATCCAAAGAAAAAGCCTAGCTCCTTTATCCTATGTGTGACCTCAAGTTGATGTATGACATGGATCTCTTGATTGCTCATGATCGGTCGCATTCTTTCTTTAAGTTGCCTTGGTTTGTCTGCACTTCTTTGTCGGTGGTCGACATAGTTTTGTGGTAGTGAGCCTCATTTGCTTCAGTTTTCCTTTAGTGTTGATGCCGACCTCGGTTGATGTCGAGACATCATTGTCTTCCTATTCTTCCGGTTTAAAGTTGCGACATCAGTTTTAGGTTCACGACCACTTTTATTTGTGATGACTTCATGTTGTGACTTTGATTCTTAATTATGATTGTGTTGGTGGTCTTCTTGCCTTCATATGTCTCGATTTTATGTCGCGACCTGTTGGTGATGTATGATATCTTTTACTTCCATTTCTTTTCTTCGAGTTGTGACCTCAGCTCATTGCAAAAATTTCCTTCTTGGCTATTTTCCGGGTCGCGACATCAAGGTCAGTTATCATGACCTGTTCTTACTCGGCTCTTAGCGGTCGTGACCTTAATGAGTGGTCGCGACATCATTTCTGATCCTCAGTTCGTGGCAAGTGCTTCTATTTGGCCTACGGAGTTGCGCCCAGTCTTCACCATTTTTATGTCAGACATCATAGTGGTGAATACAGCGACATGAAATGTCGTGCTGCATTTTAAAACTAATTGCAACCTCTTTCTTTGAGAGCCTCTCTTGTGGCTTCATGAAGACGGATGCTTGTCGCGACTTAGTGGTGTCGCGACATCATTCATATCTTTTGGTGTAGCGACATCAAAGTGATGTCGCGACTTGAATTTCTTCAGCTGATTATTTCCTTTAGTCTCGACCCACGTTTTCTTTGTGTGACCTCCTTCTTGAGTACAACTTCACTTGTTCAAGTTTTCTATTTCTTCTTCAGAGCCTAATCTGTTGATGTCGTGACTTGGAATTGCTGGCAACTGAGCATTCCTATCGTGACTTAAATTTTCATTCGTGACCTCGGTGCCTTTCTGTTGATTTCTTACGATTTTGCTGAATTTGAACCTGCTTTGTATTTTCCTTCAAAATGAAATTTGAGTAAAATATCCACATTTCTGCAAATAAATCAACATTTATCTCTTAATATACTCAGAAAAATGGATTAAAAATATAACGAGTTTTTGGACTCATCACATTCCAAGTATGAGGTAGGATTTTTCCCTCTTCCGTCTGGAGCTCGTAATTGCCAGGTCTGATTACACGAGACACGATATAGGGGCCTTCCCATTAGGTCTAGTTTTCCATAGATTTAGTTATTATAAGTGGTGAGAACTTCTTTAAGACTAGGTCTCAGACTTGCTTGTAACTTAGGTTTAACTTTTGGTTGTATTTCGCCATCTTCCTTTGGTAATCTTCGAGTGCGCTTTAGGACTGCTCGTGCTTTTCATCCCAGGAGTCTAGATTCGAGGGCGGAGAGCCTCGTCGTTGTGTTCACGCTTGCGATTTGATCCTTATGGATTTTAATCGAACCTCGAGCCAGGTGCCTCTTTAGCCGTGCAGAAGTGGGGCGGGGATTTACGGGTTGCGACACGCGTATTTACGTGCCCACTTAACACCTCGGGGGTATTCTACTGTGGACCTCGATTTTGTCCACTAAGCACTTGCATTTATCACATGGGTGTCATGCTCGCCCCATTGTTCTCATATAACACCATTTAGGCCTTGCGGGGTCTTTCTCAGAGCCTCGGGTGGGCTTGTATAGTAGTCCATTGAGTGCGTGTATTTCACTTCGAGTGTCATTTGAGTGTAGGTTATTGGCGTCGTGCCATAGGAAGCAAGTGGCGCCCCCCCAAGGGTTTAGCTCAATCGGAGTTTATTAGCGTATGTCAAATTTGGAGCACTTGAGCTTGTTTCGATTGTATCTCCTTTGTCCGAGCTCAGAATTGTTCACTGTTTGTTTTATTGGATTCCTTGTTGCCAGAGGTTTATGTTAAAAATTCATAATTTTAGTCCAGCGGATTTGATCAATCGGTTTGGCCAGTTCATCGATGTAGTATGTATACAACACTGTTTTTGGTGATTTTGACGAAGCCTCCTCCTTGTTTGATCATATCTCCCTCGTCAGGACTTGGAATGGTCTGTAGTTTTTTTGTTGATCTTCTTATTCTTCGAGACATTCTATCAAAAGTTTCATAATTTTCCTCAGCCCAGGATGAATTTGGTTGTGGTAGTTCTTAGTTAGTCGAGACCCCAAACATTAATGGAGCTTCATTTTTGTGTTTTAGACCCAAATCGTACATGGTGGGCCCATAAGCTCCAAGCTCGACCATGGAGCATTGTGGGTCCATTTTGGGTATGGATTAAATTACATGCAGCCCACCATGAATCCATGTGGATACTTAGTTGTAAGCAAGCTGAAATCTTAAAAGATTCAGCTTGCATGGGAAATGAGGAGGAGTACGAATGGGAAGCTGATTTGAGACTGAAGTTGGGCTCTTCCAGCTTGAAGGAGAAAAAAAAAAGCGAAGAGGCTTTGATTGTTGGAGGTGGGAATTTAGCATAAAAAGACATAAGTCCCGGATTGAAAAAAAAACCTTTGGAGGGCACATAGGGGCTCGGACACACGTTTGCTGGATTTTTCGGGATGTATAGCTTGGTTTCTGTTCAGGCGTCTTATGTGAGAGGTAAAGAAATGTACCCTTTCTCCACTCTATTCTTTAAGATACGTTCTGAAATTTTTGAAGTTTCTCCTCAACCATTTGAGCCGGTTTTCACGCTCATACGTGAAAGCCGGTTCAACAGTTTCTGCTAGGCAGTTTGTGTAGTTTTTGTTGTTTTGGTTGGTTCTCACTCATCCGAGCTGAGAATCAATCACCGTTTGTTTTGTTAGATTTCTAACTCCTTTATAAAAATTCTGGAAAATTTTGAGAGCCTCTCTTAACGATTTGGACTGGTTCGAAAACCAGATCATTCGGTTCATTCAGATTGGGTTTTCCAGGAAAGGCAGTTTGTGTGTAGTTTTTGTTGTTTTGGTGATTTCTCACTCATCAGGCTGAGAATCAATCACCGTTGTTTGTTAGATTTATAACTCCTTTATAAAAGTTCTGGAAAATTTTGAGAGCCTCTCTCAACGATTTGGACTGGTTAAAACCAGATCATTAGGTTCATTCGATTAGGTTTTCAGGAAAGGCAGTTTGTGTAGTTTTGTTTGGTTGGTTCTCACTCATCCGAGCTGAGAATCAATCACGTTTATTTATTAGATTCCTGAGTCTTTTTGAGAGGGTTCTGGAAATTTTGAGAATCTCTCTCAACGATTTGGACTGGATTCGAAAACCAGATGATTCGGTTCATTCAGATTAGGTTTTCCAGGAAAGGCAGTTTGTGTAGTTTTGTTGTTTTTTGGTTGGTTCTCACTCATCCGAGCTGAGAATCAATCACGTTGTTTTTAGATTTATAACGCCTTTATAAAAGTTATGGAAAAAGGAGCCTCTATCAACTATTTGGACTGGTTAGAAAACCAAGATCGTCGGTTCATTCAGATTAGGTTTTCAGGAAGGCAGTTTGTGTAGTTTTGTTGTTTTAGTTGGTTCTCCGCTCATCAGACTGAGAATCAATCACCGTTTGTTTGTTAGATTTCTAACTCCTTTATAAGATTCTGGGACATTTGGCCTCTCTCAACGATTTGGACTTTGGTTGAAAACCAGATCATTCGGTTCATTCAGATTAGGTTTTCAGGAAAGGCAGTTTGTGTAGTTTTGTTGTTTGGTTGGTTCTCCTCATCCGAGCTGAGAATCCAATCACCGTTGTTTGTTAGATTCCTGGAGTCTTTAGGAAGGTTCTGGAAATTTTTGATAATCTCTCAACGATTTGGACTGGTTGAAAACCAGATCATTCAGTTCATTCAGATTAAGTTTCAGGAAAGGCAGTTTGGTAGTTTTGATTTGTTTGTTTGGTTCTCACTCATCCGAGCTGAGAATCAATCACCGTTTGTTTTTTTGGATTCCTGACTCCTTAAAGAAGATTCTGACAATTTTTCAAATATTTTCTCAACCGTCCAGACCGGTTGGAAAACCAAACCAGCCGGCTCATTTGGTTCAGTTTGCTGGAACGGCAGTTTGGGTGGTTTGATTTGTTTGTGTTGGTTCTTGGTTACTCGAAGTCGGAATTGAACTCCGTTTGTCTTGTTGGATTCCTGACTTTGTAAGGAAGGTTCTGAAGATTTTTGAAATATTTTGTCTACCGTCCAGACCGGTTGGGAAACCAAACCAGCCGGCTCATTTGGTTCGCTTTTATCGGAATCCAGCTATGGTTTGATTTGTTTGTTGGTTCTGGTTAATCTGAGTCTAATCTCGAACTCCGCTTTTCTCGTTGGATTCATGAATTCGAGGAAGGTTCTTACAAATTTCGAGCCCTCTTCTCAAACCTGCTGAACCGGTCGGGAAACTAGATCGGTCACTTGTTGGGCTTCGTGAAGGGTCCTTCGATTTCGCTTAATTGAAGCCTATGATCTTTTGCGGAGTTCACAAATTTCATCTCATTCTAAATCAATGTAGGGCCATATTTAGGGTCTGAAATGGGGTTTATTTAGTTACTGTGGTTCCATTTTGGATTCTTGAGAATCGTATTCATGCGGTCCAAGTGGTGATTATTAAGCACCAATAATCTAGTGTTTTGTCGAGGCCGATTCTTGAGATGGATAGGATTTGTTTGTATTAGTCAGACAAGTGTTGTAGCATCAATGAGTGGCTGAGATGCAATGTATGGTTTCTCCTAGCTTGCTTTGCTTTTTATATTCAATTTTGAGAACAGTATGCCCGAAACATTGACTGACCTCTTATACACTATTAGAGACTGTGTATGTGCTTTAGTGTTGGGTAATGAATTTCACATGGATGCTTTGTGTTTGGCGTCATGGCTGCTTATGTTTGTTGGCTAACCTTGATGTAGCGCTGGTCGTGACCGAGGTACGCATCATTTTCGCTCGTTGAGTGTTTTTAAAGCATGCTTGATACCAATTAGGCTCGGGTCTGATCTAAGTTGCATATTTAGCCTATGAGACTATCTGATTTTTGACCCATATGCTCCCACATACCCAAATTCACTAGTAGAGACCGAAGTTCCGGCCTGTAGGGGTGCTACTCATACGAGGTACCTTCCGATAGGTAATCCGAATTTCCTGACCTTAAATCTGAAGTTTTCAGATCGCTTTTCCATAATCGAGTCATTGGGGGTTTTTGTTCTTACTTGGTTTTCCCACTTAAAAATAAAAATAAAAGTAAGTGGCGTACCTAAAGAAAAACTGTCTTCCCGAGGGACTCCGATTTCTTAAAATTCAAAATCAACCACATTTTTTCCTTCCATTTAAAAGCGAGTTGCGCCGGCCCGTGGATCGAGTAGGGTCCACAAATCGGGCGACCATCGGGGAAGTCGAACTTTAACTGGGTTTCATGTAAGAGTGACTAAGCTTGAACTTGAGTCAGTATAATGCGTACGGTTCTCTCGAACAATAGGCTCTTTAGCTACATAGATGACTCCGATAATCAAAACTTGGCTGGTATTCGCATACACTTATGGTTTGTTTATGCTCGTGTGTTCACCGTTGGATTCTAGCATGTTTGTTCATGGTTGATTCGTACCTAGCTATATGTTTTGATCGATATAGATGGTTAGTTTGTATGTAGATTTTGGTGATAGGCTGCTCTTTGTGCATGATTGTTTGCCGCATGACTGAAGCCTCCTTCCTCGCATGACCGTCACGCTTGTGCTCAAGCAAGCACGTGGTGTATCCCCTTACCAATCACTACTTGGCTCCATTATTCCTCTTTGACGCTGAAGGTTGGGAGTCATTCCTTAACCGTTTGCCTCTCTACCAAGCTAAGGATTTGGAATAAGGTCTAGCATAAAGGCTATATCGATGTGGCTTGGGAGCACTACGGGAGATGACTGGATGTTCGAAAGCAATGAAGACCTGTATAGCCCTGAGCTAGATTTCATGGATACATGCCAAGGGCTGTGTCATCATGGATTGTTGATCGACATTGATTAGGCTCCTCCTACTATGATTCGCGGGTACCTGGCCATCTAGCCTTTTAGGACTTGCCTTTTCCCTTTGTTAGCTTTTGAGCCGCCTTTAACCCTAAGGTATTACCATGTCGACCTCGCCTCCCGCATGTGGGGCCACATATCGATTAGTCGCTGATGTCACATGTCCGTTCATTCCCTTAGAGGATTTTTATCAGGATTGCAATACCGGATTGATTTCTTTTTGATTGATAGGACACTGTAATCTAAGCATGCCCCTTTCCCTTTGTAAGATTGTTGACTAAGAGCTTACCTCGGGCTCCCGAGCTTCTTGGATTCGATCTGAGGTAGACTTGTTAGAGATCTCGATCCACACGCCGCTAGAGTAGGCATCAAATCATAGAGATATGGACCCCTCGCACGCTTTACCGTCGACCTCGCTGGTCGAGATTACTACCGGCATACCATGACATCTCCCGATGCTATATCGGGATCGGGACGTAGGATTGATGGGCATCAGCCCAACCATTGCCACTCTCAGTGAGCACTCACATGACCCACCGCACCTCCACCACTCACCACCATCATCCGGACCCAATCGTACATCAAGACTATACGGCTCCACCTCCACCACCCCACCATTATCCGGGACCCAATCGCATGCCAAAGAATACACAGCTCCACCTCCACCACCACCACTGGTTCAACTGCACTCTTACAAAGTTGGAGCTTTGTTCCACATGGTCGACCGAGACCACTCCACACTCGCTGCGGCCCCGCACCGATTATCGATAACACCTAGCCCGATCGACAGTTTCGAGCAGAGTGGATCAGTCTCGATGTTTCCGATGGAGTTATAGGTTGGGACGCGATACGATGACCTTCCAAAGGGCGTACCTTGCTACTGAAGTTCGCATTTACATCGAGAAGTACAATCGATGTGGTGCCCCAGATCACTCTGCGCTTATACAAGACCTATGCGCGTGCCAGATCGACGAGGCACGTACATCATGCTTTTCCTCACGAGTGGTGCCGCCTCAACGTTGGTTTGCATCATTGGACCCTCTCGAGGCGAGGACATGGGCCGATTCGGGACAGGAGTTTATCGGCCAATATTCTTTAATACCGTAGTGGATGTATCCCTAGAGAGTTGCAGGCCCCTCGTGCAGCAGGGCCTGGGGGATGAGCCTGGCCACTTCATTCATCTCTCGTTGGAGAGAAGAGTCGCACGCATTATAGATAGACCCAGCGATCAGACTGGGCATGATTATGCGTATCTCTCACTTCGCGACAGCATCCTTGGCCATTCCCACGCACGTGTGATTGATCATCAACTGTGCCCCACGGCATCAGGAGGGCATATCTAGAGGATTACGCGCACTTTCTCCTTCGCACTCAAAAGGGGGAAGAAGCCGTGGTCTGACCTGCATCCATCTGATGCTCGGTGCCATTGGCATGACAGGACACAAGTCCCCACGTCACCCTCCGTTTCGCAGACGCCGTGACACTCCCCACTGTGTGATGTATGGTCGGCGATGCACTGGCCATCTTCTTTCAGGTTACTGACCTACTTTCAAGATCCGCTACCACACCAAGATATGCCACTGCACCTCAGAGGCCACTCAGACAATACCCATCGCCAGCATAGCACCACCTCCACCGAGGCCGGCTAGCGCTTTATTATCAACCTCGACACGAGCCGAGCATTCTGCAGATCGGGTCAAGGGGTTCGATTGCTCCACTACCACCTAGACCACCACCACAAATTACCCCACCCTGGATTCGTGGACCGATCTTCACCGTGCCTATCATCGCAGAGCCTCATGACAGTATAGATAGTCGCAAAGATCAGGCATGCTATCTCGTGACTTGATCGGGATCAAGGCTCGTTGGACTTAGGGACTTTATTCCGCAAGTGATTGCTGCACCAAGTATCACTCATGACACTAGAGTCGCACTCTCCCACTCTCGGGGTGTACATTTGATTGAGTATTCGTGGAGATGAGATATTCATGATGGACGGGATGAGAGGCTCACCAATCGCCAGATGCAAAACCTCGTAGTTTAGTGTGCGCAATCTGTGGTCAAGCAGGTCTCTAGTCCATTTAGATTGACTCCAGATGATGTTCCCAACGTACAAATAATATCTCCGGTATACTTGCAACATGTTCCTCCCATGACACCTTCATTCCTGCCTGTGAGGAGTATACAAGACATAAAGATGTTCAGATTGTTATACGAGGAGTGGAGGGATAGCTCCAAATTTCCCACCGTTGATAGACCTTGCTGGCATTCGATGATAGAGATGAGGATTCATAGTGAAGATGATGAGATTTTATGCCTAATCAAGGCACCACTCAGCCCGCATTTACTGGAGCTTATCGTCTCATCCAAAGACACACAGACGCATTGATCGAGCCTCGCCGATTAGAGTTGATACTGCTACCACCCCAAGGGGACTGATCCACTTTCTGACAGCGGATAGGGCTACATGCATAGTGTTTTCTGACGATGATTTACCACCTGAGGGATCAGACCATGTTCGTCCTTTGTTCATCGATGTTGCTTGTTCAGTCGTAGGGTGCCAAATCCTGCTGACAATCCGCCCGCCTCAACGCTTTGTCCACCGGTTACCGCCATTGCTTTGGGATTTTCACCGTCCGACAAGATCCATACTGCATCATCGAGCTTAAGGACTCGACTCGGGAGGACGCAGGGGTACTCTCACCACATGTCATGATCGGCCCAATGATACTCCATAATCTTTCGTGTTTTCATTCATCATCCTTAACTCGCCAGTCGCTCGATTCAGAGGCGTGCTATACTCATCTTCGCTTCATCGTATGCGAAGTTCATACACGAGGGGCGAGATATCACAATACACCGATTACGTATGTTACTACTTCGAGCTAAGGCGTATAAGCCATGAATGAGAACGATTGCGACTCGACCGGGTTTGTTTTCATGAAGTCCAGTTGTCGGGCTTTAGAGGATGACGACAGAGACATGGTACCTATGTCTTTGATCAAAGACAAGAAAGACTTCAAGGTGCTTAACATGATGAGAGGCAGGTCTTATGCCTGGTCAGATCGTCACACGTTGCGCCAGCTGAGTTTACTATTACAAGCCGATCATGACATATCTTATGGTTCGGGGTTACATCCCAACTACATGATGCACGATACATGGCCCGATCGCTGCAGAGAGTAAGAGCCGCATGTCCCAGATTCCATTCGATTATCCCCTTCGCCCATACACTTTTCAGTTAGTTGACTATTTTACCAGAGGATCAGAGTATGCACCCCGCACAGAGGGAGTTGACCATGTTTCAAAAATGTATTTAGATTCAGTGGCATTCAAGATGCCTAGGACAGACGAGCCACTCGAGACCACTTGGGTTTCACTCGAGGCCGTGACAGATCCTCATCACCTGATACAGAGCTAAAGGTGTTTTCCTATGTAAGCTCCCCGAGGAGATCCCACTATGATCTACCTACTGGATTCGGGGAGATGAAAATGATGGAGTGACCTTCCCGATACCTATAATGGACGAGATGGACATGATCTAAGACCGCCGTTTCCCTTTGACACAGCTCTGCGGCCCCATTCTCCGCTTTTGACATGTTTGGAGTTTCTATGATTGATTGCGATGCTGACACTTTATGACGCCAGACCGACGCAATGGACATGATCGCACCTACGCATTCCGGATGTTTCCCACCCGCCTCGATTCTCTTCGATGTGTTCGAATTTCTATGCTTGAGTTTGATGATGACGGTCATATACCGATATTACTCATGATACCGTTATTGAGCATCCACTCGCTGACCCACTCTTTCGACACTATGTCCGGGTTTGTCACCCGCTTTGATGATACTTCTGATGGTAATAATGACATGAGTATTTTCGAGCATTCGCCGTGTCACAAAGATTTTCCCTTTGATTGCACCACCAGCTCTCGCAGCACATGTATACGATGTTGATGATGTGGGAGACATGTACGACCCACAGTGGTAAGTCAGATCTAATTCGATATAGAGGATGTGAAAGTTACACCCATTTCCGTAGCAATGGCTGATAGATTTTGTGCCCGTATCAGCCCAGTGAGATTAGGACTCCATTCTTCCCATCTCATGATGAGAGAAGTAGATTGATCAATCTACTCAGTCATACTGGGATGTATTTGCATGGTCTTATGAGGACATGCCAGCTCCTCGACCCCACTATAGTTCAAAGATCACCTCCGCCTGTTCATCTCTACCACATGTTAGCCGCGTGCTGCAAATCGAGGAGACTACATCCTCGATGGAGTTTGCAGGTTAAAGAGGAGATTCAAAAGCAACTTAGCTACACTTCCCCGTCAAAAGAGGTCGAGCATCCCGAGTGGTCACACGTCGTCCCCTGCTCCAAAAAAGGATGGCAAGGTTAGAGTTTGTGTTGACTTTCTAGATTTGAATAAGGCCGTTCTAAGGATGATTTTCCTCCCACACATTGATATGTTAGTTGACAAAGACTGGGCAGGGTACCTATGTCAGTCTCTTCATGGATGGGTTTTCCGGGTATGACCGATTTTAATGGCTCCAGAGGATATGGAAAAGACTCTTTCATCAGCTGCAGGGTACTTATCAGCATCTGGTCATGCCATTTGGGTTGAAATGCAGGCCACCTATCGTAGAGCTGCCACTACTTTATCCCATGACATGATGCATAGAGATGTCGAGGTATTAATGCGGATGACATGATAAGAAGTCCCAAGGCAGCAGATCACTTAGCGTTCCTTACGTAGATTCTCGAGAGGATCGCATGGGCTCGTATTGAGATCAATCCCAAGAAGTGCACTGGGGTAACTTCCGGAAAATTGTCGGGTCACATTGTTAGGTGAGCAGATAGAGGTTGATCCAGAGAAGATCAAGGCTTATACTACATGCCGCTCCGAGGACTGAAAGAGATCGAGGCTTTTTAGTACTACAATACATCAATCGTTTACTGCTGTAATTAATGACATATGCGAGCCTATCTTTCGCCTTCTCGAGGAAGAATCACCTTACTCTGGGCTTGGAATGATGATTGCCAAGAAGCTCGAAGATTAAGGAGTGTTTACTTTCTCCCATTTTTGCTCCCTACACGTGGCGCCCGCTCTATATTCACGTTGTCGACATAGCTTTGTGGATGCATGTTACCAAATTTCGATGATCCAGGAAGGAGCGAGCCATTTATTATCCGAAAAGAGGATGGGCCGGAATATGAGGTAAATACATTATGATTGAGCGCTCCGCTTAGCTGGCCTGGGTTACCAGAGACTTAGGCACTATGACAGAGTATTCCATACTCGTTAGTCTCGATTGGGATCCATCGAGATATTTATGTTCGACCGACCTGCTCTGACCTGTGACTCATGAGATGGTTGGTTCATGACAGAGTTTGATATTCGCATGTGACAAAAATTCCAGAAAGGGAAGCATTGTTGCATCATTTGGCTTTGCCAAGATCCGATGATGATCATCGACGATGATTTCCCCGATGAGCAATTTGTTTCAATGACCGCATTATAGGATGGGCAATTGTACTTCATGGTGCCGCCAATCACGGGTTTGGTATTGGTATTCATTGATATCACCAGGTGATCACGCCCTTATCAGTTCGATTAGTATTTTCCGTCATCACCGTCAATTTAATAATACGGTCAATATGAGGCTTGCATTACTGTCTAGAGACTCACTGATCTTGCATTAGATACTGAGATCCAATGGGATTCCAATTTAGTTATACGTTGCACTCAGTCCGGAGGACTCGTGATGGTGCTCGCTTCCCAAATTCATGCTTACTTAGACCCACCGTCATAGATTCAAGAGTCGGTGATATATCTCATCCGCCAGCAAGAGAATCAGTCATTGAAGGCCGCCACCTTAGCCGCTGGGCTACCTTAGCTTCCGTGGTCGAGATTCCCCGCTGTATGATCGCACTCACTATCACTGAGACCACAAGTCCAGATTCCGCTTACCTGTTTGATTGAGATATTGAGAATCAGGATGGGTTTACCATGGTATCATGATATTTATCAGCCGCTATATGGCTGATTATCCCGAGACACACATCCAAGGATATGAGAGCATCAGAATGTCGTCACCAGATTTGTTATTTCATGGGATGCCTGTAGAGGATCACCGATGGCCTCGTTATTATTATGTCCGACGCGCCCGCAAATCAAGTAATGAGAGAGGTTCATGCGGAGTCCAGGCCCACATGGGAGGCCATGCTAGCAAGATTATGAGGACTGCATTGCTGACTATGGAGACAGATTGCTGCCACAGACAGAGATGTCCCGGAGTGTCGATGCACTCCGAGACTTGATACACGTGCCACCTTCCTCGAGTTGTACATGCACTTACATCCCCTCGGGCCGCTTTCAAAGATGGGGGTATTGATATTATCAGGAAGATCTCACCCAAATTCCAAGGCATGAGTACATCCCTGGCTATCGATTATTTCACTCAAGCTGGTGGAAGCTACTTATGCTGATCGACAACGCGAGTGGCCAAATCACACGGGGATCGCATTAATATCTATCGATATGGGGTCCTCATGAGTTGATCTCGCATGTAGGAGCGCATTTGCAGGCGGCGGATACATTGGTTCAAGAGTATGATTCAAAGATCACGAACATCTGCATATAGGCCACGTAATTCAACGGGGCAAATGAGGCCGCAAATAAGAAATATAAAGAGAGGATTTTGAGAAAGATGGTTGAGACTCCTGCAAGGATTGGTCGTAGAAGCCCTTTCAAACATTGTGGGCTTATCGTACATCTTTTCGTGACTTCTACCGGGGTCTACACCTTATTCTTCGTATATGGTAATGGAGGCAAGCACCCGTTGAAATTGAGACGGGTCCTTTAAGAGTAGCATTAGAGCATCGTGATATCCGAGACTGAAGTGGGCCTCAACCCGCTGTGACTACCAAATTTCGATGAGAGTGAGATTTCGAGGGCAAGCAGATCATGTCTCTTTTCAGCTTATCGGGAGGAAAATGACCCAAGGCATTTAGAAAAGGGCCGCTTCCGTAGTTTCGTAAAGGCGACCTAGTCTTCAAGGTCCTCCGGATTGACCCAATTCATCCTAGAGGAAAGTTTAGACCAAACTGGAGCGGGCCTTATGTCATCCGAGAGATCCGACTAAGAGGAGCGTACCGGTCGAGCGTACCCAGACCTTAAATCGCCCATGTGAGCCGCCAATGTGGATCACCAAGAGGTTTTACGCCGAGATCACGGTTAGAGGATGGTGACATCACTTGAAAGAATGAAGTATTCCCTATTACACCCATACATTGATATATCCTATTGCTAGTCTCGAGCCTCACGCGCTTATTACGGCCTATTCTTTCATTCACCAGATACTTTCCTCTGACTGGTCGGGGCTACCCCCGCTTTTTCTACGGCTATTCGATATGTGAGCATTATGAGCATCAGGATATTCTTTGCTCGTTTCTTTCTCGTATCATTGCTTGTTTCTTTTTCTTCTCCATTTTGCATCTTCATACCATCTATCTTTTGAGTCTAGTTTCTATCATCTCTATTTGTTTCACTTTATCTCCAGATGATGATGACACGCTCTCATCCTGTAGCTACTAGTCAGGTTTGTCACAATCTCTTCTATTCCGCCCGTAGGTTTTGATCCGGATTCTTAGGTTGAGGGACTCCATTTGGGCTTAGAGGTTTGAGGTTCTTGCCGATTATGTTAGTATGGCATTCGACCTACTCGTTCACTCAAAAAAAAAAACAAAAAAAAAAAAACAAAAACAAAACAAAAACAAAAAGAAGAAAAAAAAAAAAAAAAAGTGTGCTTGTTTGATATTTGTTACTCATTTAGGCTCGAGGAGGATTTATTATTCCTCCGAGGGTCAGAGTGAAAGCATCAGGCGATCTTTCTCCATGGATTCGGGGTAACACATCGGGTACGAGGTTTGGGTTGCTTCGCAGACTAGGTCCCCGGATCACACCCCGCATCACCACTCCCATCTTAAAGTGACTTGCTTCGACTCTCGACGCTCGGGACGAAAGGTTCGTCATTGTCATACACGCTACATTTGTATCCCAAATCTTTGTTTCTTCCTTTTTTTTCCTCGCTTATCCATTCATCATTTTCTTATCACTTTCGGGCCTTCTTCTACTCTTAATGATCACTGCCTCACTCTTAAGCGATGTGTCCTTTGGTGCACTTTACTTGTCATTTCACATTGTTCATTCAGATGTTATCGAGTCACCTGCTCACATGATCCTTTATCATTCGATACTGCGCTTACAAGGGTTTGGCAAGATTTATCGGGCATTCGGGCCTTTGTTCCATCACGCCATTCACCTTCACCTCACTCACACGTCCGAGCCTGCAAGACCACCCCGAGACTCACCCTGAGACCATGAGATCTCGTATTTGCTTCGAAGCATTTTACATGGACGGGTTCTGTCTACTGATTGAGTACGGGATGTCGACAGGTCTCTATTCTTGGGAAGTATCGAGGGTCGTTGACATTAGTTTCCATTCAGCTGGAGCTTGCATCAGTCCATGATCATACGATGATACGTAGAGTCGGACCATGGATAGCCCATTAGCTTTATGCTTCGACACATTCACACCGGGGCATACCTCTATCCTTTCATATTATACTGGCTCGCACTACGTACATCAGTGTTCCATTTTGCCTGTGAGATGTTTTGGCATCAAAGTTTGAGTATGCTCTGATGACAAATTCGGTTTCTTCACAAAGAACAGCAGAGTGCTTCATGGCCCTGGAGTCGCATTCATGGATATTTGTCAATCTAATAGGTATGCCGCACACACCCCATATGTTGTCTGCTTCCTTTGTTCGGATGATCAGGGTCTTTAGAAATTTATTTTAGAGTTTTTTTTTTTATCGAGGCACTCGCATATCAGATGTGCAGCCATCAGCACCCATACCAGCCAAGTGGAGGAATGGATGATTTTTCATGAATGAATGATTGTGATATTTTCACTTCCGCTTTGACCACATGTGCAGTTATGGGATTTTGACATGACATTGATACCTCAGTCCGGGTGCATAACCCTTTCTTTCACCTCGTCACATTTCCAGGCGACATTGTCCTGGCAGGCATACCCTTTATTTCCATCTTGTTATGAAGTTCTTGGTTTTCGCTTATCATTGTGGCATTTTCTATTGTCATATCAGCATCCCCTTCTTGTCATGATTGTGTTTGATTTCGCTTATTCGAGTTTATTTACCGATACCTGATGTACTGGGTACTCAGTGCCTACCACTCTTCCTGAGTTTGTTTACTCTCGCTTTAGTTTGTTACTGCCTCTTCAAAGATCTCACCTAGATCCCACATTTCCGCACTCGCCCAGATCCTACCGGACACTCCGCCCAGATCCCACCTTCCGCACTACCAGATCCCACCTTCTGCACTCGCCTGTGTCCCACATTTCCCGTACTCGCCCAGATCCCACATTTCCGTACTACCAGATCCCACAATTCCGTACCCGCCCGTATCCTACCTTCGGTACTCGCCCGCATCCCACATTTCTCGTACCGCCCGCATCCTACCTTCCGGTACTTGGCCCAAATCCCACACTGCACTACTGCATCCCACCTTTCCGGGCACTGCCCTGATCCCACCCCTTTCGGCACTCGCCCGCATCCTCACCCTTCCGGCACTACCAGATCCTACCTTCCCAGACTCACAACCGGATGTCACCCTCCCAAAGACTCGCCGCATCCCACCTTCCGGTACCCGCCCGCATCCCACCTTCCGGGCACTCCTGCCCATCCCACCTTCGGCACCCCGCCCCAGATCCCACCTTCCGGCACACCCGCATCCCACCTTCCGGTACCCTCGCCCGTGATCCTACCTTCCCGTACTCAGATCCCACATTTCCGTACTCGCCCCAGATCCCACCTTTCCAGACTCATTCCTGATCCAACCTTCCGCACTGCCCGCATCCCACATACTTCGGCAGACCCAACTGACAACCACCTTCCTGCACTCAATGATCCAGCCTCCCGGTACTCGCCCCGCATCCTACATTTCTGCACTCCTCCGGATCCCACCCCAGACTCAACCGGATGTTACCTTCCCAGACTCGCCCCATCCCACACTGCACTGCTCAGATTCCACATTCCCACTCCCAGATCCCACCCTTCCCAAGACTCAACTTGATCCAACATTTTCGCGCTCGCCTCGACCTTCTCGTGAGTTTGCCTGACATCCTCATCTTCCCAAGATAGCCTCCGATGTCATTATTCTTCCCAAGATTATGTCCCGCATCACTCATCTTCCTGCATATCGTGATTCTGTTTTCTTTAAGTCCGGCCTCGGGAGCAATCGTTCGTTATCCTTCAATAGCCAGCGGACAAAATTGTTGTCATTTGCCTTCACTGTGAGTTCATTTCACTTTTGCATCGCTGCACTTCGCACCCACGATTCACTTGTTCATTCACTCTAAAGAAGAGGGGCATATTTGTAGACCCTCAATTTTGTCCCTACACTTGTGATGATCCTATGGGTGTCATACTCACCCATTGTTCCTCATATAACACCCATGCAGCCCTTTTAGGCTCGGGTCTTTTCTCCGAGCCTCGGGTGGGCTTAGATATGGTCCATTGAGGCAGGGCATTTACTTCGGAGTGTCATTTGAGTGTCAGTTATTGGCATCGTGCCATAGGAAGCAGAAGTGGCGCCTCAAGGGTTTAGCCTAATCGCGAGTTTACTAGCGTATGTCAAATTTGAGACTGAGCTTGTTTCGATTGTATCTCCTTTGTCCAGCCACTGTTCACTGCTTGTTTTATTGATTCCTTATTTGCCAAGGAGGTTTATGTTAAAAATTATAATTTTGGTCAACCGTTTGATCAATCGGCTTGACTGGTTCATCGATGTAGTAGCGTATACAACACTCGTTGGGTGATTTTGACAAGCCCTCCTTGTTTTGATCATATCTCCTCTATCCGGACTTGGAATGGTGCCGCTTTTTTTGTTGATCTTTCTTATTTCAGGAACATTCTATCAAAGTTTCATAATTTTCTCAACCGATGGGACCGGGTGTTGGTACCGTTCAACCGGTTAATAATACTTGTGCGGAGCGCCGTTGTAGTTTTCGAGCCCAAATCGTACATGGGTCGGGCCCATAAGCTCAAGCTCGACCATGGGCAATATTATGGGTCCATTTTGGGCCATGGATTAAGTTACATGCAGCCCACCATGAATCCATGGATACTTGTTAGAAGCAAGCCGAAATCTAAAAGATTCAAATTTGCATGGGAAATGAGGAGGGGAGTGAATGGGGAAGCGATTTCCGAGACTGATTGGGGCTCTTTCCAAAAGCTTGAAGGAGAAAAACGAAGAGGCTTTGATTGTTGGAGGTGGGAATTAGCATAAAAAGACATAGAGATCGATTGAAAAAAACCTTGGAGGGGCACACTGCCCACACACGTTTGCTGGATTTTTTCCGGGGATATAGCTTGGTTTCTGTTCAGCTGCCTTATGTGAGGAGGTAAGAAATGGACCCTTTCTCCACTCATTCTTTAAGATACGCTCTGGATCAAATTTGAAGTTTCTCCTCAACTATTTGAGCCGGTTTTCACGCCATACGTGAGTTTGCCTCAATGGGGCTTTCTGCTAGGGCAGTTTGTGTAGTTTTTGTTGTTTTGGTTGGTTCTCACTCATCCGAGCTTTCGAGAATCAATCACCGTTTGTTTGTTAGATTTCAACCCTTTTATAAAAGTTCTGGGAAAATTTTGAGAGCCTCTCTCAACGATTTGACTGGTTCGAAACCATCATTCGTTCATTCAGATTAGGTTTTCAGGAAAGGCAGTTTGTGTAGTTTTTGTTGTTTTGGTTGGTTCTCACTCATCCGAGCTGAGAATCAATCACCGTTTGTTTTGTTAGATTTATAACTCCTTTATAAAAGTTCTGGAAAATTTTGAGAGCCTCTCTCAACGATTTGGACTGGTTCGAAAACCAGATCATTCGGTTCATTCAGATTAGGTTTTCAGGAAAGGCAGTTTGTGTGGTTTTGTTGTTTTGGTTGGTTCTCACCATCCGAGCTGAGAATCACCGTTTGTTTTGTTAGGATTCCTGAGTCTTTTAGGTTCTGAAATTTTTGAGAATCTCTCTCAACGATTTGGACTGGTTCAAAACCATGATTCGGTTCATTCAGGATTAGGTTTTCAGGAAAGGCAGTTTGTGTAGTTTTTGTTGTTTTGCTGGTTCTCACTCATCCGAGCTGAGAATCAATCACCGTTTGTTTTTTAGATTTATAATGCCTTTATAAAAGCAGGGAAAATTTTGAGAGCCTCTATCAACTATTTGACTGGTTCGAAACCAGATCATTCGGTTCATTCAGATTAGGTTTTCAGGAAAGGCAGTTTGTGTAGTTTTTGTTGTTTTAGTTGGTTCTCACTCATCCGAGCTGAGAATCAATCACCGTTTGTTTTGTTAGATTTCTAACTCCTTTATAAAAGTTCTGGAAAATTTTGAGAGCCTCTCTCAACGATTTGGACTGGTTCGAAAACCAGATCATTCGGTTCATTCAGATTAGGTTTTCAGGAAAGGCAGTTTATGTAGTTTTTTTTTGTTTTGGTTGGTTCTCACTCATCCGAGCTGAGAATCAATCACCGTTTGTTTGTGGTTAGATTCCTGGAGTCTTTTAGGAAGGTTCTGGAAATTTTTGATAATCTCTCTCAACGATTTGACTGGTTCGAAACCAGATCATTCGGTTCATTCAGATTAGGTTTTCATAGGGAAAGGCAGTTTGTGTAGTTTTTGATTTGTTTTGTTTGGTTCTCACTATCCGAGCTGAACTGAATCTACTGCTTGTTTTTACTCTGACTTAAAGAAGATTCTGACAATTTTTCAAATATTTTCTCAACCGTCCAGACTGGTTGGGAAACCAAACCAGCCGGCTCATTTGGTTCAGTTTGCTGGAACGGCAGTTTGGGTGGTTTGATTTGTTTGTGTTGGTTCTTGGTTACCTGAGCTCGAATTGGAACTCCGTTTGTCTTGTTGGATTCCTGACTTGTAAGGAAGGTTCTGAAGATTTTGAAATATTTTGTCTACCGTCCAGACTGTTAGGGAAACCAAACCAGCCGCTCATTTAATCAGTTTATTTGATTGCGCTTTGGGCGGTTTGATTTATTCCAGGTTGTTCTGGTTAATCGGAGTCAGAATTGAACTCCGTTTTTCTTGTTGGATTCATGAATCTTTGAGGAAGGTTCTTACAAAATTTTGGAGCCCTCTCTCAACCTGCTGAACCGGTTGGGGAACTAGATCGGTCAGTTTGTTGGGTTTCGTAAGGGTCCTTTCCGACGTTTTAATTGAAGCCCATGCTGATTCTTCGAGTTCAGGCCCATCTCGCCCCTAAATCGTAGGGCTATATTTAGAATCTAGAAATGGGCTTATTTTAGGTTAATGTGGTTCCATTTTGGATTCTTGAGAATCAGGGTCTATATGGTCCAAGGGTGATTAGCTGGGTTCAATAATCTAAGGTTTTGTCGAGGCGATTCCTTTGAGACGGGATAGACGTGTTTGTATAGCCGACAAGTAAGTTGTAGCATCAATGAGTGGCTGAGATGCAATGTATGGTTTCTCCTAGCTTGCTTTGCTTTTTATATTCAATTTTGAGAACAGTATGCCCGAAACATTGACTGACCTCTTATACAGCGCTTGGCTAGAGACCACAGGTATGTGCTTTAGTGTTTAAAATAATTTACATGGATGCTTTGTGTCTGAGTGCCATGCATGCTTGCTATGTTTGTTGGCTAACCTTTGATGTAGCGCTGGTCGTGACCAGAGGTACGACCATTTTCGCTGTTGAGTGTTTTTAAAGCATGCTTGATACCACTAGGGTCAGTCTGATCGAAGCTGTATACGAAACAGCTGCAGGTTTATCTCGATTTTGACCCATATGCCCACATACCCAATTCACTAGTAGAGACCGAGTCTCGGCCCAGAGGGGTGCTACTACAGCGAGGTACTCGATAGACCGACCCCGACCCGTAAACTCAGCTTTCGCAGAGACCGCTTTTTCCATACCGGAGTCATCAGGTTTTTTTGCTCATTATTTTCCCACTTAAAAATAAAATAAAAGTAAGTGGCGACTCCAAAGAAAAACTGTCCTCCTCGAGGACGGATTTTCTAAAATCTCAAAATCAATCCACATTTTTTCCTTCCATTTAAAGCGAGTCACACGGCTCCGTGGATCTGTAGGGTCCACACTCCATTTGCCTTTGAGATCTTCCAATTTGGTCTTCAATGCAGCCTTAAGGGTTCTGATGGTGACTTCTGCCTGACCATTAGATTGCGGATGTGCTGGGGACGAGTAATAATTCTTGATCCCGAGCTCAACACAAAAATCCCTGAACTTGGCGTTATCAAATTGCTTTCCATTGTCTGACACTGCTCTCGATACCAAACCCGCATATTATGTTAATGTTTCACACAAAAATATGATCTTTTTGTTCTATGATTGTAGCCAAATGCTCAGCCTCAACCCATTTGGTGAAGTAGTCCACCACAACGATGATGAATTTGCATTGGCCCTTCCCAATGGGCGTAGGTCCACAGAACTGGGGCCCACTGTTGAAAGGCTAAGGGCTTATGAATGACGCCGTGGCCCGATGGGAGCGAGAGATTCGAAAGTGTGCTCGACACCAGACTCACTAGGTCATCGCATTCTAAGCATTGTAGACCAATAATATCCCTACCTTAACACTTTCCCTACTAATGCCCGAGCTCCGATATGATTTCCACATACACCTTCGTGTAATTCCCTGAGTACGTAGTCTGCGTCTTTCCCTGCGATGCACTTAAGGATGGGTGTGAAAAAACCTCGCTTGTAAAGGCTTCCCTTATGATTAGTGAACCTGGCTGACCTCGTTCTAATCTTAGAGGCCTCTTTCGGGTCGTAGGGTAGACATCCGTCTATTAAGTAATCCTAAATGGGCTCCATCCAAATCTTGGCCTCTGACTGACGGAGCGAATTTCCTCGCCATAGAGATCCATGTAAGGTCTCCTCAAAGGTATTCGACAAGCGTTAGTCTGCTAAGGTCTTCTTGTGAGGTTGTCACTAGTTTTACCAAAGCATCGGCTCGGGAGTTCTCCGCTCTGGGTATGTGTCTGACCTGGACCAACACGAACTTTTCGCAAATTCCATAATTCGCCAGGCATGAAGATCATTTTTCACTTTCGCCTCGTAGGTCTCCCATTCATCTTACTAACACCGAGAGTCACGCACTTCAAGCTGGTCAACTTCCATTGAATGGGCGAGGTTGAGGCTAGCTATGACGGCCCCATACTCGGCCTAGTTGTTGAGGCTTGAATCAATCGAGCGCACTAATATCTATTCCTTTCCGGGAGGTCGATTAGCCCGGTTCTTCCTTGTGCATCAGGGCCCCGTCTACAAAAAAGTCTCCGATGGGGATGTCACTGGTGTTTGATTGTTTTATAGGCTCGAGGTGAATTCCATGACGAAGTCCGCTAAGACCTGCCCTTTTATTTCAGTTTTCGGCTTATATCTAATGTCGAACTCGCTCGGCTCTATGGCCCACTTCATCAGCCTTCCTGAGGTCTCCGGTTTATGTAGCACTTGCTTCATCGGATATTCCGTTGGAACTTCAATGGTATGAGCCTGGAAGTAGGGGCGGAGCTTTCGGGCTGCGGTCACTAATGCTAAAATTAATTTCTCCATCCTCGAGTACCTCTCCTCAAGCCTCCTCTCAACGCCTACCGCAGATAGGCACCTGATGTTGTATTTGGTCTCATTCCTCGACGAGGACACAGCCGAAAAGTCCAAACTCGCTAAGTATAGAATGAGGAGCTCCCTTCGTAGGCTCACCAAAATCAGGGATAATGTAACGCCCAACCAAAATGTTCTAGAATTTTATAATAAAACACAGACATCGTGATGACTGAGCTGGGCCAAAGGCCTCTTCCAAATTATATTGAATATTGATTAAATGATTATCGAATCCTAAATAAACCCAAGTGAAAAAAAGAGAAAATATGGTACTGTAAAATGGGACCTAAGGGTCAATTGTAAGTAAGTTTATATGTCAAAGTGAAATTATGAGAAATAAATGAGTAAGGGAAAATAATAGAGACTTAAAAATGAAGAATAATAGAGAAAATGGAGGGACTCCAAATATAAAAAGAAAGAGGTGTTAAAAAATCAAGGAAAGGACATGTGGCATGTAGGAAAGAGGGGATAAGCTCTCATTTTTAAAGTAATGACAAAGTGATCCATAAGAAAAGGAAAACAGAAAATGAGTTGTGAGAGAGAGGCTCCACCTTCTCTCTAGATTTTCCGACGATCGGACCATAGGTCTCCGGTGAAACAAGAGGGAAAGTCCTTAATCGTGACAAGAGCTGCAAGTAGAGACCGGAATCGAGGAGTTTTGACAAAACTAAGAGGCAGTCTTCCTACTTGTCATTTTCACCCTAAGGGTCATTGCGGTTATCTCGCTTAGGAGTGTTTGGTTGCATTTTAAACTATGAAGCTGCCACATTGTAGGTGCGTACTAAATGGACCGTATAGCTGATTTTTGGGTACAAAGTGAAGGGAATTTGGTAGTGAGTAATTCTAGTAAATTGTAGCCACATCAATGAACTTGATGTTAGACTTTTGAATTTCTTTCAATCTCGACCCTCAGAGACCCTGGGTTATGGTCTTTTAATTAAACAAGAAAATGGGCGAGAGGTCACCCATAGAGACTTCTTTTGCTATGCAACAGGCCGCCAGACCTCATGCAATTGTAGGTCGCCAGACCTCTGCAACAGAGGTCAAGAAACCTCATGCCAGAGGTCTGGTGAGAGGTCAACACCTCATGCGCCAGGTCCGCACCCTCATGCACGAGGTCGGTAGAGGGTCGGCCATGCGCCAGAGCCGCCAGACCATGCAAGAGGTCAATGCACTCATGCAACAGAGGCCAGTAGAGGTCAACAAACCTCGTCCTGTGAGCTCCGCCTCGTCCGGGGCCCCAGTCAGCCTGTCGTGATTTGATAAACGTATGACCTCCAACTTCGGAAGGTCATATCTCCTTCGTTCGAACTCCGATTTGGGTGTTCTTGGACTCTATGGAAAGCCCATTGAGTCAAGAAAACATTAATATTCCTGAGGAGTATATTATATGTCAGACCGAGGTGTTATGTCGAGCTTGTCCAGGTCAGGTTAGCTCACAAGCTCAGTCACCGTCAGCTGACTACGCATGACCCTAACTTCTAAGGTCATATCTCCTTCGCTCGGGAATCTCGATTTGGGTGTTCTTGGACTCTATGGAAATCCCATTAAGTCAAGAAAACATTAATATTCCTGAGGAGTATATTATATGTCAGACCGAGGTGTTATGTCGAGCTCGTCCAGGTCAGGTCACCACAAAATTTAGGTCACCTCGTCTGGGTTGACTACGCATGACCTCCAACTTCGGAAGGTCATATCTCCTTCGTTCGAACTCCGATTTGGGTGTTCTTCGACTCTATGGAAAGCCCATTGAGTCAAGAATACATTAATATGCCTGAAAAGTATATTAGATGTCAGACCAAGGTGTTATATCGAGCTCATCCAGGTCAGGTCATCTCGTCAGTTCAGGATTTGACTACGTATGACCTCCAACTTCGGAAGGTCATAACTCCTTCGTCCGAACTCCGATTCGGGTATTCTTGGACTCTATGGAAAGCCCATTGAGTCAAAAATCCATCTATATATAGCTTGTCAAATTTGGAAATCATATTAATCTCTAAATCAATCCTAACCAAAACTACTAGTACGCACGAATAATATTGTTCTTTAATGGTTTTGGAATAGGGACTGACGAGGAGGAAAATCCAAACTGAGATTGAGATTCCAGGGATTGGAATCAAAGTGCAAAGATGTTTGGGTTTGTTCTACTTACTCATATACCTCGTTTCAAAATTTGAAATGTTTGTTCTACCGACTCCTATTCCTCGTTTTGCTTTGCATGTTTGTTCTAAAGCATAATAATTGATTTAATTGATTTGAGAAAAGTGATTGAAATGCTTGCATATAAAAATTGCATGATTATTGAAATAACTTATACAAGCGTATATATTGTACTATATTTTGCTTTAAAGGATTTGAACGCCCTTAATAGAATGTTAACCGCGATTTCAAGATTAAGGATATATCGGGTATACCAATAGGGCCAACAGCAGCATCGCAACTATCAGATTGATGCCACTCCGACGCACGCCCAAATGACCGTATCGGGTAGTGTTCACTATTTGATTGTTTATAATCCGCCCTCGCGTACCCCAAATGGACCGGCATCGCGGTTATAAACCATTTGATACCGGCCTCGCAGCCCCAAACTGACCGCGCTTTGACTATATCCTCAGAATCGGCGACATAGGTTAAATTCAAGTAAGGGCATAATCGAATTGATTGCATAATCACTGATTTTCATAATTGAATTGAATGACATAACTGAAGTGAATTGCAAAACTGAATTGAATTGCAGAACTGAATTGAATTTGTGAGCATATTTGCATTGATTTGAGATTGTGAAATATTGATTTTGAAAATGTATTTTTGGGATGATCAATGAACTATAACTGATTGTATATATATAACAAAGTATATGTATTGTATTTATATTGAACATCCAAAAGATTTGAAAGTTCGAATTAAGTATGAATGGTTAAGTACGGGGTGAGGAAGGTTGTATAGAACCACTAAGCATGAGAAGAAAAAAACTTGAAATGTTGTTTTGCAATGCGTAGTCTTCTTACAAAAGTGATGATCATTCGTGCCTTACGTGACCGACCCGTTGGGCAGATCGGGCGAGTCCGGGATGCCACTAAAATCACTCAATCACTCAAAATCATATCTTTGCGGAAGCGATTTCAAAATTTGGGCATGCCCATAAACATTTATATTTTACAAAATACATTTAACTTTAAACAAAATACATTTACAATGAAGGCATTCAAGCCTTTTCAAAATGATTTACAAAAATAGATGTTCAGAGGATTCAGAAATTCTTTTCACACAAATATTAATATCAAAGCATGGAATGAATGCACATGTCGGAGCATACTCAAAATTTCCTTCTTGTAACGCTGTGCTCCTCGATCTTGGGTCAGCTTTCGATCACTACTATCCTCGGTACATGCGCGTGCAAGGCTCAATGCGCTAAGCATTTTCGTAATTGGTTCTATCTAAATCATTGCCGTTCAGGATTCAGTCCGTTCGCCCAGGTTAAGCAAATGAGTCACATGAATCTTTTGGATGATCAGCCTGACTGTTTTCCCCTTCCTTACTCTGTTAACATATATATCTGATGGGTTATGGTTCATTGATCATCCCAAAAATAGAATTTTCATAATCAATGTTTCACAATCTCAAATCAATTCAAGTATACTCAAATTCAATTCTGATTCTGCGAATCGATTCCAATTATCTGATTCGATTCGATTTATGTCATTCGTTGATTAAATCGAATTGGATATGTCAATCAATTGATTATGCGATCAATTCAGTTATGCCCTCAACGGATTTAACCTATGTCTTGATATCGAGGGATGTCCAGTGGTGAAGAAAACTGAATCCGTGAAGCTGTGACGTCCTCAAGTCGTTTATAACATTGCATCGAGAACAGGACTAGTTATAAACAATCAAATAGTGAACACTTTACCAATACGGTCATTGTTTGGCGATCGAATTGACACATCAATAATGATTGCGATATTTTCGGCTGACCTAATCTGATGCATACAATCTATCCTTAATCTTTGACGGTTAACATTCTATTAGGCATTCGTCCTTTATAGGCTAATATGTGCGCTTGTATAAATAGTTTTATTTTCAATAATCTACGAAATTTTATAACCCAAACATTTCTACTTTTCTCAAATCAGACAAATCAAATCAATATGATTTTAAGTGAAACATGCAAAACGAAACGAATAGAATTGATGACAAACCCCAAAAATCTTTTGCACTTTGATTCCAATCCTGGAATACCGTTCTCAATTTGGCTTTTCATACATAAATCAGTCCCTGACCAAAACCATTAAAGAACAATATTATTCATCTGTACTAGTAGTTTTGGTTAGGATTGATTTAGAGATTAATACTGAACACACTACAGTACATTAATCCTATAAATATAGATGAATTCTTGACTCAATATAGAGCTTTCCATGAGGTCAAGAAGAACACACCAAAGCAGAGGTTCAGGCGAAGGAGTTATGACTTTCAGTTGGAGGTCATCTGTAATCAAATCCTGTTGATGACTGCCTTTAGTGACGAGCTCAATCTATTTTGGTCGACATCAATATGTTCTGCAGCGAGCTTCACTGCGGATGGATTCTTGACTCAATGAACTCACAGAGTCAAGAACACTCGAATTTGAGTTCAAAATGAAAGTTATGACACCTTCGGGAAGTTGGAGGTCATGCGTAGTGATCTTGACGAGGCGACTGAAGCCCGGCGGCACGCGATGTGAGCTCAGTATAACTTTCAGTCTGACATCTAATATCTTCCTCAGGCATGGATCGGATTCTTGACTCAATGGGCTTTCCATAGAGTCAAGAAAACTCTAATCGGAGTTCGAGGCCAGAAGAAGTTATGACCTTAGAAGTTGGAGGTCATCGGCGATCGACTGACCCTGGTAGTGAGCTGTACTGATGATGGAAAACTCAAATTCTACTCTGATCTGACATCTAAATATCTTCCTCAGGCATATGGATGGATTCTTTACTCAATGCTTTGTGACTTTCTATGGGGTCCAGAACACTCGAATCGGATTCGGACCAGTTGACCTTAGGAAAGTTGGAGGTCGCTCTGCGTGATCGATCTTGACGAGCTGACACTGGGCCAGTGCCTTGAAGTGACGAGCTCAGCTCTACGGGACAGCCTGCAGACTCTCCCAGGAACGAGCTAAAGCTCTACGCATGGCCCGAGTTGAGCTCTGCATGACGAGTTGAGCTCTGCATGACGAGTTGAGCTCTTCAGGACGAGGTCTGCTGACCTCTATTTGACGACCTCTATGGGCTGACCCTTCACCCATTTGACGCATTAAAAATGTAAAGACAACTTGGTCTACAGGGGTTCAATTGAATTCAAAAGCCTAACATCAGGATACGGACATGGCTACACTTTCCCAGGACTTACTTCGAATTCTCTTTATTTTCTTACTCAAAGCCCACGATTCTAAGGTCCGACCTTAGTTGACCCCGAGTGTGACCGGCCCGACAGATTGAGCTGCATTTGTTAAATAAGGACTATAAAACAGTCTACTGGGGTCCAAATTGAGAGATTCCAAGCCTAACATCAATTTCATTTGATGTGGCTACAACTTAACAGAAGGACTCACTACCGATTCTCTTTCTTTGCTTGCCCAAAATTCAGCTCTAGGTCCGACTGTCATATCTGACCATGGCATGGGTGAAAAATAAAATGGGGAAGACCTGCCCCCTCTGGAGTTACTGAAAGAGCTACCACGATTCACGTACCACAGCACTCCTTGTCACGAGGAAAGGACTTTCCTCTTGCTTTGCCTAGTACCTATGGCCCGATTGTTGAAATCTAGAAAGTAGAGCTTCTCACTCTAAATACCTCATTTCTCTTCCTTTCTTATGGATCCTCGTGTTTTTAAAGGAGGAAACTTCCTCCACTTTCCTACTTTGCCTTTTCTGTGATTGCACTATTTCTTTTCTTTATTCTTTGCCCCATATTTGGTCCTCATTTCTCTATTGTTTTCTTTTAGTCTCCTATTTTCATGGGCAACTACCTTAACCCCATTAATATAAAGTTCATTTAATTTATGTTTCTCTCTTTCACTTAGGACCTTCAGATTAAACAATCATTTAATCATTAGATCTAACAATTCGGAAAAATACCCAGGAGTTATTGATGCCCCAAGATACCTCTGGTATTAATACAAAATTCAGGAGTGTTTTGAATGTTACAACTCTCGTTAAAGTTTGATCACTCGTTACGCCTCTCTTTTAAGTTTGCGGATGTTATTTCTTTTGCTCGTTTCCTCACTTTCAGTGGCTTCTTGGTCTTATGGACTCCCTCAGAGCCTTTCACATTTAATGGATCTTCTTATTCTAGTAGTTGCTCATACGAGCCAAAATCTCTCTTGGGCTCCATTCTTCTTTTATCTTTAAATCATTTGCATAAGATCAAGTTCTATCTCAAGAGACCTTCACACACATGTGGCCAGATAAATCGGTACCTCAGTAGCATGGACACGTATGAAATACGTTATGGATCTTTTTCAAGTGGAGGTAATGCTAATCTATGTGCCCCGGACCCTTTTCCAATCATCGCAGGGACCTTAATAAATCTAGGGCTCTTGCCCTTTTTAGCCCAAACATCTCTGCCTTTACTAAGAATCACTGCATCCTTTTGTGATCTCATTGAATCTCTTCTTTCTGCATGTCGGCATATGATTTTCATCTGCTCGATAGCCACCTTAAATCTTTCTCATCATTTCTGCACACCACTTCTTCCCCAGTCTCACTGTATCAAGTCGGGGCCAATTATTTCCTTTACATCAATTCAGTCTATTATTCAAACCTTCAGCGATTCTACAGCTTTCTCGTATAAGGCCTCATAAAAGCCATTCCAATACTTGATTGAAGCTATTTGTTTTACACAAATTCCAGCTAAAAACAGTATTATTCACCAGTCCACATTACTTTACCACCCCACCTCGAGGTCGATCACTGACTCTTAGCTTACTTATCTTCACGAGAATGGATCACTCTCAGTTATCCATCAGTTATAGGTGGGGAAACTGACATCTTGAAATTGAGTGAGTCTTGAAAGCCTCTGTGGTACCCACACACAAATCTAGTAAACCTCGGATCTCGGTCTTGAAATAATGAATCAAGAATCCATTTACTCATTTGAAAAAACTATGCTTCCTTGATATATCTACTAGCTTGTTGTCAAGTAAGATAAGTCGGTTTCTCAACTAATGGAAGTAGGCGCTGATTTGATTAAATAAGTCCCTATAACAGGCTTTAAGTGATCAGCTATTTCTCTCTTTATCAATGGTAGTGACCACAAAATCATGGTGATTACGGTCCATTTCCTCATTCATTCTAATAGTTTGCAATGTGTGGCAATCGAAGGAACTTGATGCTGCGCGCTGCTCTTTGGCAACACACCAAACACTTGGTTACATATTCGACACATCACCATCCCAGGACCAGAATGACATTTTTAAATCTAAATACATCCGCATTCGAGGATGGTCTTTAGATCCCTGTATACGCACCTCTTTGTTATGGATTCCACAATTCATTACAATGGGTACTAAACCGATCCTTATAATAAAAAACTCCACTGTGGCTTTTATTCAAGCCAGAACTTGGTTTCTTTACCATTTCAATCTGATTTATATTGTGACAATTTTCTCATCTTTCTTTTGTACCTCTGCTTTTCGATTCAACAAACTCGGTCTTGCTATCAACTCTTCCACTACGGTACCACCGTTGTCATATGCCATGCCGATCTGTTTGCATGGCGTTCGGTATTGACTTTCTATAAGCGTCGTACACTACATTTGGCCTTTCAGGGTGATGTCTCACGGTGTGGGTACTTGTCGCACATCAGTTGCCATCAGCCGGAACACCTGCTGGGTTACCAGAAAAACTCTCACACATGAGGCAAATATACTTAAGGCTCTTATGATGGTGTAGATGAAACACTTCTCTCCATACAAATAATGTAAATTTTGAAGTGCAAATATACAAATTCTTCTAATATTTAAAATCATGGTAGGGTAGTTCTTTTCATGAAACTGTTGTCTTGAAGCATAGGCTACCACTACCCCTCCTTGTTAAGACATCAGGATATCTACATTTCTTGCGCATCTAAAATCACATATTCTCTACAGCGGTTGAGTAAGAGCAGACCTCGGTTAAGAATGCTTTACGACTTATCAAAAATTCTTTGACATTTTCCTCCATTCATACTTTACATTTTTTGCAGATTGATCACCCAATGTGAGAAAGAGCTATGATCATAGAAACCTTAACGAATCTTGTAGTATCACGCTAGTCGAACTCGCGCCACATGGCAACATTTCTAGGTGGCTTCCATTCAACCACTTCTATTTTCTTTGGATCTCTTTCGGATTCCCTCTTCGATACTATATGCACCAGAAAGGGCGCCGTTCTTTAAAGCTTCGCACCTTTCGGTTTGCATACAGGCTGCTGCCACTCCTGCCAAATTGCCAACTACCTCTATGGGTGTGTGTCATGACTTTCATGATCTTTTAGTCTACAAGAATGTAGTCTATAATTTTCGACAAACTGATCCAGCGCGAAGTGGGACTTGGATTCATTTTAAGTCCGTAGAGAAAAGCGGCTGGAGCATTTGTCAATCAACGACGCCAACTCACTGTGTCTACTTCTCTAGTCAGCGATCAGTCTTATTTATCGGCATCTAATTCTCATTGATGATGCGGATACGCCGATAATCTTCGAAAAAGATACTTGCACCTTATAATTAGTCAAACAAATCCATCCGTTCCCGATGGATATTTATTCTTTCTGCATTAACATTGATTGTCTATAATCAATACATAGTCGAAGTGTACCATCTTTCTTTTATAAAGCAGGAGCTCCCCATGTAGGTGATACTTAATTAGATAAATCCTTTTCTAGTAGTTATCTTTTGATTAATTTTAATTCTAACCTTAGCTCTAGTGGAGTATTCTGTGCGGTGTAATGGATGGAATTATTACTTTGTCACTGGCTTTATCTAATATAGCTCGATCTCTCCCTATGTGAGCAATCTGTGCTCTTCCGGAAGCACGTTGGAGAAGTGCGCTATGATAGGGATATCGGATATAAACCTTTCTCTTCCCAGTGCTCAAAATGCACACCTTAGCCTAAAATGAGCTGCCTCTCTTTCGCCATGTTCACTTCGCCAGTTTGCTGCGGATATCACGATAGATGGGTGATTTGACCTCTCAGATATGAAAGTTACTTCATCTTCATTTGGTGTTCTTAAGATTTACTCTTTCATTCTACAATCGACTATTTAACTGATGTGGGACAACAGTCCATCCCCAATATCACATCAAACTCCCTGAATGATAACTCAATCAAATCTCCTAACAATTCATACTCTCGTATTTTTGATGGGGACAATCCTACTATACACTACATTCACAATAACCACTTATGTAGACGGAGTTCCCGTCACCAAGATGTCATATTAGGTTTCACTCTGTTAATTGCAGAAGTTGAATAATAAGTTACAAACCCCTTGAGTGGGTTGACCCGGGGTCAATCAATGCATGTATAATAGTATCAAAGATTTAGAAATTACCGGCTATCACATTTGGTGCGTCGGTATCTTCCACTGCTTTCATTGCATATCTCTGGTGACCGACCATCTTGCCTGACGTTTGTGTGTCCCTTGTCTCGAACACTCAGTGATCTGACCTCTTGTTGCCTTTTGTACACCACTAAAGTTGTACCCCGGTGCGAGTCTTGTAAATGAGCGAGCTACAGAACAATCTTGCTCTCTATGTCTTTGGATCTACCAAGAATCTTTTCAAAGCACACAGTAAGTCTCAACATTCTCCTCATAGTTCTCCTGATACAGAACAATGGGAAGCGATCACATCTCTAGAAGGACCTCTACCGGGTATCTATATGTGAATGAATGTTCATACAAGTAAAAGAGTGACATTCCAGTTGTTGTCTTTATAGGCTGATTAGTTCTGTGGTCCCCTGAACTTCTTCCTTTGCTGTTGTTGTGAACTGGACTGACCAGGATTTTTCTTTCCCTGTCTTTTATCTTTTCTCTCTCTTTCCTCTTTCTTTACTCTTTCCACATTCAATGCACATGTCACAATTTTGGAGAAATCCTCATGGCAAAATGCTGTGACATGGGCCTGAATAAGGTTATTAAGGCCGTCTTCGACCTCTGACTACTTTTTCTTCCTCACTCCTGTAGTATCTGGAGCATATTTGCTGCAGTGTGAATTCCTTTGATATTCGGTCCTCATCGTGCTGCTTGAAGGATTGTGAAACTCAGTCTCATGTTGTTGAGTGTAGGCCCACGTGGGTGTATTGAACTCATCCAAGAAGAACCCTTGACTCTCTACGTGGTGCGGTCTACGGTCATGAGCCCACCAGCGATGGCCTGCATCACTAGTGTAATGGTCGCATTGCCTTCTGGCTTTCCTCTTCGGTTACATGTGCAATGCATTTGCACAACGCCGCTCGGTTCTCTCGAGCCAATTTTACTGCCATGGCTCTGTCCTCTTTCTTTCCCACATAAATCTGGTCGGTACTTTGCCATTCTCTCAATGGCTGAGTTAAACTACAGACGATTGCGGCTAGTTGCAGGCTCTTTGCAATGCATGAACTAGTTGCTGGAGGATACCCATAGTGCCTCCACGCCCGCCCCAGTGAGTTGACCACCACCTGATCATTAAATGGGCATGGGATGCTTGCCCACCTTCCACACTAAGCGGGACATTTGGCGAGGTCCCTGGTCAAACCTAGGCCTAGGGAATGGCCGTCCATGCTTATCTATTAAGACCAGCGAGATCTGCGTGAAGTCATGTCATCCTTTATATGCAAATGATGCATGTTATATACAAAATTTCAAAATGTTTACAAGCATTTTCTAATAGATTTGTGCCAGAGCAGCCTAAACTGGAGCTCGTCACCAATAAAAGCTATGGGCGCCCCTTACGACCGACCATTTTAAGGCGGGATCCGAACCGAGTCAGAAGGATGCCCTTCAAAATCACTCGATCTCAAATCATATATCTTTGCGGGCGATTTTCAAAATTTGGGCAAGCCCATAAACATTTATATTTAACAAAATACATTTAACTTTAAACAAAATACATTTACAATGAAGGCATTCAAGCCTTTTCAAAATGATTTACAAAAATAGATGTTCAGAGTTCAAATTGTTTTTACAAAATATTAATATCCAAAAGCATGGAATGAATGCACATAGAATTCTCGAAATTTCCTTCTTTATGACTTAGCGCTCCTCTAGATCTTGGAGTGCTTTCGATCACTACCCCTCCCTCGGTACACATGCGCATTAGGAAAACATCACGTGGCATTTTCGTGCTTAGTGGTTCTACTCCTAATCCATTCCTCGATTCGACCGTCGATTCATCGCGATTAATAATTGAAATTTTGAATCTTGGATGATGTTCGATATATCCTGATACATATACTTTGTTATATATATACAATCGATTATAGTTCTAGTCATCCCAAAGAAATACATTTCATAATCAATATTTCACAATCTCCGTCAATTCAAATATGCTCCCAAATTCAATTCGATTAAAATCAATTGAGTTATGCGAGTTCGATTCAATTAAATCAATTCAATTATGTAATCAATTCGATTGTATGCCCTTATGGTTGGCCTATGTGATATGCAGGGATATCAGAGAGGTCAAGCCGCAGTCCATTTAAAATTGTGGGCAGTATCCAAATGGTTTTATAGCTGCGATTATGGTCGCTGGGCACTTTGGTGGTTATAAACAATCAAATAGTGAACCTTACCCACGTCTGATCCCATTCTTGAATCCAAGCTAAGTATCATCTAGTTCGCGTCTTTGCTATTTGACCCTATTGGTATGCAATCTATCATAATCTGAAATAACGATTAACATTCTATTAAGGGCATTCAAATCCTTTTTAGCAAAATATAGTACAATATATATTGTATAAATAGTTTATTTCAATAATCCTGAAATTTTTATATACAGACATTTCACGATCACTTTTCTCAAATCAATTAAATCAAATCAATGTCTTTTAGAACAAACATGCAACTTGAGTCGTTAAGACAAACCCCAAAAATCTTTGCCTTTGATTCCAATCCACGGAATCTTCAAATCTCAGTTTAGCTTTTCATATAAGTAGGTCCCTATTCCAAAACCATTGAGAACAATGTTATTAGATGCGTACTAGTAGTTTTGGTTGGGATTCTAAATTACCTCAGAGGAATTAACATCATGAATTCTAAATTCAACAAGCTATATAGATGAATTCTTGACTCAATGGGCTTTCATAGAGTCCAGAACACCGAACGAGGTTGAGACGAGGAGTTAGACCTTAAAGTTGGAGGAGGTCATGCGCGGTCAAATCTGACCGGTGAGCTGACTGACCTGGACGAGCTCTGATCTGTCTTATGGTCGAACTATCTTCCTATCCTCTATCGGGAATATGGATAACATTGCATTTCGATAAACTTTGTAGAGTCAAGAATGCCAGAATCGAGTTAGGATGAGAAATTATGATGCCTACGAGTTGGAGGTTGTGCGTAGTCAGCCGGACAGAGCTGACCTGACCTGGACGAGCTCATTATAACTGCCTTCGTCTGACATCTATCACCACCCCTCAGAGAACAGTGTTCTTATCTGACTCAATGAGCCACAGGTCGAAACACCCAAATCGGAGTTGAAAGCGAAGGAGATATGACCTTAGAAGTTGGAGGTCATCGATCTTTAAACGACTCTACTTTGAGAACCGAAACCAGAACTGTAGTGCGAGCTCAAATCTAACATACCGTCTGACATCTAATATCTTCTGGGCATGTGTATAGATTCTTGTTCGATATGAACTTTCCATAGAGTCAGAACACTCGAATTGGAGTTCGGACGAAGTTATAACGCCCAGTTGGAGGTCTGTCGTGATCGATCTTGACGGTGACCTGGGCGGCGAGCTGCTTGAGTGACGGGCTCAGTCTAACACCTCGGTCGGCATCCACAATAGCTTCTGCTCAAGCATATGGTTCTTGACTCAATGGGCTTTGTAAGTCCGAACACTCAAATCGGAGTTCAGAAAAAAGTTATGGCCTTCGAGTTGGGGTCATCTTTTTATGATCGATCTTGACGGTGACACGAGCTGACGAGCTGTACTGAAGTGACGAGCTCAGTCTAACACCTCTGTCTGACATCTAATATCTTCCTCAGGCATATGGATGGATTCTCTTGACTCAATGAGAACTTTATTTGAGTCAAAAACGCTCAGATATGGAGTTTATAGACGAAGAAGTTATGACATAAGTTGGAAGTGCGTGCGTAGTCGATCTTGTGCCGTGGCGCGGGTAGCGGCTGCTTATTTGAAGTGTGACTCAGCTCACAGGACAGGCTGAGCTCTTCCAGAACCAGACTAGCTCACGTAATGAGTTGGCTGCGCATGACAGTTGAGCTCTTCGGACAGTCACTGAAACCTTCTGCGACCTACATGGTGGCCTTACAGTTTGATGTTCGGAGTAAGACCATAACCGTCTACGAGGTTTTGGATTAGAAATTCAAGAAGCCCTAACATCAGTTCATGGACGTGGCATTCTAATGGCAGAAGATGACGGCGTGTGGCGCGACGTGTTCTGCGTACCTTTCGGAAGGACTTGCTTCGAGATTCATTTATTTCTTTTCGAAACCCGTTCTAAGATTAAATTTAGTTGACACATTAAGGGGCGATAGTGGGATTGGTACAGGGTGCGCCGATGCAAAAGGACTATAACTTAGGCGTTTGTTTTTTGACTAATCTGGAAGATGACTTTGTTGTCTGAATCTGACTGTTCTCGCAGGTACTCATGACTTATTGCTGAGAGACTTTTTAAAGTTCTGAATGGAAAAAGTGAAAATATTTGGCTTTTTCTATTCAAAAAAAGTCATTTTCCACCAAAATAAGAAAAACTTCATCATTGCCCAAAAAGGAGAAGGACTAGCAACACTCTTTCTGTGGATGTCTCTAGCTGGGAGGGTTTTGGGGCAGGCGAAGGCCCCATCACCCATTTCGGTTTTTGTTTTTCGATTCGAATCATACCGTTTAAAAAATTAAATGGTGGCAAAAAAAAGGGACAGAGGATGGGAAAATTCCCAAACTGTTCCATTTACACATTGATTTTGTTTTATTTTTATTTTTATTTTTATGTTGCTTTTTTGACACACATTATATTAAAATTAATATATTTCATAAAATAAAATATTATAATTTTATAAAATTATTTATTAAAAACGATCTAATAATAATAATTATTAATTATATTAAGTATAAAATAAAATAATAAAAAATTATTTTTAAAATATAATCCAGGCCCGAAGGTGGCGGGCGGGCGGGGCGGGAGTAACAATACTGAACGATCTCGGATTGAGAAAATAAACAACTTGCTAAAAACCCAGTCTGATTAAAATCAAACTCGTCCATTAGAGCGAGTAGGCGGTGGGAGCGTCTGCCGTTGCCATCCCTACTCCTCTCTTAAATGTTAAAACAAACAGCTTGTATTTAATCTTTATTAAGTCTTATTCGTTAAGCTCAAAAAAGTTCTATTCGGCATTAAGTAAAAAAACAAGCATGACCTTAGTCTCTGTTAGGTGGCAGAGATTCAAAAGCCCAACGTGAGTTACGGTGATGTATTTACAACTCTGAGAAGGACTCTTTACCCAGATTCTCTTTGTTCTTACTTGAAATTCAGGCTCACAAGGTCCAAGCCCAATGTAGCTTCTATCTGTAGTGTGGCGACTTAGGGTAGAAAATGACCAAGTAGGGAAGACCTGCCTCTTGGGTTAGCCGAAACTCCCGATTCAAGTCTCTACTTTACACTTTTTATCCACGGAAGGACTCCCTCTTGCGCCGCTGGGACCTATGGCCGTCGTTGAAATCTAGAGAAGTAAAGGCTTCTCCTTTCTAAATACCTCCATTTTCTTTTTCCTTTTCATGGATCACCTCTAAATCAATACTTTAAGGAGAAACTTCCTCCCACTTTCCTAATACCCACACGCCCTTTCGCCAGTTTTTCTTCTTTTTCTTTTTGTTCTTTTTATATTTAGGTCCCTCCGTTTCTCTATTATTTTTCATTTAAGTCCCATTTTCACTTAGACATATAAACATTTAATTGACCCTTAGGTCCCCATTTTCAATTTCCATATTTTCTCTTTTCACTTGGGTTTATTTCCAGTTCAATAATCTGTTTGATATTATTAGATCAACAATTCCAAAAATACGAGTTGGCCCAATTATAGAATATATAATAAATTTTATTATAAAAATTCGGGGTATTTTTAAACCGATCAGAATAGTGACGGACCAGATCGAGAGTCGAGTCATCAGAAATTTGGATTAATGCTCCGACATGCATTCTTTTCATGTTTTTCTTTTGGATATTGATATTATGTAAAAACAATTTGAACTCCTGAACATCTATTTTTGTAAATCATTTTTGAAGAAGGCTTGAATGCAACTAACATTGTAAAATCTGGCCCTATTATTAAATATAAATGTTTATGGGCTTGCCCAAATTTTGGAATCGCTTCATAAGATATGATTTTGAGGATTGAGTGATTTAGTAGCATCCGGACTGGTTCGGATCATGACAATTCGGGTCGGGTAAGGGGTCCCATGACTTTATTGATGCGAAACTGGGTTTTAGGTTCTCTAAGCGATTTTGAAATTGTTTGTAAATAATGATTTTGAAATTGTGTATAACATGCATTTCATTTGCATATAAAGGATGACATGACTCGGCGGTTGCGGTCTTAATAGGATCTGCAGCATGGACGGTTCGAAACTCCCCTTAGAATTCGAGGGGATGACCGGAGGTTCTTGTGTTTTGGATCCTACTAAGTGTGGAAGGTGGGCAAGCATCCCATGCCCCACTAATAAATGAACTAGAACAAGTGTGGGGGAGATATCTTCTGGTATCCTCAGTGGCTAGTTGAGGCATTCAAGAGTCGGGAGGCCGGGTGCAGGAGAATTTGCTCCAAGCGTCGACCAGTGTGGGAGAATAGTGCAGGCCTTTGTAGATTTTATGGGAAAGAAGGATAGGCCTTCTTGGTAGAAAATTGGCTCGAGAGAGCAGTGAATGCTTGTGCAAATGCATTGCACGGCTGAAGAAGTGGAGATGAACTGCGAGCCTCATTACTACGGGATGAGGCCTGTCGGTGGAGTGGGTTCGAAGTGACGAGTGCCTTCATCAGGAGAAGGGAAGTACATGGGAGTTCTTCTTGGATGAGTTCAGAAGCACTATGTGTCAGTCGCTTTATGCGGGTGTTTCTTTCATGAGGCGGGGTTTGGAATGCGAAGCAAAGACGGATGAGTGTGATAGAGATATCAAGAGAATTCTGGTTGAGCAAGTATTTTCAAGAGGACATGCCCATTAGGTAGGGAAGAAGAAGTCTTGTGGGATGGCCTTAATGACCATATTAGGCCTGTCTGACATTTGCCATGAGGATTTCTCTCTAAAATTGTGACATGTGCATTGAATGTGGAAAGAGAAGAGAGAAAAGGATACTTATGAAAAGCAGGGGAAAAAAGAAAAATCTCTGGGTGGAGTGAGTTAACAACAGCAAGGGAGGAAGAAATTAAGGGACCACGGGGTTCGGTCGACCTGAATCTTAGGTAGAATACTATCTACAGAAAGCTGTCTTTATACTCAGGTTTGCGAGTACACCGGAGGTCCTTCTGGAAGGAGTGGGAGGGCTGCTCCCCATTATGCTCCCATTGTGGGAGAAATCATAGAGGAAAATGTTGGAGACTTACAGGAGATTGCTTGATTTATGGATCCAAATAGCATAGAGCAAGAGATTGTTCTAAAGCTCGTTCATTCTGACCTTGAATGAGTACGAAACCCAAGTAAGTACAAAAAGGCACGAGTGTTTGCATCAAGGTGTTGGAGAGCCAGACTGAGCTTTGGGTAGATAAGATGTAATTACTCTGGCTAGAGCATATGCAATGAAACGTGCTGTGAATCTAGCTCGGTCATGATATGGCCAAATTAATTTCCAAATCTTTGATACTACACAGCACATGCATTGATTGACCTGGGTCAACCGCTCTATATTTGCAACATTACCCAACTTGGGTAAGTGAAGGTGAAGCAGTAGACATCTTGGTATTGAACCGCTCAACATAGTGTTATTGTGAACATAGTGTAGAAGATGCGTCCCATCAAAATACGAGAGTATGAATTGTTAGGAGATTTGATTGAGTTATCATTCGAGGAGTTTGATGTGATATTAGGGATGGGTAGTTGTCGACATCAATAATGATCGATTGTAGAATGAAAAGGAAATAACCGACACCGAATGAAGATGAAGTAACTTTCATCGGTGAGAGGTCAAATCACCTATCTAATGTGATATCGCGCTCTTTGCTAGAACAGTAGTGCGGAAGGGATGTAAACCTACTTGGCCACATGTGACTTATGGTAGAGGCCTAGTGTATCTGATATCCCACTATTATTGCGACTTTAGACGTGTTTGGAAGAGTTGCGGGATTGCCCCACCTAGGAATTAGGTTGCTATTGACGTTGTACCAGGTGCCCCACTGGCATCCATTACACCGTACAGAATGGCTCCACTAGAGCTAAAAGAATTGAAGTACAATTGCAGAACTCTTCAGAAAAAGGGTTTATTCGACGAGTGTATCACCATGGGAGCTCAGGTGCTTTTTGTTAAAGAAGAAAATTGAGTACATAGACTATGTGTGATTATAGACAATTGAACAAGTTAACGGTAAAGAATAAGTATCCATTACCCAGAATTGATGATTTGTTTGATCAATTGAAAGGTGCAAGTATCTTTTCAAAGATTGACTTGCGATCTGGGTACCATCAGTTGAGAATTAAAGATGCCAATGTGCATAAGACGGCGTTTAGGACGCGATATGGACATTATGAGTTCCTTGTAATGTCTTTTAGATTGAAAAATGCTCTAGCGGCTTTCATGGACCTAATGAATCGTGTTTTCTGACCGTATGTGGATCAGTTTGTCATTAATTGTTCATAGGCGACATTCTTGTGTGTATTCGGAAGATCGGGAAAGTCATGGCCACACACCTTCAAAATAGTGTTAGGGACTTTGAAAAAGCGATTGTATGCGGCGGGCAAGTGTGAGTTTGGAAGAATGATATCCTTTCTTGGGCACACATTGTATAGAAAGAAGGAATCCGAGTAGATCGAAGAAAATAGAAATTGGTTGTTGAATGGGAAGCCACGAGAAATGTTCTGAGGAAGTCGTAGTTTCTGGGATTTGCGGGGATACTCTGAGGTCGTTAAGAGGTTTTCTATGACTCTGACCAGATGGCCAAGTTGCTCCGGAAAAATGTAAAGTATGAGATGGAATTGAAAAATGTCAAAGTTTTGATAAAGTTAAGCATTCTTAACCGGGGGCTGGGTTCTTACTCAAGCGGAGCTGCGGTAGAGAATATGTGATTTTAGTGATGCGTCGCTAAATGGACTTGGATGTGTCTAATCTCGAGAGGGTAAGTGGTAGCTTATCATTCAAGGCAGTTAAAGCCGCATGAAAAGAATTACCACGCATGATGATTTGGAATTAGCCGCAATTGTATTTGCGCTGAAAAATTGGAGACATTATTTGTATGGAGAAGTATTTCATACCGCGTCGTAAAGTCTTAAGTATTTGCCCGCCGCAGTGAGAGCTTGGCAAGGACAGGGGATGGATGGGCCCGATAAAAGATTATGGTGCGTGATTGGTTATCACCCGGGAAGGCGATGTAGTGGCCGGCGCTTTGAAGTAAAGTCAATCGAGCGCCCGGCGTTGAATGCCCATTGTCGTTATGTGGCTGATAGATGCTTTATCAGTGGCGAGTTGATGGCAAGGCCAGGCTTTATTGGTCAGTGTAGAGGCACAAAAGAAAGATGAGAAAAATTGCTGCCACGATAAATCAGATTGGAAATAGTAAAGCGGGATTCACATTGAGCGAATGATTTTGTATTATAAGGATCGGGTTTGTGTACCCGATTGTAATAGATGAAATCCATCTTTGAAAGAGGTACATAGTGGATCTTTTTCTATCCATCTATTAGCACGAAGATGTATCGAGATTTAAAAATGTCATTACGGTGATCAAAGGATGAAAAAGGAATGTGTCAGAATATGTAACCAAGTGTTTGGTGTGTCAAAAGTAAAAGTGAGCATCAAGTTCCTTCGGGATTATTGTAGCCTATTAAATCACACAGGGTAAAATGGGACCGAATCACCATGGATTTTGTGGTTGGGTTACCATTGACGGGAGAAAGCATGACTCGGTTTGGGTTGTAGTAGACCGATTGACCAAGTCAGCTCACTTCCTACCGGTGAAGGCAGGCTATTCACTTAACAAACTAGCAGAGTTGTATATCGAGGAAATAGTTCGGTTCTGTGGGATTCATGTATCTATTATTTCAGGCCAGGATCAGGGTTTGCTTTAAGATTTTGGGGAGGAGGTGCAAGAGGCCTTGGGCGCTCGGCGAGATTCAGTACAGCGTTCCACCCACAAACGGATGGACAATCGGAGAGAGTGATCCAGATTCTGGAAGATATGTTAAGGAGTTGTGTGATCGACCTTGAGGGTAGTTAGGATCGACACATTGCTTTAGTTGAATTTGTGGCCTATGACAGTTTCAATCGAAATATTGGAATGGCGCCTTATGAAGGGCTTTATATGGGAGAAAATGTAGGTACCGTTGTGTTGGGCGAATTAGTGAAAAGAATGTGATTGGCCCGACTTGATCGAGAGACTGAAGAAAAAGTGAAAATGATTAGAAATATTGAAGGTGGCCACCGATAGAGCCAAATCATATGCCGACATGAAAGAAAAAGATATTCGATATGAGATCGAGCGAAAAAGTGTTTTAAGAAAGTGTCTCCTTGGAAGAAGGTAGTGAGATTTGGGAAAAGGGCAAGTTGAGCCCTAGATTTATTGGCCCCTATGAGTGATTGAAAAAGTGGGTCGATGGCATATAGATTAGCATTACCTCGGACTTGGAAAGATCCATAATGTATTTCATGTGTCCATTACTGCGAGTACCGATCGGTTTCCGTCACATGTAGTCTCTTCGGTGACAATTGAGTTGAGGCCAGATTTTACGTATGAAGAAGAGCCAGTGGAGATCTTGGCTCGTGAAGTGAAAGAATTGCGGAACAAGAAGATTCCGCTAGTCAAGGTGCTGTGGAGAAACCATAAGACTGAAGAAGCCACTTGGGAAAGTGAAGCGATCACGACATGATATGCTTAGTGTTTGACTAAGGTAATTTCGAGGACAAAATTTTATTAAGTGGGGGAGAGTTGTAACGCCCCAAAAATACCCTAGAATTTTTATAATAAAAATTATTATATATTCCGGGTATAATTGAGCCAGCTTGGGTATTTTTCTGGAAATTGTTAGATGAATATTGATTAAATGATTATTGAATCCGGAAATAAACCCAAGTGAAAAGAAAATATGGAATTGTAAAATGGGGACCTAAGGAGTCAGTGTAAAGTAAGTTTATATGTCAAAGTGATATTAGGAGAAATAAATGAGTAAGGGGAAAATAATAGGAAACTTAAATGAAGAATAATAGAGAAATGGAGGGACCTAAATATAAAAAGAAAGAGAAGAAAAAAATCAAGGAAAGGACATGTGGCATGTAGGAAAGAGGGAGGAAGCTTCCTCCTTTTTAAAGTATGATTAAAAGTGATCCATAAGAAAAGGAAAACAGAGAAAAGGGAGAGTTAGAGAGAGAGGCTCCACCTTCTCTCTAGATTTTCCAGCGATCGGACCATAGGTTTAGGTGAGCAAGAGGAAAGTCCTTCATCATGACAAAGGAAATTTGCAAATTAGGGCGGAATCAAGGAGTTTGACAAAAAATCCAAAGGTAGGTCTTCTCCTACTTGGGTCATTTTCTACCCTAAGGGTTGTTGGGTGGTTATCTTGCCTTAGGGGAGTGTTTGGTTGCATTTTAAACCATGGGAAGCTGCCACATTGTGGTGGTGCGCAGCTAGCCGGACCTTAGAGCTGATTTTTGGGTATGAATTTAAGGGAATTTGGTAGTTAGTCCTTCTAGTAAATTGTACCCACATCAATGAAATTGATGTTAGGCTTCCAATTTCTCAGATTAGAGGACCCCTGTAGACAGGGTGTAAGTCTCTTTTACTGCGGAAACGATCAAATGGGCTAGAAGGTCGGCCCATAAGAATTAGATCAGTGATCGGCATACCTCATGCGTAGTCGGCGGACCTCATGCAGCCCAGTCGGCCGGACCTCATGCAGCAGTCGGTGGGTTAGCGACCTCATGTGTGGAGTCAGCGGACCTCATACGTGAGGTCAGCCGGACATACAGCGAGGAGTCGATGGGGTCAGCGGACCTCATCACGTAGAAGATCGGCGGGGACCTCGTCACGTAAACTCGGCTCGTCGATTCAGTCAGCCCGTTAGGATTTGACAACGTATGACCTCCAACTTCAGAAGGTCATATCTCCTTCGTTCGAACTCAGGTTAGGTGTTCTTGGACTCTATCAAATCCATTGAGTCAAGAATACATTCATATGCACGAGGAGTATATTAGATATCAGACCGGTGTTATGTCGAGCTCATCCAGGTCAGTCAGCTCGTAGGTTCAGGCAGGAAATAAATGCGGGTTGACTAAGCATGACCTCCAACTTCGGAAGGTCATATCTCCTTCGTTCGAACTCCGATTTGGGTGTTCTTGGACTCTATGGAAAGCCCATTGAGTCAAGAATACATTCATATGCCTGAGGAGTATATTAGATGTCAGACCAAGGTGTTATATCGATCTCGTCCAGGTCAGGTCAGCTCGTCAGTTCAGGTCAGCTCGTTTGGGTTGACTCGCGCGGCCTCCAGCTTGGAGTCATATCTTCTTACAATTCGAGCTACATTTGGTGTTCTTGGACTCTGTGGAAAGACCATTGAGTCAAGAATATATTCATATGCCTGAGGAGGATAGAAGATATTTGACCGAGGTGATAGATCGAGCTCGTCCAGGTCAGGTCAGCTCGTCAGTTCAGGATTTGACTACGTATGACCTCCAACTTCGGAAGGTCATAACTCCTTCATCCGAACTCAGATTCGGGTATTCTTGGACTCTATGGAAATCCCATTGAGTCAAGAATCCATCTATATATAGCTTGTTGAATTTAGAAATCATATTAATCTCTGAAAATCAATCCTAACCAAAACTACTAGTACACACGAATAATATTGTTCTTTAATGGTTTTGGAACCAAGGCCGACGAGGAGGAAAAGCCAAGGCGAGATTGAGATTCAGGGGTGGAATCAAAGTGCAAAATATTTTGGGTTGTTCTACTTACTCATGTTCACTTGTTTAAAATTTGAAATGTTGTTTCTCTCAGGCTCCTATTCTCATTTCAAGTTTTGCATGTTTGTTCTAAAAATATTGAATTGATTTAATTGATTTGAGAAAAGTGATTGTGAAATGCTTGCATATAAAAGTGCATGATTATTGAAAATAAACTGTTTATACAAGCGTACATATTATTACTATATTTATTTTTCTCTAAAAGGATTTGAAAGCCATATCAGGGAATGTTGTAGTTTGTTGGCATTAGGATAGATTGGTATACCAATAGAATTCAAATAGCGATCTTTGCTTGAACTATTGTATTGATGTCCTTCCCGTCGGCAGCCCGTGGGGACATTATCGGTAGTGTTCACTATTTGATTATTTATAACCGGTCTACTTGCGACCAGTGGGGACATACTATGTTATAAAACCATTTTGACATCTGACCATCGGCCCAGTGGAACCGTGCGATGTCTCAAATATCCTGTAAATCGAAAGCGTAGGTTAAATTAGTTAGGCGTAGCCGATTGATTTTTCATAACTGAATTGATTTTCATAATTGAATTGAATGACATAACTGAATTGAATTGCAAAATTGAATTGAATTGCAGAACTGAATTGAATTTGTGAGCATATTTGAATTGATTTGAGATTGTGAAATATTGGTTATGAAAATGTATTTTTGGGATGATCAATGAACTATAACTGATTGTATATATGAAAACGAAATGCCATGCTGTTGTATTTTATATTGATCATCGAAAAGATTTGAAAGTTCTGAATTATTGAAATTGAATGAATTGATTTAAGAATTTGGGACTGAGGAAGGATTTGTATAGAACCATAAACAGTGAAGAAATGCTTAGGCGTGTTACCAATGCCTTAGTGCAAGTGAAGTAGATAGTCGAGCGGACCCGAGATCAGGAGCGTCAGGTCATAAGAATTTGGGGGTAATGCTCCAGAGCCATGTGCATTCTTCATGTTTTCTTTGGATATTGATATTATGTAAAAACAATTTGAACTACGAACATCTATTTTTGTAAATCATTTGAAGAGGCTTGAATCTCCTTCATTGTAAAATGTATTTTGTTAAATATAAATGTTTATGGGCTTTTGAATTTGGAATAAACCCGCGAAGATGTCAGATTTTGAGGATTAGTGTTTTTAGTGGCATCCCGAACTGAGTTGGATCCGCCCAAGCAGGTCGGTCGGGTAAAGGGTCCCACCGGCTCAAGTATGTCTTCAACTGCTTGAGAATGCTTCTCACGCACTTCATATCCATTGAAAATCTTTCTTTGGACTTTGAAGAAAGTGCGTTCATCGCTAGCCACTGAATCTGAATTGGCTTAAGCGTGATCCCCTTCTGTCCCAGACCTTTGGACCTCCTTTATGCTTCTGCGGCGGCATATCGAAATACGACCTTTATTTTATCTGGATTTGCCTCGATTCCTCGGTTGACTATAGAAACCTAAGAATTTTCCGGTGATACTCAGAAGGCCCTACCGCCATTTAGTTGACTTCATGTTATGCTCTCTGGGATCTGAGCGCCTCGGACGGATGAGCTATGTGGAGTTAAGGCGAGTGGTTGATTTTACCCGACTATGTGCATCTATATACACACCTCCGACGTTCCTATTATTATACGGAACATCCTGTTTGACCTCGTCTAAGTAGCTCTTGCGTTCTTAAGCCCGAAGGGCATCAGCGATAACAATAGGTTCCTTGCGGGTGATGAGCGAGGTCTTTTCTTGGTCACTTTCGGATCCATCTTGATGAACATAGCGGAGGAAGCATCCATAAATGAGGAGTTCATAGTGGTACGTGGCATCGATGAGTTAATTCGTGGAAAAGGAAACTATATTTTAGGCGTGTCTGTTGACGTCGATAAAGTCGATGCGGGCGCCACTTACGTTCTTTTGATGAGTGGCGTGGCGGCCATTAGGATATTCCACCTCTCTGATTGCGGCTGGAGGTTTGGAAGCCTCCTCATTGATCGCTTTTTGCCTTTCTGGCGCGAAGCTCCTTCTCTTTTGCTTAATTGGCTTGAAGGATGGGCTGATGTTCAGCCTATGAGTGATTACTGTGGGGTCAATTCCTCCCAAATCTGCCTGCTTCCATGCAAAGACGTCTTTATTCTGTCTCAAGAAATGGGTAAGGGGGCTTTTGAGGTCTTCCGCAAGCTTGGAGCCGATGTAGGCGAGATGTTGGTCGTGCGTCAATGTCTGAGTTCCAGCTCTTGGGGGGCTCAAGACGGGTGTGCACCTCGTCGCGCATGTCGAGCTCATCCAGGTATATGTTATTGATCGTTTTTTGCTTCATGGATGCTGAGTAGCATTCCCTAGCCCGCAGTTAGTCTCTCAGACCATTCCTACTCAACATAATTTAGGAAGCAGTCATCATATGTAGTAGCGAAGGGAATGGCCTTTATTGCATTGAGAGAGAGTCTGCCTAACAACATATTATGGCGGGTAAGTCTACAATGGGAATCTTGCTTCTTTGTCGTTGTTGCTGGCACGGGGGTCTCCCAAGTGAGCACTAGTTATGTCGAGCCCAAGGGTAACACTTTTTCTCCGATCCTCACCCAGTGGGTCTTGAAGTGGTTCCAGTTCTCCATACGTGCCACATCCTATGGCTGAGAGTGAGATGATGGCTGAACTCCGTTGTCGACTAGGACCCAGATGGACCGTTTGTTGGCTGGCTAACCGTATTACCAAAGGGTGGTGTTCACTTCGACCAAAGACCTATACAATTTATGACACTATTACCAAGGACAACATGCTAGTGACAATATACATAAACTTGTTGACTATATTTCTTCTAGTGCATAATGATTAAAAACGTTTTCTTTTAAATGAATAGAAATTTCTTTCTAGTTTTGATCCATGATTAAGTATCTGGTCAGACAAATAATACCAAAGTGGATTTAAGTCCAGATATGCTCGATCCCACCAGAGATCTCAAGGAATTCTCGATCAACTACCACGACTACTCTGACTCATTACTATTTGAATGATGATTTGCAATTGATATATCTAACAATCTTTAAAATAATGAAAAAGAATAAAGATATTTAAACTAAGAACAAAAATAAAAATAATGCTTAAACTAAAATAAAAAAATAAAAAGAAATAAGAAATGAGTCAGTTAGCTTTTAAAGAGAGCATTAGAAAATACAAGCGTTGTGAAACATCAATTCTTATGGAACTATACGTAGCTTTACTTCATGAACCTCAGTTTGAATCCGTCCAAGGAAAATGGTAATGCCATGTGGATTTCTCATATGACACATTTCATCATCTAATCTTCCTGTTTCTTTGAAGGCAGAGAGGATTAGATAACTACTTAATCTGAGTTGCAGCATTGCAAGGTATTTTCTTTTTCAATGCTTCATACCGGAACATGGGTATAAACCTTAGCACCTAAGATATAGGCAAAGCATGGTTTACACTATCTTGGTTTTCTCATCCTCAAAATTGGAACGGAGTTTACATTGCTCCTTACAGATTGAATCCTTGCTAACACGGGGATTGAACTTCTTTGTTAAAGTCGAAACGAACTCTCTACCTGCTCATTTTAATTGATAAGTCATTCGGCTCATTCTGGTTTCAAAGTAGAAGAAGATTTGCTCGATTATAATTCACAAAGCCCATTAGATCCCCAATATTAGGTTCGCATACCCTTGAGATATTGTTCAATACTCTGAGGAATGCCTTCTCTGTGTCACTCAGAGCCTCTGGAAATCAGAGCATGAAACAATCCTATTACAGGTATAGGACACTAATATTTGGATCGGATACAGCAATAAACAAAACCCGGCCAAGGCTGATTCAAGGAAATTTGAAGGTCGATGGGCTACGATAAATTTACGCGAAAAGATAAATTCTAACAACGAGGAGTAATTTCAATTTGGGTTTCTAAGTGCCCGTTACACTACTTGGTAGCTCTCACAATCAAAAGAACCACTGTAAATCCGAAACTAAAAGTTCGAATTCCAAAATTTGTTTGGACTTCAAAAGAACCAAGCAGTAATTTAAAGAAAATAACATTCTGCATTCAGCTTCAACTTCAACAACTAACATCCAGATCCAGAAATTCAAATGAAATAACAATCTACTCTAATCTAATCTAAAAATAACAGCAAAACAAAGAAAAAGAAAAAGAAAATTAAACTACAGGCCCCATGCGGTTCTCTTTACGAGGCGCAAGAGCCGCCGATGCGACTGCGTATAGGGTTTGGAGATTTGGGGCCTAACCGATGCACCTATTTGTAGTTTCAAAATAAGCGCCCGTTGTTTTGTTCATGCCGACTCCATTTATTATCGCGACGGCAACGATGTGCGACTCTCTTTCCGCGTGGCGACTTCCTTTATTGCGCTTATGGTAGTTTTGATGTCGCCTTCAATCATATGCGTCGCGACTTCACGCTACGCATTATGATCTCTTTTGAAATTGGCGACTTGATATCATCACGTCGCGACCGTTTTACTGATCGTCGTAGCGAAACTTATCTACGAGTCCACGACTTGCCTTTATCACCCGGCTGGATCTGATGTCGCGCTACTGAATGGCGTCGCGACCTTCTTTCATATGGCGATGTCGCGACTAAAATAGCGTCGTGACTTCGCTTCTTTATGCGATGTGCGACCAGCGTGAATGGCGTCGTGACTTCACGCTACGTATTTTGAGTTCTTTTGAGGTTGCGAAAGCTTCAATCCCATCACGTCGCGACCCGTTTTCTGACCGTTCTCGCGAAACTTTTATCTAGTCGGCTTGCCTTTATCACCCATTGGATGCGATGTCGCGACTGCGAATAGCGTCATGACCTTCTTTCATATGGCGATGTCGCGACCTCTGAATGACATCAGCGACTTCCTCTTTGTAGCGATGCCGACCCCTTAGACTCTTGTCGCGACATCTTACGATATCGTGTTGGATGTCTCTATACATTTCTAACTTCTCGCGACCTACATGTTCAGTCTCTTTGAAATCTTTTATCGCGCGCTTCTATTCGGTGTCCGACCTCGTATACCTTTAAGCCTTGATTACATCCGACCTCGAAGTGGTGTCGCGACATCATATCTTCTTCTTCATTAATTCTTTGTCGTCGGTTGGGTTTACATTAGAGCCTCCTTTTACTTGAGAAGATTATTTCTTGTGGCTTTGTAAACGGCTCCTTATCGACCTCATGATAGTTGCGACATCATTTTATCTCCTTTTGGTGTCGCGACATCGCGTGATGTCGCGACATGGTCCTCTTCATTTGGCCCCTTACTCTTAATCTCGGCCAAGTCATTTTTTGTCTCAACTTCCTTCTTGATCACGACCGCTTGTTCACTCTTCGATTTCTTCTTCAGGCCATTGTCGATGTCATGACTTGGAATTTGCTGAAGCGCACTTCATCGCGACTTAAATTCGATTTTGACTTCAGTCTGCATGCGGTGATTTCTTATGATTTTTGCTAAATTTTGATTTTTTGCTGTATTTTCCTGCAAATTGGAATTTGATTCAATTATCAGTTTTCTGCAAACAATTCAACGTTATTCTCATTATAAACTCAGAAAAATGGATTAAAAATCTCATGAGTTTTTGGACTCATCAAATTCCCCCAGGCCATTTGCTTGTCCCCAGTAAAGAAAGAAGAAATTGTTTGTCCTCGAACAAAATAGAAACTAGAAAATTTTAAGGACATTTTTCGATTTATTCTAAATTTCTTTCTCATTCCACCCTTCTGATCTAGAATTAAGAGATATCACTATTATTTCAAATTCGATTTGATCTTAAAGAACAAAGTATGTGTATAAGTACAAAATTTCTTGATAAACTAATGTATTTAAGCAGTTTACTTAACAAAGATGTTGTTACGTATTGTGTGTGCGAATTAAGTAATCCTTTTTCAGCAAGTGTTGAATTTAGTTAATCTTAAGGAGTTTTCTTAGGCTGTTTATCAAAGTCCCATATCTTTGTTTTTAAGTATTGATACTCATTTAATGTAGAGTAAATTCAACCTTCAAAATCAATAGGAGTCTTTCGAGGCTTGTAGTGTTGGGCTTAGGTAATTGGGTAGATAATGGAAAATTTTAGGTTGTAAAATTATCCGGTTCCATCTTATCTCACCATTGTTGCCTCGACTTTCTTCCTTTTTCATTTTGTTCTTTCCTGATTCTCCTCAATCTTAGCACCTTCCTCATTTTTGAATTCTTTTATGGAATCTCAACTTCCATATGTACTTGGTCGAGTAGATTCCTTTGTTCTTTAACTCCTTTGCCTTTATTTCTCTAAGATTTGGAATAGTCACGATGTTTTGTCTTCTTAGGCTTTCTATTACTCTTAGAGAACTTTAAATTTAACAACTCATGGAGTTGGCATTAGGGTGCTAGGTGTTAAAACACCCCTCGAGCTTAATTATTCGAGGGAAATAGGCCACAAGACAAAACTTATTCCTTATTTCACTAATACCTTCTTTTACTTTCAACCCCTTCTTGTCAAAATTTGGGAATATTATTCCCCCGAACTTGTTCTTCCTTTATACTAAACTTCTCACGAACTAGAAATGGATAGTTTGGGTTCTTTCTGAGTTTATTGCAGAGAGAATTTAGTTGGATTGTGTTTATTGAAATAAAAACATTTGGCTCAAATCAGGAACTAGAATATCATGACATATTTTGAGGAGTAGGCTTAAAAGGCTCAAGTTGCCAAGGATGGCCTCTATCGTTCTGTGGGTGTTCCACCGTTAGCTCAATGTAGTAATCAAATAGTTCGGTATGATCAAATCGATTCTGAGATTAACCTAATTCTTATAAAGTTCATAGTTTGTGTTAAAGTCTGTTATTCATTTCTTAGATTATTATTACTTATTTCACCTTTATCTACACATGCTAATAAGTGATTTGATACCTCAGCAATATAATTTAATTCACTCATTATTAAGCAGCAAATCAAATACTCTAATTCAGTTTCTTTATTCATACTACATTTTATTATTGTTAAGTTTTATCTCTGATCAAACTACTTCAACTAGTTCAAGTTATGATATTTCAGCATTTTCATTCTTAAACTCAATCCTAATGTTATTCTCCTAACAAGTCAAGCAACCAAAATAACAATACAACTAACTGCAATGAAGCAAACATTTCCTTTTTCACAAATTTTCTTGTTTTATTCATGATGTAATGCGATTGAGAGAACAATGGAAGGGGAAAAGAAGGATAAATCAATGGGAAGGTCTATTTTTCTTTTGAGGGGCGAGCAAAAATGTTGGAGGATCGGATCAAGGGTAGCGAATTAGGATTGAATTTGGGGAATTTCATTTCCACTCTCTTCTTCTTTGTCACTCTCGCTACGATCTGTTCTTCAAGAGTTAATTCATTTGTGAGATCAACCTTTTATTCGGATCATCTTGTCTAGGTGCCCGGTGTGTGTTCGTTTGTGGTTCCGTTTCGGTCATGACTTAAAAATTTGGAAAGATTGTTATTGATCAAATCGAATTTCCAGAAGCGGTTGCTTTCTTACGAAGGCATCTTTGTGAATCAAGACTCTTGATCTGTCCTTCATCCTTTTCGAAATCCTTGAACATTGACATGTATAGGAACTTGAATCCCTTGATACGCTCCTTAGTCTTGGCTTCTTGATCTGAATCCTTTCCTTTATAGGTTTTAAGAGCTGAGAGTCACGATCATACTGATTGTTGTAGAATGATTCATGGCTTAGCTTTAACTTCTTTAGTAGATCTTGATCCCTTTCCTCCATTTCCTTCTTAAATTTTTCTTCTTGCTGCTCCAGGATCTTTTTCATTTGCTCTTCCCTTCTCCTCATCTCTTCTTCCCATTGTTGATCCTTTCTTTTCATTTCTGATTCATACATCCTCTTCTGCTCATCTCTTCTTCCCATTGTTGATCCCTTCTCCTCAATTCTTTTTCATACACCTCTTCTCTGAACTTTTGCTGGAGGTTCCATTGTTCTTCTCTTCCTTCCATTTTCTTTTGGATGGAATTGAGCATTTCCATTATTTGATTATTGCCCTGGGCTCCCCTAGAGCTTTCACCGGGGTTCTGCGGAAATCAGCACATTCCATATGGGAGAGCTGGCCGTTAGGTTAGAAATCTATTGGGCTTCTATCTTCTTGCTCTCTATCCTCTGGAAACATAAAAGTATTCCCTTCTTGATGTGCTTCTAGATTTTCTTCTTCTTGCTCTGCCACCAGAAAGATTTCTTCATCCTGTATTGCATTTTCATTTTCATCCCTTGACTCTATTTCTACTATGACCCCCTTTTTCTTTTGATTCTTTGGCCCCTTGCTTACTCCCGTCAGGGTGAGTGGTGACATTTTAGGGCATTCTTCTTCTTCTTCCCACGTTCCTTTCACACCAGCCCTCATGCATAACCTTGTGATAGTCGCTGGATGAGGGATCAAACCTCTTTTGTTCCCTTCATGGTACCTCATTATAGAATTTTCAATAACTGTTCCAGCATCAATCTTGTACCCCTTCAGTATGGCATAGAGAAGGATTGCTTCTTGCTCTCTTACTGTGCATAAGTGCTTGGTAGGGACCATAACAGATGCTAGGAAGTAAAACCACACTTTGGCCTCTTCTGTCAAATCTCCCCTGCTCAGAGTCTTTTGCTCTCCTTTTCCTTTCTTCCTTGCCCTTTTAAAGTACATCAATCTTCGCCATCTTCTAGAGTAGTTTAGGGTTGTTCATCAACTTCTTGAATTTTGATCCATTCTTCTGCCCTTCCATTCTATACATTTCATTAATAGTCTTTGCTCCATAAGGCACCCAAACTCCTCTGACATAAACAGAGTTCTCCTTCCTTCCAACCAGATTGGAGTAAAATTCTCGGACGACTGCTGCATATCCAGATTTTTGATGTTTGCAGAATTCTCCCCAAACTCTTTGCTCTATTAATTCCTTGAAAGGAGAGATAAGTTGGTTGAAGCCTCTTTCTCCTACGAACCCCTTTCCCGCATAGTGCTTTTTCTAGACGGAGAAAGCTTCTTGAACGAACTTCGTCTTCCTGCTTCTTCTTCCTTTTCTTTTCGCTTGTTTTTCCTCTGTTGCCTTATGGCTGGTTGAACTTAGTTGTTCCGACTGGCCTGTTCTCTCTTTCGGAGTTCGAGGATGAACTTCCCTTGATGCAGTATACTCCTCCATGATTTCGCTCAGGTTTGGGATGAGGGTTGAAGGTTCGGCCATTAGAGAAATCGGAAGGTTTTTAGGAAGAGATTCGGATTTAGGGTTTGCAAGAATAGAGGACCAGAGAATATGCGAAGATGAATGGTTATGTTTGCTTCAAGGAAAGAGATGGTAGTGGAGGGAGTTTCTCAACAGTTGCAATTCAATTATTATTGTGGGCTCTTTATTACTTCATTTATTTGTGCTTGTCGCGACTTTAATTTCAGGCTGCGATTGTGTCGCATCATTAAATTGGGAGCCTGTTCAGAACTACCAGTGGCATACTTGTCTCTTATGTCGCGACTTATTCTTGTTTGTCGCGACATAAGTTAACTGTGGAAGGACAAGTTGTCATCAGGCTGCGACATCAGGTATTTGAGGATATAATTGAGTTGTCGTGACCCTCACCACTCTTTTGAGGAATGGTTCTTGTCGCGACCTCAATTTATGTTGCGACCTCTATTTCTGTCGCGACATAAAATCTGGTCACGACCTGTGCCCTTGTTCTTCCTTCAGTACTGACTAAGTTGCGACCTCAGCCCACGTGCGGCATGATCTCTAGTCGACTTGATACGCGCACTAAATTTGATGATCAGAACTGACTTTTCCTCCTTATTAGATTGCACATTCTTAGCATCCCATTTAATAATTCCCACACGATGAATTCAAAATGTATTCTATTCAATTTTCCGCAGAATCTATGTAGGGGAAAGTACTCCCTTTAAAGTTATTCTGTCTGTGTGAAGTGCTGGAGTAATCTGGAGTTTATTTCCTTCTCACTTTGAACCAATTTGATTCTTCATCTGCATATTGAAGCAATTCCAAAAAGGATTAAATTCATCTAGTACTAACCTAGCAATTTCTAACAAATCATGACTAGAACTAAAAAAATTTCAAAAACGCGTAATACTAAAAAAAATTCGAAGTCTATTTAAAGAAACTAAAAAAATCCATATGGGTTGCCTCCCATGAGCTCCTCCGTTTTGAGTCTTTAGCTGGACTAGCTGTTTTAAGCTTTCTCTCTCAATTCACCAGCTGGAGTTCTTCCTTTTCTTTCTCCACACTCTTGAGATAGTGTTTGATCCTACGCCCATTAACCTGAATTCTTCCCCCGGCCTCCGATCCTGATGTTACTACTCGAGATAGTACTTGACACCCTTGTATATGGTCCACTCATTTGATTGACTTCACTGAAATAATCTTAATACGGGAGTTAGCAATGAGCACGATCCCCACACTGCGAACTCTTTCCTCGAGAATCCTTTGATCATGCCATTTCTTTGTCTTGTCCTTGTATATTCTAGCATTGTCGCAAACCCCGTTTCTCAGGAGTTCTTCCGATTCATTCGATTGGAGAAGTCTCTCTTCCTTTGCAATCTTGAAATGAAGTTCAGGTTGTTTGATGGCCCACATGGCTTTGTATTCGAGTTAAGGGAGGTGACATGATTTTCCCAGACAAGTCTGTATGGGGACATTTCAATGGAGTTTAAAAGCGATCTGTATGCCCATAATGCATCGTCAAGCGAAGACCAATCTTTCACCGCTAGAACTCGCAGTCTTTTCGGAATTTTCTTTATTTCACGTTGGAAATTCCGGCTTGCCCATTTGTTTACGAGGATGATAAGCGAGCTCATAATGTGTTGATACCATATGCGCTCATGAGTTTGTCAAACACCTTGTTTGCAAAATGGCTTCCTCCATCACTAATTATAGTTCTGGGTGTCCCAAATCTGCTAAGAATATTTCTTTGTAAAACCTGTAGTTGTATTGGCATCATTCTTAGAACCAATTTCTTTATACCCACGTTTGATACATAATCCACGGCTAGGAGTATATATATATTTCAAATGGCTGGAAAAAGGCCCCTCAAAATCTATTCCCCATACATGAACAATTGCACCACGGGGATACCTTGCGAGGCATCTCATGCCTTTTCTTGATATTTCCCATTCTTTGGCATTGATCACGCAACTTTACCCATTCATGAGTCCTTAAAAATCGTAGGCGGTAAAATCTGGTAGGGAATTTTGTAAGGCTGTTATCTCTACAAAAGTGTCCTCCATAAGGTGATGCATGACATTCTTCATCAAAATCTTGCTTTGCTCACTTTCTAGTACACATCTCCTTATAATCAAATCAGCTCCTCTTTTAAACAAATATGGATCATCCCGAGATGTAGTACACCCTTTGCTCCAGTCCTTAACCTTTTTCTCTGCTTGGTAGCTGAATTAAAGTGACATAATGCACCCTGACTAGAAATTCACAATATCGACATACCAGGGTCGATTGGGTGATAGCTGAAATACTTGCTCATCTGGAAAATTTTATGCTATTTCTTTCCCTTTTTCTTGTACAGTGGGTTCCTCTACTCTTGACAAGTGATCAGCTATCCCACGTATCCTTGCCTTCTTGTCTTTAATTTCTAAATCAAATTCCTGCAACAATAATACCCACCTGATCCATCTTGGCTTTGCTTCCTTCTTTGCCATTAAATACTTAATTCTTTGCATGATCGATTAATGTATAACAACATGGGTTAAAATATATAGCTGAATTTTTCACATGCAAACACTATTGCCAGCATCTCCTTTTCAGTAGTAAAGTAATTTTCTTGTGCTTCATTAAAGGTTTTGCTAGCATAGTAGATGGCCTTGAACACTTTTCATCTTTATCCCCGATACGGCTCCATTCTACGAAATCATGGCATCACATGATCCTGGAATTCTACGTTCCAATACGGTTTTGCCATGATGGGAGCTTCCACTAATGCAGTTTGATTTCTTCAAATGCTTTAGCGAGATTCATCAAAATGAAACTTACTATCTTTCGACCAATGCTGCATAGTGGTCCTAGCAATTTTGAGAAATCTCTACGATAAAATCTTCTATAAAATCCGGCTATGTCTAAAAACCACGATTCCTTGGCGTAGTGGGTGGCATTAAGTCTCTTATAATTGAAACCTTTGCTTGAAAGACACTTCGAAGCCTATTACTTGAAACCATGTGCCCCGAAGACAATCCCTTTTGTAACCATAAAATGGCATTTTTCCCAAGTGACTAGATTTTGTCTTTGCACCTTTAAATCTGTCACAGATTTATGCGAGGCATTGTTCAAAAATTTGAATCCATATCTTGCCAAAATCACATCCATGAATCTCCACTTAACTATACGCTAGATCAGAAAATATAGACATCATGCATCTTTGGAAGGTACCGAGAGCATTACACGGTCCCGAATGGCATTCTTATAAAAGCAAAAGAAATCTTGAAATGGGCATGTAAAGTGGTTTTCTCACGATCTTCGAGGATGCAATAGCTATTTAGTTATATCCAGTATCCATCAAGAAAACAAAATGAGGGTGTCTAGTAGGAAATGATCCTTTAGTTTGCGATGTGTTTACGTAGTTGATACAAGCCTCCATCTTGTCACGGAGTTCTTGTAGGAATAAGTTCATTCACTTTTCATTTACGATTACAGTGAATCACCTTTCTTAGGAACCACATGCTGGGCTTGCAGGCTGATATATATATAAAACGCATTTAACCATTTGAACTTCTTTTGAAACCTTCTTTCATGGTAGGTTCAACCTCCTTTGATGCTCAACGAGTTTTGCTATCTTCCAGCAATATTTTGTACATACAAATAGAGGTGATACCGCCAGTCTTGATTGACAGCAATCGCTTCCTTGTATTTTCTCAAAATTACCCGGCCAACTTAATTTCTTGACTTGGTCAATCACGGTGATATGATACTTGGTTTTTCCTTTCTGGCTCAAAACTCATATTTCAAAAGACGAACAACTCTTCCAATGTAACCCTTGCACTGGTTCACCTTGCATGAGTTTCTTGTGTTTAGTACCTTTCCTTCATCTTATTTGTTTTCATTTATACTCATTTGTTTCATTAAACAAATTTGAAGGCGTTTTTCACAATCAAAGCTCTCAAGGTACTGAAAATTCATCTCAATTTCATTGATAGAGTTTTGAATGATACAATGAGAATTCACTTCATCATTGAGAAGGCTATTGCTTCTTACGATATCTATTTGTCTTATCTACATTAGGATGTTTCAGACTCTTATTAATATTAAAATGCCTTTGCTTCGTCCCAACCGGTGGCCAGTTCACCTTTATGCGTCAGTGAAGCGCTCCTATTTGCTAGAAAGGTCTTCCCAGCAATAGAGGAACTTGAGGATCTTGCCATACGCATGATAACAAAATCACGGGAAAATGATTTGACCTTGTAGTATCTTCAGAATGCCTGCAGTTTGTGCCATTGATCTATCGACCATTTTTGTAAAGTAATTGCTGTTGAGGTTGGTTCCCCGAGCTAAGTCTCTGCAGGTGATAGAGAAATCAAATTTATACTTGCTCAGAGGTCACATAAAGCTTTCTTGAACTCACATTTCCTGTAGAGCAGAACCAGTGACCCTTGAGTCTTTCATCTTTCTTTGGGAACCTGGTTGGATAATGGCCTTGCATGAAGCGGTCAAGTTAACTATACCACTCCTCGGCTATCTTTCTTTTTCTTACTCGGCCTCCTTCAAAATTTTGCATAAAGGCATTTATTTGATCACCTCTGCAAATGGGATATTTATTTATATTTTCTTGAAAAATATCAAAGATTTATTGTTCTTCTCTTTTTGACCAAGTCTACGTGGAATGTCTTAACTTGGGAGCATAATTTGGTACTCCCTTCTTTTTCTGGTCATTTCTTCCTTTCATCTGTTCAATCAGGCTGTTCTTCTCTTCTTTCTTTTCAGTCTCTTCTTTCTGCCTCTGATCTCTTAGTTTCTATCGTCTTTAGTTCTTTGCTCAAATCTTCCCTTCTCGATTAAATTGCCGTAAAGTCTTTAGGGTTCTGCGGGTGTCCGCTAAGGGAATGTTCGCGGTATGATTGGGCATATTCGGGCAATTGCTACTTGTGTCTCCTAGATTTTTCAGTGACACTAGCATTCTTCCTAAAACATCGGGTGTCGGTTGGTTTCAAGTCGAGATAGTTCGATCATGATTATGGCAACCTCTTGTTATCCACAATGGTGACATTTGTTCCTCCAAATGGTTTGGGTTCTCCTCGACCACGGTATTCATTTACGCCTGCACCTCCTTCTTTGCTCTTGCTGGAACCTTTGGTATTTGCTGATATCCCTTGTTGAGATCAACATCCTGCCTTAGGCTATCATGTGCCCCTCCACCATGAAATTCTCATGGTTCTCGGTGTTAGATTGTAGTGTATGGGCGAGGTTAGGATTGGCTTGAAATGATAACTCCTTTAACAGTTCACGTACTTAACCTCCTGGCTGCGGGAATATAGCCATTTGCCTCGTGGCCCTTCTTCTCATCAATTCTCTTTCTCACTTCTATTTCATGGCGGTGTGCATCTTCTGTATTTGTCCATCATGCATTATAGCATCGACTTAGCCTCGTGGGTCATCTTGCTCGACTCCATGACCCGCTTTTCCTCTGCTGCACCTCTTGAAACTCAGATGGAGCTTTCATGTGCATTTGCCAGGTCTTCCTATCAGATCTCTTGCCTCTTGACACTTTTAGGCAGATGCTCCCACGGCGCAAACATCGATAATACCCTTGGATGTATCATTCGGGGCGTGACACTATATCCATGGGTCCTTCAAGTCTATTCCATGCATTTAGGCACCTCTTGACAATCTTTTGAATCTTTCCCAAAGCGACATCCAGAACCTGTGCTTCCCTTGTTGGAATACAATTGTCTCTCTGATCTCTCACGAGTGAGAGATAGGAGAAAGAATCTGCCTAAGTAAACTTCACTGACTCTTCCCAAGTATCAGCAGAGTCCATAGCAGTGGCTAGTTTCATACCATGTAGCTCTTATATCTCTCAAAGAAAATGGGAGAATGTGAGTTTATCACCTCTGGTCTCACACCGTTCGACCCCTTGTATTAGCCATCTGAGAAATCTTCAGTGCTTTCGTTTAGATCGCCGATTGGGATGACCGATCAGCGTCTTGCTGACCATTGTAATTAAAGGTGCTTTAGTTCAAAATTGTTTTGCATCCTTTGTAGGCTATCGATTCACGAGTACTCTTCTTGTAATAGGCCTCCGAAATCCTCCATTATCAATAATGGGGTCTTATTTCAGCGTCTCTGTTCTTTGTTTACAGGTCATGTATCTCTTACATATCATATTGCGTTTTACTGCTCACCTCTTTCTTAAGCTCTTGGCGTTCTCTCAATTAGGTGTCTCTTTGGAATCGGTCGATCCACTGTTTCCTATGCATTAAAGAGTTTCCTAAAATAAAAGCATACTCATATTAATAGGATTAGTCAAATAACATGATATTTTTCAGCATGACTGTTTTAAATTAGTGACTAATGTGAATCCTTTGCTTGAAAAGCTATTTTTGTTCTTTTCTTAAAAATGTCAAATTAGTATTTCCTTTTTTTCGTGAGGCGTCATTGATCTAATTAATTCTTTTGATCGACAACGGCGCAAAACTTGTTCATTTGAACCAAAAGACCTATACGTTATGACACTGTGTACGAAAGGACCGTTCTATACAGTCTGGCAATAATACCATGAAACTTGTTTGTTATATTTCTTTACAATTATAATGATTAAAACGTTTTCTTAAGAGTAGATAAATTTCTTTACGAGTTTTGATCCATGATTACGCAAGTATATAGATCGAACAAGTAATAAAGTGGATTGCAAAGTCGAGATCTCGATAAAATCTCGATCCCGCGAGATCTCGAAATTCGATCAACTACCACGACTACTGGAGCTCCCCTCTTGTTTGGGCGATGATTTGCAGTGATATATCCCTAACAATCTTTAAAATAATGAAAGAATAAAAATCTTAAACTAAGAACAAAAAATGAAATAATGCTTAAACTAAAATAAAAATAAAAGAAATAGTACGAATTAGTTAGCTTTTAAAGAGAGCATTAGAAAATACAAGCGTTGTGAAACATCAGTCCTGCCAGAACTACTGCGTGCTTTGCTTCCATGAACCTCGGATTTAGAGAATACGTCCAGGAAAATGGTAATGCCATGTGGATTTCTCATAACGACACATTTCATCATCTAATCTTCCCTGTTTCTTCGAAGACAGAGGATTACAGATAACTACTTTGTCTGAGGTTGCGCGATGCGGGTATTTTTCTTTTTCAATACTTCATACCCCGAACATGGGCCTTAAACCTTAGCACCTAAGACATAAGCGAAAGCATGGGTTTACGCTATCTTGGTTTCTCATCCTCAAAATTGGAGCAGTTTATTCTTTCCTTGATTAGATCCTTGCTTCTTTTGGGATTGAACTTACTGTTGAATCGAGCGAACACTGCCTCATTTAATTGATAAGTCATTCGACATTCCTGGGTTTCAAGTGAGAAGAAGATTTATCGATTATAATTCACAAAGCCCATTAGATCCCCAATATTAGGTTACGCACCCTTGAGATATTGTTCAAGCGCTCTGGTGCCTTCGTATCCACTCGGAGGGCCTCTGGAAATCAGGCATGGAAACAAATGTCCTATTAAATTATAGGACGCACTAATATTTGGATCGAGATACAGCAATAAACAAAACCCGACAAGGCGATTCAAGGCGAAGTTCGGTGGGCTACGATAGGCTACGCGAGAAAGATAGAATTCTAACAATAGAGTAATTTCAGCGGAAGCTGGGTTTCTAAACCACTTCCATTACACTAACGGTAGCTCACGATCAAAAGAACCACTTGGCAAATCAGGAAACTAAAGTTCGAATTCCAATTTGTTTGGACTTCAAAGAACCAAGCGGTAATTTAAAGAAAATAACATTACGCGTGAGCTTCCTTCAACAACTAACATCCCGAGATCGAAATTCAAATGAAATAACAATCTACTCTAATCTAATCTAAAATACTTAATGAAAACAAAGAAAAAGAAAAAGAAAATTAAACCTACGACCATTTGCACAGACTTCTCTTTACGGGCCGCCAAGAGGTACTCCTTCGATAGCAGGCTGGCATTTATAGGGTTTGGAAGTTGGGGCCCTAACCGATGCACTGTTGTGGATTTCAAAATAACTGCCATTGTTTGTTCATGTCGCTGACTCCGAACACGTATCGCGACCTTGACTTCTGATGTGCGAATCTCTTTCACGTCGCGACTTCAACACATTCCTTATGGTACATTTTGATGTCGCGACTTCAATCATGCGTCGGCGACTTCACCTTTACACGTGTGATCTCTTTTGAGGTCGACTTGATCATCGCGTCGCGACTTCGTTTTACTGACCGTCACATAAGCGAAACTTTATGCAGTCACGACTTGCCTTTATCACCCATTGGATCGATAACCAGCGTTATACCGAATAGCGTCGCCTTCTTTCCTTGTAGCGATGCCGCGACCTGCGGGCGATATGCGAAACTTCCTTTCTTTACTGTAACTGATGTCGCGACGCGAATGGCGTGACGTCTTACGATCAGTGTTGGGTCTCTACCATGACTGCTTCTTCCCGACCTCTATGTTCAGTCTCTTTGAAAATCTTTTGTCGCAACTTCTATTCGGTGTCACGACCTCCATGTCTACTATAAGCCTTCATTCTGTCGCGACCTAGAAGTGGTGTGCGACATCATGCATGCTTCTTCATTAATTCTTTGTGTCGTCTGATTTAGGGTTTTACATTGCGACCTCTTTTACTTGAGAAATTTGTTCTTATAGCTTTGTAAAGCGAAGCTCTTATCCGACCTCATGGTGGATTTGCGACATCATTTATCTCCTTTGGTGGCCGCGACATCGCAATAAATATTTGTGACATAGACTTCTTCATTTAATTTGCTTTTCTTAATCATTAAGTCATTTTTTGTCTCTTCCTTCTTAGTCACGACTTAGCAATTTATCTTGATTTCTTCTTCAAGGCGAATTTGTTGATGCTCGTGGCTTGAATTTGCTAAATGCACTTCTGTCGCTACTTAAATTCAGTTTGACAGTGCGCATGCGGGTTGATTTGTATGATTTTTGCTAAATTTGATTTTCTAGTACGTATTTTCTGCAAGTGGAATTGATTATTATAGATTTTCCACCAAACAATTCAAGCGATTATTCTCATTATAAACTCGAAAAATGGATTAAAATCTCATAAGTTTTTGGACTCATCCCGGTCGTCAAAGGGGTGATATCTCTGGAGTCTGAGTGAAGAATATTATGGATATTCAGTAGAGCGGTTTGGACCTGACTTATACTTCATTATATCACGACGATCTTTGTCGGGATGGGGCGCTACAGCTAATTTGGATTCCCCTCCTCCTGCAAATCCTCTCGTGATCACATGGATTTCCCTAAGAATTTGTTGGTCTTGGGTTAATTTGTCTGCCAGGAGTGGTGCGGTATTTCTTGGAGCACGAGCGACTACGAGCTGGTCTAGCTAAACCCTTGGAAGGTGCATGGCGTGGAATATCTAGCAATTAAGTACTCTTCTTTGGAGTGTATTACAACATGGTTTGATACCACATCAATCTGTCAGATCTAATATGATGATTATCTCTGTATGACAGATTGACCATTTCAGGACAGCCTCAGAGCATTCTTGCCCTTTAAATAGTTTAATCTCTTGCTCCATTAATTAGAGGTGAGCAAGAGATGAACATCAGTGTTTGTGTAGCTGGGGTGGGGTGGATGGAACAATCTAGAGCTTCCATGCTTAGGAACATTACATCTTGCAGGAACTCTGGGTGATTTGTCTTTTGATCGATGCTAACTCATGATCCGGCTTTTCTTTATGTCTTGAGAGCTTCCTTTGTAGATATGAGACCTTCACCATTAATGTACTTCTCGCTTTGCTTGAAGCACCTCATCCATGCTTGCTTTAGGGTTTTGAGATGGAAAACATCAAATCTTCATTGCACCTATTTGACGTGATGGTGATGAACTTTCGTCAGTACATCTACAGCGAGAGACTCGGCGTTGAACCTGGAACATAGGACCTCGGGCTCTCTTGCAAGCTGCCTTGATGGTCGTGAATGATAACGGCTTTTATATGTTGGCTCGATGAAGTGGAAGCGAGCGCAATGAATAACTCCACGAATGAGAGGAGATTGATGAGGCGAGCTGTTAAACGAAGCCAAAATTTGGGCCTTTTAATGTGATAAAGCTACACGCCATACGGGGTCGATGCCCATGCGGCTCAATTTGATTCTTGTAAGTGTTGAGATGATCGGCGGGATCTACGGCTGTCGAGCAGCTTCCACTTGTGGCATTCGAACTTTCTTTGGAGAGAGGAAGTGGAGCACCTGGCGTGAGCGGTGACACCGATCTGTTGCACCAAGGGTGACCATGAAATTGTGGGAGCTGTCTCTCCTTTGGCACCTAAAAGCATGGCTGAGGTTCTGGCAGAGAATGTCTTGAACCTACGCTCCCATGATCGCTCTCGAGTCACTTCTTGAGAGTATAGCGATTCCTGGATTCTTGACATTGGTGTTGCTTTGTTGCCTCCTCCCGGGGGCTAAGTGTGGCCCAGTGCCCACGCCAGCTCAATTTTGGACTTTGGCTGTTTGTTTTCAGAGTGCCCGAGGTTGTGTTACCCCTCATGAGGGTGATGTTATGACAACCTACGTGTCGCTTCTCCCTGGGCAATTGTATCTGCTGGTAGGTTGCTCCAACTCTCTGATAGGCGTTGGTTGGTGGCGGTGCCCTCCACCTCATCAAATGTTAACTATCGTTTCTAACGCAGGAGATTTGCTACTCTGCGTCCTAGATCTGTATCCTTGGTGGATTGGCGTTGTCAACTTCTTGTGTTCGAGGTTGATACCATCGATCGGCGAGAGATCAGTCTTTATTTGTAAAGGCGCTCGTTCCGTGAACGGCATGGCTGATGATGCTTTTTCAGCCCGGTTGAGCTGGAGCGTGTTGAGGGCGTTGAGCACGAATTTACGGAGTCTTTACTTGGTGGTCTAGTTGGATGTGGCACTCCTCTGCAAAGACAAGAAAGAAGAAGGGTGACCGGAGCCGCTGTGCGGCTTGCTCCGATACTAAGTCGGTTCCTTCTTTAGGAAGAAAAATGGCTGGCCCAGAGGGGCGAATGTTTTCTTGTACCTTTCGGCTGATGGGGTGGCACAGTATTTATAGTATATGTTATTCCCAATTGGAGGGTAGTAAAGTTGCTTTCCATTGGATAGGATATTTTCTACCTTTATCGATGCTCCAGTTTAGCAAGGGATATTGGAAGGTGATTTGTGAAGTGTCTCTTCCTTAGTGGTGAATCAGGTTTGATCTGCCGAGATAAGGCTACATTTCTTGTGAATTATCTATTTCCTTCTTGTGAGATTTAGTTGGAATTCGAGTTGGATTTATAGGATAAGATGTTATAGGGGATTATCCCTGCTTCCCCTTGTTGAGTTTAAGTCAGTTGCGGGATGTGGTACTTCTCTAGATTATCAAATGGCCTTTGGGGCGACGGTTTGGGCCTTCGTTTTGAAATTTAGTGCAGGGGCGGTGTTTTTCTTTGGAGTGCGCCTCTTCTTTGGGCTTGGTGAGTGGGCCTGCGAGCCCATTTTTCAAACCCCATCAATAATTAAAAAAAATAAAATAATGTGTGAGCAAATTTTGGGGTCTACACTATCATCAACCTTTTCCTGGAATGGAGGGTAGATAGATAACTATGCATCAATGCTCTGAACCAAGTCAGGTATAGTATCGAGTAAAAATATAGCATTTTACAATATATTGCATATGAAAATGTTTGCAACTAATCCCTTGAATCTTCGATCAATTAGGGATTATGATGTGTTGCTAGATACCGCTCATGACTTACTCAAATCAAATAGTTGATTTAAATGGCCAACATAACTAAGAATCTAATGAGTCACAAACTTAGGAGAAGTAATTTGGTCTTGGATTGGATCCATGTTGAAAGGAAATGTTCGGATTTGAATCCAAATGGAAAGAGAGAGCTCTAAAGATTTATAATCTCCGGATTAAGTGAATCCTGAGGCTATATGGATGTGTCCATGGGTAATTGGGCTCCAATATGGGCTGAAAGCCCACAAGAAGCAAGCAAAGCTTAATGGGTTCAAAGCCACATGGTCGGCCACCCCTCTTTAATGAGGGGTATCTTGGTCCTTTTGATGGGCTAAGGGCTTATATAAAAGCTCCACTTCTAGCCTTAATTGTCACATGACACCTTTTGTACAACAGAGAAATAATTTCTCTAGTGCTCTCTATCTCACATGTTTTCTCTCCTTGATTCTAGGTTTTAACTAACACCAAAACCTTGAATCAAGTCATCTCTTGGAGGTCTTCTTCAACCTTCTTCGTGTGTATCATTATTTGAGGTGTTGGACTTGGAGCACTCATGTTTGGTTGTTGTGCTACGCCATTGATTCATCACCTACACCAAAAGAGGTTGGAAAGTACAAAGTAGCAGTTTCTTTCCTTACGGAATGGGTTTTGATTTTAGTGAACAGTGATCCCGCTTTGTTGGATGTCTCGATCAAAGTTTAAATTTTTTAATTTGTGTGCAATCGATATAAAATCTTTGGATCGAGATAATAGGTTCATCAATCAACATATATAAAGAAAACCTTGAAACGTTTTAATATGGATAAAACACATCCATTAAGCTCCCAAATGGTTGTCCAACCACTTGATGTGAAAAAAGACTTATTTCCTCATTACAAAAATAGTGAAAATTTACTTGGTTTTGAAGTACCATATCCTAATGTTATTGGTGCACTTATGTATTTTACTAATTGTATTGTCCAGATATTGCTTTTTTTTTGTCAATTTATTAGTCAAGTATAGTTCCTGTGATGCCCCAAATCCGAGTGTCTGGTATTTCTGTCGACTGCGAAAAATCTATATGTCGTATCCGAGTTATGTTATTTATCAGAGTAAAATAGCGAAAAACGGGCTACAAGTCATACTCATCCATACAGTTTCAACCAATTATCTTTTTGGTTCAAAAGTTATACATTGCTCTTAATACAAATACATATTAAAATTACAATTCTAATACATACCATCCAAAAACATTAAGCCACAACTTGGCTTTCTTCAAAATGGCCTCTAAAATGGCGTCTTCTGTGCTCTTAACACTTTGAAAAAAATATTCCCTCGACGAGGTGACTATCCTTGATAGTGGAATCTTTAATGGAGTTACTCCCCACCTAATTGCATATCTGACTGATCCAATGTAAACACACACTCAGTAAATATGTGATCCTACTTGGGCTGTCTAATGATAGCCATGTCAGAGTTCTCAGACTCCTCACACTTGCCTAAGCCATGTATGAGAAGCTTCCATTCAAAACAAAACATTGTTATGAAAATGTCACTGCCAAGTGATAAAGATGGGACTACCCTCCGAGGTGAATGTGTTGGAGAACTTCCCGAAACAATCATGGTCCTCATCCGAAATGATACGGTAGATAGTCTCTGACCAATTCTCAGAAAAAATCATCTGTGAAATTCTTTTACTTAACCATATTCCATTTTATTTTAATTCATGTCATGCACTCACACCTAATTTCTAGGTTACCCGGTGCATATGAATGCGATATATATTTCTTCAATCGACCAATATATCAAATGCATATATTATCAAATTTGCGATCACACGCGCTATATTTAAATTTATCGACCATGCAAATTAGCTCACTTGAAGCGAATCACGATCTCATCTCCATTAAGTGCATACATACAATTATGTTCCATATAATTGTGACATCATATTAACACCTCAAGCTTATGCATTAACCTATCTATTTCCACTGTCAAGCCATTGTTTCAGCCAATCTCACAACACATGGACGTTTTTTGTCAATTCACAAGCAAGGAATAATTTTAGCAGTCCCCAACGAGCAGTGGAGCTGTCCATGGGCAACCCTCACCTGGCTGTCGGTTCCACTTTGTAGGACATAAATTCCATGCCCATTTCCGGTCTCTTACTCACCAAAACACAATTTATTACACAATTTACAACACAAACACCCAAAACAGTCCCTACACTGCCACGGACTGTCCAATGGATAAAATTCCACACTTGGTTCCCGAATTTGGAACGATCAAAAGCATTCCACTCCGGCCTCAAACCTTACAAGCATGCAAAAACATGGCAAGTTAAAACAAACAGGATAAAACCCTACCTCATGGGTTTGTCAAATCTAAATCCCAGGTACGCATGGCTTTCAGCTGCGATAGAATAAACTGCTGTGGCCAGAAGAAATCAGACGGTCCGATCGCCGGGATCAGAGAGAAATCTGCTCACTCTCACTGAAAATCAAAAACCTAGCCTCTACATATTTTTCTCCCACACGTTTTATTCTCAACTTTAAATGGAGAAAGAAGACTATTTGAGTTTTTATCATATTCTCAGTTTAAAATTTCAGAAATTCCCATCTTGTCCCTTTTGTATACTTGACGTAGCCCCACCCAATCTGGCCATCCATTTCATCCCTCTACAATCTTGTAGCATTATTATGAAATACGTGTAGTGGTGAGCTTTTTGCATCGCATCGTTTCACGTGCGTGCAGACATAGCGTGATGTGTATGATTCGACCAAAGTCGATATGGTAGCTAGATTTGTGAGGCGATTCCAACGGTGAAATCCGTTTAGATCCATCAGATCTAGAAAATTTTTGGTTTTACCAAAGTACGATTTTGCCTTTTGAGAAAATTAGATTTTCTCGGGGTTTCACATTCTCCTCGCCCAAAGAATTTGGGTCAAATTCACGCATTGCGCATCGACCATGTGCATATGTAGCCTCACCCAACTCAGGCGTGTCGGGTGCAGTGTTGGTAGGTCACGATTCGCGCTGCCAAGTGGCTGTCACCATCTCAAAGCATATCGGGAATGACATCAACACCCGATATTTACTACCACCTAAGGTCCACCATGAGCGAATCAACAGGATCACGACTCACGATCTCGACACATCTGGGTGCTCTGCCGCATCTAGGAAGAATTTCTCATCATCTATAAAGGCCTCGACCTCTAGCCCCCGAAGCACTGTCGCATGGGATGCAGTGCCGAATGAACATGATGCATCAATTCAAACTACTCTAAATATCAGTCAAGTAGAAACGTACCTTGCATATCAGGCTAATCACGAGCTAGGTCTCTGTACTGTGGACCTCTGCCTCCACAGAGACGATCTGCCTCCATGTACGGTGCGACAATGGTACGTCATACGCTTGACTGACCCGAACTCTCGACTCTGACTCCACCATCTGGGCCCGACCTCACATTTCGGCTGGCCTGTATGTGACGGTTGAGAAGTACTAGGTGGCCAGGTCCCTCGACCCATACTGAGGTATGGAGAAACAAAGCGTATGCACTCACGTCCTCGGTGATTGGGATTTGCAGATCCCAAACCCTAGGATCCCTGTCTCTGGGGGCAATCCCTCCTCATATGTCGAATTTCTGCAGCAATGGTAGCATACACCTACCCATGCGGTAGCAGCCACAACTACGTCTCCTTGATGATTAGGACTAAGGTGTCCCATAACCGCAGGATTCTTTCCAGTGGGCAATCCGAATCCAGTGTCGGTACGTCGACGAAATAACACATCATGCGCACCGCTTTGACCCATTATTAAATCGGCCTTGGTCACGATGACGCCGACGTCTGAATATCCTTGCAAAAGCGAAGTCTTCTACTTCTTACCGATTTGGAAGAAGATGGATCTTCCTTCCTCTTAGTGAAAACACCCATATCTGGATGCCTCGCGTAACATCCGCTTCCTGTTGGTCGCAATTAGTCGACCTGAGTCCCTCCTCCTCTAACCCATTGGGGCGCGATGTGCTTCTTGATCGTTTGACCCAGCCACACGGCTCACTATTGCACATGCTCATTTTAACAACAAAAATTTATTTAGAGAATTTCATTTTTGAAAGATGTTATTTGATTTTATTTTATTTTTTATTTTATTTTATTTTTTGAAAAAATTTGGTGATGTTCATGAGCGGTTATCATGATGTTCGAAGCGGTCTGCTTGAGTAAAAAAAAATGGTCGAGTGCAATGTGCACACACGAGTTGACCACGGTTCTTGGCGCATGGTGCCTAGAACGCGCCGGTGCGCCGCGAGGGCGATGTCGTGGCCGGCTGCCGTGTGTCGCCAGCCGTGGCGGCCAGGTGTCGCTGACTGGCAGCGCGCCGCGGGCTGAGCGGCCCGTGTCGCGGCTCACTGCGCACCTTGCGCCAGAACGTGTCGTGGCCCTGTGTCACAACACAAAGCCTTACCTCATGCAACCTTCACAGTCCGCGATACAAAATTTGGTATCGCGACCCGAGCCTACCTAGCCTCCTGCTCCTTGTTGTCACGTCTGATTTATTGTATCGTGACCTTTCTATTAGCGGTCAAGCGTCACGATACCAAATATTGTATCGTGACACAGCACTCACAAACTGTCAAGCCTCCGGCTCCTATCCGCGATACAATCATTGTATCGTGACTCCCACCAGATTTGCCCCTCGGCATTGTCACGTCTGACTTGGTGTATTACGACCTTTACAATTTCTGGCCATCAAGCCTTTGCTGTCACGATACAACCAGATGTATCGTGACCTTATCAGGCCAAGCAATACGTGCGATACACGAACCCAGCCTGGCTTTAATGTTGCAATATAATTCTCCAGCCCACTACACACCAGAAGGCTATGTCACGATACAATTTCCATTGTATGCGTGACCGATCCCAAACCAGCGCACGCCCTGACCCGCGATACAAAAGTTTGTGTCATTGGCCAGCATTTCCCCGGACGGGCCGGCCTTCAGCCTACGTGTCCGCGATCTGAGCAAGCTGCTCTCGTGACCAGTCTGCACATGCCAAAATGGCGATAGCCAGTAATTCACACTTTTTCTTCTTTTTTTAGTTTTTTCACACATTATTTTTTTTTTTTTCATTTACGCTCTTTGGAAAAACACCCAAAAATATGTACATATATTTTTTCTCCTTTTCGAACACCCAAATAAATTATAAAATTTATTTTATTTAATTCTTCTTCTAGTTTTACACAACAAAACTCAAAATTTTCTAACACATCATTTTTTTCTGTGTGCTAATCAAGCACACAATCCTTTCGACACATAACACTCCAGGTTATGCACACCATTCACGCATACATACACAACAATTCATCAAACAATCACATGATCACACATAAAACACATGCATGCAGTGTTCTAATTTTTTTTTTTTTTTTCCGTGCCTTCCTAGGTAATCACATACCTAACCCTACATCGAGCCACACCAAGTGGTGATGTTCTTACACCTTAATGACTTTGGCGCCGACCCGAGTCCCCCAGGCTAGAGTGATGGCCTCTTTCAAGCTGCGATACCATCTTTGTGGCCTTCGTCGGGGTGTCGGGTGACTACCCTCGACCTACGGAAAATCTATCGTCTCGTGTCGCGGGTTTCTGTAGCGTATGATAAAATGGCCCGCCGGGCTCTGAGTAATCTTCGTCATATCATTCAACTTGATTATCCCATGGTTGAGAGTTATACATTACTCTTAATACAAATATATTAAAATTTAATTCAATATATATTATCTAAAACATCAAGCCACAGCGGCTTTCCTTCAAAATCGGCCTCTAAAATGGCCGCCTTCTCAGCAGCTCTCTTATTACTGAAAAAATATTCTCTTCGACAAGGTGAAATTTATTGCCCGATGAGTGGAATCACCTAAATGGGTTACTCCCCACCTAAGTGCATATGCAATGATCCAATGTAAACACACACTCAAGTAAATCATGATCCTACTTGAATGTCTAAACCGACCATGTCAGTCCTCACCAAGCTCCCTCACACTTGCCTAAAGTATGTATGAGAAAACAATTTTCAAAACAAAACTTATTGTTCGAAAATACACTACGAGGTCGGTAAAAGATGGGACTACCCTCGAGGTGAATGTGTTGGAGAATTCCGGAAACAATCGTGGTGTAAATCAAAAATGATCTGTTGGATAGTCTCGACTGTTCTACGGAAAATCATCTGTGAAATTCGCTTTGTGACCGTATTCGTTTTAATTTTTAATTCATGTCATGCACTCACCTAATTTCAGGTTACGGTGCATATGAATGCATTATCTTAATTTCAAACGCGAAATCCAACCAATATATCAAATATGCATATATTATCAAATTTGCAATCACACCGCATATATTCAAATTTATCAACCATCACCAAATTAGCTCACTTGAGCAAATCACAATTTCATCTCCAATGGTCTACACATACAATTATATTCCATATAATTGTGACATCATGTTAACACCTCAAGCTTATGCATTAACCTATCTATTTCCACTCGACTCAAAGTAGATTCATTTAATGCGTCTATTACACACCACACATGGATGTTTTGGTCAATTCACAAACCGGGTAGTTTTATTGTCCCAAAACATAACGATGGGTTGTCGCGACGACCAGCTCGCTATTGTCGGTTCCACTTTGTGGATCGAACCATGCGTTTTGGTCTCCTACTCACCAAAACACAATTTATTACACAATTTATAACCTGAAACACCACAAAAACAGTCCCTACGTACCTTACGGTGTCAAATGAGTTCTAAAATTTCCACACTTCGATTCCGGGTGAAAGCCGATCAAGCGAAACTCGACCTCAAACCCAGCGCAAGCATCACAAAACACTTAAACAAGGTTCAAAACCGTAGGATAAAGCCCTACCTCATGGAGTTTGTGGCTACTCAAGCCGTCTGCATTAGCGCCATTCACGTGGAGCAGCTTTGCTTCTTGGCAGAAGAAATGAAGCAGGTCCCGATCACGGGATCTTGAAGTCACTCGCTCTCTCCTTCAGAAAATCAAAAACCTAACTCTGCGTATTTTTCTCACTTATAGTAGTTTTTGGTTTCCTTTTAAATGGAGAAGAAATTTATTTGAGTTTTGTCGCCATTACCGTTTACAATTTAAAATTCTCATCTTGTGCTTTTTGTGTCATTATTTGACCGCGTGACATCTAAGCCATCATTTCATCACTCTCAATCTTGTAACATGTCACAATAGTAAATGTAGTGGGTGACTTTGTCCGCTGCATGTCGTTTAAGATTAAAGATCTAGGTCTTCGGCGATGCAAATTTATTGTCTCCGGGTCGATGAGGTCGACGTGGTATTTAGATTTCATTTAGGCGATTCACGGCGGTGAAATCCAGTTTAAGTCGTCAGAGATACGAAAAAATTTGATTTTTAAAATTACGATTTTGCCTTTTTTGATAAAATTGGATTTTCTCGGGGTTTCACAGTTCCGCTCTAACTCGAAGACATTTGAATGAAATCAAACATGTACTACGTAATCCCCGAGGAACTACTGATATGAGTGTATTTTACTCAAACAAGTCAAAGCCACAATATATTATTTACTTATGTGTATTTAATGATTTTAAAATGTAAATTTAATTTTTAGTAACTAAATTTTATTTATGAACTTTTTATGTTATTTTTTTTCTTTACAATTTTTTGAAAGAATAAACTTTTATTGATTAGTGCGATACGTTGATAGAAACGTATCAAATGTTAAAAATGTTAGAGTATGAAGCAACGTCAGGGTTAATAAGCATAATAAATTGGTTAAACATCACGTTAGATAATTGAGTCTGCATTTGATGTGCTTATTATAGTAGAATATATATGATTTTAGTTATGACGTAATGCTTATTATTTATTTGATTTCTTGTTTTTGATTGGATATAGTTTCGCTGCCGTCCCGAATTACTTCTTATGAAATAAACCCACACAGCAGCGGTAATGACAAGCGTCAGCGTAAAACAGCGACAAATAAGCAGCATTAAAACGATGATAACCATAGGCCTCGCCCAAAATAATGACGAAAGCTCAACATGAAATGGCATAGATAGTACTGAATAATCAATTTATTAAGGAAGAAAATTATAGAAAGATGTGTGGAGGGAGAGACCAAGAATAACAAAAAAAATCATCCCTCACTAATAAGGAAAATATGCTAAGAGAGAAAAAGTTGAGAGAAAAAGAGTTTAGGGTTTCCAAACAAAAATAACTTAAATTTTATTTTATTCATTTTTAATTTTTAAACGTAGTTTAAAATTCTTTTACATTTTTAAAGAAATTATAAATTTTGTAATGTCCGTCTTACTTTAACAGAAATAAAAATTTTAAAAATACAAATACAATTTGGAGTAGTATTTTAATTTATTTTATAATTTCAAATAAACCAATTTTTTTTTTAAAGGAAAAATAATATTATTAATTTAAACTTGTAATAGATTGATAGATACCGAATCTACAGTAAAAAGTTGGCAAGTATAGGATGAAACGATATGTAAGTTAATATATTAAATCGATATAAAGCATAAATTTGATAAAATAATGGCCCAGAATATCTATATGCGATTCTTATTTTATTATTTATAATTTGATATCTTCATTGATCGAAATATGTGTATTCAGCTTATCATCAGTAGCGCATATAACGAGGCAACGAAGAGGTATCGTATCATTATGATTTGATGTTGATAATGAATGTCGTCTGATCGATGATAATGAATGTCGATAAGCGATGAAAAAACTAAAGCGTTCTTCAAAAGCGACGATAAATCGACGTCGATAAACGATGACAATAGCGAATAATAAATAAAATCTAATATGATAGTATTTATACATCAAAAATAAAAAATTAAACCGTATTTAGAATAAACAACAAAAAAATATCTACTTCTGTCAGAAATATATATGGATAAAGAAGAAGAGAATACAAGAGCAAGGTTAATAAACCAATTAATTAAAAAGAAATAAAAGAAAAACCCTTTGCTCCAGATCATATTTTTCTCCGGTTTTTCCATTATTATTTAACGAGGAAGGCATGCACCCGGACGAAGAAGGCCATCAAAGTTTGCAACGTAGGAATGTCGAAGTCCTTCTCTCCGAAATCTAGGCGCATCTATGCCAAGCATTCATCATTCATCTCCAGAAAATTCTTTTCTTCTCAATCATCTTCATCTTCGTCTCCTTCTAATCTCACTAACTCTATACTCACCTGCACAACGGCCAACCAAGCACTCGAACTCTTTCACTCGGTTTCTCGCCGAACTGACTTAACCAAGAATCCCCACATCTATTCAGCAATAATCCATGTCTTAACAGGCGCCAAATTGTATACGAGGGCTAGATGCTTGATGAAAGACCTCATCCAGTGTCTGCAAAAGTCTCGGAGATCCCGTGTTTGTTGTTCGGTTTTTAATGTTCTTAATCGGTTGGAAAGCTCTAAATTCACTCCCAATGTGTTTAGGGTATTGATTATTGCCTTTTCGGAAATGGGTCTTGCGGAAGAAGCCTTGTGGGTGTATTACAAGATGGATGTATTGCCAGCAATACAGGCTTGTAACATGGTGTTAAATGGATTGGTGAAGAAGGGTATGTTTGATTCGATGTGGAAAGTTTATGGGGATATGATAGCGCGCGGGGCGTCGCCTAATGTGGTCACCTACGGGACATTGATTGATGGGTGTTGTAGACAAGGTGACTTTTTGAAAGCATTCAAGTTGTTTGATGAAATGATTGAGAAGAAAATTTTCCCAACGGTTATGATCTACACAATTCTTATACGTGGGCTATGCGGTGAGAGTAGAATTTCAGAAGCAGAAAGTATGTTTAGGACAATGAGGTATTCAGGTGTGCTCCCAAACTTGTATACATACAATACAATGATGGATGGGTACTGTAAGATAGCCCAAGTGAAGAAGGCCCTTAAATTGTACCAGGAAATGCTAGGTGATGGTCTGCTCCCCAATGTTGTGACTTTTGGTATTTTAATTGATGGACTTTGCAAAACAGATGAAATGGTGTCTGCCACAAAGTTTTTGGTTGATATGGCTAGATTTGGTGTTCCTCCTAATATATTTGTGTATAATTGTTTGATAGACGGCTACTGTAAGGCAGGGAACCTCTCTGATGCACTGAGTTTGCATTCAGATATTGGAAAGTACAAAATTTTACCCGATGTCTTCACTTATAGTATACTTATAAAGGGCCTTTGTGGTGTGGGTAGAATGGATGAAGCTGATGGGTTGTTGCAAGAAATGAAGAAAAATAGAGTCCCTGCAAATGCTGTGACCTACAATACACTCATTGATGGGTACTGCAAAGAAGGCAACATGGAGAAGGCTTTAGAGTTGTGTTCTCAAATGACGGAGAAGGGTATAGAGCCTAACATCATTACCTTCTCTACCTTGATTGATGGCTATTGCAAGGTAGGGAAAATGGAGGTTTCCATGGGATTGTACAATGAAATGGTAATCAAAGGTATTCTACCTGATGTAGTTGCTTATACAGCTTTAATTGATGGGCATTTCAAAGATGGCAACACAAAGGACGCTTTCCAGCTTCATAAGGAGATGCAGGAGGAAGGCCTTAGGCCTAATGTTTTCACACTTTGTTGCATAATCAATGGATTATGCAAGGAGGGAAGGATTAAAGGTGCAGTCAAACTTTTCTTAGAGAAAACTGGAAATCGTACCACTGGAAGTAAAATCAACGAGATGGATAGAAGCTCGTATTCCCCAAACCATGTGATATACACAGCCCTGATTCAGGGCTTGTGCACAGATGGGCGGATTTTCAGAGCAAGTAAGTTTTTCTCAGATATGAGACGCTCAGGTTTGAGACCAGATGTGTTCACTTACATAGTCATTATTCAGGGACATTTCCTAGCCAAGCTTTTGCGTGATGTGATGATGTTGCAGGCTGATATCCTAAAGATGGGTATAATACCAAACAATGGCATATACCGGGTCTTGGCTAAGGGTTATAAAGAGAGTGGATACCTCAAATCAGCTCTCAGGTGTGTAGAGGATATATCAGGGGCGGACATTGGATGTTCAAATTTGAATGACCTGTAAATTGATAATTTTCTTGGTCATACAAGGCGTCACGTCTTGTTGAATGAGGGCAATAAACTATGGCCCTGGATGGTGGTTTCCTCATGAGGAGGTTGATAGCCTTCAAAAAAGTGTTAGAGAGGAAATAAAACAACTTCTATCTCTCCTGATTGAAGCCAGATAAATGACCATGTCACATTGAACTTGCATATAATCAACGCCCTCCTACGTGTGGAAACTGTATATTCATGTTGAAAGTGCCCATGCCACTGTGTTATGAATAATCCTTGGACATGAGTCCACTACATTATTGTTCTGGTGAGATGCTAATGTCTTGTGGATCAAACATATTTTGAAGAGCTCCTGATATTAAGGGAATCAGCTCATCTGATTTAGCTTGGAGGCATGCAGCTACTTGATTGAGTCAACTCAGATCATGCAGGAGGCTACACTATCAAACCTATATTTTTTTTTACGTTTTAAAATTTCAGCTTTCGTTGTTACTGAGAGAGGGTGTAATACAATAACCCACTCTGATTTCAGTGTGGATGAGATGAAATACATTTAGAATTCACGATGTTCAAAATAAAAGAAAACTGCAAGTCTTTTCTCATTAGCCCAAAGCTCTAATTTTCTCTATATACTGTAAATCTGATCATTGTATCCTTGCAGTTTTACATAGACCTAGTCTATGAAAGAGCCATAAAAGGCCTACTGAAACCAGTTTATCAATCCATGAATCTTGTTCATTGCAATCATGCAGTTTTTGAGTCAATTCAGTCCCTCTAGGTTTTCTTCTGAATCCTGCCTGAGAGTTTCAGAACAGGTACACCCTTCTGTTATCAGTGGGCACTAAGTGGCTGTATGCAGCCTGTTTGCCAGGTAGTTGATAGATAAGGCATTTAGTGTATGTTTGGTTTAGATGATAACTAATTATAAATTACTACTTGGTAAAGTAGTTGATTAGAAATAACTTATTGAAAGTTAATTTGCTCATATAGATATTATACGGGTGAACATTCTTTTACATAAATAGGTAGAGAAGGATTAAAAAAGGGAATTTGCATATTTTAATAAGAGAATATCAAACTAAACCACGATTGTAGTTTTTTCTAATCATGAGTTGTTTAGCTCTAATCAGTTATCAGTAACTGATTAGGAGTTTTTACCAAGCAACTTATAAAAACTTATCAGAGGTGAATAAGCTATTAGCTATCGGCATCGATCAAAAAAAAAAAAAAAAAGCTAGCTATCGGCTCTCCCACTCAGCTCAACCAAGCATTCCCTTAGTATTCAAAAATACTTGTTCCCTAAATAACCCTCATTGGTCAGAGTTGAAACTTCATTGGGTTTTGTAATGTAGGTTGGAATATTTTTGGATAAAGCAATTGTACTCCACATGTGTGCCAAGGCAGATACCTAATAGCATTTGGTATCCATAGCTTTGTGCTTTGTGGTATTTTACAGTCCTGAAGATCTTCACCTTATGAGATTCTTAAGAAGGTTCCCTTCATTGGGCAGAAGGGTGATCAAGTTATTTTCGACTAATAATCAATCCAAAGCCCATCTTCCCCCTGCTCACCTCAAACCACCAAAAGCAAACCAAACCCTGAAGAGATACCTTCAGTCCAATCACACCAGCAAGGCTCTTCTATTCTTCCGCATCTTATTGAGAAAAAACCCTTCTTCCATTGATAGCTTTTCCCTCATGTTTTCCCTTAAAGCTTGCACCCTAAAGTCTTCCTTGGTTGAAGGAAAACAAATGCATGCGCTTGTCATAAATCTTGGGCTTCAACCCATCATTTTCCTACAAACATCTCTTATAAATATGTATTCTGCAGCGGGTAATGTTGCTGATGCCCATAACATGTTTGACGAAATTCCTTCCAAGAATCTCATCTCTTGGACTTCCTTAATTTCTGCTTATGTTGACAATCAGAAACCCACTAAAGCTCTTCAGCTCTTCAGGGAAATGCAGATGGATGATGTGCAACCTGATATAGTCACACTAACTGTAGCTCTCTCTGCTTGTGCTGATCTCGGGGCGTTAGACATGGGAGAATGGATTCATGCTTACATCCGCCGTAGGAAAGGACTCAATACAGATGTATGCCTTAACAATTCTCTCATAAACATGTATTCAAAATGTGGGGAGATCGGAACTTCCAGGAGATTGTTTGACAGTATGCAGATGAAGAATGTCACAACCTGGACATCCATGATTGTGGGGCACGCCCTACATGGACAAGCAGAAGAGGCACTTCAACTTTTTACAGAAATGAAAGAAACAAACAAAAGGGCAAGGAAGAACATGAGAAATGGCAAACATGAGAGCTCTTTAGTCCTCCCAAATGATGTTACTTTCATGGGAGTTCTAATGGCCTGCAGCCATGCAGGCCTTGTGGAAGAAGGGAAGCAGCATTTCAGAAGCATGCAAGAGGATTATAACTTGAGGCCAAGAATTTCCCACTATGGCTGCATGGTGGATCTTTTATGCCGTGCCGGTCTCCTAACAAAAGCTTATGAGTTCGTACAAAATATGCCCGTGCCGCCAAATGCAGTGGTCTGGCGTACTTTGCTGAGTGCAAGCAGCCTCCAAGGCAATAGCAACAGTGAAGAAAACATTAAGATTTGTTCAGAAGCCAGTCGGCAGCTGCTCGAGCTGAAGCCTGACCAGGTTGGGGACAATGTCATAATGTCGAATTTATATGCAGCCAAAGGTATGTGGGATAAGAAGATATTAGTCAGAGAGCAAATAAAACAGAGAAGATATCCAGGGTGCAGTTCTATTGAAGTGGGAATTGACATAAAACAGTTTGTAGCTGCAGATGATCAACATCCATGTATGCCTAAGATATATGAGATTCTTGACCACCTGACTAGAACCATGAGAGCTTTTGATCATGCTCTGGGGACAGACATCCCTTTGGAGTGATACAGACTACAGAGTACTGAATACTGATCATCTGGGGCTGAACTTATTTGCCTAAAAAGTTCTTGCTCTGCAATTAAGAGATGATTTGAAGAAGAACAGGGCATCATACATAGCTGCAAATCTCCCATTTCATTCTGTCCTCCCTTCCCTTGTGAGGTTTTTTTTTTTTATCGAAGCACCTTTTTGGCATTCTCAACATGTGAACATTGCAAAATTACCTTAATTCAATAAATAAATAATAATTAAAAAAAAATCATTAGATATTACAATTTAATTGAAAAATTATAAAGACAAAAAGGGTGTTATTTATTTATTTATTATCAGGGGATGAAATGGGAAATGAATGGTGGTGGATTAAAATTGACATTTTGTACGGTGGCATGCACATGAAAGCAAAATATAAGATAGAGGGCATTGAAAATTGGAATGATCAAACAGCAAACAAGGGTTTTCCCTTTTGTAGATGCCCGAGGTCCGTTGCTCCGAAGCTTGTGGTTGGAGCCCGGCTTAGCGGGTTCGACCGTGCTTGGCGGGTATGGAACATGGGGGTTTTGAAGGAGGTGAGATGAGGGTTTATCATTATGTTCCCATATTGATCGCCGGCGCCCTTTCCAGCGCTCTCACCGGTTTTTTTGCACTGGGTAATGTTACTTTTGATTCAAGCTTGTATTCTTTTTTTTCTTTTTTGTTAATTATGGTCGTTGGAATCGTGCGTCTTTGTACTCGGGTCTTGGAGGATGTCTTCAGATAAATCCAGTGGAGAAAAAACAATTGGAGCAATGGTGGACATTGGTTGGAAATTTTTGGAAATAATGGGCAAACTTTAAGTTAGTTAAAGATTTCTACTTTGAAATGAATTTTCATGCCAGGAAGACTTAATATGGAGAATGGTTTCAATTTGATATGATCAGATGGACTTAGCGTCACTTAGTTTCAATTTTTTATATAAAAAAAAAAGGGGAGGGGGGGGGGCGCGGAGGGGGGGAAAGAAAGGGTTACATTTTGCAATTATATATCTTCTCTTCGTTCAAGTTTTGTACATGTTTGGTGAACGAAATATAGAAAACTTGCCGGGATGCAGGGTGATGTTATTGCAGTTTAGTGGTTTTGATGGGTGTGGTATTATTAATGGCGGAACCTTGCAACAATGCATCATTTTATAACATTGTGGGTACTTTTGTTATCAGACTACCAAGAAATGGATCAGATACAGGAGTGTTCAGAAAATGAAGTTTTTATAGGTCTTACATGGCATTATTACTATGACAAGATTGTTTTACATATCCCTGGTTGTGGAATTTAATTTCAGTTGGTGCTTTCACCGGAGCTATCACTGGTGCTATAGCTGGTAGAACTTCTGACAGTGGCATTCTCCGTGGAGCTGCACTTGGTGCCATTGCTGGGGCTGCTTTGTCTGTTGAGGTTTTCGAGGCTTCACGTGCTTACTGGTGTTCAGAGCGATCCGACTCACAGAACTCCTCATCTATTGTTAGTTCCCCCATTTGGTTACTCTTAATTTTTGTGTTTGGATTGGTAGATTTTAGGCTTTCTACATGTTCATGATTTTTGGCCAGCTAAAACTGAACCAATCTGCCTTAGTGGTTATTAAAGGCATGATATTCATATTAAACCAAAATCTTACAACCTTAAGCTTTTAGGAGAGTTGGTTATTTAACAACGTTTTTTTTTAAATCCGCCTTTGTGGTATTCAGAAAATAGTTGCATTCCAAACATCCAAACCTTGTGAACTAACAAGATCTTCAAACTTGGTTGGTCTAATTTTTTGGGCTTCTAAACTCTCCATTTGGTCGGTACCTGTTTTTATGCTTGCATTCATTCATGAGATCTCAGTTGAATTTTCTTATCTGTTTCATGATAGTGGTCATAAAGTAGTTCTGTAGTCATTGACTAATTGTCTAGTCTTTTGGTCCAGGCAGATTTCATAGAGGAGCTTCTCCGTGGGAGATTTGTTGAGGAACCATTCACACCAGCAGTGCTAAGTGCTTACCAGTGGCAGGTTTTGGCCCTCTCCCTCTCTGTCTATCGGACAAAAATAATGTTTGAATGTATGTATTTGATCTGCTTGATGGAAAGTTACTTTTTTTTTTTTTTTGTTTATGTTTATGGTGGCTATCTTACTTGTCATGGAAAATTCCATATCTTACTTTCCTTTCAAAGAATTATGCTGTGAGACATTTGTTTAGAAAACAAGTTTTCAATTTTGTTTTTGTGTTTTTATTCCCAAAATCCTTGATAAACATGTCACTACAAGTGTGTGCTTTTGGAGATAAAAGAGTAATTCAAAGAATATGACTTCCATGTAGAAAGGAGGGGAAAGGACTGTATCTCACCCATTGCAAATCTTTTACATAAGAGGTGGACAAATAAGCAGGCAGCTAATGTGTGAGAGGTACAGCCCCCGTGATGGTATGATTTGGATATCAAATTCTTTGATTTGCAAATGTAATGTGCAATTCCAAGCATCAGCACCTGAAATAAGTGTAGAAGCAGAGTGGAACTTGTTGCAAATATTGGAAATGTAAAATTAAATAGAAAGAAAAAGCTCCAGTTTGAGTCCCCTCAAGGCCACTAGAGGTTTACCCAGTCGTTAACTTTAGGGCCCCATGGGATTAGTCGAGGTGCGTATAAGCTGACCCAGACATCCGCGGTTGTAAAAAAATAAATAAATAAAAAGAAAAAGATCAAGGGGTTACAAGTTGCAAAGATAGTTTAGGTCGATAGTGGCCTAAAAATAACAAGGATAAGGTTCACTAAGTTAGACTTGACCTATCAAGAGAAAAAAAAAGGGGGTTAGACTTCGGTGTAGAAAAAAATACTTAAAACTTTATGGGCTCGCCTCCCTCTTTTATAGACGAGAGCAATGCATATAAGGTGAAAAAGTGCAAGTTTGTGCCTTTTTCATCTCCTCATTTGGATGAGCAATAACAATAATAGAAGAAGGTGCTTATGAGGTGCCTAACCAGAAATGGCGCAAAATTGCACCCTTTTCATCTCTTATTTTTTGGATGAGCATTAATCTCTTTTCTGTCACACCTTTCAAGAATTTGAAAGAGCAATTGAAATACAAATTTCAATTTGCACTCATTTTTCTTGTGTGCTGAACCTCTCAAGAATATTGGAAAAACAATTAAAACACAAATTACAATATGTTTTCATTTTTTGGTTTATCCTCTGAATCTTGAATGTCTTTACTCTTGTTTATGGGTTCTATATGCCTTTGTTAGAAAACACAATACTAAGAATCTCAGTGTCTAAGTACTTCTAATTTTAGAAGTACTAATGGGAATTGAATATCTAACAGAAGCCTCAGTGAGAAAATGGTGCATTCATCACTCCCTTGTTCCTACACAAGCACAAAAATGGGATACACACACACACACACGCCAAAAGTGCATGTTTCTTCTTTTTATTCCAGTACTTGACTTGTCCCTGCTTGTAAGTGGAATAGTTGAAAAGCTCCATAAAAATATTGAAGGCTGTCTGTAGTAACAGTTTGGGGGTTTAATAGTTTTGTATTGGATGTGCAGGTTGGGTTTGGTAACTTAAGCTATGATGATATGTATGATGTCTATGGTGAAGTTGCCTCCAAAGGTTTGTCAGGGGACTCATTGAAGAAACTGCCATGCCATGTAATCTTGGATGAAATTAAGGCAGCACAGACCAACTGCTGCACAATATGTTTGCAGGTCATTATAGTCAGTCTTGGGGAAGATATGGACATTTTTTTTTTCATTTTGGAAGTTCCTTATATTATATCTATCAATTTTGCTAAGTGGCCCCCTAATGTGTAATTGGCAGGACATTGAAGTTGGGGAAATTGCAAGGAGCTTGCCTTGGTGCCATCACACATTTCACTTGGCATGTGTCGACAAATGGCTAATAAGACATGGCACATGCCCTATATGCAGATGCAACGTCTGATTCTGCTTAGGATTAAATTTTCTTGTACTGAAAGGATCATTGAGTTTATAGTCAATAATCCATGTTTATGTAATTTATTGTGCTATATATTAATGTCCCTAAAGTCAGTGGAGATCCCATCAGGTGTGATTGGAGAAACAATTAGGTCTGTTTTTTCCTTCTTTGCAAGACATTTTTAGTGAGGCAGTTGAGTTGCTGAAGCTTGTACCCTTCCTTCATGTTTCATAAAAATATATAGTAATAATATCAGAATATGTTTTGATGTATTTTATTTGAAACAATGCCCCTGATGACTCTACTGAATATTGGCATGATTTCCCGGAAGCTTATTAGTTGCTGCTATAGCTCCAAAAATGCAAAGCGCACATAGGAGACTTCTGGAACTATAGGATTGAATTGGTCTCATCTTCATAATCATTTCTGGTTTTTAGGAATATCAATATCAGCATTATTCTCTGCCACTTTTCTCTCTGTACAAAAGATGAGGCAGATTGAATGTTAAACCTCTGGAACTCAGGTCTCTTGGGAAGATTGTAATGCCATCAGGCCAACAAAGCCGACTTTCCATGATTCGATGTTCGTTATGCAGATTGAATGCAAAAGGTAACAAATTGCCCCCTAAAAAACCTGTCAAACCTAATAACTTTTCTTCCAATTCTCAGTTTCCAGCTGTTGGAGGAAGTATTCCAAGTTCAGCTTTGGTGGCCACTTCTTAAGAGTTAAGATAAACTTTCTACTTTGAAAAGATGTTCCGACACTCTTGCAAGGAGCATTTGGCAATATGAATCGGCTAGCAATTTCAATCATAGGAGAAATATGTTACTTTTTTTATTGATACATCTTTTGCTCGTTCTTCCACACTTTTTAACATATCATGAACATGGAATGATCTGTTACAAGGAAAAGCACTGATACAAGTTTTGATTCTTAAATTCCTATGTGCAGGTTATGGATCACAAGTTCTCTCCCTTAGCCGCACTCTTGCAGTGAACTTGTCTGTTTTCTTATTGTTCTATCTCAAAGACACGATAAATCAACCAGAAGGAACCGGAACCCGAAACGGAACCGAGATAATCTGACGACACATGAAGCTATCAACATGCTGCTCTCAACTTGGGCATGTTACCTATGAAAACAGAGAATCATACTCAATTCACATGGGTAAAACTTATCAGAACATCAACAGAAACATAAATTCACTAGTATTTCATGCATAGCAAAAGATATATGTAGAAATTCATGTCTTATCAGTTGGATGGAGTTGAACCTTGATGAAAATAACTAAGATAATGATGGCGAAATAGGCCATCTTGGTTTTCATGGTGTTTGTGTGACTGCAAATATGTCACTGTAGCTGCTGCAGTCCTTACTTTTCATATGTAGTTCACTACCAATTACCAAAAATACAAGAAAATTGAAGATCAAAGTTTCTATGCACCTTGTTCTTAAAATCTGGTTATCAGGATAAGTCATCATGCCATGTTGAAACTTGGAATAAGTTGATAAAAAATAGTAAATCTGTATCATGGTAAGGTAAGGAAGATTTTTGCATAACATCTAGCCTTACATTGCATGACATTTATATATGTGAGAAAATAGCATATGTGGGGGGAATGAAGAATGCAAGAACCACCTACCAACTTGGATCAAATCATTTGGAGTTGAGACTCATACTGCAACAGCAACAGGCCTCTTGCTGGTTTTAACTCCTTTTATAGCTGCAAGACAGTTTAACCAAAAGAAGATGTCAAAAACCACTTGTTTGTGCATAAAAAAATTAAACGTCTCTTTCAGATTCATAGAGGTTCACTGAATCCATGCCTTCAGCATAGTCTTTAGCTCCAAAAACAGCAGACCCCGCAACCAAAGCATTGGCTCCAGCCTCAATAACCTGCCAATGTAGATAAAAGTGAAACAATTTTCCTTTTTTTTTTTGGCTCAACATACACAAGCAGCCCATGCAGCACATAAGCAGATATCATAAAGGCATCAGATGCCATTTTGCGTTATCATTGGGTTCCGATGACTAAATAGTGCATTTTTTTCTCTCCCTATTTTCCCTTTTCTTTTAAATATCACAAAGGAAAATGATACTATATGCTTTAATGAGAAAGAAAAGGAAGTCTGCATTCAACTCCCTTTCGGGATATGAATATTGTTCCATAAAACAGTAACAAAGAAGATTCATTTTGTGTTAAAAAAATGTGGAAATAGTATTGGGGTCCAATCTAAACACCTAAGCAGAACAAGTCCAATTCCAACTATTTTTAATGGCAACAAAGAGCATGGCCCTATAACATCATTCTAGACATACCATTTATTCACTAGAAAGAGATCTGTTTTTTTTTTTTTTTGCCATGTAAATGTTTTTTTCTTTTTTGTCCACATCAAGAATTGAACCTGAAACCTTCCATAATTCACTATTGAAAGATCATATGGTTCTGATTCAGCTACCTTGTATGCATTTGCTGGGGTAACCCCACCATCTACTTCAATCCATGGATTCACTCCCTGTAGAAAAGATTTAAAACACAGAGTCACTTTCTTTTAAGTTCATAAGAAAAGGAAATATAGCTGGAAAATTATACCTTCTCAGCGCACATTCTTCTCAAGTCAGAGATTTTCTTCACTTGACTCTCAATAAAGCTCTGCCCACCAAACCCAGGGTTTACCGACATAATCAATACCAGATCAACCACTGCTCACATGCAAAGAAGACCATGTTGTTTGTTTTAATCAACCTGGCTAAGTGATTCCAGACAAATTACAACACAAGAATGCCTAATGTGGATGAATCTCAACTATGGATCACACCTAAAGGAGGGTTGAAAAGGCCTTTTTACAAGTTTGAGATGGTTCCCAAAGAATGTTTATCGCTCCCATGATTCTTTCTTGTTTTTCTCTCTCAAGATGTTAAATAAACAATCAAAACCTCATACAAGAATGGATGCACCAACACTATCCGAATTGAACAATACAATACAATTCATATGCATGTGAAGCAACACTCCACAATCAAGATTTGTGTAAACTTCAATCACAACTATCACCTACCCAAATATCCATCAATTCTACAGCCCAAACAGAAAATTTTAAAACTTTCTAAAGCACAAGTGATCAAATTCTGCCCATATCCTCAACTCATTAACTAACTAGAAGAATGTAAAATTCACAAACAACGAGAACCTAATAAAAATAATGTAATGAAGAAACAAAATGACAGAGACCAACACAAGAATTTACCATGGAAAATATCTTCAGATAAAAAAAAATGGACCTACGAGCAATTCCCTATAAAGAAAAACAACTAAGTAGAAAGATTTTTTTTTTTGATAAGTAAGCTGAACAATATATTGACAAAACAAGGCCAAGCCCCAAAGTATACAGGATGTATACAAAGAAAAGAGAGCAAAAAAGTCAAGAGGAGCAAATACCAACCACCCTAAAAACATAAAGCCTGCCCAAGAAGTGAGATAGGTGATGAAGGAATTTTCGACCTCTCTGAGAAAATTGTCATTATCAAAAACCACCTGTTCTTTCCTTTCAAATTGCCCGGAAAGAGACTAGAGGTGCCACCTTGCAGTTTTCTTTTCTTGCATAATAGAAAAGTTGTCGATACCGTAGGTCATTAGCAGGTAAGACCCAATCCATTCACATCAAGGAAAAAGAACTGACAATAACCCTAAGCGAGGCCGGTGGAAGCAATGGTGGTCTAAGTTTTCACAGTGCTGCTTTGCCACGGAGGACATCTACTTATGGCTAGAAGCCCCTTTTTTTAGCTGATTCATAGTCAGGTACCTTACCCAACCAAACCTCCCATGTGGAAAACACTCACTTTAGAGACATAGCTACATTCCATATAAAAGTGCGCTAGTAAAACATAACAAATCATCACTTGTGAAATGTACATGGTTACTTTGTTGTATTACTAACCTTTCTTGTCCACTAACCAAAATTCTATCCTTCTCCCCTTGGAAGACTTTTGTGCTGCTAATCAAACTAATTAATCTCTGAGTTTCTTCCATCTCCCAAACATTGAAAGGCCTAATAAATCTCAGGTTTCACCCTCCTCCCCCCATTGTTTCCCAAACCTCTCCCACTGTGGCCCCTTTTGAAGTAGCTACAACATACAACTTTGGGAAAGAGACACACAGCGGATTCTCCCCACACCACCTATCTTCCCAAAATCTAATACAACCCCCATCACCCAACATGAGTTTGCACTTTTGTTTCAGTTGTTGAGCTTCTTTTCTAATATCCTTCCACAGGCCCACCCAAGCTTACCCTTGGCTCCAGGAACCATCCTCCATCTTCTATTATATTTTAATTTAATCAAGTCCTTCAGAAGTTTGTCCTCTACACCTGACCTCAAATTCCACCCAGAAAAGGTTGTCAGTTATGGACTTCAGTGTAAGCCCTCACTCCCTTTTCTTCCATTTACAGTTCCCAATTCACTAAGTGAATTTTAAGAATCTACCAATGGCTTTGTTGGCTCAAATCTACCAATCTTCTCACAACCATATTCCTTCTCACGACTTTGGTTGATTTTCTTCTTCAAAATAACGAGTCAACAAACTTGATCTCAGCCAATTCTTAAAGCACAATCCAGAAGAAAATGAGTTTTACCCCAATCCACAACTATAATGATAGTAAGGATGAATGGACCAAATTAATCAACCCATATTTTTGCAAGAAAGCCCAATGAAAAACAATTTTATAGCACAAAACAAGGAGGATTTTCTTGGGAAACAAATACTTTCCATTTGGAAAGAAAGAGGAGCTTGATGGCAAGTGGTATGACAACTATCGTGTTTCCCTTGAACTCTAAAGTAGAAATTTGGGTTCAAAATGCAACAGTTGATTTCAATCCAATTGTTGATATTCAACCAAAAAGTTCCAAAAGAGATTTTTACATAAATTGATAAAATTGTGATCCGGATGGATAAATACCTGTATCACACTATCAATTCTCAATTCCGAAGATGGATCAATTATAATTAAGGTTGGATTGATTACAAAGCAAAGCACAAAAAGACTAGTCTAAAGAAAATGCCATCCATTCACTCTCTGTGATCTTCTATTGCAAAAATTTCAAGACTCCCATAATTTGAAAACCAGGGTTGATTCATTTTCATCCATCCATAACTTTAAGCCAATTACCTTCACCTCTATTTCTAAGTGCTTTTAAACAATCCTTATCTTAGATAGACAAGTGATCCAAAGGAGGATTTTGAAATATCTGAATTGGACTCTGTGATTACAAATCTATCTAACGCACTCGCACTTGACATGGAAGCATCTTTCCTGACAGAATCTTTTTAATTGAAAATCAAAGGAATATGGCACAAGCCAATTTATATCTTTTTTTATAGGTCAAGCCAATTTATATCTTTAGCATCTCCAAAAGAAATGAGTGTTGGCTCATCTTTCTTACTAGCCCAACATGTGTCCATTTTGTAATAGATCACCATGTAATATACTATCCTGCACTCATTAAGAATTAATGTTTGGAAATATCAGAATATTATCACTCATTTGTTCTTCAATTGACTTTCAAATACCTTTATTCCTTGATTTAACTAGCAAGCAGCTTGCATGATATTCATTGTTGTGACTCCCAGGTACCCATGGTAAGAGTTTTTTTTCGTTACTACATCCACTATTAGACATGAAGTCAGATGCATAGCAAGACATGAACCTCTGATATGGATTGCAATACCGAAGAAAAATAACCTCAGCATACAAGTCTATCTGAGATGTTACTTTTAAAGAACATTAGGTTTAAGTAATCCCCTAAAAAACAAACAAGATCTCACCATCAAGGACATATTCTATTGCAGTTAGTGATGTGGCAGGGTTTAAAACAACTCCAGCTTTAGCACCCAGGCTCTTAATCTGAGTCATAAGAAAAGGTACAGAGTAGTCAAAGAAGATATCAGCTAGTTTATACTATTGAAACAGAGTAATTTTCTAACATGAAAACAACCAAATCAAAACTGAAACACAGCCACATAAGAAACAGCATCTAGAAGGGGGAAATACCAACAGGAACCATCACCAACAGAAATCCTATTTGCAAATTGAATACCCTCTTATTGTAAACAACTCCACATAAGCTTTTATGATCTAAAATATGCCTTCCAAGTATCCTGATAACATTTTAATATAGAGTGCAGCAAGAGAAGTGTCAACTTGCAGGTATAGATCGAAACAGATTGCAGCCAAGATACGTAATCCATGTGACAAATAAAAAAAACGGCTTGGGTATAGCAAAACCGATGGACAAAGGAAATGATGACCTAGTGAAGGACAAGTTCAACTTGTGGTGGTTAATGGCTTCATTATATTCAAAGAGTTAAAAGTGAACCTCCAACATGCTGGCACAACGGTCAATGATCCATGAGTTATGGGTAGCTACTAATGTATTCCTTACCGGGTAGTTTTTCTACACAGGCTCTCTTTACATGGACGTTTAATAGATCAAATCAGATGATAAAGCCCAAGAAAAGATGAAGAAAGAAGTAATGTAGATCAAGAAGCCAGGACCCAAGCAGTAATTTAGGCATGATTATCCCCATTACTATATTATTACAACCACAACAAAATGGAACCAGATTATGATTGTACCTTCATTAGGAAGGTACCCCCATTAAAAAAAAAAAAAAAAAAAATGATCATGACCTCACCCTTATCACTATTCTTGTACAGTGAAAAGGAATGCATAGAAAAGAGAATGCAGGCAATGAAACCATATCTAACATCCTATTAAGTCCTTGAAATCAAACCAGACTGAATATACATGCACTAGCAAGATGCCAACAAGGCAGTTACACTTGCTTGATAAGAACATTGACTGAAAACTAATCATGGATCCTGTAGTTTTCGAGAAGAAAAAAGGAAAAGCTAATTTATAATCTTTTGGAAAATGCTCAGAACCAACATAATTATTAGATTCCAAATCATCATATTTCTTTGCATCTTTTGCAATCAAACAAGCATCAGGTGAAATCGTTGTACATGCACTTTGGCTTTCCTTTTTGTCACGCATATGAATTGGACCTACAGACCTATTCAACCTCTCAAGAGTCTTTCACCATCATGTTAGGATGACTTCAGGTAAACTGAAGTTAACTTTGACTTGAATTATATTGCTATAACTCCAGAAAATTTGAAACTTGCATTGTTCTGTCAGGGACTCTTCACACTTTCCATTAATTTTCTTTGAATGTTAAGGCAAACAGATATTTAAAATGAAAGAACTCTCACTGTTATCCTCCATTCACAATCACTCTCCCTCTAGTTCAACACATGAATTGCATTTTAATAACAACTTAGTTTAAATAATTCTTTTTTTTCATCTGTCTTGTGGTTGAATCTTGTATACCAAGTCCTTGATAATCTAAAAGGAAGTGTATGTTTTACAAGTTATACACTCTACACCAGGGTAGAATGCCTAACATCAGATTGAGCACTGGGTTCAAGCATTCTTAGAAGCAGGGTCAGAGCTGCGTGATGCTCGAGAGGGGCAAGTGCCCTCCTTGTAATTTTGAAAAAAAAGAAAAAAAAAGAGAGAAATGACACGAGGGGTTGTGAACCCCTTAACTAGGAAAATGAAAAGAAACCCATTCATTACCACTACACCACATGGTGAGTTAGTTCATTTATGCCCCTTCTGAAATTTGTTCTAATATTTTGCCCCTCTCACTTCATTTTCAAGTTCCGCCATTATCTAGAATGCCCATCTGGGACATCTTTTACCGGAGCACCCTTGGGAAGACAATTATTTCACTTATTTACAAAATGATTTCCAACTGCCTCAACGACAGACTTTAATATTATGGCATATGATTTTACAAGATGAATATAGCATGATTCTTGGTGAATATAGTATACTCATTCTTGAATAGAAAAGAAAAAGCTTTTTATGGTTCCATGGCATGTTATTTTTTCTTCTTCTTCTTTCCTGAGAACACTGATAGTACACACAAAATCTGAGACCTTTTAGCCAAATGAATTAGCATTCCAATAGTCTGTAATCACAAGAATAGGAAAAAAAATCTTACTTGATTGACTGTTCGATGCAAATGGATGGTGGAAGATTGCTCGCAATGGACACTGACTATGTCAGCTCCAGCCTTGATAAAATCTGGAACCCGCTGCTCAGGTTCCACTATCATCTGCAGTGTTTCAATTCAAATAAGTGAAAACAATATAAAAACAAGCCCAATATACATGAACAAGACGCAAAAGGAAGAATACCAAATGCACATCCAATGGAAGATCCGTCACAGGGCGCAAGGCGTCAACAACTAGAGGCCCAATTGTAATATTTGGAACAAATCGACCATCCATTACATCGACATGAATCCAATCACAACCTGCCAACTCCACAGCTTTTACCTGGAGAAAATTAATAATAAAACTCAACTTTGCATGAAAAACAAAAATGAAATGCCTTAGAAATCATGAGATTTTTTTTTTTTTTTTTTTTTTTGATTGATTGAAGATTTTAACTAAAATTGTTGGAATTCCCATATAAGTTAGTAAACATTATGAAAATTACAGCAAACTGATTGAGAAGGAGACTAAAAAGATCAAATATGGGCATTCAAATGAATATATGATCACTTCACTTCAAGGGAAGAGAGATGGAAGTAAAATTTGTGGCACCATAATCTAAAAAAGAACCTGTTCTCCCAACTTTGCGAAATTAGCAGACAGAATAGATGGGGAAACAATGATGTCACTCTTTGAGAACTTATCAACCCGAGCCGAGGCCTTCACTACACTAATAGATTTTCTCCTGGAATTCAAAATGAGCCAAATCAGAAACAAGAAAATGCTCGAGAAACACATGGAGCCTCTGCAGTCTGCACAGCAAAAGAACACCACTAAAGTTGCATAGAGAAGAATTTTTAACGATTATTTGGGAATTACTACTTTTGCTATACTGAATTTATGCACGAACTAATTTTGATTCTTAGAGAATCAAAATTACCAATTTCAAAAATCTTGAGCTCCCTATGCTTTCCTCTGTTTTACTAGAAATCATTCTGCATCTTAACATTCTAAACAAAAACAATTCAAGCTCAATATATATTACACAATCATTTATACCAATAAAAGTATAAGAATTTAAAATAAGTTCCTCTAAAATCTATGTAATAGGTTCTGAACAGCAGAATCAGATATAAGTAATCTGATCCTCTGTTTGGTTGACTAGGAATGCAAACAGAGAGAGAGAGAGGAAGTTTTCCAATCAAAATTCTGAACCTTAGACTTTTCACCATTTGGGGCCTGAGAAAACACAAAACCTTAGCTCAATTTTTCCTGACTTCCATTTAGAACCAAAAAACAACGTAGAACCACGAAATTCAGGATTTTCTTTGCTTTTTCCTCATGTTTCTAGTCAACCAAACAAGGGGTAGTGAAAAAACAAAAACCCAGAAAGAAAAACACAAATTAATTACAACAGCCATACCTTGAGAAGGTGAAGGAAGACGATCTTTGAAGCTTATTAACGCCAAATCCATTGATTTGGGACTGAAGTGTTGATGAACCCAATGAAGCAGTCGCCATTCTGAACCCCCGCCCCCTGTCCCTCTTTCTCTCCCACTCGTTCTGAAGGAAGCTTTAACGGTTAGGTGACGAGAGAAAGTCTGTTGCTTCTCTTTCTTTCTCCGCTCACCAATCCTTCAGCATCAATGAATCAATGATATTGGTAAGATTTTCCCTTCAGAATTAAGGAAAAATTATATGAACGACACGTGTCTCGTATGGTTATCGGTGGGGCTTTGCTTATCAGCAATGGTTGGACCTCTCTCCATTGCTGACTTTGAGAGAGGGAGACCACAACTGTTTCTTTGGATGCTTCTGGCTCCCTGAGAAAACCCCTTTCTGGGAATTACTTCCCTTTCTTTTTTTCTTCCCAAAATTTAATATCAAGATCTTGAGGGATCCTTTTGAACATTCGCAAGGATTTATTTGGATTTGCTGAGAACAGAAATTTCAAAAAAAGGAAAAAAAAAAAATATATATATATATATATATATCCTTCTCTATATATATATCCAGTTAGCACCAAGAAAAGAGGGGTTTCAAATTGGAATATTAAAGCGAAAGATAATTTATTTCATTTTAACTAAAATATTATTAAAAAAAAAGGATTTATTTGGATTTGAGCCAAAATATTATTTTTAAACATTTTAAAATGTAACATCTTTTTTTTAATGAGTTTTAAAATATGTGTCAAAAATCCCCAAAAATCATTGCATTTTATAAGAGCACTTTATTATTATTTATAAAAATGACTTCTTTTCTACTTCTAGTAAATGTTCAGATTCCAAATATAGAATATCATTATGTATTTCACCTTTTCACTTGAGTTATGCCTCAAAAACACAAATTACTCTATTTTTTTATTTTAAAAAACTAAAAATTTAAATAAATCAGAGTTTCATTTCTTTATATAAATTTTTTTCTTATTTATTGAAAAAATAAAAAAATATCCACTAACCAATCCAGAACATGGGGTCATCAAAGTCGGGAAGCGGGTTAAAGGCATCGAATGGTTAACGATGCTGCGGAAGTGAGAGCCAGGTCTGCTCGAGATTTGATGGGATCCTGCCGCTTCACTCTTGAAGTGAATCGGGAAGTCTTATGGCAATTTGCAATGAGGGGCTGCGAAGTTGTTTATGGACGATGACCACCTTGCGCTTCCCTCGGGTATAAGCAAAACAAACCTCTAATGGTCAAAATTTGGTAAAGAAGGTTTAGTACACAACACTCAATCATAATCCGAATGGCGTTTGAATTTGACAGGGCGATGAAAACCCTGGTAAAGATGTAAGAGTGTGACCAAAGGCGACATGGAAGCAAGCAGAAGCTGCTGTGTTTTAGTGGGAATTAAGTTGGCGATCAGTCGACTGTGAACTCATGTAGCCATTGGTGTCTCCGATGCCCTTGAATGTAAAAATATGGCAAAAATGAACTACGTCGAGACTTTATCATTATACTCATCAAAGCATAACCAGCATGTTCTGATAGTTTCATGAGTTAATTCACTCCATAACATGTGTATAGTTAGAGAAGTTTCTTATATTTACAAGAAATATGTCAGAAAAGCTAACATCTGGCTTCCGATGCTCCAAGCGACTCTGGCCAAGTGTAGTCTTCTTTAATGCTCGATTACCTAAGGGGGATCATGGCGGGTGGCCGCCGTGAATTAGATTTTCTACTTGGGTTACTCGCTGAAGTCTGCCGTACGATGTGGCGCTGAGAAACGTTCAAGTAAAACATCTGAGTCGTACTCGAATGTCTACGTGTTATGGATAGAATGCAGCTCACCTACCATATCTGAAGCCCCTGCTCCTTTTGGCTCGCATCCTGGCCAGTGTGAGAAAACATTATTTTCAAAGTAAAGGTTTTGTTCACGAGAAACGCTAATACCAATTTTTAGATAAAATTCTATTGAATGACCTCAGAAGTGAATTGTCTTTGGATAACTACCAGCTTGATAAGTGGTCGTCGCCAGGATGAGCGTTGGACAATACTCCGAAGACATTTATTTGGAAAATCTTCTATGAAATTCGTTTAATGACCGTGTTTTTCGTAATGTGTTTTTAATACCCTCTTGTATAGATTTACCGGGTGCATATGAAATCTTATTATGTCATTCATGATAATTCATGTTAATATGCTCAATGCGTATATTAGCGAATTCTATAAAGTAACGTGTTGACGTTACATGCTTGATATGGCAAAGTTTAGCTCATGGGCTAATAAGCAATTTAGGCAATTCGTTTTGACAACTCGACAACGAACCACACACTGATGCGTGACGGTCTGTTGGTCTCAAAAGCGTAAGCGACCACTCTGGAGATTTCCTGCATCGAGTCCCAGTTTTGAGGCCCAGAAGAAGCGGTCAATTTAGAAATTGCAGAACAATGCATGTAGAATAGCTGCTTAGGAATAAAGCAAGTAGGAGAAAGCCCTACCTCCTCGAGGTTTGTCGGAAACTCCGCTGTCTGGAGGCTACCACGCGTAGCTCTTGAGTGAGGATCAGCTTTACTGTACATGCCACCGTAGGAATGTGTGACCAGGTCTGTGGAAATCAGAAGGTAGACTCTCTCTCTCTAAAATCCTCTTCTTCTTTCCTCTCTCCTCTCTGTTTGCTCTCCCTCTCCCAATCGGTTGGTCAAGCGTGGAGTGAGGAATTGTCTTCGACTTGCATGTACAATTTCGTGGCTCTTAGTGTCACGCCCGAATCCGGTCAGGCAGGTTAGGCGGATCCGAATAAATTAGGTGGCGAGATCACATCTTGGGACTCTTTACCTTTATCGGCGATTGGTATATCAGTCTTATAATTATATCTACATATCATATATCTGAAAGTCGAAATAAACTACCATAGTAGTGAAGATTGTTAGTGTCCCTTTGTCTGTGATCTGCGGTCGTTCGTGACCAAAAAACTGCCATTTGCATTCTGCTGATCAAAGTCGCGAAAACCTACGGTGATGAACCCCCTGCTCGTGTCTGCGGCTGAGATGAAGATCGCGTCTCCTTCTTGCATACTGCCGCAGTTAAAAACTCATGCTAAGCTTTACGCTTTGCGCTTGATAGGAAGCTTGTATATAGTATCTGCCTGCATTTATATTCGACATATAACAATAAGAATATTAGAAATTTCCATGCATTCATATATGGACTTATACAATTACTTAGCTATCTTATATGGGTTTATGCTTGTCGGATCTCGGTAGAGATTCTGGAACTTAATCTTATTTAAGAGATGCGTGGGTATTCACGATTCGAACGATACATTCATTTACTCTTATTCATCGTTCGATTATTTTCATATAACTAAGAATCTCTGACTGATATATAAATGGTAAGACACGGCACAATAAGTGTCAAGTCTTTGTGCAGTCTTGAAGTCTGTAGTAGCACCCAGCGAGTCTTAGAAGCAGCGACGATGTCGTCGCACTAATCGGGAGAGTAGAGTACTATTGAGTACGAGTATTGTCAGTGCGAAGTACTAATGTGCTGACTTGCGTCGAAGAGTATACGTCGCACTAGTCATATAAATCTTAGGAAGTGCCCCAAGCGAGTCTTAGAAGTACTTTACGTGCATGCACGTAACAGAGGTGCCGTGTCATTTAATACTTGATCTCTAGCATTCTTATGATTATATGTATTCAGATACTTCCTATCTTATCATTGGGGGCATGAACTTTGCTCCCATTGGCGTCGCCTCGGCGGCGAGGTACAATACATTTTTCACTTAATTTTATCCTTTTCTATACTTAGGTATGCGGTACAGCCATACGCAAAAATAGCAAAAGCAGGGGGCTGCATGGATCATGTCGGTGCAGAGTCTTGCTCACGATCGGTATCGGTCTTAGGTTCGATTTCGAGAGGCAAATGGAAGGAAATTCTTGACTCTAAGACAAGGGGGAAAATGCGATTGGCTGAATATGAAAAAGAATTCAACCGCCTCAGTAAATATGCACTAGAATCCGTTCTTATGGAAAAGTCGGTGTACGACGGTTTGAGGAGGGCTTACATGAGTCTATAAAGATTTGCCTCCCACATTTGTTACTTCTCTACAAGTTTGTCGATTTTATCATTTGAGTACAGTGGCTATAAAAATTGAGAAATGCGAAATGAAGAGTCGAAAGAAAGAAAGAGAAAAAGTTCTCAAAGAGAGGGTTCCTCTTCGAGAAAAAGACTAGAGTCACAAGTTGATTCGATGCGGGGTTCAGTACAAGGGGTAGGAGACAAGGACTACCATGACACAAAGTTAGGTCGAGGCATATCGGTAGACCAGAGGAAAAACATGTATGCGCATTGCCGCCAAAATCACGTATGGGTTGTATAGGCAGTAGCGGGGTTGTTTAAGATGTGGGAGTGCAGTCCATGTGATATGTCAGCGAGGATGGAAGTTCTAGAAATCCACCGAGGAAGTGGTAGAGGAGGGTCGATGTACCTGCAGACTCGTAGTAGGGGTGAAAGGCGAAGTGGCTCCTGTGATGAAGAGGTAATGCTTCGGAGACGGTGAATCGTCCAACTACTACGGTCCCAGCACGAGCTTATGCTATGAGAGCTCGTGAAGATCCGGACATACCGAGGGTTATTCCTGGTACATTCACTCTCTTTGATATTGATTTGTATGCTTTAATTGATCCGGGCTCTACACATTCATATATATGCATGAAACAAATGAGTGATAAATTACCTGCAGTAGAGTTATTAGCTTATGACATGCTTGTTACAAGTCCTCTGGGGCATAGTGTTAGTGTCAACCGTGTGTATAAGAATTGTCCCTTAATGGTTCATGATAGGGAATTCTCGGTTGATCTAATTGCTTTGCCTTTTCATGAGTTTGATTTAATCTTGGGAATGGATTGGTTATCCAAACATCGGGGCATAGTTGACTGTGAAAGCCCGACGTTTTCTGAGAAAAGGTTGTGAAGCCTTTTTGGCTTTGATTCTTGACTCCAAAAGAGAGCACGTAAACTTAGAAAATATTCCTGTGATTAGGGAGTTCCCTGATGTGTTTCAGAAGAGTTCTGGAGTACCACTGAAGAGAGTGGATCTCTCTATTGAAGTTGTACGAGGAGCGACTCTATTTCGAGGACACCTTACTTAGTATGGCTCGAGGCGGAACTAAAAGAGTTGAATACTCAACTACGGGAGCTATTGGATAAGGGTTTTCATCCAGGCCTAGTGTCTCACCTTAGGGTCTTGTAGGTTTATTTGTTAGAAGAAAGATGGCACTCTTCGGATGTGGCTGACCTAGGCAAATAAACAAAGTAGCAGTTAGAGCCAGAGTACCCCGTTGCCAAGAATAGAAGATTTATTTGATCAATTGAGAGGAGCAAGTGTCTTCTCGAAGATAGACTTGCAATCGGGATATTATCAACTCCGGGTGAAAGAGGTTGATGTCCCAAAAACAGCTTTCAAAACCCGTTATGGCCACTATGAGTTTTTAGTAATGCCATTTGGGTTGACGAATGCTCCGACTGCATTTATGGACTTGATGAATAGGGTTTTACGCCCCTATTTGGATCAATTTATTGTGGTATTTATTCATGACATCCTGGTGTATTCTAAAGATGCACAGGAACATGAACCGTTGAGGATAGTATTACCGAGCTTTGAGAGAGAATTAGTTGTTTGCATAGTTAAGTAAATGTGATTTTTGGCTTAAGGAAGTGTCATTCCTAGGCCATATTGTATCTGTAGAGGGTATTAGAGTGGACCCAGTGAAAATTGAAGCAATTGTGAATTGGAAACACCGCCGAGAAATATAGTAGAATTGAGAAGTTTCTTGGGCTTAGCGAGGTTATTATCGAGAGATTTGTCTGAAAGTTTTCGATTATAGCATCCTCACTTACGAATTACTCAGGAAGGGAGTGAAGTTTGAGTGGGATGATCGGTGCCAATCGGTTTTAAAGATTAAAAGAAATGCGGTTGAAGCTTACCGGTGTTGATTGACTACTTCAGGTAGGGATTATACGATTAATGCGGTGATGCTTGAGGATAGGTTTGGGATGTGTGCGTGCAAGATGGAAAGTAGTGGCTTATGCTTCGGACAATTGGCTTATGAGCAAACTATCGTACATGATTTGGAGTTAGCGGTGTAGTGTTTGCTTTGAATTTAGCGACACTATTTATATGGAGAAAAATGTAGATTTTTCCTTGATCATAGAGTACGAAATATTTGCTCTTTGCATCAGCGATGCGGTGCAAGCTCTAAAGGGGCTCACCAGATGCGGTCTCCGAATTTTGCCCATAAATGGTAAATTGCACCATTTATTATGCACTTTTCTTCCATAGATCACTTCTATGACATCCTTCATCAAAGCAACATGGAATCTATAAACAACTCCATCGATACTTTTAATTAGTCAAAGAATCGAGGATTCCTACCAAAGATTCTTGACTCTACAAAACCTTGGAATTGTGAAGGATTCCATATCTACTTGTGCTCCCGACTGGGATTTTCAGCTAACTTCCCTTAAATCTAGAGTTTGGATGTATTCCCGACAAAACCCAGATAAGGGAACCAAAAGTAATCGAGAAAACCCCAGCAATCCATACCCAGTAGATTTTGGACAAAATCTTGCAAAATCCCATCTGAAAAGTCATGTATCCATACCTTGGCTTGATCTCTCTCTATCTTCCTCTCCTTCTCCTTCCTCCTCCTCTTCTTCCCATAAGCTCTTGTTTGGAGACCAAAAATAACTCATTTTTGGTCTCCTCTATTTATAATTAAAGTTTTTCTTATTTGCCCTTTGGTCCTCCAACTTTTGACCATTTGTATTCCAATTTTTCATTATTTTATTTTGGCCTCTAATCCTATTAATCCATGTCTTTGATGCCCCTTTTTGGACAAATTACGATTTTGTCCTTAAGTCTTATAAAATTTTCGGGTTTCTAACTTTCCATATTTTCGCATTTATTTTACGAAAATTTAATTTATGCTAATCTGCTAGACATGTTGAAAGCAATGGGGTATATTCCAGTGTTCTAACGGATTCGCATCTTACTTATCAAATGCCCATGGACTTTCATCCACTCGCGAGGTGTCATGTGTCTCCTATGGCTACACTTGAGAACCATGTTTGACTGGCTCTCCACTCGACACTTGTCTCATCTTGAGCCACTTTCAATGTGTCAAGTGTCAGCACCACATTCGTGTCTCAGCGTGAAATTTCGACTATCTGAAATTCACGAAATTTGACGTAGTAGCTAGATTTCGCGAGACGATTTCAATGGTGAAGTCCGTGTCGTCATCCAAGATCTAGAAAAATTTCAGATTTTGACCGAAATTACCATTTTACCCTTTTTCAGAAAATTAGAATTTTCTGGGGTTTTACACTACTAGTTGATCTCGGGTGAAAAACACTGCATTGTATTCTTCGCCCACAGTATTTTCAGCCAGGCCATCCAACAACATGACGTCAATGTCATCGGGAATTTCACAATAGGCCCTCAACTCCTCCATAGACAAGGAGGAGATGATATTGCTTGTAGAAGGCGTTCCCCGGGTAGGCCCTCGCTTGCGACTCGCCTGGCTGGTGGAAGTCTCTTCCTGACATCTCGCCATTCTGGTAGACAGAGCGAAATAAAGAGCGTGGTGCTTGGCCATGATACGAACTAGTAAGGCAAACCACTTAGAATACCAAGCACAGGCGAAGTCGCCCATTTGCGAGCTCTAGGGATACCCCACGCACCTTCGCGTCTTTGGAAATCAAATCAAACGGACCCATAGTGGAAGCGGTGTTTACACAGTAAAATGGAAACTAATGGCTTGCTCGAAAGAGCGGCTCTAAAAGCACACGGTGTCATGCCCAAAGTAACGCCTGCCAAAATCTCGACGAGGGAAACAAGATATGAAGAAACAAGTACGAGAGCGAGGTGAAGTAAATGATGGCTCTAGCAACAAGCGTCCCAGAGCTGGAGCGCATTAAATGTGTGTTGACTATCACACCTCCACAACCAATTTGAATCTTGGCAACGCTTCGCCTATTAGGGCACAATAATTAAATGTGGGCCAGGCTCGTGGGCCTTTGTGCCACCCTAACAAACGCGTTTGCACATGCCAACCATGTTACTTCTAGACCGGTCCATTTTGAATCATATCAAATACCATAGCCATTGGCCATAAGACTCAGTCCTTGTCACTAGCCGGGAATTGGGAAGCATGAGAACAATGTGTGCAAGAAAGTGGAAATTTCAGGACATGTAAATTCATTAATTACACCAAAAGGCATTCATAGTTACACAGCAGCGCTTATAACAAAGTGATCATGCTAGCGTTTGTAGTCCATCAAACGAATACAAGGCTACAAAAAAAAAAAAGAAAGAGTTGAAGCAGGGGCTAGGAAAGAAGGTCCTACAAAAGGTGGAAAGGAACATAAAGATCCCCATTGATTTAGAAGGTGAAAAGGAACATAAAGAACCTCGTTGATTTAGGAGGGGGTGTTCTTGGCTGCAGAGGATTCCATTTCAGTTTTTAAACCACGAAAGGACACCGGTCGAAGGGACACATGCTTCAGAATATTCTTAAATCTGAAGAACGTTCCATTTTCACCAGTCCTTGGTACTGAGGCACAGTCGTACTTGACAATCACGGTTTACACCCCGCTTCATAAGCCTCTTCCATGTAGCGACCATAAAGTCGACTCGGATGCCTAACCAAATCTCACACTAAAGAGACGTGATAGCGAGTGGGCGCCTGAATTTGCCACCCTGCAAGCCTTTTATAGAGACCTCAAGCTTCATGGGAGCCCCAAAGAGCTGCATTAAATGTAACACCGAAAATAGGAAATTCCCCGGTAATGCGCACATTGGAACACCCGGCGTGCTTGGTTCCTTATCCCCACATCAGTAGTCGGCATTCTCTTTTATAGGGGAAGAATAGCACTCTAGGCGGAAAAATGGGGGCATTGTGTGGGTACCGTAGACTGGCCCGAACCCTCGAACCAATGAGCCTCATTAGACTGAAACCTAGAATATAATGACCCAACCCTACGCTGATAGATAACATTTACAAGAGTCGGACCAGACATACTTCCCTGTCTGCCAGAATCCGGTCAGACTTGGGTTGGCGGATCGGCAGGATCGGGGTGCGAGACTAGGGCCCGGACTCTTTACCTGATTTTTTTTTAAAAATATCTTGTTTTGTGGGTATGGCCCACATCATATAACATAATCCAATGCCAATATCGTGTCGAAAGACCCCAGGGTGGTGTCCATCAAAATCTAGACATCCCATAAGCTGGGTCCCATTCTGGAAATACAAAAATATACTTTTACATTTTACAAATCGGAGCACGGAACCTACATAGTAGACCCTTCTGGTGTGTTGGTCGTATGCGGAAGTCTTGGTGTCTTCTCTTTTATTGCCTACGGTTAAAGCAGTGCTAGCTTTACGCTTAGTGGGAAACATGTGTCTTATGCGCCTCTAGCATTTAATCATCATGATAACAGTGTCTAATTTTATGCATTTATATTATGAACTTGCTCTGAGTACTTCTCTTATAACGAGGCTTAAACATTCGGATCTCCGTAGGAATTACGAATCTTATTAACATCACGGCGAAACTTATCTTTATAACAAAGCTGCTGTTTATTAGGGACTCCGTAGGAGATTCTGAACTTATACTTAACAAACTTATGTTTGTCGGGACTCAGAAGTAGAGATTCTGAGACTTATATAGGACTTATGTTGTTCGGGACTCCCGTAGGAGTTACAGAGCTTCTTCTTATTCAGGACTTAACAGGCTTATTTCCATTCGGGACTCCCGTAGGAGTTACAACTTATTCTTAAACTACGGAGTTTATACTTGTTCGGAGATACCCGTAGGTATCACAGAGATTACGGAGCCGTGTACTGACATTGCAGGCTTATTCTTGTCTTGGATCTGCATTTTGGTATTAGACATGTACTTGTCTTAGGATCTTATCTTTGGTTATTACGGAACGTGTACTTGTCTTAGGATCTTATCTGAACGATGCGGTACAAAAGTACACGTAGGTACTACCGCAGTTCATTATATGAAGGTACCGTCGGTACGCGGATTTATACTTATCGTGCGGATGCGAGTACTCATAGGTACTCTGAAAACTTGTACTTATATTCGCGTCACGGAGGTACTGCGTGGAGTGCTACGAGTTTGTACTTATTAGTCTGGGGTACCCATAGGTCACTACAGTCTTAATCAAAGGCAGGGTACCCGAAGGTACCTCTGAGAACTTAATCGGTCGGGACGGAACTTATTCGGATACATGTGAGAACTTATTCGAATCTGAATATGCTTATTTAGATACGGGGGTGGTGATGCTGCAGACAATCAAATACGGGATGCCGTGGAGTGCAGACTATCGAATCAGTACGTGGGTGCTACGGGACTTAATCAGGCGAGGGGTTAATCGAGACGGGTACCCGCAGGTGCTACGGAACTTCATCGAGGGCGAGCCGGAGACTTAATTAAATACGGGGTACGGGGTAGGTACTGAGGCATTTGAGATACGGGGGTACCGTGGAGTGCCTCTGAGGTATCCGGAGACGAGGAGTTAATCGAGAGACGGGGGTACCCATAGGTGCTACGGAGACTTCATCGAGGAGGCAGGGCGGGCTTAATTAAATACGGGAGTGCAGTAGGTCTTCCTGGGGAACATTTTCGGATGCGGGGTACCCGTGGAGTGCTACGAGCTTGTCGAGAGCGGGAATTGCGGTAGGTACTACGAGAACTGACCGAGCGGGACTTATCGGATCTGGGGTTATCAGATACGGGACTTATCAGATGCGGGGTACCCGTGGGTACTCACGAGACTGATCGGTCTGGTACGAGTAGGCGCTACGAGGACTTATTTTCCGGATGCGGGAGTACGTAGGTACTCACGTAAATTAATCAAATCACGAGTACTGTGGGTACCTTTCTGAGAATAGATCTGAGAGGTACATTCAGATCTTTACTATTATTCTTTATTGAGGGTCCTATCATATAGCGTTTGACTACCTAGACGTGTCACGAATGAGTGGACCGCAACCACGATTAGTACGAATGCGCCACAATGCGGAGTGTCGTAGCACTAGTCGGGACGGGAGTCTTAGTAGCATAACGAGTTGAGGAGTGCTGGGCACTAGCTCGAGCGGGAGTGCGAAGTAGCACTTGACGGGGACGAGGAGTGTCGTGGCGGCTAAGCGGGAGTGTCGAAGTCTCTTGTCGGGAGTCTTGGGAGCACTGCAGGGTCTTAGAAGTACTAATCGGGAGTGTCGTAGCACCTAATCGGGAATGGAAGTACTGGTCGGGACGGGAGTGCGAAGCACTACGGGAATGCAGTCTTATTCGGGACCGGTAGTGCTGTGTCATTTAATAACTGGTCTTAAGGTGGTTTCTGATTATGTAAGTTCGGTAACTTACTATCTTATAAGAGGGTATTCTTAGCCGCATATGTTAAATAGCAGATCGTATTTCATGCTCATTTGGGTATGATGCATATGTAATCACACCCTTATTCATGTATTCTTATTCTTCTATGAATCTACTTTACCCAGAATTGGAATCAATCCCGTCGGATCATCTGTGAGGTATGGCATTTTCATGCCAACTAGTCATTTAACCGATTTTACCTGAGGAACAGTTTGAGATACTCCCTTTTTCAGGGTCTTAACTTCATATTTGGCACTATATCTTTGAACTCTTTTAAAGCTAAGGTGCTAAGGGTTCTATTCCAACTGGAATCACCCAATTCGAGCACCGAAACTCGAGTTACGTCGGCAGCCGGTTTACTCTATGTTCAAAGCTGGAACCAGAATTTGGCTTGCATGGCCCACTTTGAGTGAATTTTTAGGCCACTTAGTATCAGAATTTGGCAATGCCTATTCTTTAAGTTTTGTTCTCCTTGAAGTCTATTTTACGTAGCCACTTGAATCCACTCAAATCGGATAGAGAAATAGAAAGTTATGGCCAATACAGCGGTGAAGCAGAAAACCGGAAGCAGGGGTGTCTTGGGTACACCCCATAAAGTGTCTTGGGGTACACTTTGGCCAAAGCTTGACAGAACCAGTGTGCAGTACACTTTCAAAGTGTGGTACAAGTCACCCGAAATGCCCTAAAATGTGTGTTTCCCCATTTTTTCCATATTTTGATGAATCAATTCTATGCTTGAACCTACACTCCCAAAACATTTCATAGGTCTCTTGTAACCTCTTTTACTCAATTAAATGCTTTGATACTTATCTTATTTAAAAAACATATCCTTGAAATCGCTAAAGCAGTGCAATATGGTCGCATCCATACATGATCCAAACATAGAATTTGTTAGGGTTTGTTCTGGCTCCCAACTTCATTACCTACGATTTAACCATGAATTCATCTAACAGGGGAGTTCCTTACTTATCTTGTTCCTTGTGGGTTTCTTAGAAGCGTAATTTGAATCTAGGTTAAGATGCAATTCTATCAAATCCTAGATTTAGAGACAAGATATTAACCATATCAAGCCTTAAATTCATGTGATCATACAAATCCATACTTCCAGTAGTTTCCATACCTTTTTGGCTTGATCCTCTTCCTCTTCTTCTCTTCTTCTTCTTCCTCTTCTCTTCTTTACTCGCCTCGCCGCGTTTGTTCCTATAAATGAGAATAAATTGGTGCTTTCATCCCATGGATTTGATAAGGCCATGTTGTATAAATAAAACCCATTTTGGGTTAACTTTCTTTATTTACAAAATAGTCCTTCCAATTCTTGGCCATTTATAGTTAATTTCCTTTTATTGTATTTTGGCCTCTAGTCTTTTCACATTGAGGACTTTTAAGCGCTTTTGGATACGATGCAAAATTGTCCTTAAGTTTTGTAGCTTTAGGGTCTCTCGTTTAAATGTTTAGCATTTAACTCCTGAAACATTCAATTGAAACACAAAATACCCTAAGCGTGTCGAAAGAAGCAGTAGGGTATATTTCAGTGTTACATCCAATTTGGACATGAGGCATAATCTTTTTCAGTCTGGCCTCTCTGGTATTACCGTATTTAGAAAGCGACCGGTTGACCTCTCGGCTTGAGCAGAGTGTCCACCCATGGGTCACCCCTGCGTAACCTCCTTGAGGCGGTCGAACACTTCTTGGGGCGGAAAGATGTGACGACTTGGTATCCCAAGGAAGAGTAGGTCATGTAGAGCAACCTTCGCCAGTTTGAAGGAAGTAAATGCTTAAGTGAAAGCGGTACTCTCCTCCTCCGTAAGAGGGAGGGATGACATAAGAAGGTAAGACATTCTTGGCCCGAAACGAGTGCTGGCTCCCAGATTCGCGTCGGCTTGGCGTCGAGCGTGGGCGCGCCGCCGGGTCTCGTTTTTTTTTTTTTTTTTTTTTTTGCTTGTTTGTTTGCGGTCTGTCTTGATAAGTTGATCTTTCGACGGTAGTGATTCGAGAAAATTCGAGGCTACAGCCCTGGCCGAGTTTCTTTGGATGTTTCTGCCTCCCTTGAGAAAACCCCTTTATGGGAATTACTCACCTTTCTTTTTCCATTTTTTTCTTCCCAAAATTTAATATCAAGATATCGAGGGATCCTTTTCCACATTCGCAAAGATTTATTTGGATTTGCCAATAAGGCGTGCCTCCGTGGTTTAAGGGTTGGATAGGAAATACTTATTTTTATATAAAATATTATTGAATTCGAATATAAGATATCCTTAAATCCATTTCACCTTTTTACTTGAGCCATGCCTCAAAAAGACAAATTACTTTATTTTTTTATCTTAAAAAACTAAAAATTTAAATAAATCAGAGTTTCATTTCTTTATATAAAAATTGTTCTTATTTTTATTTTTGAAAAAAATAAAAGAACGTTTTGACAAAACAAAAATAGAAAATGCGTTCAAAAAAGGGGCTAGAATTTTCAGATTTAGTAAGGATCTATTATATAAAAACAAAATAATTCTGTGACGTGTAATATATATAGACACACACGCACATGGACTATACTTAAATAAAAGGAAAAAAGGACCCTACGTCGAAGAACTTGGATACGGCATGGAGCCCAATCCACTGAGCCCATTCCTAACCAATGGACTTCACTTAAATAAATGGAAAAAAAGGGGCCCACATAGAAGAGCTGGATACGGCGTGGAGCCCAACCCACCGAGCCCAATCTTACCCCAAAACCGTTTGGGCCCGCCCCGGTCATTCCACCGACAGCATTGAGGATACTCTCTCACCTAGTCACTCCGCAAATTAAGGAAGACATATCCACGTCACCCTTCCACCTCTACTATTATTGAGCTTCGTTTCTCGATTTAAAAGTCAAAATAATTCATCTTTTTTTTTTTTAATATTTATGTAAACCTTTTTGTAAAACTGCCTTCAGTTTTAAAAATTATTATCAATTATGATTTTAAAATAAATTTAAAATCGTATTTACCGATTGTAGTTTTAAAAAACAAAAATATAAGTTTAATAAATATTCTAAAATAAAAACAAAAATATTAATTTGAGGAATATTTAAAAAAAATATTTATATATGTTTTTTTTAAATGAATTACTTTTCATATTCCGTCTTTTTTAAAAAATTCTTTAACACAACAAGCTTGAATATTTCTATGATCAATCTTAGATTCTAAACGATATCTAAGAAAGATAATATTGGTGCGAAACATTTATATAAATTGTTTTATTTATAAAATATGAAATAAAACTTTTCAGAGAAGAAATAAATAAAAAGGGAAAATAATGGAATAAATAATTTGTTTTTATTTATTTGTTACCTATATTTTATTTTTATGTCACTTATTCAATAAAAAGTAAACAATAAAAATTAAATCAATGATTAGAAATTTCTAAAATAATGTTGAATATGTATATAAATTAAATTTATATATTTTATGATATGATATGAATTTTTATTCGTAAATTGTTAAACTTTTAACCATAAATATTATAAAATCCAAGATAAACTTTATAGTTCTTTATTAGAAAATATTGAACACATTTAAAAAAAAAAGAAGAAAATATTGAACAAATAATATTTTAAAATATTTATTTCCCATATATATTAAAATATTTTTATAGATAATTTTTTTAATCATTTTTATTACAAGTTTCTACATGTGGTCTTAATGTTCGTTTCTTGAAAATTTTAAAAATTATAATTACAATGAAAACTTTTAAAGCTAAAATTAGAACATATGCATCATCATAAGTTTTTTGATTGAAACTCTTAAAAGCTAAAAGTAACATTAAAGTTTAAACAGCTTTAAATTTAAGTTTCAAATAAAAAATAAGAAAATAATTGGAAATTCAAATTAATTTGTTAATGATGAGGATATAATTAATGTGAAAAATCGAAAAAAAGTGATTGTAATAACTTGTATCCGTACCGAGCACACAGTATTTTAGCCAGCAATCGCGTACCTTGAAGCCAGACTTCTTCTTCTTCTTCTTCCCCCTTGGCCAACTGCTTCTCGGCGACACTGGATCGTTCTTTTAACGATTTCAGATCAGAAAGCACATTGCTAACCCACCCATTTGCTGTATCGTGAATCGAGGCCACTTCTTGGCAACACCCAGATGAAGATTCCACGGACATGATGAGATTGAGAAGAAACACAGATGATGATGATCAATTGAGGCAATTGGATCCGGAACATCACACTGTTTCTCGACCCTTGGACAGGAAATGTGAGCAGAATCCGATGAGATTGATGGGGATCTTGGTCGTCTGCTTGATGGTTGTTTCAGTTCTGTTTTCAGTGTCTACGGTGCTTAGAGACCCACCATCTGATGGAGTTTCGGCTATTGAAGAAGCTAAGTTTCTTCAACTAAATCCTAGAAAAGGTACTCTTTTTTTTTTTTCATTCGGAAAAATTGGGTTCTGCCACTGTTTTTGTTTCTGACTTCTCTTTCTTTTTTTTTTTTTGTCGTCATGAGAGTACTTAGAATCTTGTTGGGTTTTTTGAATTGGGTTTCTGTTATGCAACATTTTTACATGAAAATGTTGCTTTTTCGATAGTGATTTCTGTTGTTCTGCTATATCATTTCAAATTATTCATACTGATCTTTGTTATCCAGGAAGAAGTTAATCGCTTTTGTCTATAAGAGAAGGTTTCTAACTAAAAAGACTCTGTTTGATCTTGTTATTGAATATGCTGCACTAATTGCCATGTCTTTGAGCTATTTGATTTGTCTTAAGAGTAGCATCTACTCAATTCAACAAAGCCTCACATCCCAACTATCCTCAAGAATCCATTTTTCCCCCCTTCAGCTTAGTTAAGTTCCATATCTTCTTAGATTGTGTGCATTGGGTTGTTTCTCACTGTTCTGATCCATGATCTCTTTGATCTTTGTTTTTAGACTTGGATAAACGACAACTACCCTGCATCCACCCATCCTTTCCAACTTTATTAGGTTGCTTTACATTGCATTTGTGTGAACCATCTTAGGCAATTATCTTGGTGTTTGCCGGTGCCGGCTCTAACTCCTTGTGAATGCATTCATTTCTCATTCATATACGCACATGGCCCCATTAATCAACTTGAATCAAATCACATCTTTTTGTTGGTTAAATTGTTGCTATTCTTGCATGAAAAGAAACCATCTTAAATTACACATTTTCTCCCTAAATGACTCCTCTTTGCCATTAAAACTGGATCTACTTTTTCATGTTTTATTATTGTTACCAGTTCATATTTAAATTCTTCTTTCATTTAACCTCATTTTCTAGTATGTTGTATTTTGGGTCCCAGTGTTCATGCACAATAAGCTTCATTGCCATGGAACCGTCCTAAAAAAATTTCTTCCAATTAAGTTCAGATTGTTACAAGTCAAGTTCTTCCAGAACTTCATTCAGGGATATTAATTTTCAATTTGGCATTTCCATTGTTATTATTTTTAAATTGAAACCTCTCTCCTTCAATTTAAACAAATGTAGAAAAGGTCTGATGCCTCAGCTAATTAGAAATTTCATGGCATCGTCATTGAACTTATTCTTATTATTTTCATTTCAGCTGAGTCGCACTTCAGAGTATAAATAGATATAGTCTTCATGATTGGTTATGCTTTTTGAGTTACTTTCATCTTTTGATAAAAAATATTTGATAAAAAATAAGATACTTGCTTCCCATGACCAGTGCTGCCTTTAAACGTAAGGAAATTTGTAATTTATCGGAGCATGAAATCATTTGAATATTTATTGTTCACTGCATATTTCTAGATGCTTTACTCAGTAATATTTGTTTTAATACGTTTGTTTTAATCCGTTCGCTTATTTATCAATATCCTGCTTGCTTCATGTTTGTTTCTTTATATTTTCAGATTGAGTTGGTAGTTGGCATATGCGTCTTGGAGTACTTGTAACTTACAAAATCATACACCTTTTTTCCTCTTGTGGCTCTCAAAGTTCCAGTTTTGTTGAAATTAAACGAAAGTTTACACATGGATGCAAAAGAAAAAGTTGAAACTGAATGTGGTTACTTGAGAAATTGTTTTCTATTTCTCTCTGAATTTATTGTCATCTTTAATAATCCCATTGTTTTTTCCGCATATGGGACCTTAATTCTTAGATGGCTTCTTGCTGTTGGAAATATTCTTACTAATACATCATACTAAGCATTATATATCATCCATCTTATTTCTAATTTCTGTGAAGTGCTATTCCTGTTCTCATTAGCTTTTTGTTCTGTTTTTTTCCCTGTTTTTCTCTCTTTTTTTTTTTTTCCTTTTTCTCAAGTCACAGATGCAGTAGATGATCTCTCGCGGTCAGCGGAGGAACCTAAAGATAAACTGCTTGGTGGCCTTCTTGATGCTGGATTTGATGAAAGATCTTGTCTTAGCAGGTACCAGTCAGCCTTATATGGCAAAGAACTACAGCATAAACCCTCTCCTTACCTCCTCTCTAAGTTACGTACTTATGAAGCTCTTCATAAACGGTGTGGACCCTATACAGAATCCTACAACCAAACCTTGAAACAACTCCGCTCTGGCCAACACATGGAGCAATCAGATTGTAACTATTTAGTATGGATATCATTCAGTGGCTTAGGTAACAGGATGCTAGCCCTAGCTTCAGCATTTCTTTATGCGATTCTCACAAACAGAGTCCTACTTGTTGATCCTGGAACTGACATGCCTGACCTCTTCTGTGAACCTTTTCCTGAGGCTTCCTGGTTACTCCCCTTTGACTTTCCACTTCTAAATCAGTTTAAAACCTTTGATCAGACGTCTCCATTTTGTTATGGGAAAATTCTCAAGAATAACACTTCAACAGATTCTAATCAGTTGATCCTGCCGCCTTACGTATATCTCCATCTGGTCCATGATTACGATGATCACGATAAGATGTTCTTCTGTGATCAAGATCAATCTTTTCTCCAAAAGACCCCTTGGTTAATTATCAAAACTGATAACTACTTTGTCCCATCTCTCTTCTTGATCCCTTCATTCGAGCAAGAACTAAGTAACCTGTTCCCAGTGAAGGGAACAGTTTTCCACTTCTTGGGCCGGTATCTCTTCCACCCTACAAATCCTGTATGGGGGCTTATTACCAGGTACTATCAAGCTTATTTGGCTAAAGCAGACGAGAGAATAGGCATCCAGATCAGAGTCTTCGACACCGGGGTAGGTCCATTTCAATATGTATTAGATCAGATCATAGCTTGTACTATGAAGGAGAATTTGCTGCCAGAAATCAACATGGAGGAAGCTGTTGTCAGTTCATATGGGCATCAGAAGTCTAAAGCTGTGCTCATGACATCTTTGAGCAATGGATACTTTGAGAAAGTGAGGAACATGTATTGGGAGCACCCAACTGTGACAGGGGAAGTGATAGGCGTTTATCAGCCAAGTCATGAAGAGTATCAACAAACTGAGAAGCAGAATCACAACAGGAAGGCGTGGGCTGAAATGTATCTATTGAGCTTGACTGATGTGCTGGTGACTAGTTCATGGTCAACATTTGGGTATGTGGCTCAGGGTCTTGGAGGATTAAAGCCATGGATTCTCTACAAGCCTGAAAATGGGACAGCCCCGAATCCGCCTTGTCGTCGAGCCATGTCAATGGAGCCTTGTTTCCACGCCCCTCCCTTCTACGATTGCAAGGCAAAGACAGGGGTTGATACAGGCGCACTTGTTCCTCACGTGAGGCATTGTGAGGACATGAGCTGGGGTCTTAAACTGGTTGATCACCTCACCACTACTGAGTTCTAGACTGCCTTCTTAGTTTGTATTTTTGCTAGAATGAATGTGGTCAATTATTCTTTTTTCACGATGCAATTAGTTAAAGTTAGTTGATAAAGGTGTCACGATTTGCAGACATGGTGAGATGTGTAACATTCTTCCCAAATCTCTCTCTCTCTATCTCTCTATTCTCTGTTCTCAAGTTTCTTCCCAAATCTCTGTTCCCTGTTTTCTTTCTCTGTAATGCATATCATACAATGTGTAAGATTCTTCCCACATCTCTCTATAATGCATATCATACTAGCTTTCCAAAGCCTCTCTCTTTCTCTCTCTCTCTCTCTCTCTCTCTCTCTCTCTCTCTCTTCTAGCTTCTGCTTCATTTTCGTTCCAGGTAGAGGTGAGAAAAAAAGACCAAGAGATGAACCCAACATAATTTTCCTTATTCCATGAAACAAGGAATGGGATTACACGAATTCTTTAATCATGTCCATTCTTCACGGTTTTACCTTCTAATGTTGAAACGCTCTTTCTGCAAATTCTGTAACTATTTGGGAAACATAGCATCATCTTTAATTTCACCATCCACTCGGGTTTTGTTTTTCTTTTCCTTACAAAAGTAAAACTGAATCAAAAAGGAACAAACAACATTAATTCAGACTCTTACCATCTTTGAATATAAATGACCAAGAAACCACTACCATACAAGGGGAAGCAAGATTGAGTCACTAGCTAGCATTCCATACATCTTGCCATTAACAGGCAGATCATTAAATAGGCAAATTCACATAATGTTTCACTTCCACTGCCCTGTTCCTCTCAATTCTTCCTCCCCTCACACAATATAATGTGATATCCATGCCTGCAACATCAGAAGCAAAATAAGTTTAGCTAGTTGAAATGCTACCGGAGTGGCAAGCTGGCATTGCAGAAGTAACAAGCATAAAAACCACAAAAATATGAACACATACGTTGATTTGAATGGTGCACTGGTGGCTCCAACAACCGTGTTGAATGCAACCTCCTGAAATGGGCCAGCCATTTTGCCACGTGGAAACCATCCAAGATCACCACCCTTCTTCCCTGATGGACATTCTGAATATTCTACTATTGCTAGCGAAATAAGAAGAAGATCAATAATCACTAGGACGCTAAGAAAAGAATTGTCCACACTTCGTTAGTGATGATGATATAATCCAGTGATGGATGTACGTTCTAGCCGTTAAATTATGGCCTCCGAACTGGTAAATTTGAGCTTGGTAATTCCAATTACCATCATTTTTGCTAGATTATTAGTTCTGCGTGGAAGGTATACAATTTCTATTAAAGGTTCAGAGGCATTCAATACCAAGAATAATAACCATATATCCATTCAGAAGTCCATCTACATCTTGATATACCTCACCTGCTGGTGGAAGGGAAAGGGATGGGGTTATGGGAGGTTCTAGATTTGAGTCCCAATGTGGACAAAAAAAAAACATCTGCGTATTAAAGAACAACTCATCACATCAACTCAATAGACACCAACTTTCTCTCACTCTAAATATATATATATATATATATATATATATATATATATATATATATTGATATATATAGATATATAGATAAATAATGAACAATCATCTAAGTGGAGATTAACTCGAAATCAAAATGATAGAATGAGATGGATCCAGGTCAACCATACAAAATCAAAGCAGCCTGCCAATTTCAATTACTTTTATTTTTATTTTTAATTTTTTTTATAGGTAAATAGAGCAATATATTAACCAAAAAAAGGAAGAGCTTGGAAAACCCCTAAGGATACAAGGGCACCAAACCTATACAATGAGAAATGGTAGAAACAAAACCTACTCACCTCACAAAAATACTCAAAGCCCTTAGAGAATACACATCGTTAACTGAACTAAGAACACTCTGCTTAATTACTTTGATTTATGAGTAATATGAAAAATGGAAGGATAGGGTGTTTGTAATTTACCTTAGCAAACTCAGCTGGTGGAACCTTGTCTCCATTACTAAGCCAACCATTCAGATCACTGCTTCATTAATTTTCCTTGCTTCTCCCACATAAGATATGTCTTGTCGTAGAAGGGAATTATGCAATGTATAACAAAACAACAAGAAGATTGTTAGATATCGTACGCCTTTCCCTTTATCGTCTTACCAGATATCTGTGAGTCCTATATATATGTGTCCAATATGTAATTATGATAAGAGAATAATTTTTTTCCGTGGAAAATAATAATATTAGGGATCACTATTTTTCCTCCTTCACATGGTATCGTAGCCAAAGAGAAACTCTTAATTTTGTTTTCTCCAAAGGACGTGTTTCATTCCGATCTCCTTCTCCGCCGGATTTCGCTTCGCCAAGTAGATGTCGCCGGCCGCCGCCAGCCCACCGCCGGCGAACCCGGAAGCTCTTCTTCGGGCCGAAACCACAGATTGCGCACGGGGCCGACCATCGCCGGCACACACCACCGGAAATCGGCATCACACGCGCCGTCACGCGTGATTCTTCTCCGGCAGCTTACCGTCCACGCTGGCCACATGAGTGCGTTGCGCGGGCGCTGCGGCTCTTCTCCGCGACTCCGACCTACACTCGGGTGGTCGCCCGGCGCCCGTCTGCGGCCCGCTCCGCGAACCAACCCCGGCACTCCTTCTCCACCTTTGACCTCAGCCTCCGCCCGCCTCTATCCGGGAATCTTGCTTCTCGCCGCCCACCGCCTACTCTGCGCTTTGATCGTCCTCCTCATCTTCAAGTCTATCACCCGTGATTCGGCCCCTCTCGTTAGGCCCCTTCAATCCAAAACGTGGCCCACCTCCACAGCTGTCGATATGGCAACTAAAATCCATTTTACTGTTATCTCCGATCTCCTACTATCACATCAGAAAATTGATTGGTAGCATACATCATTCTCCTGTCACTTCTCGTAATCCCGCTTCACGTGGATGCAAGCATGGTGATCATCTTGTATTACACCGGAGTGACGCTATACCTAGTGTCGATAAGGTGCACTGGAAGAAAATAGATGCACAACTAAAATAGATACGGCAAATTTCTGGCTGATCCAAACATCCTGTTTATCTTTCGCTTATAAGATATCGTCTAAGCCCATAGAATTAGGCACAAAGCTCTATATACAAATGATATGTCCACCCGGCGGTTGTTCAATGGCTGTTAATATCCAATCAAGATACATGGATCTATCTAATTATATTGGTCGATTGTTCTCTTAAGGAGGAGTTCCCGACATCGATCCACTTGTTAACGCCATTCAACAAACGCCACGTCGACAAGTTCTTCATGGTCCTTACACTCATCGCCTCCGTCCGATCTGGCACCCTCCGAGATCGATCCGGCACCACCGCCCCGCCTCGATGATGTGTTTGCTCGCTCCGTATCTGGCCCACAATGCATTTCGCATCCCGTCTCAAATTTCTTCGCGTAGCTTCTTCCAGCGTTTCAACCTTCTGGGAGTGACGCAGCTGGTACCTTGAGGTCCAGACAACGCTCCCATTGCAATCGGCCAATAAGCTTGGCCACACCCGTGATCGCTGTTATCGCTGTACGGACGGCCTCCCCGCGACCGCACATCGCAACCGGCCCGATTTCCTCGATTTCTCAGCCTTCCGCCCGTACTTCGGTATCCACACATCTCAGGTGTTCCCCCACCGACAAAGCTGAGCATGATGCCTATCTTCGCTATCAAGCAGCCTAAGTCGCCTTCGTTGCTCATGTCTGCACCCAGAATGCCTCTCGTCTCGCCTTTACTCATACATCTTCTCTGGACCGGATTCTAGACTCGTGCCCGATCACATTTCCGGTAATAAAGATCTTTCTTCACTACCACCTACTTTACCTACTGTTACCTTAGCTAATGGTTCTCAAACTGTGGCTAAAGGTATTGGTTTGGCTCATCCTCTCCCTTCCCTACCTCTCACTTCTGTCCTTATACTCCCGAAAGTGTCCCTTTTAATCTTATTTCTATCAAGAAAATCACTGCACTCTTAACCTGCTCTGATTATCTTTCGATAAATTTGTGACTCACACAGACCGGAGTACTAGGGGAAGACGATTGGCACTCACTTATTCCAAACCCAACACTCATCCCGCAATCCATCTCCATGGGCTATGCCCCACCGATGCCCAGCAACACCTCCTTGTCCATCGTCACAATTCTAGTCTTCCCAAGTTCCGCGTAAGATGGTTCTCGCTGCTTTTCAACTTTATCGCCATCATGCTGTGAGTCCCTTTCGCCTCACTGGGAATATACAACATACTCGCATGTCTCTGCTCCCGCAGCGCTTGGAATAAGTCCAGTCAACATCCTTTCTCTGTCCTTGTCCACTGGAACACCAATCCTGTCGATCGCGCTCTACTTTAGGCTTATTTTGTCACCCATTGACATCCATTCTATGTACTTGGTTATTTTAATGAAAACTCGAAATGAAGTTATTTTCTATTTTCCGTAAATTTTATACGAAATTCTTACCTGGCCTCAATATTTCTATTCGTACACTGTCGAGTGATAATGCCCGAGAATATTTTTTTTTCTCTCGCACTCCTTTATTTCCACTTACGTCCCAAATACTGATCCTTCATCACCTCCATTGCCTATACTTCCTCAACAAAACGGGTAGTCTTAACGTAAGAATCGGCCATCTTATTGAGACAGCCTCGTACTCTCCTCCTCCACTATCATGTTCCTTCACTGGGGACGCTGTCCCATAAATCTTGTTATTTGATTAATCGTATGCCCTCATCCGTATTACATGCCCGCATTCTCATTCCCTTTCCTCCACTAACCTCTTTATTTCCTTCCTCCTCGTGGTTTTTGGTTGTAATTTGCTTTGTTCCTATTCTCATCCTGTGACATTGGCTGTCTCGCCATGAAGTGCATCTTCCTAGCTACTCCCCAACTCGTAAGGGTTATCGCTTGTTATCTCTGTACCTACTCATCTTCCGCCTCGATGTCAAATACCCTTCTTCGAGGATCCCCTTCTTCTTCTCCTCCTCCGAGTCTCTTCCCTACATCAAGTCTTACCCTTCCTATCATCTCCGCCTAGATTCACTGATCCATCTCTCGTCCCTTCAAAACATCCCACCATCCCTGCCGCTGTTCCTTCCCTTCTACTCCAGGCCCCTGCTGACTCACTTCTCCTCTCCCTTCGCTCTTCTCCCCACCCGCCCGCCTCACATCGATGACTCGCCTGCCGCTTCCGGAAAGGCAATCGCCTCTACTAGCAAACCTCATCCTATTTACAATTTTTGAGTTACCATCGATTATCTTCCACCTACTAACGAGCTTACTATTTCCACTGTTCTTCCTGAAGAACACCAATGAGGCAATCTTCTCTGAACCAGGCTGCGACAGTAATGGTAGATATCATCTCAGACTCCATCAACACTCAGATCTTAAGAGCCACACAGGTGTCATTGGTTGGCTGCTGGGTCTACACGCAAGGCTGGTCCCGATGGTCGTTGATCGGGCCATGCCCGGTCTACAAGTAAAGGATATACTCAGTTCACGGTCCTGATTATGGTGACACCTTCCCCTTGCCAAGATTGACTGGTCCGTCCGCTTCCTCTCCCCATGGTCGCAGTATGTTCCCGGCCGCTTCGCCTGGATATTAAAATGCCTTCCTTCATGGTGATCCTCGCCGAGGAAGTTTATATGAGCAACCACCCGGCTCTTGCTGTCAGTGGGGAGTCTAGTTTAGTATGCAAGTTACATCGTTCTCTATATGGCTTGAAACAATCTCCTCGAGCATGGTTTGGCTGTTTTAGTTCCATTGTTTAAGAATTTGGCATGCTTAGCAAGACAGTTGCACTATCTCACTTCTTTTATCATCATAACTCTTCTGGGCGTTATTTATCTCAAGAGCTATGGGATACATCACACATAAAAGATCGATGGTATCTTAAACTAAAGCAACATCTTTTCACCCGCTTTCAAACCAAAGACTCGGGAAACTCTGGGTACTTCGGGAATTGAGATAGCTCAACCAGCCTCGGGTGTAGTCCTCCCAACGGAAGTATGCTTTTTGCACATCTCTGGAAGAAACCGTATGTTAGATTGTAAACCGTTGACACTCCTACGGATCCTGTAACGTCAAACTCACTCGTGACAGTGGGAGTCTTTCTGAGATCTCAGAGATATCGACGACCTGGCAGCAGAACCGAATTATCCTTCACATTACTCTGGCCAGACATCCAGTTGTCGTTAGTCAATTCCTGTCAGTCACTCGTGCGGAGCGTCATTCATGTCGTGAATCCGCATTCTTCGATATATCATGGTACACTGCTGTGCCACGCCGTGTTAACGAGAATGAGGTCACACATCCCAAAGTATTATTACATTGGGAACAGACAAACAAGCCCACACAGATAAAGATATTCCACTTCGCACATCAGTTCTATCAACACAGACCCTAATATCCCCAAGAAAGAAAGTTAAACAACACGCACGTTGTATCCCAGCCCGCTCGAAAGATCCAGTCGCCTGGCAAACACGTAACCTGCGCTTACCGGCACACCTTCCGTGAGTCGAGACTGGGAGTGATACAGTCAGATGAAGTTCATCTCGTGATAACTCGGGGCCGCCTTGCATATTCATCCCAATCCAGCCTTCCATGAAAGGACCAAACACATTGAAGTCGATCACATCATTAGAGAGAAGATCGTGATCGTGACGTACGATCATTTTTGGGCTTTGTCAATTCAATGATCAACTAGCTGCACATTTACTAAATCTCTCGTATAGCCCTAATTAAATATATATTATTTTGCAATGTGCTCATGATATGACATATGTCTAAATGTTTGAGCGTTGGGACATTGTATACATTTCTTTTCCTTTATTGTCTTACTGTATTGTGAGTCCTATATATATAAGTCCAATATGTAATGTAGATAGGAGAATAATTTTTTCTGTGGAAAATAATAATATTAGGGATTCTTTATTTTTCTCTCTTCACAAAGATCAAATTCTTAAAATTAACAACTCCAAATAAATGCTGATGAGAAGGAGACCTTTGACATAAGTACAAGTGCCGAGCCCGTCAGCAGATTTCCCAGCTTTCCCCTTTCCCTTTGAGGCATTCTCATCACCTCCACTAGCTGCCTGCTTTCCCTTGCCCTTCCCTTCTTTTGACTTTGAGTCCTTCCCCATAATGTTACAAACCTAGATTATAAAACAATGCAAATAATGAAGGAGCATTACACAAAGCTTAAAACCATAAACAGTGGCTTGATGGAAACTAGTTAACACGACATCAATCACAAAGTACAGTAAATGAATGAAATTTCTAGGTGTTATAGCACATGTGGGACCACTAGTCCTTCCCACAGGGGGAGGAATAATGAGGTTTACCAGATCAAGAAGGCAAGAATTTTCATCAAAAAATCAGCACACAAAAGGGAATTGTGCCGACAAATTCCAGAGGGTTTCAGGAGGGAGGATAATGACGTTTAGCAGACTAATGATTTTAACTAAAAATATCAGCATGGAAAAAAGGGTTGGTGTCACAAACCCTAACTAGAGGTTCCAATTCCATAGACTAACAATTTTAATTTAAAAATATCAGCACAGACAAAAGAATTGGTATCACATACCCTAACTAGTTAGAATTAAAATTTTACTGGGTTGAGCTACAGTAGTATTAGCATATTATAATTTCAATCATGGCAACCCCATCCATCAACCACGAAACACATTTCTTTTCCACCTTGTTTACCTGAAAATAAAATCTAGTGTAACTAACTTTCTTGGCAAACAAAAGACCATCTAATACTGCATCAAATAGTTAGAGCCAATTATCCAATGTTTTTGTTTATCAAGAGTGCCAAATAATGAATAAGATAGGAAAAGATCCTGTGGCCAACAGGTTCTCCTGAACAAAAGGGCAGCCAAACAAAAACCAAATGTGGAAACAAACCTAATAACCTTTACCTACGCCAACTAATGAGGGAAACCAAAACAGAGTTTGTATTATCAACACTATACAGTTAGCCTAACCAAATAAATTGGAAACAGTTAGCTTTAATCCTTGGGCAGAGGTGACCTCGCCTCTCGAACACCAACCTAAGTTTTGGGCTGACTGCTCGTAGTCCAAAAACAAGCACAAGGGGGTAGCTATCCAAATTTTTTTGCGCTTTACCCACACGCCAAACGCCTCTTTGCTGCTTGCCTGGTGCAGCGATGACCGACGTGAACCCAGCCTTAATCCCCAACAATTGAGCCAAAAAAGATTCCACAACATTTTGTTAATTTTTTTACAATGAATCAATAAGTGGTCTATGGTCTCCTCGTCCCTCCTCACACATAAAACATCTATTTGTGCCATTCCATCTAAGTAAGCTTCGATCCAACGTTAGCGCATCCACCCCAAGTAGTCCCTAAGCAAAGACTCCAATTTTTGGAGGTACAACTGGATTCCAAATCAAGCGAAAGGGAAAATCAAAGGCAGGGGAGATATCAAAACCTTTATACATGGTCTTTATCGAGAACCCTTTTTCCTTAACACCCTTCAACAATAGCTTATCCTCACCCGTGGGACGGAAATTTTGATCATGGAGAGTTTGTAGGAATCTTGTCATCTCTTCAATCTCCCATCGCTACAGGTTCGTGGAAGGTCAGGGATTCAACACCTGCCCTCCGTCCTATCCCGTATGGTCCAACTGGCCTCTTTATTCAAAGCCAAATTAAAAAGAGAGGGAGATAACTAGAACACAACGCTCCTCTCCGCACCAAACATCTTTCCGTGCTCATCCTCCTTCCTGCCCCAGGGAAAAGGACCGTCTCGGGAAAACCAGGTCCACTTCTTCCTAATTCCCTTCTTCCACAAGCTAGTCCCATAGCCACCTCGAGGTCAGCCGTATGCCAACCACCATTAGACTCTCGCCAACACCAGCTTCACAAATAACCTTTTCCATAGCGACTGTCAGCAGTAAACCACCAACTCCATTTACAAGCAAAGCCTTATTCATCTTAGAGAGCTTTTAGTCCCACGTTGTTCCTATCCTTTGTTCAGAAAACACTGTAGTCAAATTTCACCAGAGAGATTTTCTTATCAAGGTCGCTCTTCCCCCAAAGAAACTACCTTTGAATCTTTTCCAATTTGGCACACACTTTCTGAGGCATTCGGAAAAGAGAAAGGTAATAGATTGGGAGGTCTGACATGTACTAACAATGAGCGAACCTTCCACCCTTAGGGATAAATATAGCCATCTTCCAGAAGCTACCTTCGAATCTCTCTTCAACTGAATCCAAACACCTGTGAGCCTTATGTTGGCACCTAGAGGAAGGCTGGTGTAGGACGAGGCTGAACTTAACTGCACATCCCACCCTCCGAGGCCAGAATCCCTCCATCTAGCCACCCAGCCCAATTGGGATAATTTCGCTTTTGTTTGGGCCATATCCTCAAACTCGACATCGTCTTCGAACCACACTTAATCCGCCTTAGAAACTTTAAACTGGCCTTGTCACTGCAAAAAGGAGCATGTCATCGCCAGAGATAAGGTGGGATATGCCACCTCTCACTCTCCCATCTAAATCCGCCGCTTTAAAGATAGTCCTTCAACAACACGATTTATCAAACAACCGAGAGCTTCCAGCCTCGATAACAAAGAGGTGGCAGGAATGGGGAGTGGATCGCTTCGGTCTCAAACCCCCTCCGAGCTTGGAAAGAAGCTAGCCTGGATCCATTGAGTTATATAATCGAGAAAGAAGTTGTGGAAATGCACCATTTTATCCAAATTCTCAACCATCGGGACACAAACCCCATCCTACCCATGGCCCGCACAGAACCTGTCGATACTATCAGAGTTTCTTCATATCCAACTTTGCGTAATTAACTACACTTTCCTTCTGGTCGAGTCCACTGTCTGCGGTATTACACCCCACGCCCAAAATTTGTCGCCCTCTACAAAAGCATTTTGAGACTTAAATATCACCTTGTCCATGACCCTCCGAATCCTGCTATTAACACTAATTAAAATCTCGTATAGCCCCAAGGTCTGACTGGTTTTAAATCCCTAAGTCCTCCACACCAAGCTTGGGGATCAAAACCAAAAGTCACATTTAATTTTAGAATAAACCCACTTTTCATGAAACCTCAAAACCTAGGAACTCATTCTTTACAAAGCCCCAGCTAAAAGACCAAAAGGCTAAGGGGAAACCATCTATTCGGGAGCGCCTGATTATGTTACATCTAAAGAAAGCTGTCTAAATTTCTTCCTCTGGTAAGTGCTTTCCAAACAGCACTTCCTTAATCTAATCTCATTGAAAGTAAAATCAGCATGAAGGCAGTGTCCCAACTCCGTCCCTGGAAACAAAGCGCATTTTGGAAAGCATCCACTGTCCACCCGAGGTCACCTCCTTGTCTAGCTTTCGCGCATTACTAATGCTTTCACAATTTCTTCCATGGGTGTTAGCTTCAATCCCATGAAAGAACCTGACTCAGTCCCCTTCCTTCTTTAGCCATGTCCCTCCCCTCGGATTTTTGTCTCAAAGAAATCTCCTCCAAGAGGGTCCAAACTTTGAAATCAACTCGGCTTTAAAGACGCCCTCAACTTCCTCGAGGTCCAATCCCTTCCTTCTCGAGATCATCCCAAAAGCCACCCCTCGCTGTAAGGTGCATTCTCCTTGTTAGTCTCGATTTCAAGCCAAATATCTTCCGTCTAAGTCTTAAGAATACTCTTCGTGGCCTTTACCGTGAGATGTAACCTGAACTCAATCAAACTTGAGATTTTGCCAACAATTCTTCAAGATCCTTTAACCCCCACATTCAACCACATCAATTTGAAACGGAAAGGGGTTGGACCCGTTCGGACACCATCATTGTCCAACAGAATGGGGAAATGATCAGAGACTGGCCTGGGGAGACATCTCTGGATCACCTTGTCGGGTAGCGTTTCTCCCAGCTTAAAGGACTAAAACTGGGTTTAAATGGGACACACCCAACATTAAGACCACCCCGCTTAAGTGTAATTCTCCCATGTGGCTGGAAGGTCTCTTCAACCTGTGTCATTCGTGATGCCTGAAAACCTTTCCATGGTGTTGGAAATCCCGCCCTCTAGAGATCTTCAGTTAGAGAAAGAATCTCATTGAAATCGCTTGCGCGCCTCGATCATCCTGCCTCTTCCTAAAAGTGATTCTCTAAGTCTCTTCAACCGGCCATACACCCTTTAAAAACTATCGGTACCCATCTCACTGATTCTAAACAAACACGAGACTGAGAAGCTACCGATCACGTATCCAATCCATTGTGGCCGATAATGGTACCATTATCCCAAAGGGCACAAGAATACCCCCGCTTTAATTTCTTCTTAGCATTCAAAGCTTCAGCTTCAAATGACTCCACCCAAGACTGCGCACCATATCGTTATTCATCTCTGCACCTTAGCTCTTGAAAACAAACCAGTCCACCCCGTGAGTTCGAAAAGTTCTTGATAGCTTTCTTTATCGTATTTATTCACGCCTAAATATCCAAGATATAATTCTAATATTCATTTTAACTTTAACAATAGGTTCCCCCTATCCCTTCCTCCTCCTTTGAGGTTGAAGAAGGAACTGGTGCACGCGAGGGCAAGGAGGAAGGCATAGGCGTGGAGGCTCCGGCAACACGAGGGAACAGGTCTACTTCATCGGGCAGGGTGCGGAGGCACCTTTACATGACCCAAGAGCAGCAGGTATTCGGGGCGGATCAAGATCATGGGGCACCGCTGGGTCGCCTCATCATTGAGCTGGTTTCGAGGTGGGCCAACCTGTGAAAGTCCTACTGTGGATGGCTCTCGATGGGTGAGTAAAGCCCGTTCATCCTAACAGCCTATTCTCTATCGGGCCGAATGTTTCTAATTCAATCGTCACGTCAACTGAGGGAGAGGATTTTCATCGAATCAAGCATCCGTAGTTGCCTGCGGTGTCCTCGAGCGCAATGGGCGTGTCTCGGTGGACTCCAAATATCGCGAGGAGGGTATAATACACAATGGATTCGAAGAAGATGTGATGCAAGAAGATCTCATCCGGACGTTGCACCGCACGAATACATAAGATAACCTCAACGATCTCAACGACTGTTCTCCTTCCTCCTATTGCTGTCTACCGTCCCAGGATTTTTCGGTTCTGGGCACTACAGAAATGAAAATACGAATTAATGAGGATGGGCGGAGATGAGGGCAAGAAACAAAATGGATTGGTACGTGACAACACTAGAGGAGTCCGGGCTACCGATCGGGGAATTGCGCAAGACATCTCAGAACCTTCGAGCGGGCCACTATGACAGCTGGGTGCGCTTGTTGGCTAAATTTAGTGAATTTTAGGGCTTTCCAACAAAGGGGTTTGAAATGAGACTTGATTTATTTCCAGGAATTTAGTGGCTCAACAAAAAAATTGGTATGAGAAAAATATGTCATGGTCATGATTTGAAACCCAGGAGACTAAGAGCACCATTAATTACAATAAAATGCACAAATGCAGGAGAGAGGAGGAAGGGATAAGGGAAGGCCTAAGAGTAATGAAGCTCGTGGATTCTTCTTGAATGCTGAGGGGTGAACGATCTCGAAAAGGAAATATCTCAAGAACTTTGTATTAGAATTCAAAGAGGGACATGACTTGCCTTCCAAGAAACTAAGGTGCAAGAAATGAACATTGAAATGGTTCGCATCAATGGCGCTCCCGAACTGATCGCTTCCGACGTCATGAATCCGCTGGGGGCATTCTCAGACATAAAAGACGATCGTGTCGGGTGGACTCCATGTCGGGCAATTTTCAAAGGTCGTGTTTATTCAAATGGAAGAGGATGGGTTTCAATGGGTTTTTCAAAGGGTGGGATGGTCTGGCCGATAAGAGTCTTAGAGAACTCTTTCGGGAAGAGCTAGGATCTATAAAAGGCCCGTGGGACGATCCATGGTGCGTGGGCTGCGGATTTTAATGAGATTCTATCTCCCGATGAAAGATCGTGCTGTGCGTGGATTTCCAATTGACGAGAATAATACACACACATAATAATAATATATACATATGATATTACACAGAATATACACATATACATACAGACAAGGCAAGGCTGATATCCTGAACGAATTGGATGAGATCTTCCACAAGTAGGTGGGCCTTTTACCTGGAGAGGAGGCCTAAATGGTAGGTCAAAGTCTCGTCTAGGATATTCAGAGGTCTCGGGAGGATCGAGAGTCACCGCAATGTGATTCAAGCCGCCCGCCTGGTGGCGCCTCTGGACACGCCCCCATTCTCTGCCGACAAAGGAAGGAGTAAGAAATTCCCAGTCTTCTCCTTTTCGCTTCGAACTGATGTGGTTGAAATATGAGGGTTTTAAAGAGACCTTGAAAGGTTGGTGGCAAAATCTCAGCCCATGGTTCTGCCAAACACTCCTTTCCCGCAGTCAAAGCTCTGGGAAGGTATTCTCAAGATCTGGAACATAGAAGCTTTCGCTTTAGCCAGAAAACGAATAAGAAGGACGCTCCCGTAGGTGACTTACTCGGGATGATCTCGAGATGGAAAGGGATCTGAATCGAGGAAGTGGAGGAGCTGGTTAAAGCGAAAGTCGACTCTCAAACGCCGGGCCCCGCAGGAGGCCAGGCTTCCCGCAGAACTGCGCTGCCTACTCGGCCCTACGGCCCGCCGAAAAGTTTCACAGGCAACGAGCCGAGCTCGAGCCTTAATTTAGGCTCGATGGGCCTCTGCCGCACCAAAGCCTCAGAAAGTTCTGGCCAGGCGCCCCGACCCATCCGTCATCGGAACGAGGCTTCCGCCTACTGGGCCTCCGCCACGTAGATCCTGGGTCTTCACCTATGCGAGTCCCGACTCAGCAAGTGTTGGGAGTGAAATGTCCAGTCATGTGTCCCGATATGATGGCTTGATCCCTGCCCTAGGATCCAACATATGGATGGCAAATGCGTGAACTCGCGAGCCCGCGATGCCACGACGACGAAGACGGCCTGAGTCGAAAGGCCAACCCCACGCCGTCTGGCCGTGGGACCGTGACCTAGATCTCCGTGATCCCGCCTAGAGCAAATGGCAACCCACGATAGCCGAAGGTGTCATGACGTATGTTCCAGCAAAGATAACAATGCATCGATAGCGGACGCTGGGAAGGATATGGATGAATGGTAAGGACTCCACCGGTACCATCTACGATCCTAGTACAAAAGAGTTCCGACATAACATGAGGGTATCGGGGCTCCCGTGGAAACCATAGAGGTCGGTGGCCATGATCTTAGAGTCAAATATTTGTCGATCCGAGCAAGATCGAGGGCAAATGCACCCGACCCACCGATACCATCAATTTACCGATGAACAAGGATCCACCTCAATCTTCGGGGGGTATCAGCCCTTTCGACACTCCAGATTTGACTTAACTCCAAATAAGATCTAGGCGTGGTATGGGTAAATGCATCAAGGGTGATCGTGGGGTGGTTTCATAGAGAAACAAGGAGCGACATCCGATCTTAATAATGCTACAGCATCACGGAGTGCTATAACCGTCACCATTGGTATGAAAATTTCATACTCGACCGGCTTCGACATACGATTCGATCCCATCCGTAGACATGAAGTTTTATGAAATTAATCATGCGCATCTCGTAGTCGGAGGGTGGTGGCTAACTTAACCATGTGTACAAGATATTTCAAAATAGTTTATGGTACAGTTACTTTAATGAAGTTTGTTTAAGTAGATTCATTGATATATTATTTCTTTATTTAGATAATTGATTAAAACCAATCATGTTTCTTATTCAATGATTTTGGTGTATCTTATACTTCACTATGCAATTTCTAATTGTTTAATTTATTTATAATTTTTCACATAAGTTGTTTCAAAGAAAGTGAATTCACAGAATCCAAAAAGAAATAAAACAACATGAAGTGGCTTTAATAACTTTTTAGCATCAATTTCTAAATCAACTAAGGTAAACAAATCCTACAGAAAATTATTTCTTAATTGATGTATTTGTTATCGATTGATTACAAAAAGTTAAAAAGTATATTGACTGAAAGCCGATGGGAACATTACAATACAAACTTGTATAGGCTCTGGGATCGTCTGAGTTCAGGTTGCCTTCGCAGCTCGCTCATATGGAAAACTTGTACCTAATGAGCCTGCCAGTTTTTTTTTTTTTAAATCAAGCCGCTTCTGAGCCCGATTTTAAGCTCGCTCAAAAGCTCTACGCTCGAGCCCACTCATAAATTAATGCCTAGCTCGAATGTTCAAAGTCTACGGCCGCCTACACTCTACGTAGGAGATCCTCTCGTGAGACAAAATCCGCAGAGACATGGATGGCTGAAGGGATGGTGAACATGTTCTTCATAAAGACAAATAATGCCCAATGAGGTCACTCTTGTTAATAGTACCAACATCAATGGCGTAAAGTTAGTAAAGGAGTGCGGGCAGAGTAAAAGACGGACAAATGGGCGCTCCGTAATCCGTTTCGATCCCAGGTTTGAGTCCTTCCTTCCCAAATGGCAATCAATGATCGGTTCGAGGAAGCCGATAAGTCGAGGAAAGTTTTTTCTCTGAGGCAACCTGAAAGCTATTTCTGGTCTTAATAGTGATGGCGTCCTAGTCCGCATCTGCCTCCAATTGCTTTTGATTTTAGTCAGATTTTGTGAAGGAGGAAGTCCTTTGTTTTTTCAAGGAGTTTCATGATCAGAGCAGATTTCACTAAGACCAAGAATGCAACTTTTGGTGTTGATCCTCAAGAAACATCAGAGGACTTCAAGGATTTAAGGCCACAGTTCTGGGTTGCTTATACAAGATTCTGGCCAAAGTTTTAGCTAACAGAATTAAGAGGGTTCTACACAAGATGATTTCGAGGTCTTAAAATGCTTTCGTAAAAGACCGGTAGATTCTGGATGCAGTGTTGATTGCAAATGAATTAGTGGACTCTACCTTGAGAAGGAAGAAAATGAAGGGATGGCATGTTAGATATTGGAAAAGCTTATGATAAAGATCGACGGGAATTCCTCGACCAAATATAGGCTAGGATGGGTTTTGGTAACCGGTGGTTGCTTCGGATAAATGGTGCATATCCACAAAATTCTCCTTTCTTGCCTCTCATCAACTGATCCCAACCGGCTTTTTCCCAAATTCTCCTATGGGTCGAGGATACATGACCCCCTCTTCCCCATTCCCTTTGTTATTGCATGGAAGCTTCCTGGGCTTGCTTGATAAACCGAAAGGTCAAGGTAATTATCTTTCCAGTAGATTATAGATTGAGAGGGAGCCGGTTATTTTTGCACCTCCCCATAACATGACACGCTATTTTCCAGGCTAACAAAGATCATTAAAGTATCTAAGCCTGATTTTGATGTGGTTCTGAGGGCATTCAGACCTAAAAGTAACTTAAACAAAAGCGAAATCATTCCAATGGGTCCAAAGGACAAATGCGGAGGAGTTGTTAGCTAATGAGTCAGGGTCGTAAATTGATCCTTCCCATTTCCTACTGGGCCTTCCGCCAGGGTGCCGCTTGATAAGGCCATAGCAATATGGGACTCGAGAAAGAGAGATTTCGGAAGAGGTTAGCTTCATGGAAGATTCAAAGATATCTCTATGCGGGCGGGCCACGTCACCGTAGTACTTTGTCCGGGCCTTCCAATTTATTATCTCTCTCTTTTCCGAACAATGCCACGTGTATACTCATAGGATCGAAAAGATCCAGCGCGCCTTCCGGGGGCGGAAAGCGATCGTGATCGAAAATTTCTTTGTAAGATGGTCCACAAAGGTGTATGGATAAGAGCAAAGGTGGCATCTGGATTAAAAGCTTCTCTTTGATGAAAATACATGTCAGTTTCAAGAAGTGGAGTCAAGTGTTTGCCAACGAGAGGAACTCGCTTTGGAGGAAGGTTATTTGCAGTAATTTTGGCGAATAGCTGTATCGTATACCAAAGGATATCGTGAGGCGGTTAGCGGCCCATGACAAGGATATCGTGTGAAAGACTACCGCTTAACCCATTCATTTAGGCATGGTAGAAGAATCAACTTCCTCGGAAGGATGTATAAAATAGGAGGCAAGTATGGTTAAGACATTATGTTTTAATTAGCCCTCGACAAGGAGGCCAAGGTGGTCGATATGTGGGATAGTGCACAGGTCGAGGATGGTCCCCAATCTTCTTAAGAGCTCAATGATCGGGAGATTGAAGAGATGGCTGTAGATTCTTCAACCTTCACGATCACATTTTCTCCAATTAACAAAGAAGACATGCTTCACTAAAGGGAAGTAAAGTGCAAGGAGTCTTAAGGCTATGTATAAAGGGTATGATCCCTCACAGATTTTCCCCACCGCTTGATCCGAATCTGGTGAGGCCAAAAATGGGAATCTTCGGGAAGCCGCACGGGGCAAAATATCAAATCCAATATAATCTTAAACTGCAGGTATGGCTTTCTGCCAATGTGATGCTTTTTTTGCGGTGAGGAGGACGAGGAGACCGTAGATCACTTACTGATCCACTGCAAAAGTGCAAAAATGTTTGCAGGGGGACTTGTTTCGATGGCGGATTAGCCGTGGGTGTTCCACAAATGTGTCCTCATACCCTTTAGTATGGCAAGGTGTCGCGTGGGTTAAGCGAAAATACGACAATAGCCCCTTCGCCTGCTTTCGACTCTGGGCGTGCTAGAAAACAGTAATAAAAGATATAATGGATGGCGTCAAAATTCAGGCGCCACGTGCCAGCCAGACAAAAAATTAGTTTTATCTCTAATTTATGGACTCACTAACTCTATATAGCAACGCTTAATTCAAAATCGCTTAGATTTCCTCACTTGGTCAGTGAAGGTAGGTTTTCGCTTGCCTTGTTTAGGCTTTTTTCTCAAAGGGTCCACGTCCTGTGTACTCCTAAGTTTTTTCCTTTTATAATACTTGATTTTTACTGATCAAAAAAATAATTAATTGTACTCTTCCGTCTTCTTAATTCCCGCCGCTTGAGACCGCTTCAAGTTTCCTCTCCTTGCCGATTTCAGAAGCCACCAAATTTTTCATAATTCCAAAAATCTCCTTTTCAAACCCCTTAGTCAATGGAATCCTAGTTAAATTTAGCCAAGCAACTACTTCTCCCCAACTCGTAAGTCCAAGTCTCCGAGGACTCATTTCTCAGGCCTCCTCCTTTCTTCACTAGCTACACCGAGCCCTCCCCCACTTCCACCATCGCCTGAGCAACCCAAATCCCATTCCTGCCACACGCCCGCCACTCAATTCTTAGTGGTTCTAGATCCTCATCCCCAATGGTACCCCCCAGGCCTAAAAAACCCCCTGGTAGCAGGGGGTGGCCAAAAACAGAGAGAAGAGTAGAGGGAGACTGTTCGTAGAGATTGTCACCATACCTGTTCATATGGATGCGATCATTTTCTTGAGCTAGATCCTCTCTAAACTCACCTTCTTCCCAAATGTGGTGTCTCCTCCTTGCCTATATTTAGAGCTTCGAGATAGGACTTTCAAAATCCATGCAAGGCCTTGAGCGCCCCGTCCCACCCAACCCCCATTCCCGCAGCCCCCCAACTCGAGGCACTAGGGGCATTTAAGAGTCCGATCCATGCAGAGGGAGGCCCGCAGGAACTCGGGCTCGGGTCCACACGATTATCGGCACCCAAACCCACATCACCTCGATCGCCCAACCAAGATCCAACCATAAGATGAACTCCGCACCTCGAAGTTCCGCCTCAAGAAGCTTGGCCCGACTCCAAGGTCCTCCTTCGAGATTCGATGGGTCCGCCGTGGCGCCGCCGAGGAGATGTAATCGTCCTTCCGAACTTCCCAATCTTCAACCTCGTCTCGCTGCGGTGTAACGCTTCGCCATCTTCAACCTCGAGCCCTAAGCTCGTTTGTTGTCTCCCCGGAGTATCGGGAAGAATGAAATATCGCTTACCTCCTAACCGGGTTTTGCATCGAGATCATCGTCTTCATTAAAAGCCACCCATCACAAATGCAAATGTAGCTAAGCAAAGGTAATCTATCTCTCCCAAACACAATCCATCTTCTTCACCTTCAACACCCAAATCTACGAGAAAGGGTTTTTAACCCACGTGAGGTCAAATCCCATCCGACACCAAGAATGAAACTTCCTTTTCTTCTATCTAACTCCTCGGCTCCAAGAATCCTTCTCTCCTCTCCGCCCGCTCCAATTTGAAACTTCATTACCTCATTGTCTCACATTCAGGCTTGGTTCTTCTCTTGATAGCCCCTTTCTTCGACCACAACAACTCCGCTCTCCTGAAGAAAGGCGAGGCTAGGGTTCACCGTGCCCTTTGTTTTTTCCACTAGCAACCCCATACGCTTTGCCCTTTGATCAGCCAGAGAAGTCCTCACAGTGGGCCTTACGACTTGCTCCCTATAGCTTCTTGGACTTTGGCCCACAGAGGCTTCTTGAGAAGGGCTTGGGTTTTGGCCCACCACAATTATTTTATATTTCGAATCCAGACCCATCTTTTCAACTTTACATTAGGAAACTCATACTATGTTTAATTCTAGGAAAACACCAAGGGAAAAAACATATTGAGGAAAATGAGGTTTTAATGTTTGATTTTTCTATAAAAAAAGAAAAAAGAAAATCAATGATTAAAAAAAAAATACAAGAAAATCAATTATTAAAATTAGTTCAAAGCTTATATATTTTCAAATTATTTTGATATTTTACATAAAAGAGTTAAAATAAGTGAAATAAAACAGAAGCAACAAATTAGAATAATTTATTGACTTCAAATCAAGTTTTTTCTTACTTCAGATTCTTCTTTCCTTTCGTACTTTTCCTCTCTATTTTCTTTACCTATCATTTTCTTTCAAATCTTCCAGAAACCAAACGCAGCTTCAATATTTCCAAGGGCAAATTTAACTCCCCTCTACTGAGATTTGAGTTAATACATTCAGCCACTATGAAAATTTAAAATTTCATCAACTATCATGATTTTGAATAGAAAGAGATGGATGAAAGAGAAAAATGAAAAGGAAAGGGAGGTATTTGACCAAATTACAAACTAGTGGACTAGGTATATTTACGCCAGGGCTAACAGAAGGAGGTGAGAAACTAACCCATATTCTCAAATTATTCACAGACCTTTATGTTGCAAACCGTTGCTGAAATATTCCCAGGAATTTAGCAGCAATATAAATATAATTCTTTCATAAGACATGTGGCTTCTCTCATCCTCAAATTCCTACATAAATTTCTTCCAGAAACTACCCCATACTTCTCGCCCCTGCACCTAATAATTCCAAAACCCTCATATGACGTTCAATTTAGTCACTCTTCATCAGAGTTACAGTCCCCAAAGCCCCGAAGTTTACCCCAAATCGTACTACACAGACTAAACTCTAATATCATTCATCCTACAATCAGATAAATACAAATTTAAACCACACGCACAAATTGTACGAGTCTGAACACCCTGATCAATGCGATCATCATTCCTCCGTAATCAAAATTCTTTGATACCCAGACAGAGAAACTAAAATTAGGAAAAACAAGAATCAATAACATTAAAACTGAAAGCTTGTACCGTTAGATTGCGACTATAAAACTCAAAAAGCACGATTCTGAGTACAGTGAATCGGGCGGGAAAAAGGGTGGGTTAGTTCTGATTGCAAAAGGAAGACTTGGGTTTCGATGTTTTACCTTGGATTCAATGACCGCGTCCAACAACACAATTGAGAGACCAGCAGTGATACGATCCCTTCTGGTGGCTGAACCATAAACTTGATGTGGAGTCTTTTTGATACATTTACGAATTTACCCTTTTAAAAATATTTATTATTTTGGAAAATCAAATAAATTTCCCCACCAAGCTATGTTTGGAAATTGCTCTCAACCTTTTTTTTTTTTTTGTTCCAAACACATGTAATAGATTTTTTTTAATTTTATTTTATTATAACTGAAGTTGTATGAATATGTTGTGTGCACCTCCACAGCTCCCACTGGACCCTGAAGTTAACTACGGTAAAATAGATTTGGTTATCAATTTTTCCCAAAATCATTTTTAAAAAATACATAAAATATTCTAAGGTTTTAAATAGACTTATATTATTCTCAGAAACTGTTTTTTAGAATGGTTTTAACAAATAGACATTTCTAAACAATGATGTGTAAAAAAAATAGTAGTAATGTGGCTAATAGCCTAATATGAGATCATTTTTGTATTTAATAAAATGAGAACATTTTTACATTTATCCTTTTTTTTTTCTTTTTTTTTTTTGACAGCTACATTTAACATTATGTTAGGAGTTGTTAATTGTGGTTGGCGATCAATTATTTAACATAATATCCGAAGAAGCTAAAGAATTAAAGTATAAATTATCTCGTAGTAAGTGTAATTATTTATCAGCACCATACGTAAGTGGAAAGAGAAATTTATTTACACCCCATGCTCTTCCTTATACACCCCATTAAAAATAACTATGGATTGAAATGTACCACTTCATTCCTTAAACCTAATTGAAAATTCTCTACACTATCTTCGCCTCTTTTTCTTCCTCATTTCTTCAAGACCCACTCTATTTCTTCGTCCTCGAAGTGTGCTTGTTTAAATAGCGAGAAGAAGTAGAATTCACAAAAATTTCTTAACGACAATAAATTAGCTTAAACTATGGAGAAGGAAGAAGACGGTTCAGTTCATATTTTTTTTCCAGATAATATACTCGAATCCGAATCGAAAAATCGATATCATAACTTATTCGATATTGAACCTGAATTAACCGATGGTTTACAACCGATCATTATACATCCTGGAGTATCAAATCCGGATGGTTTTGTTATGACCTGACGGTGATATCCCAGAAATGAGTACATCTCTTGATTTGTGGGATATCCCAGAATTCAGCATATTCCGGATTTGTTATATCCGGTAAATTGAGCATATTCCGGATTTGTTATATCCGGTAAATTGAGTATAAACTGATTTAGACACTCCTGATTTTGGAAACTGGATGGTCTGATTTTTCCCGGATTTGATAATCCGGATATATTGATTTTTCCTGATTTACAAACTTAAGAGCATAATGTAGAAATTCAAATCGAGGTGTGTAAACCCACTATACAAGTTAATAAAAACCTATATCCAGAGAGAGTGCTTTCTTACCAATCCAATTAATAATCAACACTAATAAGAATCTAAATAACAATTTCATAAAAATACGTGATAGCTTTAATCTTTCTTTTTCTCATAAAAACATGCAAAAGAAGGCAAGAAAAGATTCACTGCTTTTTGCGCTTTTTTAATCGACATTATTTGGATGTATTTAATCTCGCATTTTATTTTTGCATTTATTCGATCATAATGCCCCCTTTACAACAATTAGTTGATATCAAGTGATGCATTTAGTAAGAATGAGGTAATTTTATCACTTTAAAGTTAGAGTAATTCTTGTTTTAAGACATATCGAAATTAATAAATCGTTATTATCCGGGATATTTTGTACGATGTTTGGATTGAATGGGCCTGAATGCGAAAAGGAAATCATTTGTTATCATGATAAAAAGATCTGATAGTTATATAGTAGAAAAGCTAGATACTTTGCATGTGAGCGTGGTGGAACATATAGGCATGCAAAGAATAAGTTTAATGTGGAAGCTCTTAACTGAAAAGCAGATTGAAACTTAAAAATGTATTGTCCATTTAAGACACGGTGTGAAGTTAACTAGTAATGATGATTGGAGTGTTAAAGTTGCTTAGGATTTTACAATCATCGAAAATGAAACAATCGAGGGTCACCATATGCCTGCCGACATCTACGAAACTATATCGTCTCGACGCGACGGGGCTAATCGCAAAACCAAGAACATTCTACCGTCTATAAAAATCATGATGAGTATAATGTTACATCTATGAAGACAACATAACGCACATAAAACATCGACTACTTAATAGTGCCTAGATCAAATGCAACAACTAATGAAACAACCGAATGAATGTAAATATGTTGAACGGCATAGGAAGGATGAGTCTAACGATTGTGGAGAGACTTGAGCCAGTACATCCTACTTATTCAGCTGTTGAATGCATTTTGCAGTGTTCTAATTATGGATTGCAATTCTATAAACCAATGTGATATCGCTTCCACTTCTGAGATTGTAGGTGTGACATCAAATTTGACTTTTTCTCGTGGCATCTAGATACTTGAGGCAGAGCGTGTAGACAACTACACTGGGCAATGGAGAAGCTACAAAGTTTAATGTCGGCCATCAATACCTAACGTCATTGTTATCGATAGGAGTTGGCCTTAATGAACGTGGGCGTTAGTATTTCCTACCACAACAAATCTTCTCGTAAGGCATGGCATATATCAAAATGTACTTGAAACTGTATAGTTGTTCGGTTTGGGCAAGCAGGCGGAGGCATTCATGTCACTGAGTGTCCTCGTTTTCTTCAGAAAGAGGACTCACTACGAGAGAAAATTTTAAGATCATTAATAACTGGATTACTATACTTACCAGAGCAAGAAAATATGTGATAGTCATGGTTGACTTTATAAGGAAAGATTTGCTTGCTGGATGTATACAAAGTAATGCATTTGTGCAATGTCACAACGAATAGGTACGTTAATTAGTATCGCTTTTTTCTTACATATCCATACATAAAAATGATTTTGTAATATATGTTCTATTTTTTTTATAGGGCCGAGAGTGCACATGCAAAGTTGAAGAGACATCTTGGTTCATCTCAAGGGGATTTCGAGAGTTCTTGAATGTAATAAATGTTTTATCGAGCTGCAACATACTGAAATCAAAGCTTCATTTTGAGAGAGAAGTATTTCATGTTGAACATCAATTCAACAATGCTAGTTAAAGAATTCATGGGTATGGTATCTAGGGCTTCACTAATAATAGATATTGATGAGCTTTAAAAGAGCAAACTGCTGAAATTGACAAGGGAATATGTGGTTGCAAGCATCAGACCTCAGGCGGGTCAGCTTTGTGCACATCGAACTTCAGCTTATCAGCAAGGCCGACAATCTCTCATAGTGCATTCGCATTGGAGGAAGTTGGATACTGTGACCGACAATGTCTCGTCTGATTTGACAATTGCTACTGAGATTGATAGTATTTTGAGACAATTTGCTGATTGTGATGAGGCAGGTAAAATAGCATTAAAAAGGAAGTTGAGAGAGTTAGCTTGCCCTGCAACGACATCTATGTCCACCACTGAGAAGGTTATGGAAGTACGTCCGTCAGTTAAAATCAATTTATCTACCAAACGAGCTCCTTCTTTATTTGAAATTGTTGAGTCCGCCCATGATAGTACTTCTCCAGCCACTGCATGTTCCGTGAAAGTACCGAAGGTAAAAAAATTGAAGTACATTAGATGTTTTCCACATCAAATACGTGAACATATAGTGAACATCGTGGATGTTAAGGCAGATGGTCATTGGGACACGCCGATTGCCAAGCAAGAATGGGGAAGACGGATGGGAACGGTTCGACAGCACGGTTCGTGGCTTCACACTTTTCATGATGATATGTTCAACTATGGATCAATCACCTGTTAAGCCGAGTTGGTTTATTCATTATCATGTTTTGACTCTTTGCTCCATATGATAGATGGATGACTTTACCCCATTATGGGTCATTTGACAGCCTCACGTACAATATTGTGTTAGTCCATTTTATCAATTAGACAGCCTAACATATCTACCACTTAGATCTCGTATTTCACCGCACCACTTCTCACCACAACCTGACACTTGATTTGCTGCGATTGTCATTCCGTACAAGGACAAGTAAATTATACATGCTCGCTATTGCTTAATGTTTATATATTTTTGTTTTTTGACAAAGCACGATCTTTATTTTAGGTATTCCTGGATTCGACATCACCAATACCTCCAATTGCATGCAACTCGGCGCAATTACTCGATAATTGAAGGTGCTCGAGGAGGGGGAGACTCTCTTTATGTACCTCTGATTGAGGCTTTTAGAATCATCATTGTGACTAACTCGAATGTAGCTACACAAGAGACAATTGATTTAGATGAAACATGATGTACTCACAATGCACTGGATGATTTATAATTGTAGTTTATCCTATTTTTTAAATCACGTGCCCTTGCTTTATATCCCATTCAGCCTGCTTTTTTGCAGTTTTCTTAATTATTGATTTATTGTTGGGATAAGAGTGAGTTCCTTCATCCTGATTTTATTCCATACTTATAATGTCCCTTTTCTTTTAAATCATGCATGAATCTGTGGGTCTCATGATTATTTAACTTCTTTTTATGACGACAGAATAAATCTCAATCATTATTGGGGTGTCAAGGAGGTAATGCAATGTAACAACTAATAAAATACACAAAATTAATCAAATTATATTTTTAACTTTAAAGTCTAACAAGTAATACATAAACATAAAACTAAGTCTTTTTTTTCCTCTTCGAATGAACATAAAATGTGAGGTAGATGAGAATCCTGCAAAAGGCCAAGGATCCGTCGTAGGTACTGGAGGAGCAACTCAAGCCGGCGGAGGAGGAACACGCGGCGGAGGATCATCCGATGTCGTGGAGTGATGTGGGACAAAAAGTGGAGGGCTAAAATGGACGAGCAGTGATGGTGTGCTAAGAGATAGCCGGGAGTGATGGAGGATATGAGATGCCGGGTCTCATCTCGACTCCAAAGAAGTATGCCATGCGCCGTTCAAGCACCTCAAAATAATCAACACCGGGTCTCTTCCCCAGATATCACATGCCTCAATAAAGCCACGTTCGCATTACGCTACATAAATAATATGTGAACTTAATATTAGTAATATAATAAAAAGTTAAGTATGAAATTATGTACAATTTAGGATTACTAGGTCAAACGGTCCATATTTAACTTACAAAGATCACTCAGTAAGATGCAAAGCATGCGAGGCGTAGAGGATCTTGCATCCGCCGTGAAACCCGACCGGCCGGAGGTTGAACGATGCGATGCGATATGCGATCATACCAGCCATACTGCACACTCTCTTCCCAGCCCGAGTATTGGCATCGCCGACCTTTGACTCCTGACGTCAAGATGTGATCCGCCCATCTCCCAATACCGATCCAATAAGATACTACTTCGCCGTCGTGAGGCGTGAAAGGCCGCGGAGGAATGGTCCGAATATAGCCAAACCGCGTAAGACCATCCAATGATATGGGCTCCACAACTTTGTCCGCACTCTCGGCGCATCCGTATCACCATGCAATATCAGAAAGGTGCCTACCGATGATCCTCATGGCCCCAAGAGACTCCTCAAATCTACAATCGACGAAGTCTCTCCCGAATCGAATAAGAAACTATCTGGAATCACGTGCCGCCTCCAACGCAGTGCATGTGGACGTGACTCGTAGATGCATATATCCCAGAGAAGAAAACATCTCCGAAGTGCCTATAAATCCAGGCCTACATAATAAATAAGATACTAATATCAATATCATCGATAATTGAAAATTATCTACAAATTATCTGGGAAAATTGTCAATAATCGCACTTAAAAAGGTCACGTAGCCACCTAACTGGCGCACTCAAACCCGGTCGCAAGAGTCGCTGCTCGCACAGATATGTTAAACAAGTCGCACCTCAAGCATAGCTACCAACCATGCCGAGGTCCCGACACTCCAAATACACTATCGCATTAATCGGCTGCACTCTTATCAAGCAGTCAGAACCAACCGTGATGGAGCAAGAACCCGAGTAAAAACACTATATCATCATCAGATGACGCATCCGTAATAGTCGAGAAATGATCCCTCAGCCACAGTAGTCGAACTGAAGGAGAACGACACTGCTCCGTCTCTCTAGATGCCTCTACGTCGGTAGTGCCCAACAACTCCACCAATAAAGCATTGGCATCGTCCACATGAAGCGGCTGTGAGAATGATATCATCGATCCAAGAATGGTGTATGTGTAAGATGGATGCGACGCCTAGCCGCGGATGGTCATCTCACCAAATCCAAGATATGAAATGTCGTGGGTCTCCTCGGCCGCCACCGTACACAAAAGCCGACAACATCGGTTCACTCGCAACCTCGATGATCGCAACTAGTCAACGTATGCCAACCTGTGACGATGTACGCCTCATAAATACGAGACCCTCCATATCTAGCTCCCATAACCCAGCCTTTGCACCATGATTGACCACCCCCAATGGTGCTCGATCCTACAATAAAATGGCAAATAAATTACAATTCAAGTTACGTAACTAAAATTAACATAAATATATATATATATATATATATATATATATATATATGAGTATATATATATATATATATATATATATATATATATATATATATATATATATATATATATACGTTTGGACAATGATTTGCTACCTCTCCTAACCATACTACGTGAATATGTTTGTCAAAACCCAATATACATCTACTAATAGGTCCTCCGTGAGCACCTCGAATACCTCCCGCCTCTCATCCCTATCATGCTGAGGATGCTCAACCGAATCTGGATCTGCTGCTGGCTCAACCTCTCTCAATTGTACCCGTCGTCTACGCTCCGATCCAGTAGGTCGTCTGCGAGGTGCACTAGATGTATATCCCTCCTCAAGTAATGTACAAGATATCTATTTCGTTAAAATAAACATCGATAACTTAAATAATATAATCATTAAATAAAAATATGCGTAGGGATGATCACTGTGAGAATGTCTAATGGAAAAATATAGCTTAATAAAGATGCACTTTTATTTTTATTTCGGGTGGAGGTTAAAATTTTGATATGATGCTTATCTCATCATTCAATAAAAATCTAAGTGATGAGGCACTTCACATCAAAACAATCACACTCCATATGTTTTTCTAGGCACCTCCCATGAAAGATAAAAGACAACACAAAAGTTCAACCAACTTGTCCAGGAGCCTTAACGATATTAACTAGTTTTGTGAGAAATCAAATCCGGACATCATCAAATCCGGTTAAATGCAATCCATCCGGACATCATCAAATCCGGTTAATTGCAATATATCCGGACATCATCAAATCCAGAAAATCAAACATCCGACATTGTGAAATCCGAATCGTTTCACCTGATTCTGACATCCCAAATCCAAATTTCCGACATCACAACCGGCCATAGCAATAGATCCTGACATCGTGGAAATCCGAATATTAATATATTAATGGATCTCAATGAAACTGAAGCTCAAATTATATTTATAATCCGGGAAGAAGATTCTGATACAAAAACCAGAAAATCTGGCTATAAACCAAGAAAATGCAACAAATCAAAGCAAACTTACTTTGATCTCTCCGGATTTGGGAAGTTGTCTGGCTCAAGCGGAGGGATGGCCGGTTCTCCGGATTCGGAGGTCATTCGTCTCAAAGGAGGATCGTGGGTTCCTTCTGCTCAGCGCTATGATCATTTGGCTCTCCTGATTTGGGGTTTGCTTGGGTAAGAAACGGGAGGATGGGTTTGGGGAACAAAGTCGAGGGGTGTCGACATAGGGGTAGAATGGTAATTTTGTTATAATGGTAGCAGAGCAGATAATAAAGGGGTGTACTTAGTAAATTGCCAGAGATAATAAAGGGGTGCATATAGAACTACTCGAAGGGAAATTATAATCTGTCTACGAGTAGCAATAATAAATGATTTTATTTGAAATTAGTAACATAACTAACACTAATTAGAATAAGTTCTAGTAAGATGATATGAAACCCGAGAGTGATTCTACAATAATCTGATTCAGTGACTATCATTTTATAATTAATTTTGAAAAGTTTATTTAATAATGATCATATGTTTCTAGCACATGAAGAAGTGATTCTTATATCAAAAATTTTCAAGCATTATAAATATTTTCTTAAAAATCAGCATCAAATGAGTTTGAAAATCACCCAGAGTCCAAACTCCAGTAATTAAGATTAGGTTGATAATTATTAATAAGCTCATGTGTTAAACTAATTTGGTCAAAATTATCATCCATGTTCAAACCAATTCAAACTTGAAGCTTATTTTTCTAAGCTTTGGCTAAAATAAAGTTAGTAAGTATATCTTTATCATAATTATAATTAGGTTAATATGCATAGTAACTCTTTAGATCTTTTCCAACATATATATATATATATATACTTTTACAAATCAATATGTTTATAACTTTATATGCACAAGTCATAATATCCTTTACTCAATTAGTCGGTAGCTACAATTTTTGAGTCATAAACACAACAAAAGTTTATGCAGCAGACAGAGAGGTATTAGAGAAGTTCCAGGACGGGAAACAGAGGCAGTCTTAGATGGTCTAGAAAGAGGGAAACAACCCAAACTATTTGTGTTATTGATTCATTGAAAATTCTGAGTATAAAAAGTTTACTTAAATATGTAATGTGTATGGTAACAATATTAAATTACCCTATTTGATAAATTTCCAGTTCGTTTTTTGCTCAATAGAGACTTCTTTATCAATTAGTTAAATCTGGACTCCTCATAATTGAGCATCATCTTTTGTTTGAGGACCACTGGATATTCTGTTCATGGGGTTAAAACACATATTCCTTCAAGCTAATCAGAGTCTGAATCTGATAGTGGCATCTGGTATGCATCTTTTGGTTCCATGTCAGTGATGGATGTAGGTCGATGTCGATCTTGGCTTGAGACGGTTTTTCTGCGGTTTCTCTGAGTTTTTTGATCTTCGACCTGAAAAGAAACACGGCATCGGTTTTAGTAGAGATATCAGGAAGGAAAATAAAATAGCACACAGCATGTAATCTATGTGCTTTCTTTATTAGACTAGTAGCCTAGAACAGGTACTCTCTTCTCTTTATCATCAATGTGAATGTTGTTTGAGAACAGGTGGGAAGAGTAACACCACCTTTCTTCCATTTTTCCCGAAACTGAAATAAATAGTCAAGAAATCAGAGTAGGCAAATACTCTAACCCATCACCTACCATATTACTTGGCTGACTAGGCTGATCTGATTGGCTTTGATGTGTTGTTGCTTGACTCCTCTTTAGCCAAATGCTAGCAAAAGACATTAGTGATCCCAAAAGCAACATAGGTCCAATCCTTGGATCTCCTAGGTGATCATAAATTCCAATTATGATGCTTCTAATCCTGCGTTTCAACCCCTTGCTTGAGTGGAGGATGCTTTCGGCACCTTTTGACCAGATAGGATCCCCATCCTCAGGAACAAGCTGAGGAGTTTTTGTTCTCTGCATTCAAGATGGATCTTTAAATTTTATAATCTTGATAAAGAAAAAGGGAAATGAGCTAAAAAGCCTGGCAAGCGGAGGCCTCGTGAACCCCAGGGATCTTACTTTCTGAAGTCTACAATAAAACAGAACCAGTGTATGTTCGAATAGTAGCCATTCTATGGTTACCATTCACAATAAAATACAATCCACAATTTTGTTGCAACTAGTCAAATATTCTGGATGCCACTCAATAGGAATGATAAAACATTTAAAAACAAGATCTTGAATAAAGATATGTATGCAGGAGACATGCATACATGACATTTTCTATCAATGGTGAAAGATAATTCTTTGTCATGGCCAAAGTTCAAAACAAGTATCTGACTGAAATCATTCTAAAAATATTTTTAACATGCTATCAGAGAGCCTCTTTTTGCCAAAAAAGAAGTCTTTTCCCAAAAGCTTAAGCTTATAGGATTTGATCCCACAATGCATATCACAGTCTCATTTGATGGGATGGAAGGTCATGCATTTGAACCTCACCACATATTTGTTTGTCCACTTTAGAAGAGGCTACCTGTGGTGGAGGGTGTTTGAGTGCATGATGTAAATCCTATAAGCTTACACTTTTTAAGAAAATTGATTGTCTAACATGATATCAGTGTTGTTTGATGAGATTCCATGTTCAAGCATCACAGCATATACACTTCCTTAATTTATTAAGTTCTAAAGAAGCTAACTGTGGTTGTCTGTCTATAGTCCTATGAATCTCTTTACATGCAAGTTATTTATTTATTTATTTTGGGGGGAAGGGGGGCGGCAAACTTAAAAAAATTATGGCATTTTTACTCAAATTCCACAAGTTTAAAATTTCGGAAAATTGATTGTCAAATAACATGGTTGTCTAATGGAAAAAATATACAGAGAGCTTGTTATAGAGTTACAAATGAAGCTTACAAAGAAGGGGAGATCTCGGGAGTCACCGTCCTTGATTATCTGTGAGATCCACTTGATAATCTGCAGACAGAGTACAGGAACATGAGTAGACTGATAAGAAGAACGTGCTAGGTTATCAACTGAATCTATATTTAAAACTGAGTTTATTATAAGCAGTTATTCATAAAGTAGGAATCTGCAAATGTGAAGAACAGCATGTACAGCTGGGAGATATCCGTACCTCAGGAATTTCACCGGAACCATTGTACCTTGCCACGAGCTGTGATGCAGGATCCACATCCTCCTCCTGAAATGGATTCCATATACCTTTTGGCCTCCTCTCAACCTTCAGATTGTCTAAAGTTGCATTTCTTTTGTAACGTACAATAAATAGCTGTGGTACATCAACCACATCCCTCCTGGGCCCACAAGTATCATAGCTATCCTCAGAATGAATATAGAAGAAGCAATATTGCTGCATAATAAGGGATATTGTCAGTGCCTAACAGAATAGTACATCGTCTTGAGTCGAGAAAAAAGGAATTCAGAATTTTCTAAATCACTGCACTTCAAAACGATGCTTCTACAAAATATTATGCTTGAATTGATATTATCATTGTAACCATATGAAATACAGGCAGACTGCGAGTCCTAAGTTCTGACTCATCTGCAGTCATAATTCTATCTGAAAGAGCCATTAGTTTATGCACTCAATGCTTCCTTACATTCTTAAACAACTGTCTTGCTGTTTTTGAGTGCAATTGAATCACTAAATGCTATATATTTCCTTATGCTGCACCCTGGTGCCTCAACTGATTCTCTATTTCCTTCTTAACACTAACTTTCACATCTGCTATGAGAGGACACATGGTTCTGCAACACCTTGGACTTCATGATCACAGCTTGCTTCATAGGTTATCACCAATAGACAACCAAAAATGGACTAAATCTTAATTCAAATTTACACCTCCAAATGTTGACAAAATATTTGTAACCATAATGGCCAATCCCAGATTGTTCATAGTTAACTAATGGGTGTACACAATGCCCATGGATGAATGAATGGCTAATAGAGAAAGAAAAATAGTAGCCCCACCAGTTAGCTATATATGGAATAATGTACCATGCACATGAACCATTATGAAAATATTGTAATAGAGGGACGATATTGATGAATAATAACATCTAATGAGCTAACAACATAATATAAGACACTAAACTTTTCCCTTCAGAATTGTGTTTGTGCATTTCATTTTTTAATCTTATAATATCATGGATATCAAGAGAGAGAGAGAGAGATTTTTAATCTTATAATATCATGGATATTGAGACAGAGAGAGAGAGAGAGAGAGAGAGAGAGAGAGAGAGAGAGAGAGAGAGAGAGAGTTGGCCATTAAACAAATACTATTAGCATATCAAATTATGCATGTTTCTTGAAAATTTAGACCAAAACATAGAGAAGTTTTATGTAAGCATACTGGAGGAACGGTTGCATGATTTAGTACTCTAATTATTCATTCATGTATTTAATGAACTAAGAAATGTTTTATATAGCATGTTGGAGGAAGAAAAAAACCAGTAAGAACAAAAAATAAAATACTAATTAAATAGAAATCTTATTCCATATTAATATGTTTGTAAGATGAAAATTCACTGTTTCTGGTCCAATTTCACAAATCAGACCATATAAATAATTGATGATGAAAAATCCAAATTATCTAATTAAATAGAAATGCCAGTAAAGGACAATACAACTTGAGAGATTAAAAGGTAACCTATCTTTTCCATTTTTCTTATCCTCTTCATTTTCTCTAGATATAATTCAGGAAAACTGAAGCGGCAATAGGTATATAACCTGGCCACTAGACAGATGAAGGTGATAAAGAATGTTTCATGAAATGGTGACAAAGTAATTGAAATCAAACCATGATGAAACCATAGCTGAACATATTTGACAGTGTTTCTATGCTTTCAAATGAAGGTTTATAAAATGGTGGAAGTACATGGTTTCCCAACTTAGGCATGATTTTTGCAATGGGATGCCATCAACTAGGTTAACTATAGGGCATCTGCTCACACTTTTTTTGGTGCTAAATAAGTTCGGGCTTTAGACTGAACTATCAAGCAGAGTGCCCTCAAAAATATAGCATCACATGCATGATCTTCTTATGTATTATGGATTGGAAGCTAAGTATATGAATTCAAAATACAACTAAATTGAAGTATATAGCATGCTTGATAAAAAGGAAAATAAATAAATAAATAAACTTACCTTTTGGGCTTCCCCATCCAGCCAAGTAAATGTCAATCTCTTGTCTTTTCGAGCAATTGCTGATGGTTCTGATGGTTGTTGATAATCAGCTCCATTTAACTCACCAGCATTTGATAGTATTTCCTGGACCCTGCGAATGGTCTATCACCTTAACTAATTCACTCTGCCTGCTAGGTTTGAATAATATATGAAAATTTGAACAGCATATAAATGAATTTATTCCTTATTATTTTACTGATAGAAGTGGAATTCATAAATTTTCTGTTCATTAGAATATTTTTTATTTTTTTATAAGTAAGAAAATATGTATATTATGAAGAGGCGCTAAAGCAACAGCCCGATATATACAAAATAGAAACAATTAACCCCTCGCATCTGAATCAAAACCATCAAAAAGAATGTGCAATAAACAGTCCTAGTCTCAACTAGAGCCCTCCTAAACAATGAAATGAGCTTAACAACATCAAAGGACCATCCACGACAAACATTTTAGTCACTGAACAAAGGAGAAAAACGAAGGAAGATTTAAGCCTTTGAATGAATAACACCTCCTCCCAAAAAGCAATTCCATTTCTTGCCTCCAAATCATCTAAGAGATACACAAGGATCCTACTCTCCGAAATTGTTTCTCTTTTTCTCAACAAAAGACCCATTCCATTCTAAAAAAATATCCCATACAAAGGATAGATTCACCCACGAAAAACCAAAAAGAGAAAAGAGTAGCTTCCATAGCATCCTTGTCTTTAGACAATGAAGAAGAATGTGATCTATGAACCCCTCATACTCTTGGAAAAGATAAATATCGATGATCTAGAGTAGAACCTTTTCTTTTTGCAATTGATTAAGGTTAAAACCTTCCCATGCAAAGGTTTGGGATGGGTTTATGAGAGGTTCCAAGTTCAAGTCCTAATAGGAACACAAAAAGGAAAAACAAACAAAATAAAAAAAAAAACAAACAAAATAAAAAAAAACAAACAAAAGAAAAAAAACAAACAAAAAACCATAAAAAAAACCCAAGAAAAGAAACACACATGTCCTCCAAACAATCTTCACAAAGAAGGAAATTGAGGGTCCTGTCTCCTAGGCCTTATTCATAGACTTGACCAAGAAGTCGTCATTCTTTGTCTCCATCAAACGCACTCCATCTTCCACTTTCACAAACACTTCTCACATAGTCACGACAAGAGTCTCTTCACACCCTTCACTTCCTAATTATCAAGATATCTGGTAAATAAAATTACAACAACCATCACCCTCTATACGACTTATGCAACCCCCACCCTAGCCTCCTTTGATGCGGATGGAAACAACAAACAATGAAAAGAAACACAGAAGGGGTATTCCCACACCAGTTACCCCTTCAAAACTTCACTCTTTGCCCATTTCCCACCATAAAAAAAGAGCCTACAACTAACTAAAAGCCACTGCTTCCTTATCACTTTCCACAAACCTACAGCAAAACCCTTCCTCGCTTCACAAGAACTCCACCCTCCCTCTTTCTTCCCGCACTTTCCTATTATAACATCCTTCCACAAAGCCCCTCTTTCATTTGCAAAACACCATCTACATTTGCAGAGAAGAACCTTATTAAGACAAATTAGATTATTAACACCTAATCCCCCTTTTCTTTTATCCAAGCAAACAGTCGCTTACTTAACTAAATGTGGCTTACGGTCCAAAGTTCCACCTCCACATAGGAGATCTTTTTGAATCTATGCTAGCTTCAACCTAACCATCCTTGCTAATTAAAGGATGGACATGAAATAAATAGACAAACTCGATAGCAAGCTTCAAATCAACGTCACTCTCATGTCTTTAGAAATGTGTTTTCTCCCACATAGACAATCTCTTCCGGAACTGCTTTTCAATTCCATCCTATTGAGAATCATATGATATTCTTAGGATATTCTCTAGTTTATCTCCTTCCTTTCTTTCAGATTATTTTCCTTCGTTTTGCATTTTATTTGTTTCCTTTTTGTGTCTTCATGATGTATATAAATAGGTAGGACATTTACAGTATTTTACTCACTCACTCATTCAATAAAGAAAGTCATTTTTTTCTTCTCTCATTTCACATGGTATCAGAGCCATGGTTGGTTCTAGGGTGAGCCCTCTTTCCCAGTAGACCTCCTTCGGATCCTCTTCAACGGACCCTCTTCGGCAGACCTTCTCCAACGGATCTTCTCAGGCGGACCTTCCCCGTTGAACCTTTTCCAGTTAAGTAAATATATAACAAGCTTGATGCATATGACCTATATGCTCCAGCTTGAGGGTGAGTGTTGAGAATCATAGGATATTATCTAGTTTATCTCTTTCCTTTCTTGTACATTGTTTTCCTTCATTTTTGTATTTTAGTTGTTTCCTTTTTGTGTCTTCATGATGTATATAAATAGGTATGACCTTTATTGTATTTTATTCACTCACTCATTCAATAAAGAAAAACAATCTTTCTTCTCTCATTTCACAAATCCCAAGCTGCCACGGACTTATAATGAGCACTCAAAGGCATCCCCAACATAAGTGGATGGGAGGCTTCCACCTTACACCCAAGCTCAATGGCTAGAGCATCCACATTATCCACACTCCCTTCAGGGATCAGCCCACTTTTTCCAAGTTGATTTTCAACCCCACCAAACCCCCAAACCACATCAACAGCCAACAAAGATAATCATCTAATCTTGGAGAGACTTTACAGAAAATCAAAGTATCATCAATAAACAGGTGAAAAACCTTCACCCTCCATATGGCAAGCCATCAAGTACCCCCTAATAACCAACATCTTCGTTAACCGACCAAATGTTTCAATTACAATCACAATGTTGTCTTTCTTCCACTATTAGTCCTTCATATATCATTAAAAGCTCCCTTCTTTTACTTTCTTTCATCTTCTTCACTAATGTTTTTGATTGGTTTCACCTAAAAATTTGTTTGCATCTACAAAGACATGAAAAAGCCAAGGAGACTTATCTCCCTAGGATTTGATGTCAAGACAACATATAAGTAAATGATTCGAACATAAAGTTACTAAATCATTTTTCGGAAAAATCTACCATCTAGAGCTTAACCCATTTAATAACATTAGGGGAAAGAAGCTTACTTCACGCATTTTGTTAAGCTCCAAGCTTTGTCTTCCTGCTAGAATAACACAATACCAAGTCATGGTATCATATCCAGCACGAGAATAGCCTCGAGCATCACAGCCCAACTCCATCGATGTTACACTCCGCAACTGGGGAAGCTCTAAAAACACAAGGCATAAATATCAAAAGCCTCCCAATAAATATATGAAATAAGTTGGCTAAACTTCGTAGAGTATGACGAAGAACCAAACATGTTTTACACGTTATATAAACAGATAAATAGCTACTGAGTGATGTATTTCATCTCATAGATTGAAACAATCAGTTATAAAAAATTGTGTATAAACAGCATCAGATGGAGGCTTCGCATCCATATTGTGACTGTAATAATTAACAAGTGATAGTGAATCTAACATGCCTTTGGAGATCTCACTGCTCAATAAATTTGATTTCCCATGACTAAAAATTAACTACAAACTTCAAGGCAAACACTAGTTTCACCAACTTTCCATCAAAATGTTAGAACTTCAAAGAAATCCAAATTATCCAATAAGTAAAGCAACAAGGTTATATATACAAATATGTATAGAGAATCTTATAGGCTTTTCCTCATTCTACAAATTTTGTATATATACGTTTCTTCCCTTTTGTTTATTTTTTTCATTAGATTCCAAACATCCTCCGTTCACCCTCCTAATGCAACTTTGGGCTTGTTTGCCATGAAAATAGGTTATCTTTATATATTTTTCTAATTTTTCCTTCTTAGGTTTTCAATTTTTAGGCGTCTTTCCACTTTAGAGTTCATAATTTGTTTTCTTGTTATCTTCTAGTATTGAAACCAAGATCACAATCCTTTTCCTATAATTTAGTACTAAGAGCTTTATCAATACCATGTTCTAGTTAGGATCTACAAGACATTGTTATTACTGTTTCTCAACAAAATTAGGTTCTTAGATTTTCACTTGAGAATTTTATTTGCATGCCATTCTTGGTGTTCCTTCATTCTAATGAAAACTAAAAAGTTAACTTCTGTCATCACAAAACTGTGTTCCCCACTAGATGCTATTGCAAATCTCTCCCAGCCAAAAAAAAAAGACCCCACAAAAAAAAAACTTGGAAAACATCAAAATTAGGTTTGTAGCCCTTGAGACGTGGGTTGTTTAGCAATGTCTGAGAGTTTAGCTCAATCTCATAATGGGGAAATAATACATACATACATATTATTACATACATATATATATATATATACATATATATATATATATATATATATATATATATATATATATATATATATATGAAAAGGGAGCAAAAGCAAATTAAATAAGTATTCCTCTGCTCTTCAGTCTTTAGTCAAACAATCCACAATGATCCCTTATGAGTTTTTAATCTCATTTTCAACATAATAATAAGAACAACAACAACAATAATTATAATCATCTGAGTTGTATTTGTAAAGAAGCATTTTATGCAAACAAAAGATGTGTTTAATGTTTGAACCGTCTAACACATGTTCTCATTCATGAAGCATGACAAAGCAAAATTAATTAATAATAACCGATTTTTCGATGGATGAACTTAAAGCAACAAAAAATTATTATTGTATTATACCTTGTTGTTTATTCTGTTCCATGATATTTACAAACCACGAATTATTGAAAAATCCTGCACACAACATAAATTCATCAGTTTGACCCATGATGCAACAGGACATGCATCACAATATGTTTTGGAGCACCAAGAGAGAACATAAATTAAGCAAAGCACATACCATGGTACACAACAGGTTTGACACCCGGATCTTTCAAAAATACAATAGCAGGAGCAGACTCCACCTCAAACCTGTTGTCAATAATATAACTTTTCAAGGGCACAACTATAGAACATTTCAATTCTCATGACATTTATGGTTGAGAATTCCAATTTTAGTAATTAAAGACAAAATTTAGACCCACTCATTTTTTCTCCACTTCATTATTTTTTACTGGGAATGGTGGGGGTAGCTTAACCCATTAACAAATAAGGTAGATCCTTTAGTCAAATTCAAGAAAGATGAAAATTAGACGAGATTACGTTTACAAAAAATATCAATTGAATTTATCCAACAATGACGATAGCACCATAGAGTAATAAGTGTTTGACTATGTGATGTACCATGTCCTTGCAGCACACAATGTGACTAGCTTGAGAAGCTTCAGAGATAGATAAAGAGAGAGAGAGGGGGAAAAAAGGGGCGCGGGGGAATAGAATAGCTAAGAACACCATTCCCCTAATTTTCATGCATTACCCCCTGTTTTGTCACACAGGTTTTATATCTAGCATTTGACATAGCATATTTATATTATGATTTAGGCTCCACCAATTAATGAGTCCATAAGTCAGACCTAGCTAAAAACTAAAATGATATGATGATAGGTTTAAATTTAATTATCCAACTTTGCAAAAATTTGCTTCTCTCTTTTAAAGTGAATTACTGAAAGAGAAGAAATTGAACATAAATCAATGCCAAAAGAAATAAAAAAATAAACAATACACTTATTCTACTATGGTGAACCTAGGCCCCTAATAAACAAGGTATATCAAGTTCTAATCAACGCACAGGTTTGTTGCTTAGAATAATATAAGTGTTGAAACGGTTATTCTTGTGACTAAGGAAAAAAAGAAGAAGAAGAAGAAGAAGATTGACACCCCATAATTACTGTCAAACACTGCAGTTGAGTATTAATGATAAAAGATTATCTATGTATTGGTGATAAAACTAAATAGGGGATGTTTCCCTATCCAACAATGGCATCAACCCAGGTTCACGGCAAGCCCCTGTCCTACCACCAACTGTCCTCAAAAGAATTTTGCATCCTATTTTAGCCTTGACATCAAGTGAAGAACCCACCATAAAATAATCTCAAACCTTGATGGTACATGTTTAATTCCATTGAGGCAATCCCATATAGTAGGTGTTAAGGTTTAGTCTCCTAATCCATTTAGGATTCTTTTCCTTCTCTCTTTATTCTCCTAATTAGACTCCAACTTTGTTTCCTTCTTTGCCCTAACACTAGAGTATAAATATGCATCTTACCTCCTTTGTAAATCAATGAGAATTAGAGTATTCCTTTTCTCTTAACATGATATCACAACCATAAAAGAGTTTGAGAATATTAGGGTTAGGATTTCGCCATGTGGTCAATTCGGGCAACCCATCCAATGACCGTGTCACACTCCGATCCCATTACAGTCGTCATGAAGCCTCATAGAAGCCACAACCGCCGTCGGAATTGCCTGTCGCTGGCAAATTTTTCCGACAAGATTTTCCGACAACCTGATTCACTGACGAGCATTACCAACGAGCGCTTTCCGATCTACACTCTAGTGAATCTCGCCGAACACACAATTTCCACGGGGCCGGCGTGATCTTTCGCCCAACGTTGAAATTTACACGCTGGCCAGTGAGATAACAGTTGCCACGCGCCTCCTCCAAGAGTGTCGTCTGTCGCCGACGAGTCTCTCTAGCCACTCCACGAGCCCCGCCGTCGCTGGAAAAGCCCTCTTTTTCCACTTTTTCTTCTGACTCAAGCTCATCTGTGACCTTGGTTTATCGGGTAATGGTCAGGAGGATCATCTATCATTACTTTGACACAAGTATCCCCGAATATCAATGTGCTCAGTGGCGAAAAACTGATGCTCTACTATGCAATATTCTCCGGCAATCTATTGATGCCAAAACTCTATATAATATCAAAATTTTTATAAAACTTGCTACACTCTCCTAATCAGGAAGAAGCCAGACACTAATGATATTCCAAGATTCCTAACGTACATCCTCCATTGCTAATTTGAAAAAGCTTAGTATGGATATATCTGCTTATGGTGGACTGATGTTCCATTTTAAGGATGGAACCAGATTCATTCACGAAATCAACTACTGATATCACAATTAAAGGTGGATCGAGTTTTTATGATCATTCTTCTACTTAACCTTAGGCCAGATTTTGAGAACATCCAAAATAGATATTCACTGGAGCAGTTATTCCTAACATTGATGAGGCTCTTGCCCGCCATTTCGCCATACCCACCGCCACTCGGGCCCCATGCACTCCGAGATTACACCTTACTGATGGCTTCTCAGCCTCATTCTAAGTGATTCTGCAGGTGGACGTGGTAGCATCCGAGTCGAGGACAACGCCCTCATCGCACCCATCGTAATGTGCGACACTCGTGATCAATGCTATCAATTACATGGCCAACCTCCCCGTACTACTCATTTAGCTTAGTCTTCTGATCATTCAGCGAATTCGAGTTTTGTCTCAAGGAGCTCATCCACACCTCAGGGTGTCATATTCATCGCCCGGTGAATATGAGGAGTACCTTCGTCTCACTCAAGCAGCCAAATCTTCCTCCATTGCTTCTGTTGCCCAGACTGGTAATGTCTTTGCTTGCCTTACACATTCATCTCGCACCTTCGGGATCCGACATCGGGTTCTCCGATCATATCTCTGGTAATAAAGATCTTTTTTCTTCTCTTACCTTTCCGACTCCTTTACCCACTATTACCTTAACTAATGGTTCTCAAACCATAGTTAAAGGCATTGGCACGACTTGTCCCCTCCCTCCCTTGCCCCTTACCTCTATACTTTATGTTCCTGATTTTCCTTTCAATCTTATTTCCATTAGTAAGTTGACTCGTGACTCCTTATCATGGTAATTTGCTTTTTCTCACAACTCTATAACCTAGCGTGACCGAAAGTACGAGGAAGTCGACAAGCATAGGACATGAGCCACAAGGTTCTTCACCTCAAACACCTCTTTGTTCCATCGCTTGTACCTCCATAAGCCCTCTTCTCCACACCTGCCTCACATCCAAGTCTCTCCAAGTTTCGAAGTCAAGCTCCTCATTTTTTAGGTTTATCTTCGCTTGAGTGTGAGTCATGTCAACTTAGGAAACATACTCGTGTTTCGTTCCTAAAGCACTTATATCCTTGAACAAAGTCTCCTTTTGAGCTTGTCCACACTGATGTTTGAGGTCCTTCTAGGTTTACATCTACTTTAGGATTTCGTTACTTTGCTATTTTATAGATGATTATTCTCGATGTACTTGGTTATTATCAATGAAAACTCGAGCTAAGTTATTAATGTACTTTTATTCGTATTTTAAGAAGTGATAATGCAAAGGAATATTTCTCTATGCCATTCTCTTCGATTATGTCTTCACATGGGATTTTTCACCAATCATCTTGTGTTTACACCCGTCAACAAAATGGAGTGGCTAAGCATAAGAACTGTCATTTAGTTGAGACATCTCACACTCTCCTCCTTCATCATAAGGTTCCTCAACGTTCTTGGGGGGATGCTATCTTATCTACATGTTACTTGATTAACTGTTTGCCATCCTCTGTTTTACATGATCAGATCCCTCATTCAGTCTTGCTACCTAATCAACCTCTCTTTTGCCTCCCTCCTCCTTCATTAAAGGGGTTATCATTGTTATTCTCCCAACATTAATCGCTACTTCATTTCTGCTGATGTTACCTTCTTTGAGAATTCCTCTTTCTTCTCCTCTGCAGCGCATCCTCCTGTGTCGAATGTCTTATCAATTCCTCTTGTCTTACCATCTCCAGATTTTCCTTCTCCACCAACAAACGTCATGACTCGACCACTTAAGTTTATACTCGCCGTCCTCATCCTCCTACAAGGCCTCTTGTTGAATCATCTTCTATGCCACCATCATCTCCTGCTCCGGTTCCGCAACCATCTGATGATTTACCTATTGCCATTTGGAAAGGTACTCGCTCTACTTCTAACCCACATCTTGTTTATAATTTCGCCTTATCACTCTATCTTTACTCCCATCATTTTCGTTTCCACCTCGTTTTCTCGTCTCTACCCCTAACAGCACTAATGAGGCTCTTTCTCATCTGGGCTGGCGACAACAAGGAACAAAATATTTGTAATTATGGATATATCGGTAAAATTTCAGTGGATATTTTGACAAAAATATCAATAAAGCGAAAATTAACAAAAATACTTTGAAATTCATGGAAATACTTAGTTGAACTATAAAAAAGACATAAATAAGAATATACACTTCATTAAGCACATATTCATTATAATTTATTGAGAAATTATACTTACAATACTATTTAAAACTGTAAAACGTAAGACCGATGCGCTCAATTACATTACTTGAGGAAGGGATCACATCTTAATAAAGACAATATTCATACCAAGACATGGTATTCCGATAATATGATATCTAAGATCTTAGTTTCTAACAGTATATTTAACTTAATTTAAACTTAATTAACTCAATCTAAGTTCATATAAAAGTAATACTATTAACTAAATAACTAATATAATTAACTAAAAATTATATTAGTTAGTAATATTATGAACTAAAATAATATTATTAAGATATCTAAGAAGATCTAAATTTCTAACATGAAATAATTATAATTGTTTAGTAATATGTTTAAGATCTAAGTTTCAAACATTATATAACTAAAATAAGATGTCTAAGACCCAACATCTAACTTAATTTAATATCATCAAATTTAACTAAATAAAATTCTAGTATAAAACATTTCAAATTTAATGTAATTCATTATGTTTCAAATTAATAAAATAAGATTATAGTGTATAAAAATGTTCAAATTTTAATGCACTATTATTCAAATAACTAATATAATAACTAAAAATTATATTAGTTAGTAATATTATGAACTAAAATAATATTATTAAGATATCTAAGAAGATCTAAATATCTAATAATATGAAATAATTATAATTGTTTAATAGTATAATGTGTAATATCTAAGTTTCAAACATTATTTATAACTTAATTCTATTATTAATAAATTAAATCCAAAATAACTATAGTATAAAAAATATTTGTTATAAAATACTTCAATACCAAAATAAAACTAATATACATTAAAAATAAAATATGCATAAACACAAAATAAATTCACAAAGAAACATACCTTAATTAACCTTGTATTAGGATAAAGCACAAAGAAAAAATAATTTGAGAGTCTAATGGAGTTTAGATGTGGATGGATGAGTTTGTAATGAAATCGTATGATTTTAGGGGTATTTATAAAAAATTTAGAGTCAAAATAGCCATCGATTATAAAACTATTGCGTATTATTTCTAACCGTTGATTTGGATTTTTGGTTCACCCAACCACTGACCATCATATATCCGTTAAAAATCATTTTCGAACCGTTAGGATCAAGCTTCGTATTTAAAATCAACCGTCGATAAAAATATAGTTGTTGATGCCTTTAAAAAGTTCTGGACAAATCCTGAATCGCTGATCAAATCATGGTTAAATCCGACGGTCGCATCACACTACGATTTTTTGCCATTATTCCCGCCCACGCACGCGCGACACGTGAGACTCGATATTTCTCACGAAATATCGACAATTCTCGGGCTGGCAAAATCGTGCTCGCACTAATCGATATCCGATATTTTGGCAATATATCGGCCGATAAAACCGATATTTAGTTCCTTGAGCGACAAGCAATGGTTGAGGAAATGAATGCTCTTTACTCCAATGACACATGGGAGCTTGTCGCTCTTCCTCTTGGCAAGTCTCCTGTTGGTTGTGATTAGGTCTATACAATGAAAGTGAGACCTAATGGCCAGGTTGATCGACTTAAGGCCTATTTGGTTGCCAAAGGGTACACTCAGCAATATGGCTCAGGCTATTATGATACTTTTTCTCTGGTGGCCAAGATCGCCTCTTTTCGCTTGCTTCTATCTATGGTTGTTATCCGCTCATGGCCCCTTTTTCAGTTGGTTATCAAGAATGCCTTCATTCATGGTGATCTCGCTGAAGAGGTTTATATGGAGCAACCGCCTGGTTTTGTTGCTCAGGGGGAGTCTGGTTTGGTATGCAAGTTACGACGTTCCTTATATGGTCTGAAACAGTCTCCTCGAGCTTGGTTTAGCCGGTTTAGCTTAGTGGTTCAAGAGTTTGACATGATTTGAAGCACAGCAGACCATTCTATCTTTTATCATCATACCTCTACTAAACAGTGTATTTACTTGATTGTTTATGTGAATAACATTGTCATTACAAGCAGTGTGACCAGGATGGTATTCAAAAACTCAAACAACACCTCTTCACTAATTTCTGCACAAATAACTCGGGAAACTCAAGTATTTTCAGATTACAGTAGCTCAAATTTCCAATTCCGTGTTCTGTTATTTCTCGTAGGAATTATACCTTGATATATTGGCAACACTGCATGTCGGATTGTAAGCCCATGCACACCCTACTGATCCGAACGGTCAACCACTCGCGTCAGTAGGAACCTCTACGAGATCCGTGGAGATATCGACGACTCAGAGGTAAACCAAACTATCTCACCATCACCCTGGCCTCACATTTCCTTTTCTCAGGAGCTGCATAGTTAGTTCCTACAATCACCTCAGAATGTGCCATTGGAATGTCGCAGTCGTATTCTCCGTTATGTTAAAGAAAATTGTGTCAAGGAGTATCGTATGAGAAACGTGAGAGGTCACACCCGCATTGTTACAATGATGACCGGGTAGGCTTACCCACGTGATAGACGCTCTACATCAAGGTATCAGTAGGTTCATTGCAGGTAACTTAACATCTTGGAAGAGTAAGAAACAAGATGCAAGAGCGATCTAGTGTCGAAGCCAAGATCGAGCCATAACCCAGCAACATGTGAACTCATATGGTTGAAGACCTCCTCTAAGAGCCAAGATTTGGGAAGGTCAAATGCATTTGCCTATACGATAATCAAGCCGCTAAGATATCATCTAACCCACTTTCCACGACCAAGCATTATCAAGTAAATTGCCACTTTATCAAAGAGAAGATTGCATCGGAATGCATGACTACTATTTTTATCAACTCTAATGACCAACTAGCAGATATCTTCACTAAGTCTCTTAAAGGTCCTAGGATAAAGTAAATATGTGACAAGTTTGATGCTTTTGACCTATATGCTCCAACTTGAAGGGGAGTGTTAAGGTTTAGTCTCCTAATCCATTTAGGATTCTTTTCTTTCTCTCTATATTCTCCTAATTAGACTCTAAGTTTGTTTTCTTTTTTGCCCTAACACTAGAGTATAAATATGTATGTTCCCTGCTTTGTAAATCAATGAGAATCAGAGTATTCCTTTTCTCTTAACAGTAGGGAAGAAGCATGTTGACTTTGGTTCCCAAAATAGATCCTAGCTAGATAAGGGCATTTAATGAAAGGAAAACAGTATAATAAATTTTCATGATCGCATACTGCAAGAATAGAAAGATGGTATATCCACGCACGTATTCCACCAAAATGAAGAATCCTCTTCTTGCCATAGAATAAATGCCAAGGAAGCATGAGCCCAATAATTTTTAGCAGCTTGGCGCAAAAAAGGAGTAGCCCGTTGCCCAGTTCTTGAGAAGACCATGACTTTCACCTACATTTTAGAATTAAAAAAGTTAATATTTTGACAAATACATCACTAGATAGAAAATAAAAATTAATAAATAATGCTGTAGCTAATGAGTTATCTAAAATGATTAATTGATTATTAAAAGATTTGACTAAAAGCATAAGATTTTCAAGAGGGACACATGTATTTACCATTTTTTAAGTTCTTGTATAACTCGCAATTGTGAATACATATTGATGTGCTATAAACTTAAGCAAAATGAAAAAGAAGAATGAAAGGATGGAAGAAATTGTCCAATAACCTGTTCTCACCCCCTCTCGTAGTTGATATTTTTTCTCTCTCTCGGGATGCGGGAGGGACAGAAATGGAAGGAGAACTACAAATGGTTCTCAATCAATTCAAAATCTTACGAGATTTCGGTGGAAGGGTTAGGCAAGAAGCAAGAGGGGATCATCACGGAGAGGTGAAGAGGTGTTACTTCATGGATACACTTCAAAGGGGAGGGTTTGAAACTCTTCCTAAATGGCGTCCTCACCTGTTGCAGAGAAAGAGAAGATTCTTCTAGCAAGCGTCTCTTTGTTTGGAAAGAGAATGGACGATCTTACAAGCTAGAATATAAGACAAATGAGGCAGGAAGATATATTCTTTGCTCTGTCGTAGATCAAGCAGGCAAAAAACACAAACTTTTCTTCCAGGAAGGAAAGAGTATGGTTAGAGGGTGGGCTATCCTGACAGAAAAGCTAAAAGAGTTGGGGGTAGAGGATGTGCATGTAGAGAAGCAAAGGCAAACAAGAAGAGGACGAAAAACAGAGGATGCAATCTGGATTGATGTTGGGGAAAATTTACCTAGGGCTGACCTGGGAACTCTAAATTACGGTATGGTAGGAAGCTAGAGGTCAAAACCTAACTATAACCCCACAGTATAGGATCTGGAAGCGTGGGCGAGGGTTGCTTGGAGATTAAAAGGGCATGTCATGTTCCTCTTCTTAAACAATGATATCTTGTTTCTAGAGTTCACATTACCAGAAGAAGCAAACTGTGTTCTTAAATTTGGAAGGAGAAGCTTCAGAGGGGGAGAGATGAATCTGGAAAGGTGGTGCCCAGGATCAAGGTGTGTGAACCGTAAAGATATGGTAAGGGAAGCCTGGTGTAGAGTGGAAGGCCTCCCGCTACATCTCTGGACTCGTGAGGTTCTAAAGATGATAGGATACAACTGTGGGGGGTTTGTAGAATTAGATCAAGACACAACCCTCAGAATGAAGGTGCTCCGGGCTAGAACTCTGGTGAAATGGGAGGGGAAGATAAAACCCAATGTTGTAAATATCTTGGCAGGGGCAAGGAGTTACAAACTCCAAATTTGGTGGGAGGTTCCGCCGATGGTTACAGAAGTCTACCCAGCAAAATTTGTTATAGAAGGCGTGCAGCCAGATCTAGAGGAAGAAGATGAGGGAACTACACGCGTGAGTCAAGGGGAGAAGAAAAAATCGGGCTTAGGCATTGATGGATGTCAGAAGGGGCAGAGGGTCGTGTCAAAAGGAGGAGCAAAGAATGGAACAGAAGGCCATATTGTGGAGATGATGACATAGATATCTAAATCTGCATTGCCTGCGGTCACGTCGCATTGGAGATGTGGTTCCTTAAACTCGGGGCCGCTCAGCTTTGGTGAAAATAGCTCAAATCCCAGTCTATTGAGAGGTGGCTCATGTGTTAGGGTCGGACCATACTCGCTGACCCAAACAAATGTGGTGGGCTCATGCGATGGGGTTAGGGCAAGCCCAATCTCGCTGAGCCCAAATGAGGATAGAGTGGTGTTTGATGAAGATGGGGCCAACCCAACCTTGCTAGGCCAATCAAAGGTTAGATTGGTTGGCTCGAGTAAAGAGAAATTCGGTTATCTAATATTTCTGTGGCCAACATTCTATTGGAAAATCGGGCCTCGCCTTGACTGAGGAGCCCATAAACCCCTCAACTCCAAAGAGTGTGGCTTCTCGATTCAGCCTACTACAACAAAGAGGATGGAGCCCAACAAACTCCGCTTCTAAGGGACATCCTGGGCCATGAAATCACATTTGCAGAATGCTGAGGTGCCGAAACCAAAACAAAAAGGCAAGGTATGAACTGTCTGAATACTCCTCTCAACCTCCTGGTTTTTTTATCGAGCTCCTGTTTTGGGAGAGCTCTTTAGTCAAGGGGGTTTTGTCTTGAGAGAGGGTAGGTTAGCGGGGTCTCTGGGCAAGCCTTCATGTACCCCTCTAAGGGTCATTTTGCCAACAAATGCTGAGGGCCCAACCTAAGAGGAAGGAGAGTTGGTGGAAGGAAGGGAACTAGTTGTATCACAGAGGGGGGACTTGGCGGGAGAAGATGTCGAGGAGGGTAAAGAGGATGATCACTAGCAGGAAATCTGCTTCATGAGATTCAGCAAGGTAATGGGCCTCCCAATAGAGGGATTCGAAGATGAAATAGTGGATTTGATGACTAAGATCAGCAAAAATAGAATCAAAGGGACAAAGAAAGGACTCAGAGACTAACCAAATTTGATAAGGCAATGAAGAACTTGGAATGGACAGTCAAGGAGAAAGGAGGAAATAGGGGCGACACCTCGATTAAAGGGGTGAGGGGTTCAAAATCGGTTTTTTAATGAAGTTGAGAATTATTTCGTGGAACGTAAGGGGGGTCAATGACGTTGAAAAAAAGAAGAATGGTAAAGATTTTTTGAAGATGTACAGAATGGATCTAGTTTGCATTTAGGAAACAAAGATGAAGGAGATGATAGGAGGGTTGGTTAGAAGCCTTACCGTTGGTAGATTTATGGGCTGGGTGGCTATGAACACAGAGGGGGCTTCAGGAGGGATTTAATTTTCTAGGATTTGAGAATTCTCCAGTTGTTGGAAATGGAGAGGAGTCAATTTACTGTCGCTATAGGAACTTTGAGGATAATCAAACCTGGGTCTTTATGGGTGTTTATGGCCCTACGATCCAAGCAAACAGAGAAGAGCTTTGGGAGGATTTGGGAGCTATTAGAGGTCTTTGGAGGGATTTGTGGTGCATAAGGGAGAACTTCAACACCCTAAGGTTTCCTCATGAAAGAAATAGGGAAGGAAGGAGTTTAGGATCTATGAGAAGATTCTTGCAAGTTATCTATGAGTTAGAGCTAAAAGATCTTCCCCTTAAGGGAGGATCTTTTACTTGGAGAGGGGGGTTGAACAATCAAAGAATGATAAGACTAGATAGATTCTTAGTAACAGATGACTGGGATGAACTCTTTGACGGGGCTATCCAAAAAATCTTACCAAAGCCGACCTCTGATCACTCTCCTGTCTTACTGGAAGGAGGCAGCTTTAACTCAAGAGGCCCCCTTCCTTTCAGATTTGAAAATATGTGGCTTAAAACGGATTGCTTTACTGAGCTCACTTTTTATTGGTGGAAAAGCTACGATTTACACTGTAACCCGAAACCAAACCTGCCGGAACAAAGAGGTTTTTTGGGAGTGGAAGATGAAAGAGAGTCATTTTGAAAATTGGTTTTCTAAGACAACCTAGAATCCCATAGAACCTTAACTCTCATGAACGGAGGAGAAAAGGGCGGCAAATGATTTAAAATGGGCTTTACAAGAGACCTCCTGTGAGACAAAAAATCAAGGAAATATGGTTGGGAAAGAAGGGGACAACACCGGTTTTTTCCATAGATGCAGAACCCCTCATGGATGGAACGACATCTCCCGGCTAAAGATAAATGGGGTGTGGATCACTGAAAAAGAGGAGCTGAGGCAAGGTATAGTGAATGCTTATAAAACCCTGCTCTCTGATCTTGGAGAGTGGAGAGCAAGCCCGAAAGGTCTTGATTTCTCTAGACTCACTGAACTCGAAGCGGCCAGGATGGAGGTCCCTTTCTCTGAGGAGGAAGTGTATGCGGCTTTAAAAGACCTGAATGGTGATAAAACCCCAGGCCCTGATAGCTTTACTAGAGCTTTCTGGCAGTCTAGCTGGCCCATGGTTAAGGAGGATACGATGAAGGTGTTCAAGGATTTCTTTGAAACAGGGAAATTTGTTAGGAGCATAAACACCACTTTCCTGGTTATGGTGCCAAAGAAGGGGGGGCCTGAGGTGATCAAAGACTACATGCCCATCAGTTTAGTGGGCAACCTGTATAAGCTTATAGCAAAAGCCCTTGCAAACAGGCTAAAAATGGTGGTAAGCAAGCTGGTCAACAAGGCTCAACATGCCTTCGCGATGAAGACAACTGACGCCCTTTATCGCCAAACGAAGTCAAGGACTCCTTATCGAGAAGAAAGCGGGCCTTCGCATGCTAGATATTGAAAATCCTACCACCGCATAAATCGAAATTCTACTAACGGTCCTTCAAAGATGGGATCTCGAGAAAATCAATGGATCGATACAATGGCATTTCCACTGCTCTTCCGATGATAAATGGCATTCCGTTAGTGGTTCTTCAAAGCTTCAAGAGGGTTGCAACAAGGACCCTCATCCCCCTACCTTCGTGGTGTTAGTGAATGGAGGTTTTCTCGATGCCAATTGAAAAGGCGCCTCTGTGGGCTTTCTCGACGGCCTTAAAGTCCTAGTGGAGAGAAGGGAACAGATAAATCTCCTAATTTACTCTTCGTATGATACGCTTGTTTTTTGCAACGATAAGAAGGATCAAATGGTCTATCTTAGCTGAATTCTAGTTTCGCTTGAAGCTTTTTCTGGTCAAAAAATTAATTTTGAGAAAAGTAGCATCCTTCCTGTGGGGAGAGTGGAGAATTTGGAGGAGCTAGCCGAAGAGCTTGGATGTATTTCGAGGATGTTGAGAGAAAAAGAATATTGTATTCTCATTAATTTACAAAGGAGGAAATATATATATATATATATATATATATATATATATATATATACTCTAGTATTAGGGCAAAAAGAAAACAAAGTTAGAGTCTAACTAGGAGACTAAAGAGAGAAGGAAAAGAATCCTAAATGAATTCGGTGACTAATCCTTAGCACTCCCCCTCAAGCTGGAGCATATAAATCAAAAGCACATAGCTTATCACATATATACTTTATCCTAGGACCTGTAAGAAACTTAGTGAAGATATCTGCTAGTTGGTCATTAGAGTTGACAAAACTAGTAGTCATGCATCCCGATGCAATCTTTTCTCTGATAAAGTGGCAATCTACTACGGCTAACCTTCATAGAAAACTAGGTTGTATTTAAAATATGCAAGGCAGCCTTGATTACTCATATAAACTTCATTTGTTCATCCTTCCCAAATCTTACCAGGTGAGATGCTTTCAAACATACGAGTCATTATGTTGCTAAGGTCATAGCTCGATACTTGGCTTCAACACTAGATCTAGCTACTAAATCTTGTTTCTTACTCTTCCAATGAACATACAATATCTTGATGTAGAACGTCTATCAGTGGGTGAGTCTGCCCAGTCTGCATCATTGTAGCCAACAATCTGAGTATGACCTTTGTTCTCATACAACACCCCTTGACCTGGTGTTCCTTTGACATAACAGAGAAAACGAACAGCAACATCTCAATGGCCATCACAAGTTGATTGTAGGAATTGATTAACTACGCTCACAGGAAAAGAAATGTCGGACTGAGTGATAGTGAGATAGTTCAATTTACCTACAAGTCGTCGATATCTCCCCTCGGATCTTGCAGGTTCCCCGCCCTGGGCACAAGTCCTACATTCGATCCATAGGAGTGTCTACAAGCTTATAGTCCAACATACCGGTGTCTGCCAATATATCCAAGGTATACTTTCTCTGAGAAATAATCACTCCGGAATTAGACTAAGCTACCTCAATGCCTAGAAAAATACTAGCTTTCCTAAGTCTGTCTCGAATGTGGTCAAGACGCTGCTGCTTGAGTTTTCTTGAATACCATCCTCGTCAACGCCCTCAGAATGACAACAACATCCACATAAAACAACCAACTAACACATCACAAGAGGAAGGCTGATGATAAAAACCAATGGTCCGCTTATACTGAATCACAACCTCAACTAAGCTAAACCAAGCTCGAAGAGACTATTTCAGACCATATAAGGAATGACGTAGCTTGCATACCAAACCAGACTCCCGAGCAACAAAACCAGGCGGTTGCTCCATATATACCTCCTTGGCGAGATCACCACGAAGGAAATCATTCTTAATATCCAACTGAAAAAGGGGGCATGAGCACATAACAGCCATAGAGAGAAGCAAGCGAACAGAGGCAATCTTGGCCACTGGAGAAAAGGTATCATAATAGTCCAAGTCATATTGCTGAATATACCCCTTGGCAACCAAATGCGCCTTAAGCCTATCTACCTGGTCATCAGGTCCCAACTTCACTGTATAAACCCAACGACAACCAATGGGGAGACTCATAGAGGAAGAGTGACAAGCTCCCATGTGCCATTAGAGGAAAGAGCATCCATTTCCTCAACCATTAACAGTTTCCAGCCTGGATGAGAGAGAGCCTCACTAGTTCTTGTAGGGATAGAGATAGAAGACAAGGTAGAAACAAAGGCAAAGTATGGTAAAGATAAACGATAATAGCTTAGAAAATTATAAATAGGATGTGGGTTACAAGTAGAACGAGTACCTTTCCGAATGGCAATAGGTAGATCATCAAGCGGTTGCGGAACCGAAGTAGGAGATGACGATGGCATAGAAGATGAATCAACAAGAGACTCCGTGAGGATTGTGACGACAAGTATAAACTCATGGTCGGGAGTCCTAAAGATTTTGTAGGAGAAGGAAATCTAGAGGTGGTAAGATAAGAGGGACATGTAAGATGATTCAAATACGAGGATGCTCTTCAGGAGAAGAAAGAGGAACCTCAAAGAAATTGAGATTATGTAGCATTTAAGTACCTATTCAGGTTTCAAGAGAATAACATCTATAACCCCTCTGAAGTCGAGAATAACCCAATAAGACACACTTAGTTGCTTTGGCAGAGAGCTTGTCTTGCCCAGGAGTAAAAATATGAACAAAACAGACACAACCAAAGACACGAGAAGAAAGGCAGAAGAGAGGTTGATTAGGAAAAACGATAGAATGAGGGATCTGATCATGCAAAACGGGGGATGGCATACGATTAATCAGTCATCATAGCTTAAGATAACATCCCCAAAAACGCATAATCTTATGATGGAGTAAGAGAAAGGAAAGGTTTCAACTAAATAACTGCTCTTTACGCTGCCTACCCATTCACAAGAGTGTGGGCACAAGAACCTGTAAGAATCCCATGTGAGGACATAAAGGAGGAGACTGATGCAAAAAGATATTCCTTGGCATTATCACTTCGTAGGATACGAATAGAAGTATTAAATTGAGTTCGAATTTCAGCATGGAACTCCTAGAAAATAGAGAACAAACTCAAAGACTGGTTTCACATAAAACAGCAAGATTACTCGAGAATAATCATCTATAAAAGTAACAAAGTACGGAAACCCTAAGGTAGACTCAGCTCTAGAAGGACCTTAAATATCAGTGTGAATAAGCTCGAAATGAGACTTTATCCATTGATCTAGATGCTTCGAATATACACGAGTATGTTTCCTGTTCTACACGACTCACACTAACAGACAAACTGTATCAACGAGGAACCATTTTCTAAGCTGAAATGTTCGGCCGACTCAAGACGACAGAATAAGGAGATGAGTATCCGAAGCACAAGCAAGGAAGCACAAGGCGAAGTTAAGACGAAGAGGCCCGAGATTCACGCTCCTATTCCAATCGTCCGTCTGCATCTGTCCCGCACGACAGAAAGTGATCCAAAAGTAATCAAACAATTAAGATCACAAGTAAACTTACTGATAGAAATCAAATTAAAAGGAGAATCAAGAACATAAAGGACAGAAGTAAGGGGTAGGGAAGAAAGAGGGCATGCCTAACTGATTCCTTTAGCTATGGTTTGAGATTCATAAGCTAAAGTAACCATGGGTAAAGGAGAAGTAAAGGAAAGAGAAGAAAAAATATCCTTATTACCGGAAAGATGATCAGAGGCTCCAAAATCAAGAATCCAAGGTTCAGAGGAATGTTAAAGGCAAGCAAAGGCATTACCGGTCTGGGCAACAAACGCAATGGATGTAGATTTGGATGCTTGAGTGCAACAGGGGTATGCAACTAACTTCTTTGATGTAATAACAACAGATGCAACCAAAATGGGAGAAAAGATTGAACCTTTGGTAGCCATAGAAACCAAAAAGTAAGAGATCACAACTATAAGAGATCTGAAGGATGAAACAGGGGGCTAGAGGGGGCAAAACAACTCCCGAAATCCTATAGATGTCGTTGGGTGTCGGAAAAATTAAGAAAACCCAGAAAAGTACGACTGTCGGACACAAGACAAAGGAAAAAGTGCAGATGTAGGCTTAACAGTGAACCAAGGGCTAGAGTAGTCGTCAGGCGACGCTCCTAAATGGGAGAAGGGCATGGCCGAAAGCATGTCCACGCTGGCCCATGCACCAACGCGCAGATAGTCACGATGGAAGCTCATGCTTGTGTCGACATCGCGGAGCACCGCTGATGCCCGGTTTTCCACGCAGATCTGGGGAGACGATCCTAATGGGCGGTTCACACGTAGATGAAGTCACCTCAAAATTCACGGGAAAAAGTCGTCATGATGAGAGGTCTTAAATCTGCGCCATGGCTTTCGGAGGCTTCATGACCAATCGTAACGCGACTAAAGTGTGACACTGGGTCATGGATGGTGGCTCTGACCGACCAATGGCGAAGCCCAAACCCTAATATTATTTGACTCTTTTATGGCTCTGATACCATGTTGAAAGAAAAAAAAATATTATATTCTCATTAATTTATAAAGGAGAAGATATACATATATATACTCTAGTGTTAGGACAAAAAGAAAACAAAGTTAGAGTCTAACTAAGAGACTAAAGAGATAAGGAAAAGAATCCTAAATGGATTAGGAGACTAATCCTTAACAGTGGACTTTACCCTCAACTTATTTAGGGCTACCTCTTGGGGCGAAACATAATTCTACAACTATTTGGGATGGGGTGGAGGAAAGGTTCAGGAAAAGACTAGCCCTATGAAAAAGGCAATATATATCCAAAGGGGGTAGACATATTCTAATTAGAAGCACGTTATCCAACATGCCCATCTACACTATGTCTCTATTCCGATTACCAAAAGGAGTGAAGTCCAGGTTGGAGAAAATCCAAAGAGACTTTCTTTGGGAGGGAGGAAACTCAGGTAGGAAAGCCCACTTGGTAAAATGGAAGATTGTCAGTGTGAGAAAAGAGGAAGGCGGCTTGGGGATTAGAAATCTCTCAACAATGAACAAGGCGTTGCTAGAAAATGACTCGAGATTCGCCGCGGAGGACAACTCCTCGAAACCGTCACAAAGCCAAAGTATGATCGGGGGCAGGGGTGGTTCAATAAGGCACCCAAAGGCAAAATGCATGGGTTGTGGAAAGAAATAAGTAAAGAATCGTATAACTCAAGAATTACGCTCAGCTAGACATGGTTGTTGTAGAATTAAATTATGGGAGGATGTGTGGTGCGGGGAAACCCTGTTGCGTGTTTCTTTCCCCTCCCTTTATGTTTTAACTTATTCAAAAGGGGCAATGGCTTCAGAGTTGTGGGAGAATATAGGCTAGAATGCTGTATGGAATCCGAAATTCAATCGAGGCTTCAATGATTGGGAGTAGAGTGTATCCAAAAAATTTTAGGCCTTCTAAGCTCTAAAAAGGCCAACCCTCAAAAGAGGGATAACATAATTTGGAAGGTGGCTAAAAATGGCTCTTTTACGGTAAAAGAGAATTTTACCCACTTGGAGAGAGGAAACCGTCCTCTAGTTCCAATCAAGCTACTCTTGAACTCCTGTGTACCCACAAAAGTGAGTTTTTTCACCTGGGAGGTTTGGTGGGAAAAAGTACAAACCATGAACCAACTGAAAAATTGCAAGCAAATGCCCTTTTTATAGGAAAAATGAAAAAGAGGAAGAGCTTGAGCATCTATTGGTTCACTATCCAATGATTTGGGGGCTTGAAGTACTTCTACCTTCATACCACTGCTTCTGGTCATTCTCTAACTAGAGATTTGCCTTGGTCGGAGCGAAAAGAAATCATGCAAGAAAAATTTGGAAGGCAACTCCTCTTAGTCTCATTTGGGCAATTTGGAAGGAGAGAAACAAAATTGTGTTCGAAGATGCTTTCTCTTGCGACAAGCTCTTTATTCTCTAACTTCGGGCTGGCTCTTTTCCTAATATAGACCTTTCTTTATTGCAAGAGCTTTTTTTCATTCTAATTCCGGTTCGTATCGAGGTAAGTTGTTTTTTGTTTTGCCTCTTTTCGTAGGCCTCGCTCCCTTTCAGATACTTCTGTACGGCCGATGCCTGGCTTCTCTTTGTTGGGTTTTAATATACATCTCTCTTTACCCATCAAAAAAAAAAAAAAAAGAAATTCTAAAGCAAATATGAGCAATAGATGGAAATAGCTGAAGCTCAAAATGCCATTGACGGAATAAAGAAATTCTAAAGTAAATATGAACAATAGATGGAAATAGCTGAAGCTCAAAATGCCATCGTAATTTTAAAAATATGGTATTCGTGCAGATTAATACTGCATAGAGTACAGGAAAATGTTTGGAAACATAGAAACTTAGAACACAGCCTTTGTTCTTGCAAATGATATATTCCATTGAGAAAGCTTTATGCAGTTAAGATCATCAATAAGACATGGAAATTGAATTTTTCTTGATTATTACAATTTATGAATTGTTCAGGGAAACCTAATCAGGTTCAGATAAAGGTATGGTGAATCCTGAATCTACACGCCAAAAATTGTAAGAGAACCAACACGAAGGGAAGTCCACCATTAGATCAGAACATCTCAGTGGACAAAAAATGAAGCTAAGTCAAAATGCTGCTTTAATGAAAAACTGAAATGGTAAAATCAAGTTCATTTTTTGAAGCTGTTAAATTCCTATTCCAATCAATTCCAGAAAAAATGGAAAATGGAAAAGAAACTTCAAAAGGCAGCAGCTTTCAGGATCCTGTAAAACCAATGTTTGATTAATCCTAGTTTGGTTATAATGAGTCAAGGTTTGAAGCTAATGGTTTATCCCAAGCCTGTTTAGAGAAAGATGACTTCCAAAGTGACAATCACAAAAATTACATTAAGCCAAAGGAAAATCCAGAATGAGAAGACCTTAAAGAGAAGATCAATCAAGACCTATTCTTTATAACCTCTTTGTAAGGTTGTTGGCACTCTAGGATCATGCATTTCATTTTTCTTGAGCACCTAAAATCAGCAGTTTTCTAAATTGTTTTTATCTTTTATAAATTGGATGAAGAATCTTTCTCAATGAAAACCATCTAGTATCATCCAATAGTTAAAAAGAGTTCTCAAAGTGATAATGAATTCATCTGGCTAGATTTAGCAAAGGATTTTATGGTTTTTTATCAGTTTTTTTTTAGCCTTTTTTGTTCCCTATTGGGGTTTGAACCTAAAACCTCTTTTATATTAATGATGCAAAAACCATAGAGTTCATTTATACATTTTTAATGATTTTTATAGGAAATGAGATAGATTATTACAAGGATAAAAACGCATGTTTCAATATGTATTTCTTCATTTAAAAGAGTTTTTAATATTAAATTTTATGTTGAAACAATATGAATCATTAAAGCTCATTTGTGCGTTGATTTTCCATATGTTGTCTACATTTGACCAAAGTGGCTCGAGTTTTGTACCGAAATAATTCATTTAAAATTAAAAATTATTAAATTAGTTTGCCCTGCAAACTATTAATCGAAGTAAGGCGTAATTGCCGCTGTTACCAACAGCGGCAATAGGATTTCTCATTAAGCAAATGCCACAGTTTGTGAAGACGGGAAATGGGTCAAATGCCGCTGTCATCAACAGCGGCAATTGACGTTAATAAAAATCCTGACTTAACTTCAAAGTTTTGACGTTAATAAAAATCCTGACGCTGGTAGTTTGCTGAGAACTTAACTTCAAAGTCTCCTACAAAGGAGAAGAAAATCCAATTAATGCAAGACATAACAGCAGAATTTTCCATAAGGTGGGATTCCAGGACTTTTGAACATACAATTTCTAACTCCTCTGCATCTGTGCCAGTATGTCTCTTTCTCTCACTCACTCACTCTCTCACTCTTTCTATATGTAATTTTGGAGATTTTCTTTTTGCATCCATCTGTGTTCTATTCATATTTATTCTGTACCTTAATCTTTGCTACTCTCCTACTATTGTTTTTGCAGGAAAACCTAAGAAAATCGGGTCTTTTAATGTGATCGTATAATAAACATAAATTACCCAATGCCTGTAGATGCAGTGCTAAGAAGATATAAATCTGATGCTTCATCATAGCATCACAAAGGTTCTGATAGGGAACAAATTGTACGGTGGCAGGGAGGGTGGAATCATACTGCCAACTTTATACTCAGCAACTCAATGAAAGAGGAAGCACCTTGATATCCCATTTCAAGACAGGCAAGAATCACGGCTGATAGACACAAGTTGTCTCCTGGAAGGATGTCGCCTCTGAGACAGAAGATCAGGTAGTTCATATCATGTAAAACGACATGAAGGCTGCTGGTGCATACAGTTTCGTTGGAGAAAATAATGACTCTAGGAAAGAGAACCAGAGATGTTATCTCATGGAAAATCAGATTTTTTCGTTGCACAAGCAGATGGGATGATTAAGAGTTATGAAAGAGATGTGCCCTTTGGAGGTAATAAAACACTGGGAAATCAATCAGGTGCTGAAGAGGAAGAAAAATTCTACCATAACAATGCCATCCCTCCTCCATTTGAAACCAATTTAAAGCCAGCAAACATGGGACCGACAGATCCGTTTCTAGCAAAGATGCAAGGTGAAGTCAGGATTATTGATCGTTATCATCGTCATGATGAAATGCATTTCATCCATTTAGATTCAACGCGCAGCTTCGTTGAATATAATCCACGCTGTTGGTAACAATGGCATTACGCCTTACTTCGGTTAATAGTTTGCAAGGCAAACTAATTTAATAATTTTTAATTTTAAATGAATTATTTCGGTACAAAACTCAAGTGGCTCACCAGTTACTATTCATCCAACCCAACTGGTTACTATTCAATCAACTAGTTATTGTTCATCCAACTCAATGAGTTATTCTTCACTCAACTAGTTGAGGCTGTTTACTGAATCAATTGAGGCAATTTTACTCAACTAGTTGAGGTTGTTTACTGAATTAATTGAGGCTATTTTACTCAACTAATTGAGATTGTTCACCGAATTGATTATTATTCATTCAACTAGCTTTGTTCATCTGGCTCATGTTACTGTTCACTCGACTAGTTGAGTCTATTTACTCAACCAATTGAAATTATTTACTTAACTAATTGAGATTGTACACTCAATAAGTCAAAGACAAGTCAATCATGCAATCCACCAATTAATCTCCCATAACTTAACAGTCATTTTTTGTATCTTCTACCACCTAATGGCTAGTAGTTGATTCAACTGATCATTAAACCTCAAATATTGTCTAGTGATTAGTTTAGGCTACCGACTCATATTTAAAGACTCCAAACTTCTTGCATTGTTGAGAGAAGAGTTTTAAATGATTTAAGAATATTATTTAAGCTTTTTTCTTTTTCTAATAGGTATATTGAAAGGAAAAAGAGAGGAAGTATACTTAAGGAGTCCAAAGGAAGGAACAAAAGAGAGTAAAGCAAAAAAAAAAACCAAAACCAACCAGCCCTCATCTACACCCCATTCAAATCAAAAAAATCGAACAAAGAACTATGACCATTAGCTATACACGTGTTGGTCCAAGAACACCAATTACAGAAAAAGGAAGTTTTCATCCTATACACCGAAAAAACCTCTTCATTGAGGACAATCCTATTTCTTTCAAGTCAAACTAGCTAAAAAAGACAAAGAGGAGCAATCATTCAAGCCTTCTTTCGCTTCTGGCCCACAAAAGAACCCTACCAACTGAGAAGAGTATGTCTAACAGTCAAGGGGAAAGCCCAACTAACTTCAACTAGAGCCAAAATCATGTCCCACAAAATACTAGCCTTTGTGCAATGAACTAAGAGGTGGTCAATTGTGTCTTTCTCTTTACAACGAAGGAAACATCTGTTAGCTAAGGCTCCACCCCTTCTTTTTAACTAGTCAAGTTAACACTTTATCCCAAGAAATTTCCCAAGCAAAATAACTCACCTTCATGGAAACAGGAGTTCTAAAAGAAGCGACAAGAGAATAAAACTAAACTCATCTGATCCAAAATCTCATAAAGAGATTTAACATAAAAGCATCCCCCCTTGCTCTCTTTCAAGAACATATTGTCTTCCTTATTAGGGAATACCCTCTTGCCTTGTAAAGTAAGAAAAAAGTAATCTACATCTTCCAATTCCCAGTGAAAGGTCTAGAGAAAAGGGGGTTCCACCCCTCCTCCTCCCCCCACACCCCTAAAGCGTCCCAAACATCTACTACTATAGTGCACTCGGGAGCATGTTTTTGGAGAGCACTTGCTTTAAAACTTGCATCTCACCTTAGCGGCACCATTCAAGCCTAATTTCTTCATATTCCATTGCGCTAAATTGTAAACAAAGTGTTATATGCCTAGCAATTTTTTTCTCATATACCCTGTGATAAGAATTGTTATAACTCCTTTACACCGTTTGTGCCTCTTGTCCGTGAAGCAAGACAAGCTCAAATGTGTGATATCACTTGAAAGAAAAATCTAAGTATGAGGTGCCGCTTAGTGTTTACCAAAAGTAAGAGACATCTATTGAGGAATATCATGTGTGTCCAAAGGAGCCAGTTAATTAAGTATAAAGCTTAAAGGCTTGGTCTTGAACCCTTGAATTGTGAAACTTTAAGCTTGGGAATGAATTTAGAGGGGAATGGATGTAGGTCAAGATTGGCCAAACTGCTATAAAGCTTAAGTTTGTATTTCTCTCTTCCCAGCTCCCTTTATTTATTTGCAATTGTTCTTATATTGATTTTTCATATTATTGCTTATACTATCTCTTGCAATTCTCTAAGTTTAAATTTCCAAAGGTGATAAAATTAGGTCGGTATAGCTAGAATTCTTACAATCCCTTTATCTTAGGGAATCCAAGTAGCAAAGCCATTGGTGAAAGTTGACATGTACAAAGCTACAGGACAATTTACCATTATTAATTAACAAGACACTGATCAGTCTCGTGAGTACAATTTTTTTTTTTTGATAGGTAAGAAGAAAATATATTAAAAAAGAAACAATAGACAGTCTTGTGAGTACAATGACAAATAACAATCAGGTTTTAAGGTATGGAAAAATGTAAATGTATGAGGACAAAAATAATGAATGAGAAATGGATACTGAAAAAGAATTTATACCTTCCAAGGACTACTCTTTGCAAGAAAACCTTGCCCCTGGTATTGAAATACAGTTTTGTGTCAATTCTAGCAATGAGGTCCGGAAATGAAATAAAATCAAGAGAATTAAAATCTAACAAATATTACGGATATGATTGGGGCATGATTATTAGAAAAACAAAGTAGAAGGTAATTATTGCCAATATACCAAACATAGAACAAAGCCACGTGCATCACATGTCATATTTACAATCACACAGCAAATCAAAGTTGCCATCATGGTACAGCAAGTTGAAAATGGATGTGAGAAAAAAAATACTGGACTATACGGTAATAATATATGGCAAGAACTAATCATGTGATTGATGAGTCCCAGTCACAAAAGGCAACCAAGCAATCTCATAACCCAAATAGTAGGAGAATGAGAGAGGAAGGTGAGACCAGAGAAGAAGAAGAAACTAGAATAGAAAAAGATACAATTTCAAATATACATATATATATATATATACTCACTCATCTATGCTAAACTAAAACACTGTACATCCATTTGGTATACTGGACCTTAATATGACTCTAGACAATTTATAAGCAATTACAAATGAGAATAGACTGATGGGATATTCCCAGTCTTTATACCCGGTAAGCAGAATTATAGAACAATTTTGTAATGCAAACAACAGAAAGGAAAGATTTCATTCAAGTCTCCACCCGTTATCTGCCTCGTGAGCAGATTTTGAGGCTGCTCCACCCTCCCTCACTATTTTCCAGCCCAAAAAACAACCCTCCCCCCTTCACCCGACACCCCCCAATATCTTCTTTTCCCCCACCCTAACCAACAACTTTTAGAAACTATGAAAAGACCAACCGTCTCAACCCAAAAAACAATAACAAGAGTCCATCCTTCTCAGGCAAGATACTAACAATTCAAGATATTTCACCCAGGGTCAGGATTTCCCTTTTTTCCTCCTTGCATAAGTCACCTGGATCCGGGGCTTATCATTACCCGCCACCCAAACATTAACCTTGTCCTCAAGGTTAAAATTAGGAAACTGGGATTGGATTACCTCAAAGAGTTCTACGAGTCTTCTCCCGTGACCGTAAGTCATGCCAACGATAAGAACTTCCGTCCTACCGCACTCGAACCGTGGGAAGGCGAATACTCAAGATACCGCGGTTGCACTATAAGTTCCATGTCCGCGATAGAGATGTAGGAATAGGATGGTAGAAACCGCCTCGAGAACCCACTCGCCTGAGAGGCCAAACATGAAAATCTGATGAATGCGAGCGGTGTCGTGGCTCCAATTTATAAGCCACGGACTAATTTTTGAAGAATTTTTAAACAACTATAGAAACGGGGGAAAGTCATTCACCCTTCAGCTAGGATGATTGTCGATACAAGAATCTCGACATACAAATTCCCCACCGACCATTGTACCTCCCTGTGTAGAGCCCGCCTGCCATCTTTTGTTGTGCACGGTAGGTGGCCTCAGCTCATGAGGATAGCATCATCTGAGCAAAATCTGATTTCCACTCCTCTCGTCATAGTGATCCCCATTCATAGCGAATCACGTGAGGTGGATCCCTACTACAGACTACCTTTAAAGGGAGTCATGGCTTTGTCGATGGAAGGATGTGTTGTAGTCAGATTCAGCCCATGCTAACCAGCCTAACCAACTGTGAAGGTTTATTCACGAAACATCTCGAGGTAAGTTTCACACAATACTGACTGGCCTACACTGATAACGATCCGCTTGAGGATGGTAGCCGAATCACACAAGGTCCGATCCCAAAGAATCAATAACTCGGACCAAAAAGTGCTCAAGAAAATCTTGTCTCCGACCGACACAATGTTACCGGGAATGCTGTAATTTGATAATTCAAGGAACAATCGAGCCACTTGTGGAGCAGAAAGGATGTGATAGGACGAGAAATGCAGATTGACACTATCCAATTACAACTAAAATAAGTCTGTCTCCTTCGATCAAGTAACCCTTCAAGAAGTCCATAGAAATGTCATCCCAAACTGTAATTATGTGGCTTACTGAACCCACCTGGGAAAGAGTCATACTATGGCGTGCATACATCACAAGAAACAAATTCGATCGCCTCTTGATGCCTTCTCCAAATGAACTGGTTGAAAGACGATTATAAGTCCTGGCTGACACCGCGTTTCTCATGGACCGCAATGGAATTCCTCGGCAAATATGGAATAAACTGATATAATGACAGACCACCATTGTAATCTGTGTGTCCCCACCTACGTATGAGGATATGCAACAGGTTTTTTGATGATTACCTTAATGATGTTGGTCAAACAGGGTCTTCTACACCGACACATATCCTCAAAATCCGCATCCATAATGAGATGGTGGCAAAAGTCATCTCTGCCGGGAGTCCGAGAGCATCAGTCGTATTGTCTTTTCCTACTTATACCGACGTCGGTTGTAGCTAAGAAGCTTCAAGAGTCATTTGTGGTGTTCTACAACCCGCTGCTGTCTGGGAAGAAATATTTAAGACTTTCGATCAAGACGTACCAAAATTTTTCGCCTAATAGATAAGGTCGCTTACTCTACGCTAACACTATGGCCATCAACTCTTTCATAATCATTTCTCGAGTCTCGCGGCTGAGTTTGTGGCTAAATGCTTTCGCTGGCTTCTCCCGCATCAATATCGCACTCCAGATCACCCTCAAGCATCTCTGCTACCACAAAGGGCTTAGAGAAATCCGGCAGGGCCAGCACTGGCAAGGAAGCCATAACACCCTTCAGCTGGTTGAAAGCCTTCGTAGCCTCCTCAGTCCATAGGAAGGCATCTTTTTTTAACTGTTGAGTCAATGGCCAAGCAAGGGCGATTTATAACAGCAACAAAACGAGCACGTAAGATCTGCAAGTGCCGAGGAATCCTCCCGTAGCTTTGAGTGACTTAGGGATTGGCCAATCTATCATCGCCAGATTTTGCGCCAGTGGCCTTCGCAGAGACACCTTCCGTGAATAATGGGGCCAGATACTAATCCGATGTCATGAACATTATATTTTGCGCACAAATAACTGGTGTCAAGAATCAAAACTGGTTATAAACGGTAGAGATGCTCGATTCCGGCTATATACCAAAATGTCATTAAGAATACTAGGACGTAAACGACTTAAGGTGCTCCTTTAAAATATCATTCATAAGTGACCTAAATGTCAGTTGGGCGCTAGAGGCCAAAAGGCATCACTAGAATTGAGAACGCCATGTGTCCGGTAACGCCGCTTTCAGACATCGGGTAGGAATGACCCCGAGATCCGTGGTACCCTGACTTTAAATCTATCTTGTCGACACCGCGCCTGCTCTCATCCAAAAGTTCTGTCGACAGGATGGGAACTTGAGTTCATATTTCTGGTGATCTTGAGTTATGGCACCTTGCAGTTCACACAAAATCTCCAACCCACATCTTTTTTCTTACAACGCACCGGGTCGGGAGTAGGACTCAAGCACCGGGTCAATACTCCCGCTTGTAACATCTCTGCCACCAACCGCTCAATTTCATTCTTTTGCAGCTGTGGGTATCGGTAGGGTCGCACTGAGATGGGTGATATTCCTGTTTGAAGGATTATGGAATGCCTTGGACGGATCGAGGCAAACCCATCTGGCTTCAAAGATGTTCTACACTCGCTAATGGGCTTGTGTTATTGAAGAGGAAAGGGGGTAAATCAAGGTTGTTGTGGCTGGTGTCTCACTTTCTGTGGTCATCTGCAACTCCACCAAAATGCCTTGACCTTCACGTTTTAGTGTACGAACCAAACTGTTCAAGGATACTCAGATTCGATAAAGCCTGGTCTCCTGATCTCGACTCACTCTCCTAAAGTGACTTCAGCGCAGATTTCCCAATTCATTATCGACCCCAACTGCTACAACCATCAAAACCCAAGACTACATCGAGGTACCCAACTCAAAGGAAAATCACCATGACTCCTTATCTCAAGAAGTTGTGCAGAGCTCCCTAAGACACCCCGTAAGCCTCACGTTATCCTCGCCCCATCTCGAACCCCAACTTCCGGGTCGACGTATCTTAGCCGGAGCTCGACACACATTTTCAGAGATAAAATTGTGGGAGGCGCCTGAGTCATCAACACAATCACCTCTCGTTCCTTAATCTTGCCGCGAACCTTCATCGAATGTGGAGGGCAGAACCCTACCATGGAGGAGATGCAGAGACCGCCAGAGTCGGGCCATCGGGCCGAAGCCTACCCCTCCCGCGCTTCGTCCGCAACGAGGGTCAATTCCATCCTCTTCTCATTCCACCTACAACACTTGTAGCGCTTTTTTGTTTGCGCCGGGTATTCGGCGAAATCCTCTCATCGCATCGAAAACACGGGCCCTCTTTCTTTTCTCCTCGCATTTCGATCCGTGAGTCTTTGAATGGGGCATGAGACTACAGTGGTCGGCGGGCTTTGACTATGGAGCAGTGGGCGTGAATCCCAATCCGGATTGGTAAGTCTTACTAATGGGTGGCGCGGTTTGCGCCGCTTCATGCCAGCTGGCAACAAATGGCCGTGAGTTGCACTGCTCGGGGGAAAGGAGCTGGCCACCAAGGCAGTCCCAATGATAAGCCCCAAGGTCCTCCCTCGTTTCTCCCTCTATCCCTCACACGCCTCTCATCTTCCCACTAAACCCGGGCTGATCCGGGTCATGAGCTCACTGATATCCGTCGTAATCCGCTCACAAAGGCGTTTCTAGCACCGACTGCATTTCTGAGGGGGCCGACAACATCTCGAATCAAGCCGTCTGCATTTTGTACAAGGAGGTCTCAAGAAGGGATATCAGCTTGTCAGGAGATTCCCTTCGCCGGATCGAAACCGGCAATGTGACGCTTCCCAAATTCTCCCACCATTGAACGGATGATGCCCTTCTTCCCAGCCTATACTATGCTGTGGCTTCGCTCCATACAAACCAACACGCCGCAATTTTTCACTCCGCTGCAGAGGCTTCGTTGATCTCAAAATACCTTTCGACCAAAATCCACCCACGGGTCACCGCTCAAAATGGAAGCTCGCCGAGGGAGGTGCTCTGATACCGACAATATAGGTGGTGGTTCAACGCGTGAAGATCTTCCAACCTCATCCCCTAGCCGTCGTGACGATGTTTCGGAAGGGCCGGAGTCGTTTACGGCCGTCGACGTGGAGACAGGTGTCTTACCTTTCTCTAAGAGTAGGTGCTTGATTTCCCGAATTCCTTCATCAAGGGCACAGACCGTGTTCTCGAGGTGAGATATCTTAGTCATCCCCACCGCTAATTTTCGATTCAATGTCAGATCTAAAATTGATCCCATCTAATTCCCGCCGAAATCACGCAATGACACCAGCGGTTTGGGCGCCTTCAACCTGAGATGCTAAGTCTTTTATGGTAACCATGGTCCGAGAAAAGAAATGGCTCTGATACCAATGATGGGATATTCCCAGTCTTTATACCCGGTAAGCAGAATTATAGAACAATTTTGTAATGCAAACAACAGAAAGGAAAGATTTCATTCAAGCTCACCTCGCATTCACTTTCGTGAGTGCAGACAGGTCGCTCCACCCCCTCCCTTCACTATTTTCCACCTCAAAACAACCCTCCCCCCTTCACCCGACACCCCTAACATCTTCTTTTTCCCCACCCTAACCAACCAACTTTTTAGAAACTAAAAAGACCAAACTGCCCTCAACCCGTAAACAATAACAAGAGTCCATCCTTCTCAGTGGCAAGATACTAATAATTCAAGATATCACCCGTATCGGGTGATTTCCCTTTTTCCTCCTTCTTGCATAAGTCACCCGATCCGGCTTATCACATAGACTCCGCAAACTAAATAGGACTCAAGTTTTCACAACAACAATAAGATTTAGGTGGTGTTTGTTTTTTTTACTTAATGCTGAATAGAACTTTTTTTGAGCTTAATATCACAAGATTTAATAAAGATTAAGTGAGTTGCTTCGTTTGCTTTTAACATTAGGTAAAGGAGTAGGGATGGCAACGGCGATTATTCGTTCCCGCCCCGTCTCATTTTAATGGGCAATAATAAGTTTGGTTTAATTTTAATCGGTTTTTAATTGGTTCGGGCTTATTTTCTCAACCAAATATGCCTGTTGATTACATTCTCAAACCTGGTGAATTAGAAAATTTTAAAATGGCAAACAGTTAATAAAACAATAAATTGTCATAATGGTTCAAGGAAGCATAGAAAATTTCAGATGATAAGTCATTACCATTCAGGACGAGATTTCACGAAAATCTCGGAGTTAGGAAATAATGGGGCTAAGTTCATTTAAAATAAAGTGAGCCGAAAAGAAATAAATTGTTTCGGACAAAAACCCACCCGAATAAGTAATATAAACCATGATCCAAATAATAATAATAAGCCCTATTCCGATTATATTTTAAAAATAATTTTTATTATTTTATTTTTATACTTTAATATAAAATACACTTATTATTATAATGTTTTTTAATAAATAATTTTATGGGTTCATAATATTTTTATTTTTATGAAAAATATTAATTTTAATATAATAAAATAAAAAGCAAATTTAAAAAATTTAAAATTAAAAAAAAAATAAAAACAAAAATAATGTGTAAAATGGGGCGAATGGTGAATTTCTTTCATCTTCATCCCGCTGCTTAATCTTTTTTAAATTGAGACAAGTTTAGGAATTAAAAAATAACGAAGCCGCAGAGGATGGGATCGCCTCGTCCCAAACCCTCCCATTATCATCCCTAGTAGTGTGTATTGCTAGCCCTTCTTCTTATCAAGAACGACAGCTTTTCTGGTTTTAAGTTAAACGACTTTTCGAATAAAAACTAAATATTTTCACTTTTTCATTCATAACTTTTTTAAAAATTTTGAAGAATAAGTCGAAAATTTAAAATAAACAAATAATGCCTGGAAGTTATTTAGCTTCAGCATTAAGTCAAAAAACAAACGCCACCTTAATCTCTTCCACATACAAATCATCTATAATTATTGGTGGTTTTGCCATTAAAGCAAATACGCAACTTCAGTCACCAACTACTCTAGAAGTTCCTCCACTACAAATTGTAAATGAGTAAAACCATAAAGAGGACACCCTCACTTGCTTCTTAACATCTTTTGGCCAAAATTTCAAGCAGCATGCCATATCATCACCGCTGGAATAGGAACCACAAGATGATCCCATATTAACGTTTCCACTTTAAATGCTGCAAATATTGATCACAATGCTGGTCAAAGTTGACATGGTGTTGGACAATCATACACATATAATGAGTGAGATTTCAAAAGGCATGGGGAAACAAGAGTTTGGGAATGAAATTTTTGAGGGGGGTGGGGCAAGTCTGATGGTTCGGTGCTTAAATAAAAATAAAAGCCATAAGTTCAATCAAAGATTGGTAACAAGATTTTAGAAGAATGGCTTCTATTGGTGACATTTTCCTTTGTACAGTGCCTCAAATTTTATGCATAGGACTTTCTACTTGATCATATTTCGCCACCAATGCTTCACTATGAATTCCTGAACCCCTGGTCTTCCAAGAATTAGATATCTTCTGTTGTATTCAACTCTGGGTTACATGACCCATGTGCAGTAGCTAAAATTTTGAGCCTATACTCATTCCAAATTATTTACATGAGTAGTTTTACACATTTCAATAGCTCTTACCCACTGAAACTGTAAATTATAGTTCATGGAGTGATCCTGTTAAATTTCAAGGTAATTTATGAATGAAGATTATAGTTCTCCACTGGAACCAAAGAATGACACAAGCTTATTATGAGAAAAGATCATAACAATGGTTACACAAAGATCCTAAATATTACCAGTGACTCCTTTGAGTAGTAAGGAATGCGAGGTAAATTAAGTATAGCTGTTGCAAACCAATCGGTAACCGCATCAACAGAGAGCTCTCCTTCATATCTATTTAAGGAAAAAAAAGAAAGGAAAATCAATTTTACATTTTTACTGTATAATATCTAATAAGCGATATGATTTGTGCCAGAAAAAACAGCTTCAGTAAAGAATATAGATGTTTGTATAAGCCTTCAGAAAAGGTTCAGAGCCAAAAAAAGCTTCCACGATTTCTGAAGGTTCAGACTTCTATATTCTTCATCTAAAATTCAAAATCCATCTGGAGCTCACCTAACTAGACAATCTGAAGTTCTACATCCTGGGGGAAATGCAACAAGCGAAGGAAGGCCTGCATGCACAGTTAAAAACAAGGGAATACCAGATTGAGTTCTCAGTCATAGGTAAAATTAGTATCTGGCTCATAAACTTACAAGATAAAATAACTTATACATGCACAAAATAAGCACATGAGAAAAATTAAAAAGGGTAAAAAGTGACTCAATAAATTCCAGCCTGGAAGCTAATGGCTTGAACACCTGGAATAACTGTTATAATATAGGTGTAACTGTTCCAATGCTCACAGATTTTTGTGAAAGCACATCAATAGAACAGTTTAGACTCCTGAAGATTCTGCATTCAAGTATTTGAATTTATGCGAAGAGACCTCACAATCAACACAAATATGCAAGAATAGTCATGCAAGGGTGTCTCCAGGCCTATTGTCAAGAAATTTTTTTCAAGTATCCATGATCAACATTGGAAAAAAAGGTAGCAAAGATATTGCATATCAAAAACAAATAAAATAAAATAAAATAATTGATGTCTAGAAAAAGAAGATGCAACTAATGGATATAATAAATAGCATGACAGTACTGGAAGCATGAAATAATGATACTAGATAAAAAATAATACAGAAGGTGATAAGAAAGCATAAAAAAATCGAAGAGTCCAACAAATATTTCTACAAAGATATTGCATATTTGACAATAAGTAATATAACAGGCAGCTACATTTGGAATAATCATCTCAGTTTGATAGATTAAAATAATAAATTACCAGATATATTCAGATATCCATAAGAAAAAACCACTTTCAATATTCCCATGGGTATGCCCTTTCCAACAGCTCTGAAAAGATCTTAACACCTTCGCTCACATAGCTGTTATCTTCTGTCATATATTTCAGCTCCAGAGATTGAATATATATGCCTATGAAAGGGAAAACTAACTAAAGCAGAGTTTTTTTTTTTTTTGATGAAAGCAGCCTGTCTGATCTAGGTGATAGCAAAAAAGCAACTTTCCACCTCAGTTTAAACATGTGTTTCAACTTTCAACCATAAGCTAGTCTAAAGGATTGTCTTACTGAAAGTAAAAAAATAAAAATAAAAAAGACAAGGAATTTCTGAGCAGTGTTATCTCCTTTAATTACTTTGTCTGTTAGCCTCTACTGAAAATAAATAAATAAATTTAACAAAACTAAAATAAGATTTTCTTTAAAAATTCTCATTTCACATTCATGTAGCTCCCTATTTGATCCACATAGGATTATGGCTTCAACCCAAGTAAGCTTGATATATGTTATTGCTTAACAACTTCAGCTTTTAGGCTAAACTTGAAAACTAATATGCTATTAGAACTTAGATTCATGGGAAATTATGAGGTTGAACTCCAAAATTATTATCCATTGATCAAGTCCAGGAGCAAGCCCAAAAAGAAGGCTGACCATGAGGCAGGTTGTTAGGGCTTCAACCAAGTTAGCTTGATATTTTACATATATTATTGGCCATTAACTAACAGCTGAAACTTTTGGATCAAACTGGTAGCAACCTATCTAAAATATTGTAAAATATGCCTTAGCATGCATATGTGTGGATAGACATATGTACGAATCAGTTGGTAATGTGAATATATACCAGACCTACCATTCCGAAAGAAAGGTTGCCCTGTAGGTTTCTTCTCGGCAAGGTATGTTGCAAGCCTTGCATCACCAAGTTCCACCATGCCAGTATTTGCAACTCCCTCCAAAAAAGTAGCTGAAGGTAAAAAGTAAATACATAAATAAATAAATAACCATTCTGATCAAATAAATAAATAAATAACCACCTTAAATGTTTGAAGAGTGAACATAAATGAATAAACCCTTGACGCAGAAAATAAACCAGATCATAGTGATCACTCAAAACAGCATCCAACTAATACAAACAATACCTCCATCAGTTAACAATTTCAAAAAGATCCTTTGTCTTCTCCATTTTTCAGCCCCAGAATCATAGTGGTCAATCAAAACAGCATCAAAATCATAATGATCACCGAAAAGAACATCCAACTAATACAAACTTCCATTAGTTAATCTTTACAACAGAACCCCCTTCCTTTTCCACTCTTAATCAAAATTGATTGAGAAACTCATAAATTTTCATTCACATTTTTGAGAAATGTTTGATTGCAATAACAGGTAACCCCCACCTTTAGCATAATAAAAAATACTTCTTCCCTTGCCCTGAAACAAAACAGACCTTTTTTCTAATTTTCACATATGTTATCTTTCATCTTTAACACCTTTCCTCAATTTATGTGGTGTGATAACACACAAATATGCTAGGTTTCAAGGTAGTCAAAGTTCAAAGAACATTGAAAATAAAAGTAAAAATTTTTTGATTGGTAACATTGAAAGAAAAAAAAATTCTTCTAGTGAGTTTATCTAAATAAACAAAACCAAATGAACCTTAAAGATTTCCTACTGAACAAGGAATCATTTTCACTTCTTGACTTATTTTGGGTTCCCATTAGTTTTTTTTCTTCCTTTTTTATCAGTTTTGATTCTCACCAGTGTTCAACTTAATTTTGCACTATTTGAGAGCATGAGTTTCAAGGAAGCAGTTTCACTGATCCCTTGGGAATCTATTTACTTCTACTTGTAGTGAATTGGAATTTTGGACCACTGTTGGTCACACATGAAGGATGTTTCACCCTTTTCATACATGATTTTTTGTTTTCTGATAAAATTCCTTCATTTACAATTAAAAGATGAATCCTTACAGGAATATCAAATTTCTGAGTCTTAATGTGTATTGATAATGATATGACTTAAGATGTATGATACATATATCACGAATTCCCAAACTATAACCACTAATTCATTAAATTTTTCTTGATTTGATATAAAATATGAAATACGATATTATACCTTTTAAATGTATTTTACTCTAAATAGGGTAATTTATTTTTAGTTCAATATATAAATCTACAGGCTACTTTTTCATGTTAACCTAAGGGGTATTACATTTGTTGCTGTCTACATGGCCCTTGCATGCTTGTACCTTTTCACTCCACATATCCAAAGTTTGTGATGTATGCATTTTCTTTTCTCTGTTTATGTTAATAATCAATCATTTTTTCCATTAATATATTTAAATTTCATTTTGAGGTATGATGTGTCAATGTGAATTTCATTAATTTTTTTCAAAACAAAAAGGATTTCGAGAAATTATCAATATCCTTATGGCCTCAATATCTCAGATAAAGATAAGGTGAGGAATTGTTCATCAACATGCAAAAAGATTTGCAGTGTAAAGCAGTATATGAATTCTCAATGTCTCTGATTAGTGGAGGTTAATTAATCAATATGCAAGGATTTGCACTGTTATTTGGAGTAAGTATTATCTCAATAATATTTTTTCCCTAATGGGCGAAGTTTATTAACTATGTCATCGCATAGAATACCAAGCAAGGTGTAACTTCTCCAAGAGTTCTATCCAAAATTGGTCCTTCCAGTAAAGAATTCAGCTCAGTTTCACCAGTGGCTAACAAACTGTATTGACTTCCAAAGTAAAATAAATGCAGTTTCACTGTCTGTTTTTCTTTGTCCATTTTTAATAAATTGAAATTCAGTAGGTCAGGAGCACATGATTTCAAGAAGACACATCTTTTCCATGGGCGATTGAAGCTTTTTATTGACAGATGAGCAAGCAGTACCAAAGAATTATAACAGAAATGATGATGAAAAAACTCTCCAAAAAATTAATTTTCACAATTAGATTTATTACCAAATGAAGAACATACCAATTCTTTTCCAGCTATTAGAAAATTGTCTGGAGCTGTTGCTTCCAAATGAATATATCTGAAGTAAAATTTCAGCAACAGTAAAAAAGATAGTGGATACAAACTGATTGGTAAGATTAGACATGTTCATCATTCAGATAAATGATTCGACAATTTTCAAGCATAAACAGAAGTGTTTTCAAGCTGCATACAGATAGGAGTTACATCAGGAAAAAAATGGTTTTTCACGATATATTGGTAAGATTAAGACTGTCTCATTGGTGTGGCATGAATGATATCTTGTTACATCTTTCGTTAAAAATACTAAGACGTTACTTGGTCAAGAATTGTTAGTGGGTGGTGATCTTTTAGAACACATAGTATTAGAACTGCTTGAAATGGAGGTGGTTCCTACTCAGTCTCTTATTATTTCAAATTTTGTGACTTGTGAGTACAACTTTACTTGGGTGCTTTCTGGGGTTTCTTTTTATTAAAATTTAATATTTTTTAATCAATAAAAAGCGATATATTGATCAAAAAAGAACAGAGGTTCAAAAGTGCTTTGGGAACACTACAAGAGGGCCAAATGGGAACAAAAAAAACAGCAGAACAATCTGAAGCAAAAAGCCAGCCTTAACCAACAAATCATCTATAACTCAACTAGATCAAAATCCAAGAGTTCGTGATATCCACACTATCTAAATTACTTTAGGAAAGAAAATAAGAATTGATATGCTCAAGAAAGTAGCTTATCCTTTGGCGGAAAAGCACCATTCTCAAACGCCACCATATTTCTTTCCCACCATAAAGTATAAAATAAGCAAAGGGGGGCTGCCAACCAATTTTTTTTTCATTTTTTCCCCACTATTGCTCCTTGCCATGATAGTAGAGTGTGAAGGACCAATCTCGGAAAAACCCAACTTGTCCCAACGATCAACAAAAAGAGATCCCAAAGCATCTTGACTTTCTTGCAATGAACTAACAAATGTTCTATTGTCTCTTCATTCTCCTCACAAATATAAAATCTATTAGCAAGAGCTCTTCCTCGACATTTAAACTGATTCAAAGTGAGCACTTTACCCCAAGTGGCTTCCAAGGAGAAAAAACGCATTTTGGGCGGAACAGTTGGATTCCAAATAGATTGAAAAGGGACTATATCAAGTGACTAATCTATAACCTTGTACAAAAGCTTCACGGAAAAGCCTTTGACCCTAGAACCCTTCAGCAGGAGCTTATCATCATTTAAGGGGTTGATTTTCTACCTATGGAGAGCATAAAGGAATCTTTCCATCTCCCCCAACTCCCAATCATTAAGAGACCTCAGAAAAATTGGAAGCCACCCCCCACCCTCCCTGTTGTCATCCCACACATTCGCAACCATGGCATCTTTATGCTCAACCATATTATATAGCATAGGGAAAGTAAGGCACAACGAATCCTCTCCCCACCACGCGTCCTTCCAAAAGCTTACCCTCCTGTCATCCCCTAAGGAAAATGCCGCATTTTGATGAAAGAGAGGCCATTCTTTTCTAATTTATTTCCATAGACCTACATCGAAACCGCCCTTGATGTCCCCAGAGTGCCGACCCGATCTCAGGCCTACGAGATAACCTTTCTCAAGGGAGTTTTCTCTCATTGCAAGCATGATACCACTTGCTAAGTAGAGCTTTGTTTCAATTTAAGGAGAAACTTCACAGCAAGACCCCTTTCTTCTTCTACGTACTGCGTGGACCATCTAACAAGATGAGGCTTTTTCTCAAGGTTGCTCCCTCCCTAAAGAAACTCTCTTTAGATCCTCTCCAGTCTAGCACAAACCGAATTTGGCATACAAAAAAGAGATAAAAAATGAATGGGAAGACTAGATAACGTGCTACAAGTAAGCGTTAACCTTCCCCCCTTAGATGTGTATTGTCTTTTCCAAGAAGTCAACCTCTTCCGGAATCTTTCTGCCACAGCGTCCCAAATCCCAACCGCTTTGTGAGGAGCCCCAAGAGGGAGACTTAAATACGAAGTAGGGATGGATCCCACTCCGCACACGAGCTCTTTGGCTAACTCTTCCACATTATCAACCGGGCCAATTGGAATGATATCACTCTTGTTTAAATTAATTCTCAGTCCCGACATGGCCTCAAACCACATCAAGGTCCAACTCAAGAATTTCATCTAGTCAATGTTGGCTTCGCAAAATAGGAGAGTGTCATCAGCGTAGAAAAGAGGAGAAATGATCAACTCCTCACCACCCTTGTCTAAGATCTTAAAGCCAGAGAGAAAATTTCCTTCCACAGCACATTTCAGCATACTGCTCAACGCTTCCATTATCTTTATTAAAATTTAATTTGACACCGTTACCTTATATAATTAAAAAATAAGAAAAGGAAAAAAGACTTTAATATGAGCATAGTCTAAAGAAACACACACACACAAGCAGTAATACTTCATGCAATTATCCAATATGGATTTCACACCTGCTGCCATGTTTTATCATGTCAACTTGAGTATTTGCTAATCCAAAAAAAATCTAAGAAATTGTCCCACTTTATTCCATTATCATTTCTTTTTGCCACTTCTGCTTTTACAGCAGTTTTCTATCGTCCTTGGTTTCTGACAGCCATACTGTTGTTGTATAGGGGAGAAAATAAAAAGGCAACAGCACACTAAAATATATGGGCTCAATTTAAGATATTAAGTACATGTCAACAAAATTTGGTCAGTTTTCATACCTGAATCAGTAATGGTTCAGTCTTCTCCAGCACAGAGTGGAAATCATTTGAGGTAATGACATTAAAAGCATAATCTCCAGGATCTGATAAAAAATATTACATGGTGGTCCCATGCATCATCCAATCAGAACTGTATTTCCACAACTAGAAGTTCTTGCAAATAACATTGTTTTTTTCAGGAAACCAAAAACATCAGAACATAACACTTAACCAACCAGAAGAAGCAGCATTTAGCAGTGGAAGGTTGATTCCAGAAAAACTAACCCCAGAATACTGCTTTTTTACATTTTCAAAAGCACTCTACAGCAAAGAAAACAATGATATTGTTGGAAAATAATAATGCCTAAATCCTAAAACAAAAATGAAGGAAATACAAAGTAAAGTGATATCCACGATAAGAAGTTAAGAGGCTAAGAGCCATTTACTCACTATTTGCTCATCAATGAAAAATATGTCGTAGTCCCTTTTCCATAATGGATCAGTCAGAAGCTCAAAAGCATATCTAATCTGCAAAACAAAAGCACATCTTCAACACAGTAGGGGCACAGAAAGGAAGGGAAGAACAGAACCTTGATGTAGATTTAGGAAAACACACATAATGCAGAAAACACAACAAAAGCTGAATTATGGCATCATGAAGACCAAAGAATACTTCATTGAAGGAGATTAATTTCCCTGTTCAAGTTCTAAAAGTTCTTTCTGAAAGAATACATCATTTGTCATTTAATTCAAGAATTATATAAAATATTTCTTCCTAGAAAGACACTGTCGCATCTCACGAGTTATGCTCCAGCAATCAATATTTGCAGTGCTGAACCTGACAGTACATAATCTGACAACTGATGGTAATCAACAAAGCACGTTGAAAAATATATAAATAACTCACAGACCTTAAGAAAATTATTAGTCTCGGGAACTTCCATGCCTGAATTCCTGAAATTACCACAACTGAGAGTTTACCATGACATGCCAAGTAAATAAACAGTCCAAAAGTTATACCAGTTGCCTTATTTCTAGCAATGATCCATACAAATTAAAAGCACTGTGCTTAAGTCAATAAAAAATTGCCAAAAAGACCCTTTCAATCAAAGATCTCTACGATCTAGAAGGGAAAGGGTTGTGCGTAATTCAAGAAACGTCTAACATATGAAGGAAGCAACTGCAGAAAGAATCACAAAGATTCTCATTAACCATGAAGGAAATGTAAGAATGAAGGAAAAATAGAAAAAGAAAAATGAGAAGAGGAAAACAAAATGCAATCTTGAGCCCAATGAATTATTTATCCACTCTCTCCCAGCTTTCCTCACTCTTTAAACAGATTTCTATGATTCTTTTCCTCTTTCCTAATTTTGATCACAACCTTTTTTATGCATTTTAGAGAAAAGAAAACCTGTTCCTAGTTCTCCTTTTAATGAGAAAAATACATCATATATCCGGAGAAAATGCAACAAGCACTCCAAATGGCGGGATCACTCCCAGGCAAATGAGGAACAAGAAAGATGAGAAATCAATGCAAGGGATTTTTTTGTTTTGATCAGTAAAACAGAGCTTTTTTTTTTTTTTGATAAATAAAACAGAGCCAATATTATTAACAAAAGAGAGGACAGAACCAGGCTACCCCAAGGTATACAGGAAGTATACAGGTAGAAACCCCACCTGAAATCTATGCAAGGGAATTGAACAACAACCACAACCCTGTCACTATGCCAATCTGAATCAATAAGCACATAGTTTCTTTTAAGTTCCTAGAGGGTCTGAGCATCCCTCTACGCTAGGAAGCAAGGTTCCTGGTTATTGTTTGTGACTCCCTCATCAGTAACCGATATATAAATGAACCAGCCGTGGCTAAGGACTGATAGTTATCAAATGGCTCAAACCAAACAACCAACAATGCTTATATATATAATACATATATAGACACACATGGTATGCAAACAAGGAGAGAGACCACTCCCACCACTTAGCCTCTCTTTTGCTCTCCTAAGTTCATGGAAAACCACACAATCCTAAATTTTAAAATTAAACAAATCCTGAAGTCTGTCACCGGTGACTCTCATTTTTAAGAAAGTTCTCAACTTCTTTCTTTGATGGGCAAACTGAGAAAATATATTTAGAGTGGGTGAAATAGGGAACAAAGTACACATGACGGATACAAATAGTTGCGATAGGGAAGCAAAAAGGAAGAGCACTTCTTAATCCCCACAATTTGAAATGAAATTGTTAATTTCTTAATCTCAACTTCTTCAAATTATTCTTTATCTTATTGATGGTGTATTTTAACTTCTTTGACATTGCATTCTCAATATCATGTTGAAATTTTGAAAATATTAATCGGGAAAATTTATATATGTTGAAGATTGTGGAACGGGCATAATCAAGAGTGTTCTGGAAAGTTATGGAATTGCATTCCTAAATTCATATGAAAGATGATGATAATCAAGAGAATTCAGGTCCACTGTATGTTTTCCTATCGCCCTATTCAAACTTTGATTATCATTACCACTTAGAAGAAAACTTCTCGTAGGCCTGTGCAACTTCCTCCACGGTGCTATACCTCTTGATTCCAAGAACTGTAATTCAACCAAAACAAAAGTTCAAAAATCTAAATCATCACAGGCGAGGAAAGTGGGACAGACACTCGACTCACCGTCGTAATGATTGAGCGGGAACGAGTTGGGGATAACGAAGACCTGAAAGAACATGGCAGCCGAGAACATAATCAGGGGGATTGAGTACGCTTTGAGAGTCGACGCCATTGACAAACTCGCCGCTCCTCCCGAGGAAACCCTAGCCATTGATGGTCGATGTGGCCGGCCAGAGGGAACCTTTTTCAGAAATCACCTTTCTTATGATATGATATCTAGATTCTAGTGTGATCAGATATGACCAAACTCAAGCGCACTTCTAGTGCTGCCCAAGAGTTCTAGACGGGGAAAGATTCTGCTTTCCAAATCTTATTCTACCCAATAAGGACGTGACATGTTAGCCGTTTTGAATTTTTTTTTTTTTTTTTTTTTACCTTAGTAGTTTCAATCAACAACTCATTTTGAATTTTTCATTTATTGGCATCTTGTTTTTGGAGTTCTGTACGTAAATAAGTTATTTTTAAAAAAAGTTATTAATACAAGTTAAAAATTAAAATAATGTTCAAACAAATATCACTCAGCAAAGTCATAGTTATTAGCTATAATATTTAAATTCCTTTTAAGTTAATGTCGCTAATTATGGTATTGATTTTTTTTTATATAAGTCAATATCTTAATTACTGACTGCATTATTTTTTAAAAAAATCAATATCATAATTACTGACAATTTTATTAGAAATGTTTTGAGACATAATAGTTTAACCATTATTTTCATTTATAACCTATTTTAATATATATTTTTTAAAATAACCTCAATATGTACAAAAACTCTTGTTTTTATGAATGAGGGTATCAAGGTCATGTCAAATATGGACAGGAAGATATTTTCCAAATTTATAATTTAGGATAAGGTATTGCTTGAATTTCATAATATTTTACTAAGATGGTGTTGGAACTTTGAACGTTGAATTCCCTGAACGTCAAGTTGTAGGGGATTTGATTGTTAGATTCCTTGAGTATCAACAGCGCAATATGAACCCCGGTTATATGACCTCCTAGATATCAACAACGCGATGTAAACCTGCAAAAAAGGGGCGGTTCGGCAACGATGAGCCGACTGCCTCTCTAATGATTAAGTCAACAAAAATATGGAGAGGGAGGAAAGAATATAAACAATTGGAATTGCTTACCTTCCCCTCATGGAGAATCTTCTGGATTTACAGACAATGGTTTGCCGAATCTCCTTCCTATCTCGAGAATGAATCTCCTATTTTTAGGGATAAATATGTTTTTCCTTATCAATGATTATCATTTCCTTATCCAGAATTATCTCTCCGACGAGTAAGGGATTCGGAAGCTGGAATTTTTTTTGATAATATCGATTTTGCAGATTTTTCGCTTATAGGAGCTTATTCATAGCAAACTTCCCATATGAGGTATAAAATTCTCATATGGGGGTAGAATGGCCGGTTGACGGACTTGAAATCCTAGACGGATCACCTCAAGCAAGCATTGGAATAGTTTGACCTTGCTTGCCCAAGCGGCCTCTTTAGACTCTCCCGTCTGAGAAGTATTCGTCTAGTCTTGGTGAGGTGAGTGGAATTAGGCCGGGCTCACTACCAAACGGGCCACGGGCCCATCAAGTAGTAGATTTTAAAGATCATGATACTCACAATGCCCCTATTTTTCCTCAGTTGGAGTTTTGTACAATTTAAGACAAGGGAAAATATTGTTGTTTCAAATGTTGGATGTTGAGAGTTGAAAGGTTTGGGATAAATGATTATCGCATTAAATGCGTTCAGAGGTGATGCTCACGTGTGTTTAAGGCGCATGGGAGATGCACGTTTCCCAATATGCATCTTACGTATCTCATTCTGATGGCGCATTTAATGCACCTGACGACGCCTTACCCCTATAAATAGGAATAGTGGTCTCAAGAGCGATTTCTTTTACGTCTTCTCAAAATATTTTTTTGACTCTTGTATTTCATCATCCTACAACGTTCTGCCAAAATTTCCCTTTTCAAATGAGCTATATCGAGGAGACCCTTGGCGGCCCCGACGACTTTTGATGCTAGGTGGTGTTTGCGCATTTCGAACCTTTTTGGTTTAAGCTTTTTAGGGTTTGTCCCCGGTGGCTTGTAAAATCTCCAAGGGGTTTTTTTTTTTTCCTTTTCGAGGGTTCTTTTCCCTTTATTTTTTTTATTTTTGCTGTATGGACCTCAAGTTAACCCCTTCTTCTTCTCTATTTTTTTTTATTTTTTATTTTTTTATTTGCCTTTAGAATGGCAAGAGGTCACGAAGTGATTTCGACCAGTCAGGCTGGGAGTAGGAGGGGTACTCCCCGGGAAACACCTACTGTAAGCAATCTAGTTGCTGCCATGTATGCAGATGAACTGGGGTTATATAGTCAAATTCCTGTCGAAATCAGTCTAGAGACATCATATGGTGCGACTACCTCAACTATTGGGGAGGCAGATAATGTCTTCTACTTTACTGCTTGGGCTTAGGTTCTTTGCTAGGCTTGCCTCCAGTTCCATCGGCCCGGTGAAGCCGATTCCTTCATTTTACCCGGGCACCACCTGCACTCATACATTCGAAAGTTTTTTAGATTTTGATGGGTTGCAGTGTGCTGAACTCTCTCGACCAATTGGATATCTCTCTAGTGGAGATCTGCTTCATTTACACTTTGAAGCTCGGGACTGAGGCCCTCCTGTACATGTCAGCTCACGGTCCCCCGCTGCAATTTGTAACCGGGCTCCTTGACTCCCCCAAGACAGAGGTGAAAGAGGTGGAGTCTTAAGTTGGGGGCGATGTTATGAGACCCTTGGCTCTCCGAGGGAAGCTAACTAATACGAACGGTCCCTTTGGTTCTCGAGGTTTTGTCTCACGTTCTGCGTCTTGGTATGTCTCATATTTCTCTATGTTGTGGGTGTATGGACGTACCTACCTTCTTGATGATTTGTAGACAGGCGCAGACGAGGCCAACTGGTCAACTATGTGGAGAAGGGGAGGCTAGATTGCATATGTCGGCTGCTTGAGAACACAAAGAGAGAGCACCTACGAGCTCGCCGTGCGTAGCCAGAATCTATGGGAGTTGGGCTTGACCCTTTCCCACATAATGCGTGTTCTTCCCAGATCAACGCCCAGCGAGGTCGTCCAGGTGAGATCTTTTTGACCGCCCCATTTCCGGGGGTCCCATTGACCCATAGTCGACTGCGAAACTATGTGTCTCATATCGTGAGACCCGTACATGAGAGCCAAAATAATGGTCGCGTGCTTTACACATCATACTCACCAAAATACATCCAATTATATTGTAATAGTTTCAAGAGTTGTTACATCACTCATAATACAAACATATATTAAAATTAAGAATTCTAATACATGTTTTGCAAAATATATATCAAAGCCACAATCCAGCTTTCTTCTTAAAAGTGGCCTCTAGTGAGCGTCGTCTTCAGGAACACTTCCGGCCGTACACGAGAAATAATTTTCCCTCGGCGAATTAAGCGATACTTGATGGTGTAATTATCTAGAGCTCGATACCGGTGAAAGGGACTGGGCAGGATACCCTCGGGATTTCCTGGGGTGGTCCTGTAGTGAGTTGCTTTACATGCAAATCCACAGGGAAGGCTCACGATTGGAACTCCCACTTTAAGGAGGAAATAAACACATGCATTAATTTAATATCTCCAATTATATATAAAAGACCTTACATATATGAATGGGACCCATAAAAAGTTCGATACGAGAATATCGGAGCGTCTAGAGTATTTGTGAATTTAGAGGTGCAGTAGAGATGAATAAGTCCAATACGACAAAACAAAAGCAGATAGATGCGATAGTGTGCTGTTGTGACGGGAAGAGCGGTGTCGAATCTGGCGCGAAATAAGCCCCTACCGGTAATGCGGACTGGGGAACGGATTTAAAACAATAATGTGAATAATAAATCTCGATGAGTGACGTGTTTATAAGGAAAATAACATTCTTTTATTTACAAAGATTTCTTCTCTCAAAACCTCAGATCCACTCTTTTAAAAGGTTTCCCAGTTTAGAAACATTCCGCAACCGAGCTTTACCTCAGGAGTCAAACATATGTAAATCATCTTTCCCGACAATTTAGCTAGACCTGATGTTAAGAAAAGTTTATAATCTGAGCGTACACAACATAAAGCCAATCATAAAGCATGTATAGCCACCATGTAATAGTAACCATGGAAATGCCTGATAACCATAAGTATTAAAATGGTTATACCATATTCGAGAAATCATATTTGTACCATACCGTAGCCCATCATAAGGAGTGGAGTAGCGGAGCCTCACGACAGGTGGCAACTAATAAACTGTGGTTACACCCAGGCATCACGCGTAATAAACTGTAAACCTCGGGTGGCTTGGCCATCACGTGGCACCTAATAAACCTCACGGGTAAACTGGCCATCATGGTAACCTAATAAACCTCAGGGTGAACACGACCATCAACGTGGCGACTAATAAATCGTTGCTTTCTTCATGTACTTTCCAGCAATGCCGAGTATCAGTCATTCCACAAAATCTCAAGATCCATTTTTTTAAAACAATAGTTTTCCAAGGTGGTTTACGACCTCAATCCCACGTACACAAAATATTGAAATACCACGGACTCATCCACCGAACTCGTACAACTTCCAACCGATTAAATGACAAAGTTCACATGAAATGATAACTTGTTTTTTATAGAGACCGATAATCACATTTGTATGCAACTGACCATTTGATCAAAAGCCGTATATATGTAAAATATTTAATCCTGCAATAGATATAATAAACATAATACCCCAAATCATTTAAAAACATATAAACCACTCACAGGCCCCTGCTTCAGTCTTGAAATACTCTAGCAGAATCGTCTCTGGAAGCTCGGCGTGAGTGCTGTAATATAAATAAAATACCACTTGGAAACCGATAATTGAACGGCAGGAAGCTGCCAGGGATGCCACTGAGCTCAGTGTAATTTTGGGAACTATGAACCTAGCTAAATTTGACCATGACGGGCTCAATTATACGGTGTGCCTATAAGGCTAGATACTCGAAGTAGGGGTTTTTCTCAGGAAACTGAATTTACCAGTGAGGCAGATCGATAATTCATAAAAACATCGAATTCCACTAATCGACTCGATTTTGCTAACTTGACCAATTGGTACTCTATTTTAGTCAAAACTTCTCGGTAATTACCTGAAATAACCTAAAAATGGAAAACGACCAACGTGTCCAAAATTCACAAACCATATATCCCGATGGAAAGCGAGGGCCGGGGAGCTCATCGGTACCATTACCTTGGTCGGTGATTGTTGTGGTGGCTGGGAAAATGATCCGACAACCGGCCAACTTTGTTTTCATCGTAACTTTCAAACAGTGAGGAATTTGCAAAAATGGGCCACGGAAATGAGTTCAGAGGGTCCAAAAATGGTGGGAGGGAGGTATGGGTTGGCGAATGGCTGAGAATGGTAGAAAAGTCAAGAAAAGTCAGGTAACCCACCGGTGGCCGCCCATGCCAGCTTAAAATCGGCTCGATCCGGCGTCCGGCGACGGTAGCCGAGGAAACTTTACGGCGTGTCGTCACGGTCATTCACTTCCCACGACTTTCTTGCGTGTTAGGTGGTGGCCGTGATGCCTCGCTTTGGTCAACTCCACGGCTACCATGAAATGGGTCAGCGACCCGACTCGGTGTTCACGATTTTGGAGAGTTTTCTTTTTGGGGTTTGGAGCTCAAGATGGTGATTGTTTTGGGGCTAGGGTTTCATTTGGCTCCAAAGTTATGTTTATATAAGGGCCCTAGGGTCGCTTTGGTAAAAACCCCGAGCAGACTTGGACAACGGTAAAGTCTTCTTGTTTGAACTTCTAATAAGGCGTAACTTTTATTCTTAAGTCGGATTGTGGCGATTCAGCGAATCTATGAACTTCGTATCGGCCGAGGCCTACGAAATGGTGCTTTGGTTAACCCAAAACTATTCATCCTCGAAAAAGTCCAACTTGGGCCACATACTAAGTGTTGGTCAAACTTTGGTCCAAAACGTGTTGTTAAAAAGCTTCATTATTATTTGGTCGCGGTGCGTTCGCAATCTTTATCAATTCAAAGCAAAATTCACGGACATTTTCGGTCAAACGCGCGTAAACGAGAATTTGTGCTAACGGTCCCCAAGCTAATGATGGGTATTGACCAGACGACCCTAAATCGACAACAGTTCCCGCTTCTTTGGGCAGAAATCATGGCCCATTCGGAGCCTCCATGACGCGAAAACCATAATTTGCATGTTATTCAAATATCGAGCAATAATACGAAATATAATACACATATAAGGCTACGAGGACCATTTTTTTTAGTCGATCTGGGCCCGCGGCGGGTCATAAAAATTCTGCGGTGGTCCCGAGGATTTTGGGATTGGCGAGAATAACTCGCGACCTCGCACCATCAGAGCCATTAACAAGGCTCTTAAGCAGAAAATAAACCAAGTAGGAGAAGACCCACACCTCGGGAGTTGTCGAGAAACTCCGCAAAATCGTGTCGGCGTAATACTTTGCGGCGATAAACGACTTGCCTCGTGATTGACGAGAAGCCAAGCCGGTCCGAGCACGGAAATCTAGAGAGAAGTTGAATTTTCTCTCTTTAAAATACGTTTACACCCTCCATTCTTGGGATCCGACCAAAATGAAGAATGTCTTCTTTCTTTTCATTTATTCCCCTTTTGTCCTCTCACTTGCCACTTGTCAACCTCCCATTTGCTGACTTGGATTTCTTATTCTCTTATCCACCTACTTTTGATTTCCATCCAATTAGGAGATGCCACATGTCTACATGGGCCCCACTTGGCTCTCCTTATTTGACTAATTCTGTACCTGACACGTGGCACATTGTGAGCCACTTAAAATGTGTTAAGTGTCGTATTACCCGTTTACCTTGAAGCGTGAATTAGATTAATACCGAAATTTGTGAGAATCGGCGTGGTAGCTAGATTTTAACAAGAAACGATTCAATGGTGAAGTCCGTTTCATCATCAGAGATCTATAAAAATTGGGATTTTGGCCAGAAATTACCATTTACCGTTTACCATTTCCATAAAAATTAGAATTTTCTCAGGTTTTACAACTTTGTTCTTACAGATATACGAGAAGTCGTTGCGGGAGGTTCTTCCTGGGCGAAGTAAGCAGGACCCCTTGTTTAGCCATATGATCTACCTTTGGCGGGTGCGGGGACCCCGAGCACGCCCCCCCGGCGGTGAAGAAAAAGAAGAAGATCGACGACGAGGCTGCACATTGGTGCAGGGATTAGGTGGATTGGACGAATCCGGGGAGTGCTAAGTCGGGCGAGGAGAATAGACTCGAATGTCGAAGCGTTCGGCTGCTGGCAGTCTTGTAGCGGCTTTGACAAGCGCTCGTAGGAGATTGCCCTTAGCGGCGAAGCATTTAATGAAAAAGCGTCGGTGGCCAGGCTCGGGCGAAGAGGCTCGAAGAATCGATGGTAGTGCGTGGACTCCCCCGGTACGAGGTCTTGATGCCGTCCAACTTTTTAGAGGGTGCCCCCCAAGATGCCCCCAGAGAGTCTTGTGCCCCACCGATAATGGAATCCCAACCAAGGGATCTCCTAAGGCTGAAGGAGTTATGACGGAGGCTCCGTTAAAGGTAGTCGTTACTCCGTCTTTTTTTACCAGGCTTATAAACACCGGCCCTCACTGTGGACCCTACACGATCCACGGGACGGCGCGACTCGCTTTTAAATGGAAGGAAAATGTAAAAAAATGAAAAAGAAAATGTGGGTTGATTTTCGAGTTTTTGGAAAATCAGTCCTCGGGGAGAACTGATTTTTCTTTAGGTCGCCACTTACTTTTTGTTGTTATTTTATAAAGGGAAAACAGTAAGAGCAAACCCTAATGACTCCGATATGGAAAGCGGTATGCAAGCTAGAATTTACGAGGTGCAGGGGTCGGATTACCTATCGGAAGGTACCTCGTATGAGGTAGCACCCCTCAGGCCGAACTCGGGTCTCTACTAGTGAATTGGGTATGTAGAGACATATGGGTCCACCGAGATCGGATAGTCTCTAGGCTAAACATACGACTTAGATCGAGGCCGACCTAATAGTGGTATCTATCGTACTTAAAAACACGGCAAAGCGAAATAGCGTGTACACGTGATTTTTGGCCATACGCTATATCAAGGTTAGCAACAACATAGCAATCATGTAACGCAAACACAAAAGCATCCATGTGAAATTCATTACTGCTGTTAAAGTGACATACACCGTGGTCCACAGCAGCGGCTGCGTAAGAGGTTCGATCAGGCTGAATGCCTCATGAAATGTCGAAATCGAAACACCGTATGGCACATGAATATGCAAATACCAACGCCTAAGCATGTACCGGAGGTCCCCTAGCCATGCATAGTAGGAATAGGTAAGGGCAAATAATACACATCATACATCATGCATTTAAAACCAAATATTGGATCCTTACCAAAGAAAGGAAGCAGGGCGAAGTGAGTAAGTGGTTTGTACTTTAGCACACATTCCCTTTAAAAAATCCCACACAAACCAAACCATATACCAATCACATTACTCTTCCCACTTTGTTCAAACCGAGCGAACTCGGACCCTAAAGGCAGCCTACAGGTTCCTTGGGGCAACTAAGAGCACGCCATGATAGATTCGGTGAAACTGCTAAAATAAGTACGCCCATGAAAATTTGATAACCTGCAATAGGTTGAATCGATTCTCAACAAGTCCAAACAATTGAGAAAATTACGAACTTGCATCTACAAGAAAATTCCTCACAGAGTCAGGAATCAAACAAACAAAAGGAATCGATTAGTTCGAATGACCAGAGCAACAGCAAAAGTACCTAGCGCATCGTGCGGAAAGCCTAACCCGATGAACCGGCGGTTGGGTTTCCTTTCAGTCCAAATGATTGAGAAAAGATTTTACAAAATAATTCAAAACCTGCGCGCTTACAAAGTCAGAATTCAAAAAAAGACAAGCGAGTGCAATTCCGGAACCTCAGAATGACCAAGGAATCAACACAAATAACGCCAAACTACCCAAGCGCCATTCAATGCGAGCCGAACCTAATTAGCCGTGGTTGGTTTCTAACCAGATCGGACGGTTGAGAAAAGATTTCAAAAAAATTTCAGAACCATCTGCCCTGAAAGTTAGGGAATTCAAAAAGACAAACATAGTGCAATTCTGACTCCGAATGACCAAGAACCAACACAAATAGCATAAACTACCCAAGCTGGTTCTGAGCCGAACCCTAATGAGCAGGCGAGTTCGGTTTCCCAACCGATCAATCCGTTGAAAGCTCTCAAAGTTTTCAGAACCTTCCTAAAAGAGTCGGGAATCTAAAAAACAACGGAGCAGTGGATTCATTTCGAATGGTGAGAATCAGCCCAGCGACCAAAACTACCAGCTGTGGATTCAACATGAGCTAACCTAAATGAACCGGCCGATGCGGTTTCCCAACCGGTCCACTCTCACGAGAGAGGCTCTCAAAATTTTCAGAACCTTCCTAAAAGATTCGGGAATCTAAAAAAACAAGGGTGATCGATTCTCGGCTAGGATGGTGAGAACTTGACAAAACAAACAAGCGTAGTTCTGCAAATCTAGCCTAAATGAGCAAGGCTGAATTACGGTTTCCCAACCAGTCCATCTCGTTGAGAGGCTCACAAAATTTCCCAGAACCTTCTAAAGATTTAGGAATCTAAAAAAAACAAGCGGTGATCGATTCTCGGCTCGGATGAGGTGAGAACCAAAACCAAAACAAACCAAACTACCCAAGCTGCCGTTCTGTGAAACCTAACACAAATGAATCGGCGTCAGGTTTCAACCGGTCCATCTTGTTGAGAGAGGCTCACAAATTTTCCAGAACCTTCCTAAAAGGTCGGGAATATAACAGCTGGCAGGTGATTGATTCGGCTCGGATGAGTGAGCAAACCAAACTACCCAAAATGCACAGTTCCTGCTTGAGCCTAACCTAAATGAGCCAGGCGATCGGTTTCCCAACCAGTCCATATCATTGAGAAGGCTCTCAAAATTTTCCATAACCTTCCTAAAAAAGATTCGGGAATCTAAAAAACAAGCGGTGATCGATTCTCAGCCGGATGGTGAGAACCAACCAAAACAATAGTTGTTCTCTAAAACCTAGGCTTGCCCCGGCGAACGGTGGCTTAGGCTCTCACGTATGAGCGTGAAAACCAGCTCAAATGGTTGAGGAGGAAACCTCGAAATTTGATCAGTGTAAAAAATAGGGTAGACCAGGGTCTATTTCTTACCTCTCTTCCACAAAAGCATGAGAAAAAAAGAAACCAAGCTAAGCATCAAGCAAAAATCGGTAAACGTGCGTTTGAGCGGGAAAAGTCCCTCGAGGTCCTTCCACTTTGATCTTTCTCTCCTTTTGTCTTGATTCCCTCGAACGAGCCTACACGGTGTTTTTACCTTCAAGCTTTGAAAAGAGCCTTGTCGGTCTCGGAAGCGACTTCCCCCGTGCTCCTCTCCTCGTTTTTCCATCTGGCCAGATATCTTAAGTTTTACCGCTTGCTTCACCTAGTATCCATATGGATTCGTAATTGTGGGCTGCGTAACTTAAGCCAAGGCCAAAATGGACCCTGCATCACACACTTGCCATGGTCGGCCCAGACTTATGGGCCATAGGATTTGGGCTCAATCCTATATTTCACTTCTGTTGGCGAATATGGGACAGAAGGCAACCGGTCAGTACGGTCGAAGAGAAAAGAGTACCTATTGGCTATGAAAATTTTGATAAAATGTTCCCTGAAGAATAAGGAGGGACCAACAAAAAAATGGTTGCACCATTCGAAGTCCGGATGAGGGAGATATGATCGAAACAAGGAGGAGTGCTCACCAAAATCACCCAAAAAAAAACAGTGTTGTATACATACTTCCCTGATGAACTAGTCAAACCTATTGGTCAAACGGTTGACAAAAAATTATGAATTTTTAACAGAAACAAACAGTGAACGATTATGAGTTCGAACAAGGGAGATACGATCGAAACAAGATCAAGTGCTCCGAATTTGACATACTATAAAGTGAACTACATACGCACTCAACGGACCACATACAAGCCCACCCGAGGCTCAGAGACGGACTAAGCCTAAAAGGGTCTTAATGGTGTTATATGAGAACGATGGGTGAGTGTGACACCCTTAAGGATAAATGCAAGTGTTGAGGCGAGTGAGGTCTACACTCCGCAGACCACCGAATGCGACCGGTACGCTACCCAAACGCGTCACGTTCCCGCTGCGGGGTGAGTCCGACATTCGAGCGATTATGGCTCCTAGCGGGCGCCCGGAAATCATCGACCATTAGAGCCCTTCAACAAGGGAGTCTTCGATTAAGCACACATCGCGCGACCTACATCCGCTCTTCTTTAAGTCTTAGGCGTGCAGCTCGTGGCGGCAAATATTCCATCTCGTTTCGGCGTGGATAGGAGACGCTTCCGGCCACGTGGCCATCTGGGATGCTAGTTCTAATCCTGGCTCACCCGATGCGTCCTAAGCTAGTAAGTTTTGATTTTTATTATCTGATTGTTAATTTTGTGTTTTTATTTTCTTTTGACACCTTCTCTTTCATGCCAGCGCCATTCATAACATGTTCCGTCATCATGAAATTCCCGATGCCAGGTTGGATGATCTTTGAGGCTGCGCCGACTTTATGCCCTAGTCGGCCATTTCAGCATGGCGCGGGTGTTTGCGATGGGTGAGTCAGAAATGGGAGTGGGAGGTAAGGTTGGTCGGGGAGAGGATGCGAGGATGGATAAGGAGGAAAGGGGCCGAGAAGCAGGAGGTTAAGGTGGCCTTTTGGCGACACCAGGGCAAGGGTGGAGGAAGACCTCTTCGGGTCGACCTTGGCGAGGCTGCGAAGAGCGTCTTGTGAGGAAGAGGAGCCTCATGATTAGATGCCACCGGTAGGGTGATCGGGAATCAACAAGGTATATCCTATGTTTCTCCCTGCGTCGTAGTCGAAGCTACTACCGGTATAGTGGTCTAGGGTCATTTCTGAAGATGGGTTTTTTCTTCGTCTGAATGATTTGAGTGAAGTAAAAAATGGTGGATAAATTTGGATTTTAAGGTGGTGATAAAAACGATTATGGAGTGAATTGGTTGTGAAATTTAAATAAAAATAAAATGTAAAATAGAACTCCCTTGAATTGTTAGGCTGCGGGGTTGGGTTCCTAGAGATAGCGGGGGTTCCCGGGATCTTTCCTGCGCATTGGGGAGGATGACATATAGTCATCTCCGAGCCGGATCTTCCATTTAACTTTGGAAAACTAAACCACCAATAATTTTTCCTTTTGATAGAAAGCATTTATTTAACATTTATGGTTCCTTCAGGTGAAAACATGTCTCAAAACCTACCCTTGATAACTTAATAGAGACAACTAATTAGGCATCCCGGTGAATCTAGTGAAAGTATCCATTGAACCTAAAAGCTTGCGAATACACATTAGGAAAGCATGCTTAAAGAGATTTTAACCTAAAAGTTGATCCAACCCTTAACCTCCGGTGGCTCGTAAGAGCTTAATAATGGATATCGGTGTATCTAATGCTAAGAATACTGCTTGAACCACACTTTGCCAAGTATTGGCGAAAAGTGCATCAAAAGCTTTAAACCTAGGGTTGCAAATTTGGGAACCAAAAATGGAAAAATCTGGCTGGCATTAACGGGGGAACAGAGGTTACCTTAAGATCGTTGCCCCGGTAGCCTTCCTCTTCAAGGAGGAAGAGGTTTTAGCCCGCTCATCACTCCCGAGTTGTCATCCTTGGAGGTGTTTGGTGTGCTAAAGAAAGGGAGAAAATGAAAAGCAGAAAACGGAGAGACGGGCCTAATTTTTATTTGCGACCAAAAAAAATTAGTCCCTTGGCCGGTGTATCAAAATGGCTTATGTAGCCTTACACAAACAGGAGTGAGAATACAATCAAATCAAACATAAATTGGATAAAACAAAAGGGTAGAAAGGAGAAAAACCAAAAAATTGTAGCAAAAACAAAAAGTGCGTGAAATCTTGAGGGAGGAAACGAGTACGCGGGATGCACAGTCTTCAGGCGGTAATACGGGTGCTCGCGGGAGAAACTCTGCCGGTGGTGTTTTCTTCACATTTGCCTTTCTTTCCTTCCGATCTTTGAAATGCGAGGGTTTGACTAAATTCTTAGATTGCTTGGATCGACTCAAACAATTTCGGCATAATTAGCTCGCCAAACTGCAAAATTTGCCACAAAATGCAATCAGTAAAATAGTAGGGACCTTAATGTGCAAATCGGGTTAATTAGAATGATTAGTACACAAAAAAGCTTTCAAAACCTATAATAAATAGGGTTCAAAAATAGCACTTTTTGTTTCATCACCTTCATTGCGAGATTAAAGAAGCCTTGGGGGCTACGAAGAAGGGCAGGCGCAAGGCTGAGGCTGAGACTGCCCTATTGGAGGTTAAGCGGACATCTCTCCTGTTAGAACTTGGGGCGACGAAAGACAAGGTGTCCTCCCACCATTCTCGGGCGGCGGAGCAAGGAGAGTGGGTGAAAGGAAAAATCGCCCAGAAAGGCTACCGGAGTGATCTTTGTACAGTGCGGGTGTTGTGTGTTGGCTCCTGACATCGTGAAGACTCGCTCCGGAGGTCTGGATGGCATGCACATTTCCCAGGCCATTTGCCTCACGAGGTTCTTTGTGAGCCCCTAGGTAACCCCATCTAAGTGGTGTCGAGGAGCCCGCAAGCGGCCGCACCTTCGGCGAAAGAGGTAGGAACCCGTGGAGGTTGCTCGCCCAGCAGCGAAGCGCCGTGCTTGCGTGCGAGGGCGGGGCGATTAATCGGTGCTTGGCCCGCGATTTGGCCCTTGTGCTGCCCTGAGCATTCCTTCCAGACGGGGGACTCATGGATGGGGATCTCTCGGAGGACAATTCATCATCTGTTGGGGCTTCACCTTTGCCGAAAGTCATGGACTCTTTTCCTTTATTCTGGTATCGGATGTTCGGCACCGATTGTGCATCTCCATCCCTTCGAGTTAGGGCTTTTTCTACGGGTCGTAGCGATCATTCTCACGTTACCAGCGTTGGTAGCGAGCTTGTAACTCTTGCATATGTCTCGCCTACTCCTCATGCTTCCTCTCCATCTCCCCAACGGTAATGGAGAGGCGATCTTGGTGTTTATCAATCAGTTGTTCGGCCGTGCGGCCTGCCAGTAGATCGATTCGGAAGGGGGGAGTTGAGAAAGAGTTCTAAGGTAGCAGGGGTTGCTAAGAGAATCGTTGAGAAGCGAATCCTTGTAGCTTTATCGACGACACTTTTATTTAGTTCCACATCTGATGCGGTGTTAGGACTTTGAATGTCGGATCCCCTGAGCGTCAAGTTGTAGGGGCCTTGATCATCAGATTCCCTAAGCATCAGTAGGGTAATGTGAACCCCGGTTATATGACCTCCTGAACATTAGCAACGTGATGTAAACCTGTAAAAAAGGAGAGGTTCGGCGACGGTGGGCTGACTGCCTCTCCGATGATTAAGTCAACAAAAATACGGAGAGGGAAGGGAGAATAAAAGCAATTGGAATTGCTTGCCTTCCCCTCGTCAGGGGATCTTTACGGTTATAAACGATGGTTTCTTGAATCTCCCTTGTCTCGGGAAGAATATACATTTGCAGGGATAAATATGTTTTGCACTATAGAGGGGATTATCTTTCCCTTATCGAGGATTATCTCTCAGGAGTAAAGTTGGAAGAAGGCGAAAATTGATGTGTCGCTTTGTGGATTTTCCTTCTAGGTGCTTGTCGTATAAACTTCCCATATGGGGCCCGAATTCCCATATGGGGGTAGAATATTATTTGGTGGACTTGAAATCGAAGCGGGACCGCCTCAAGCGAAGCATTAGAAGAGTTTGACCTTGCTTACCCAAGCGACCTCTTTAGACTCTCATGTCTAGGAAGTGTCCGCCTGGTCTTGGTGAGGCAAGTGGAATCGAGCCAGACCAAGAGCTCTAGACCCATCTAGTAGCGGATTTTAAAGATCATGGTACTCACAGATGGAATTTCTTTTAATATTTCACAATAAAAAGGTTTGTATTGAGCTGGTATGAGTTGGCATATTATTGGATTTGAAAAAATAAAATAAAAAATAAAAGCTTTCTATAATCAAATGATATACATATTTTATGCTTTGAGGATTTGGAACACAATAAACAATTCATTAATTAAATGATATTCTCTAATTTAGTTACTAGAACTTGATGTCAACAAAAGTTACTTACTAGTACTTAATTCATTATAGTTACAATCATTATTATCATCATTACTTATAACTCGTAATGTTTTTTAAAAATGTTGGAAATGTTTATAACTATGGGAATCAAAATGGGATAGAGGATGTTTTTTTTATTTCAATTTCTATTATCTTCGTAATACATCATTATAGAACTTTGTGTTGGATTTTATCAAATGAAATTAAAATCATGAAACTTTTGTTTATCTTTTTGAAACTTTCGTATTATGGAATTAAAGTCCTTTAAATTTCATTTATACGTATTTATTCATTTTTTTTTCCGTTGATCTTGAAATAATTGGAAGCCACATCAGTAGCTTGACTGTATGTTCCTCCCCTATCTATTTAAAGAGAGTTTTGACTCTCTTTGGGAGTGAAGAAAAAATCTTCAGTTTTATTTTGTCAGATTTCCTCTGTGACATTGATTGAGATACAAACATAGTTAATTCGCCGAGAGTGATTATAGGGTGTGTGTTGTTGTCAGTTAAAGATGATCGTTGTGTCGTAGGTGTTGTTACCTTGATCGTTTGAATCCCTAGGCATTAACGGTGCAATGTAAACCTGCAAAAAGGGTGATCCGATGATGATGGACCAGCCGCCTCTCCGATGATCAAGTTAGCAAAAATATGGAGATGAAGAAGAAGAAAGTATGCGTAGTTGGAATTGCTTACCCTTCCATCGTGAGGGATCTTCCCGATTTATAGAAGTGGTTCCAGTCTCCACGATTTTAGGAAGAAAATCTGCCCAATCTTACGGGGATAAATCACCATCTTCCATATCAAGGATTAATTCTTCCTTATCAAGGATTAATCCTTTCAAGAAATAATAGATTTGGACATTGGGAAATCCACTGATAAATATTTTTTTGCGTATTTTTTGCTTTCGTATCCTTTTGCATAACGAACTTCCCATACGCGGGGCGGTAGGCCCGTGGGACTTAAAACTCCTGGAAGCGGTCGCCACGGCGGCCTCTGGGAAGACACCCTGGCTCTCTCAGACGGGCTTTCGGATTCCCCCGTCTAGGTAGTGTTCTCCAGTTTTAATATGGTAGGTGAGCTTGGGCCTCTTCGCATTGCGGACCAGGTGGGTCTTGGGCCAAACGAGCCCAATGCCTATTGAGTAGTGAGTCCCAAGACATGAAGTGCTCCACAATGCCCCCGCTTTCCCATTTGGAATTTTGTGCTTTTGCGGGTAGGAAAATGCGTGTTTAAACCTCGAGAGTGTGGAAATTTTGAAAGGATTGGAAAATTAATGTGTTACATCGAGCAGTGGAAAGTGAAGCGTTAACGGTCTAAAGCGTGTTGGTAAGCGCATTCCCGATAAGTCTGCGGCGCATGATGTTTTGGCTTGACACATTTAATCTTTGCATTTCACCCTATATAGGGTTTGGAGCTCCAATGCGCCTTTTACTATTTCTAAGTCTTTCTCCTGTTGTAGTTTCTTTTCTCCCATGCTTCTACAAACCATTGCTTCAAAGCAATCATCAGAGCCCCCTCGATGTCTTTCAATTTTTTGGTGAGTTCTTACAAACTTCGTTTGTATTGCCTTTGTTATGCTTTTCGTGTCTCCGTTTCTAGAGTATTTTTGTGTTCAGAAAGTTTTTGCGTCTTTTGAGGGTGCGTCCATAGTTCATTGGTGGGGTTTTTAGGTTTGGTTATTAGTGGGTTGTCAAACTGCCAAAGGGAGATTTCTAACATCTCTCCAGGTTTTTGATGCCTTTACTGCTTTAAGGTCCTCAAGCATCCTTTTTTTTTCTTTTTTTTTCATGTTTGTTTACTTGTGGTATGGCGAGAGGTCGGGAAAATACTTCTACCAATCAGGCTAGGCATAGAAGGCTCCCAGGAATTGCCGGCTATGGCGACACGGTTCTTTGTTATGTCTATAAGGAGTTGAGATCCTTTTGGCCAGTCCTGGCCGACATTAGTGCAGGTTGTCGAGCCGGAGAGGCGTCTCAACTATAAGAAGAATGGATAATGTTGTGCACTTCGCACGGGAGTAGTTTCTTGTTGGACTTAAGCTTCCCGTCTAGGTGGTCGATTGAAGAAATTTACGCATTTCGCGAGGCACCTCCTGCGCTCCTTGTCAGAGCGTCTTTCGGATCTTGATGGGTTGTAATGTGCTAAAATTATTCTACCAGTTGGATATTTCATTGGTAGAGGTTTGTTTTATTTACACTTTGAAGCTTGAGATTTTAGGTTGACTATCTATGTCGGCTCATGGCCCCCGGCTGCAATTTGTAACCAGGGTCCTCGACTCCCCTAAGACTGAGGCGAAAGGAGTTGTTTTATGAAAGGGCCATGGTATGAGACGACAGGCTCTCTTGGGCTCCCATTTGACCTGAACTAGTCCCTCACGTTTCCAGGTTTGTCTCATCATGATGGGGTTTGTCCTTTTCTAGATCGCCCACACTCTAACATGCCCTTTTTCTTTGAACTTTGTGGAAGTGATGGCCGGGTGGCGACTAGTTAAACTGGAGTCGGCTAGTCCTAGGCGTATCAGCGGTACTCGAGTTACTTGAGGCGAAAGGAGTTGTTTTAGTGAAAGGGCCATGATATGAGATGCCAGGCTCTCTTGGGCTCCCATTTGACCTGAACTAGTCCCTCACGTTTCCAGGTTTGTCTCATCTTGATGGGGCTTGTCCTTTAGATCGCGCGCCTCTGCTGTGCCCTTTTTCTTTGAGCTTTATAGGTAAAGCGCGGGGCGAAGCCCAGGCTAGTTAGCCCCAGATCGAAAGCTAGTCTAGAGCATATCAAGCAGCTGCTCGAGATTACGGAGGTGGAGCGCAATCACAAGCTCCTCTTATAGGTGAAGAACTTATGGGAGTTAGGTGCTATCCCCTTTTGTTACATAGTCCCCGTCATCCCCCGCTCCTTTACCAAAAGAGCTTGTCAGGGGGAACATTCCCAGTCCTTAATAGACCTTCGAGGCAATCTGGGAGCTCCTCACAGCGAGGTCCGCTAAAGAGCCTGTGGCCCGAGGAGCGCTCAAGAAACCTCGACTACCTTTGCCCAACACGGCCAGGCCAATCTCCTTTGGACGAACAAGATTCTCGACCTACATCTTAAGCGGCGAAGAAGAAGAAGAAGAAGAAGGGCAAGATCATAGCTACCAATGAGGGGTCAGAGGGCTTTGTGGATTGGGTGGAGCCAAATGCTAGTGACCCGACTGAGAAGATGGAGGACGATATGTCTAGCTTGACTGTTGGGTTTTCTGCACGGATCTTGTGGCGGTGCGCGGCAGTGCTCGAAGGGAAGCTATTCACGGCTTTGAAATGATATCTGGCGAAAGCGCCAAAGGCGTCCGACCGGATGAAGGCCTAGAGCCTAGCGTGTTCTTGTGGACTCCCAGAATGAGCCACGATGCTACCGACTTTGGAAGGTGCCTCTTGGGATCTTGCAGAGAGAGGCTTGTGCATCCCTTGGGCGAAGGGGGTCCTGGTAGGGGGCCTCTAATGTTGATGGGGCGTGAGGAGGCTCCATCAAGCTCATTTGTTGAGCGGATTGTTCTTGGGCAGGCTTGCAAATGTCGGCCCTTGCAGGCCAAGGCTACATAGTCGGTTGATGTTAGGCACATACGATACTGCGGTAAGTGGGGCAGTCCTTAAACGGACATGGTGGCTCTGGTCGGCGCCGAAATCATTGGCCCCATTGGAGCCCCTCAGCGAGAAGGGAATCTTCGATTCGCACACATCTTAGCGACCTTTACCCCACTCTTCTTCGATTACCCATGGTGGCTTGTGCTAAGGAGTACTTCATCTCGCTGACTATTTGGATAGGAAGTCTTTCGGTAGCGTGGCCAGAAAGGCCGGATGCTGTGCGACCGACTTTAACGAGTGTGTGGTATTTTAGCATTTGTATATGAACTTGAGTTTTGTGCTATGATTTTCTTCTAACATCTTTTCTTTACGAAGGCACATCCACTGGTATTCGAGCATGGCTCGTGACATGAATTCCATGCCTGGCGAGCGATCTTGAGAAGTTGCGACGCATGCTTGATCGACCAGTTTCTCAAGCACTAGGCCTTGGGCCGCCTCCACACAGCGAGACGAATCTAGGTCAGCGTAGGAGCGGGAGGTTAAGATTGGTGCAGAGAAGATTGCATGGGCGGAGAAGGAGAAGAATGAGGCTAAGAAGAGGGGCCCGAGTTGCTGGGCGGCTCTTGCTGCGGCAGGTGGGCTCCGACGAGTTTGGGGATGACTGGGTAGGGTCCAGCTCCCGGCGGTTGTGGAGGAGGCCGGGCGAGGCGAGAAAGTGGGACTACCGACTTAGTAGGTTGAGTGGACGTCACTCTTGCTAGAGCTCAGGGCGACTAAGGACGAGGTGTCCTCCCTCCACTCTCATGCGGGTAAGGATAAGGAAGCCATGGAGAAAGACTACTAGAAGGCCTTAGAGCTGATTTTTGCTTATGACTACAAATGTTGTGTGTTCAAACACAACAGCTGAGTCTTTAGAGGTTCCCATATGGTATGCGACTCCTCCCGAGTTCTTTGTGAACCTAGGTGCCCACCTCGGCTAGTATGCGAGGTTAAAGTAGCAGGTATGTCAGTGAAAGCGACAAGGGAACTAGAAGAGTGCTTTTGTTGGGAACCATAGTTGATTTTTGCCTTTCTTTTTCCTCTCTCTCCCCTTTTTGTAATTGGCCCGTTTGGCCGCCATGGCATTTATGTAACTGGCGTATTTATGAAATACGATTTTATTTTACTTAATCGATTCCTTTGATTTCACAACCCTTTTCCATGAATCTTGACTAGGATGGTTGCTTAAGGATATCAATGATAAATCTTTTAGGAGCTAGAAACTGGTAGGGATCGCACATGGGCCAATAGGCAAGTCACCATCCCTAGGTTTTGGATTTAGCACATCTAGTCTTTTGAAAGTGCCAGCAAGTTAGGAGTCGCCAAGTCGATCTTTTGAGATGTCGACGGGCTTGGAGCCTAGTTTGATCTTTTGAAAGTGCCCGACAAGCCGGGAATTTTCAAAGTCGATCTTTTGAAAGTGCTTGCGGGACTAAAGCCCACAGAATGCGGTATTTTGAAAGTGCTAGCAAGCTTAGAGTCACAAGTCTGGTCTTTTGAAAGTGCTAACAAGCTTAAAGCCACAAGTTTGATCTTTTGAAAGTGCAGTAAGCTAAGAGCCACAAGTTTGGTCTTTTGAAAGTACCAGCAGACTTAAAGCCACAAGTTTGGTATTTTGAAAGTGTCAGTAAGCTTAGAGCAATAAGTCTGGTCTTTTGAAAGTGAAGCAATTAAAAGAAAACATTTTAAAGGAAATTTAATTGATAATACCTTTAAAGAAAACTTTATTGTTAATATTCCAAGAAGTGGAAGAAAATCCTCTAAAGGAAACCTTATACCTTTAAAGAACTTATATTGATAATACCTCTTTAGATGCATAGCATTCCACATCCTAGGCACTGGCATCCTGTCCAGTTTATCCAATGCATAAGATCTGGCTAGCCCAACTCTAACTAGCGTGTAAGGCCCTTCCCAATTTGGTTGGAACTTATCGGCTGCTGGGTTTGTCATGTATTCTAAAACTCTTCTCAGACATGGGTCCCAGACTTGGAATGCACATTATGCCCCACCGCTACGTGTATAGTTTTTGTTCTCTATTTGGTATGACACCATACGCCTGGCTGGCCTTCCACGAACGTACGTCATATCTAAGTCCTTAGCAAGGGCTTCGGTATTAGCCTCTTTAGGAATTTCTGTTCGAAGTGTAAGCATTCCGATTTTTGTAAGGATTATGGCCTCCATCCCATAGGTAAGGGTGAATGGTGACACTCCAATTGGCTTCCGACTGGTTGTTCTATAGGCCTAGAGAACTCTGGGTAGCTTTTCTACCATTTTCCCTTAGCCGAATGTAGACACTTTTTTAATGCCTTCAAAAGAGTTTTGTTATAAGCTTTCACCTGGCCATTGCTTTATGGGTACCGCAGGGTTGAGTACAAGTTTCTTATTTTTAACTCGTGGCAGACATTCCTGTACACTCGGCTATCAAATTATGGCCCATTGTCAGTTATGATCGGCGAGGTATTGGTCGACCAGGCAATACTTCTCCCACCGCAGGTGGGCCGACACATCCTTGTATTTGATGGAGGAAGGCTTTTGCTCCCATCCACTTACTAAATAGTCGGTGTGCACCAGCAAATAACGACCTAAGGCTGGGGTGGTAGGCAGTGGTCCAACTATATCAATTCCCCACTAAGCAAAGGGTGAGAGGCTCGTGATAGTGGTTAGTTCTTGAGTCGACACCCTTGAGATGGGGGCTTGTCATTGGCAGCGGTCACACTTTCTGACGTAGGTGGTTGCATCCGCTCTAATGGTTAGCTAATAATAACCTTGTGTATGGGCTCTATGAGCTAAAGTTCTACCGCTTTAATGGTTTTCACATATACCCTCATGGAGTTCAGCCAATACATACTACCCCTATTGTGTGGTAAGACATTTAAGATATGGCTCGTCTAGAGATCTCATATATAATTGCTCGTTCACGAAATGAGAAACTCCCTAGGCTGCTAGACACGAGATCTTGTGGAGAGCTGATCTATTATCAGGAAACTCTCCACGGTCGAGATAACGCATTATAAGGGTTAGCCAAGAAGAGGATTCTTCATCTATCTGACTCACCTGGTTGGTCGTAATGGACGACGCAAGCTGGTAGTAGATACAGCAAGGAACACTGTTTCTCTTATTGGGATGGATGTGGCCCGCTCTTGTCAAGAAAGCGTCCAGCGCTTTTAAATTTGAGTCCCTGGGGATATGCTTTCACAGCTTCAAACCGCAACTTCTTAGCAGTTACGACGAGACTTTCATACTTGGCCATGCGCCGTCGTGTTTCATACTCTCCGATTAACGTCACACCACTAGGCGAAGTCGTTGCGTATGATAGAGATTTTTCACGAGGATCTGAGACTTTGGGAGGTAACCGGCCCGAATTCTTCTATATTGGAGTCTCGTATTGGATGCGGGGAAGCCTAGCCATATGGCATGTTCGATCCTTTCACACGGTCGAGGGCTGGGTGCAAACCAACTCCGGCTCTGTTTTGGCGGCGGCCAGATCCACGTGGATCCGCAGAGCCCGGCGTCACCTGGTCGGTATCGGCGGGGGTAGTTACACTAAAATCTCCCGATACGCGCTTTCCATGCGGCGAGGTTTATATTAAAAATCGAATTCACTTAATTCAATTGCCCACCAGGCCATCCTTCATGACCAGTCAGGGCTTGTATAGTGCTTAGCGAGGTGGTCGATCGGCGATAGGGATGTGCACGGAAGTGGGGGGTGGCTTCTTAAACCCACGCGCGAGAGGGCTAAGTGTTGCACGTTCGAGATGGGTATGCGTGTTCGGCTTAGGATAGGAGTTTGCTCGAAGAATATTAGTCTACGCTTTAGTTCCTGGAGTCTTCTTTTAACAATTTACTTATTAAGGTTTGACAGTAATTAAAGGTAGAGTTGTGCACGCCAGGCGCGGGAGTGGTGGTTCGATAAGATATTGTTTGATCGTTATGAAGGCTTGGTCGCATTCCTCGTTTCAACTGACCCTTTTAGCTTCCCTTAGGGTGATGAAAAATGGTTTTAGCAGGTGTGAAGCCGGGATATCAACACTTGAGAGCCACCCGTAGAGCTGAATAATTCTTTGCACTCATTTCTTGGAGGTAGGAGCCTGAGAGTCCATTATAGCTTTGAATTGAATGGGATTGGCCTCTATCCCTCTCTAGGTCACCCTAAAGCCTAAACTTTCCCAAACATACTTCGAACGCACATTTCAGAGGGTTGAGTTTCATGTCATACCTTCGCAACAACTCAAAGGCCTCTTGTAGATGCTTGGTGTGGTCGAAGCGTTCTTTGGATTTCACAAGCATGTCGTCGATATAGGCCTCCATTGTGTTTCCTAGAATATCTTAGTCACTAATCTTTGATAAGTTGCCCCAGCGTGCAGTAGTAAGGCATCACATCGCCGGTATAACGTGCGATTGTAATGAAGGTCGTTTTCTCTGCGTTAAGCGAGTGAATGGGAATTTGATGATACCTAGAGAAAGCGTCTAGAAACGACAATGTTATGTTCCCAACTGCGGCATCAACAATTTGGTCTATACGTGGTAAGGGGAAGTTATCTTTTAGGCATGCTTCATTGAGGTAAGTGTAATCTACACATACTCACCACTTACCCCCTTTCTTTGGAACCACCACCACGTTGGCTAGCCATTCAGGGTACTTCACTTCCTTGATGAAAGCTGCCCTTAGCATGTTGTTTACTTCCGTCTGAATAATTTGATGACGATTTGGGTGGAAACGCCTCACTTTTTTTCTTACTAGTCTGGCTGCGGGGATAATATTTAGCTTGTGAGAGGCCACCATCGGGTTAATCCCAATCATATTTAAGTGGCTCAAGGAGAATATATCTATATTATTCAACCACATGAGTCGTAACCGCCCCCTTTCTTCATTGGATAGGAGTTAGCTGATGAAAGTGAACTTTTCTGGCCATATAGTGTTACTTTCTTCAAGGGATCCATAGCCAACGGATCCTTCTCTTCCGCCCTGATCTGGGCGACGAACTATGATTGCTAAGCAGGGGTTTGATCTTTGAGGGGAGGATTTTGATCGTCCTTTTCCCTTCTCTGTTCCTACATAGATAGCTGATAACACTACCTTGCGGCCAACTGACTGCTTAAAAGGTAAACCTGCCCAAAGTTAGTCAAATAGATGACCATTTGGTTGTAGGTTGAGGGATGCAACTTCATTCGGTGAGGTGGAGCTGATATGGTTGTAAGGCTTGAGTCTTGACGGCGGGAGCATAACTGGCCCAGTCACGGCCTGCTTTTTCTGAGGGGCGCGACATCTCAGAGTTACGACGGTTGCACCATTAAAGAACTAGAAGAATTAAAGCGGCGGAGTTCACCATACCTAGGAAGCTTCATATGCTTGAAGGTAGGTAGTTTGCAACAAGTTTCTTTGCATTACCGAGGATCTATCGGTGCAACGTGCACATCAGCGGATTATCTGGGTGGTATTAGTGCATCATAGTGGGGCATAATAACCCTGTTCAAGTTGACAAGAGGAAAGGATATGTGGCCGTCTATTGGCTTGATTTCTTCATGCCTACCCTCCGCATGGATAACATTTATCCGAGCCTTAACGGTGGTAGCTCTTAGAGCTTCTTCTGTTGGTGCTTCGATTGATACTGGTCGTCAAATGGTCCGCCCAGTATATAGTTAATGGCCAGGTCACGGAGTCGGCCAGGTACATTGCGGCGGCGGTAGCTGTCGCGGCTTGCCTGATTCCACCAGGTGGTCAATTTCTCGATATACCTCTTGAGGTGTCCCCACTTTGATAAGCTGCCACCATAAATTTAAGGTTTCACCCGTCTGGCCTCTACGCCCATGATCCCATGATAATTCACATCTGCAAGGATTTGTTTCTTTAGGAGGGATCCATCTAGATCGATGTAGGCCGTTTAAACTCTGAAAAGTCTCGAATGATCGGAAATAGCCTCTCATAAGAGACGTTCAGGAGGGTAAATTACGAGATTTGTCACACCCCGATTCCCGGTCCGACCCGATCGCTATCCAACCGAGTTCGGCCGGTGACCATATATCGACCCCTTTACCTCGATTTTTTTAAACCGAATCGTACCAGCAAGTGGTCTGTGATCTTGTAACAGTATCAAAATATCATATACATTTACCAAAACAGTTCCATTTACAATTACAAACTGTACTTTTACATTTACAAACGCATACAACCCATGATGTAGTGAACTCCCATCGTGTGTCGTCTGCCAGCATGCGGAAGTCTTCGATGTCTTCCCGCATCTACACCGATTAAACCCATGCTAAGCTTTTTACGCTTAGTGGGAAACATATGTCTACATATACACATTTAACGCATAAACAATAATGATAATATAAATTTCATGTATTTATATTATGAACTTATACGAAAGTACTTTCTTATAACAAAAGCCACGCCATTCGTATCTCCCGTAGGAGTTACATTTTATTCTTGGCGTTAATCCTATGCTTATAACAAACTTATGTTTATTCTGGGACTCCCGTAGGAGTTACGTAACTTTATCCTTTATTCGTAACTTATACTTATAACAGCTTATGTTTATTCAGACTCCCGTAGGGAGTTAAGGTAATCCATACTTATTCGTAATTTCTTATACTAATGTGACTTTATGTTTATTCAGACTTCGCAGGAGTTATAGAACTTATCCTTATAACAAACTTATGCTTACTTGGGTATTACACTTATAGCAGACTTATTCTTATTTGGATTCATATTCATAGCGTGCTTATTCTTATTCTGATCTTATACGTATTACGTAACTTTATACATGTATTTCGGGATCTTATACATGTATTACACAACTTATACTTGTCCACCGAACTTATGACGGTCTTACTAACTTATACCGGTATTACTTAACTTATACCATGTTACAAAATTGATTCTCGTATTTATCTTATTCAGATTTAAGGTAAATTCCATAAGTACGATAAGTTGGAACAAATCGACTTATACAGATACATTATCGTATGGACATTAGTCCATAGCAGTACAGATCATACCGGTATACATATACTTATTTTACTCATACGAGTACCCGTAAGTACATAAAACTATACTTATTTTATCGATACGAGAGTACCCTAGGTACTCGACTTATACTGCTTTTACGATACGAGTACCCGGGTAGGTACTAATGACTTATACTTATTCCTGATCTCCCGTAGAGTTTCGTAGTTTCTTCTTATGCAGAACTTATACTTTATACCGCACGTATGTTCATTCTGTGACTCGTAGAGTTACGTAGCCTTATTCTTATTCAAGACTTGATACTTATAACACGCTTATTATCATTCTAATTCCCGCAGTGAGTTACAGAGCCTTATTAAGATACAAAAGTACCCATGTATCACAGACCATTATACCGAAGAACTTAGGTACGATCGACTTATTCTTATTTACTCGACACGAGTACCTACGCACTCCATAGGTACTCACACACATTCATTATACCTAAGTACCCGTAGGGTACGATCGGGATTCTATACTTATTTTATCGATACGAGTACCTGGGAGGGTACTACGAGTTTAATCGCATACGTGAGTACCCTCTCAGGGTACTACGTAATCCTTGATGAAATATGAGAGTACCCGTAGGTACTACATAACTTTAATCGGGAGGCAAGAGTACCAGATACTACGTAACTTATTCAGATATAAGAGTACCCGTGGTACCACGTAACTCGATCGTGGGATACAAGAGTACCCGTAGGTACTGGCGTAACTTTATTCAAATGCAGAGTACCCGTAGGTACTACGTAATCCTGATCGATACAAAGAGTACCCGCAGGTACTACGTAACTTATTCGCATACGTGAGTACCCAGGTACTACGTAATCCTCGATCGTATTACAAGAGTACCCGTAGGTACTACGTAACTTATTCAAATGCAGAGTACCCGTAGGTACTACGTAATCCTGATCGTGATACAAGAGTACCCGTGAGGCATCACGTAACTTGGTTCAGATAATAGAGTACCAGAGGTGCCTACGTAACTCGACGATACAAGAGTACCCGTGAGGTACTACGTAATCCTGGATCGTATACAAGAGTACCCGTAGGTACTACATAACTTATTCAGATACAGGAGTACCCGTAGGTACTACAGATCTTATTCAGATACAAGAGTACCCGTAGGTACTACAGATCAGAACAATACACCTTAGTTTACTCTTATTCATTATTTAGAGGTTATCATATAAATCGTAGAATACTCTGCATGCTGTTAATAAAAGTGTAAGATATAACATAATAAGTATCCGAAGATACTATACAAGCATCAAGTGCCATAGCACAAAGCAGATTTTGGTAGTAACACAGAGTGCCGTAGCACTAACGACAGAGTGCCGTAGCACTTAACAGACAGAGTGTCGAAATAATTTACCGTAGGTATGAGGCTGTGAAAGCACTAGTCAGAGTACCGGCAGCACCCAGAGTGCCGAGTATCAATCAGAGTACCGGGCATTTAATCAGAGTGCCGAGCACTCACCGGGAGTACCGGGCACTAATCGAGTGCCTGAGCACTAATCAGAGTGTTTCGAAAGACTAATCAGAGTACCAAGTACTAATCAAGATAGAGGCCGTGGTCATTAATAATCGGTCTTAGGTAGTTTTACAATTATATGGGTTCAAGAATCTCATTATCTTATAGTATTTCTTAGCCACATTATGTGTCATGACAGATGGTATTTTTACGTTTATGAACGTCACGCTCAACCTCGCACCATGTCTCTGATTTCCTATATTTTTCATGCATTATTATGATATGGCATTTACTTGTACAGTATAATACCCATGTGTTCACACATCATTCATGTATTCTAGTCCCTCCATGAATCTATTTTACTTAGAAATTGAATCATTCCACCTGATCATCCAAACTCAAGCTTACGCATTTCACAACTACCGCTTTACCACCCTTTTACCGAGGGACAGTTTGCAATATTCATTTTCCAATGCCTTGTCTCCATATTTGACACTGGTTATTCAAACTCCTTTAAATCTAAGGTGCTAAGGGTTCTCCAACTGAATCACTCTAAATCTATACCTAACTCAAGATACGCCAAAACAATCCGACTACTCTAGCGATTCAAAATCGATGCATGAATTGGCTTGCACATAACCTCACTTTGAGTGGATTTCGCCACTGAGAGTCCGGAATTTGACGATGTCTATTTCATGTTTGGTTATCCTGAAGTCTATTTTAATTATCCATCAATCATTCAAATCGTGGATAAGAAAATGAGTAAGTTATGGCTAAAATACGAAACCGGCTCTTAAATAGGGAAAAACAGATAAAATGGCACATGTTCAAGGTGTACCTATACATGTCACCCGAAAATGCCCAGAATGTGTATTTTCTCCCATTTCTCATGCACTTTCATCCATAGATCAAAACCTATCATGAATTCCTCCTAAAACAACTATACATATGGGTTATAACCCATACATAAACCAATTATAAAGGTTACTTAGGGCTCATTAGGAACCCTACCACAATTACCATGAATCCCTCCTCAAATGAGGATTTCATACCAATCTGTACATTTAGAATTTTAGCAACCCTTACTTTCAAGAAAACTTTGGTTAGATGTAATCCTAACAACTACGTCAGCAAGCTCCTAGCCATACAAGTGCATGGACCTTCACATAAAACTTGAGAATTCCATACAAAATTCATACCAAAGTCAAGCATCCATACAAAAATTCCATACCTTGTGGGCCTTGCTTGAACTTCTTCTTCTCTTCCTCTTCCTCTTCTTCTCATACGGTTTGTTCCTCCTCCAAACATGAGACCAATTTTGGTCTTTAAATCCCCATATCTCTTGTAATTGTTTGGGCCCTCAAAAGTCCCATTTTTAAAAATTTCTTATTTGCTTTAGCCTTCCATTTTTGATCATTTGTATTCCAAGTTCCCAAAATCAGATTGCCCCTCACTCATCAACTATGACTTTAAGTCTCCTTGACAAATTACAATTTTGTCCTTAATTATTATAAAATCTCCGGGTTTCTAATTTCCATGTTTCACATTTCAATTACGAAACATTCAAATTATGCTTACAAAATACCCTAAACATGTCGAAAACGACTAGGGTATATTTCGGGATGTTACAAGATCTCTCTCTTCTTTCAAGGGACGATCAAGGATCGCATTCCTACCTAACCTTGATTCGATTCGCTTCTTCCCAAGTGGCTTATTTCCCGCCAAATTGGTTCAGAACCATGACACCGTATTGTTACACCCGATATTGTCCTCCAAAGATCAATACCTATCGCTCAGGTCACACCCCACCCCGCTTCTGTAGCCCGACGGTGCCAAATACCCCTCGACTATGTTGAATCGGGACTCTTTAACCTCGTACCATTTTTCATAATAAAAAACATTTACATTTACATTATAAGTACCACCGTTAGGGTATTCATGTTCGATACACTGAGTCCCATTACTTCTCACTATACAAAACTTATACCTATTCAAAAATATACAGAGATTGCTACACGCGATAAAGACTCATCTCCGACCGCCCGCTCTCGGGCCGATGTGGGATGTCCCGCCCTCTATCCGTCTTCGTCAGACTACATGGATTAAAACCCGCTGTTTCACGCTCGTGGGAAACATATGTGGACCCACCAATAACTATGATCGTTTCAACAAATACACTTATCTTATCATTTTCATATAACATACACTTCTATCATGTGACGTTTGACATATAACCTTTCATACCATTTATTTCTTATTCTAGTACTTATCATTTGATCTATTATCTTTCTAATGGTTTATATTACATATCCTATTCTGTGCATGTCATATTCGTATACATATATTACTTTCATGGTTATATACTATACCATTTGTTATGTTTTATTTTCATGTACTGCTATCATGTACTGTTATCATGTATTCATTTCATATATTGTATTTATGTACTGTTCATGTACTATTTTCATATACTGTTTCCTGTTATACTTTTCATATTACTTTCTTTTTCATGTATTGTACTTGTTCATATACTTTTCGTGTACTGTACTTTGTACTTTCCATATACTGTATTCATGCATCAAGCTTCATGTACTATGTACTCTTTCTATATTACTATTTCATGTAGGTCGTCATCTTGTACTTTACATAATCGTATTATCATATTAACCTTTCGTATCATTTTACATTCTTATACATTTTATATATCATGCTCTGATCGTGATAATCTCATGTTACAAAAACTTATCATCACATAAGAAGGCTTACGCTTCCCGATCATATCATATCTTTTCACATGTCATATTTAAATAATTTTTTTACGTTTCATGTCTCGCATAAACCTAAGTGATAAAGGAAACTATAAGGGCCTGGTTGGGCGCCAAGACATTGTAATGAGACAATGACCATTTATAAGGGCCCGAAGACAAGTATCAGACGAGACAATGACTATCTATATACCGCGCTATTATCATCAGACGAGACAATGACCATCTACAAGGGCCCAAAGGCGCTTATAATGACCCAAACGGCCAACTCCATCGCATACAAACTCGTTTTTCCTTAATAAAAAGATGCCCATCTTTATCCTTCGCTCAGGTTCTAAGCGCATAATCCATTTTATTACATTTTCTATACATATCACATCTACATGAATAACTATCGTTATCATGTATTTAATGCATATACACTATTATTTATTTCGCCTGCATTACCTTTCACATATTTCTAACATATTGTCATTTCATATTTCTTTTACAATACATATATATTCATATCTTTTCTATCATTTAGTTTGCTCGTATCATATATGTAATCCCATTCATATATCATGAATGCATCTATGCACTCTTGTATTCATATATTCATATTACTTATCTATTCATATCTTCTTTAGTATCCTTATGCATCATATATCCTTTATGCGCTTATCGTGATTTGTTATTCATGTACTTTCTATATTTTTATCAAGGTTTTCGTGATCTACTTGTATCAATTCTGGGAGGGAGAGGTCAAAGTACAGTGTTCAACCTGTCGAACTGAGTGTTCAACCCGAGGATAGATCCTAGCTTCATATATAAAATAAAAAAATACATTTCTTCTTATATATAAAACTTAATTTTCATTGAATAATAAAATTAAAGAGACATATCCAATAATAATAAAAGAGATAAATCCAATATATAATCAAAATCATACTACACAATAAAATGGGAATAGCAAGTTATATTAGGTGATTGACTCGCCATCTCCATCCTCGAAGACAATGGTGAATTGTTTTGAATATCCACTACGAATATCACTAGCTCCCGAATATATCCACCAAACTATCATAAAAATTTTAAAAATAACTCATTTAACTTAAATAACAAATACATATAACAAAAATAAAATAACACACAATTTAAAATTACTCTTGGCGCCAACAATATTGAAAGTCTCAGAAGATAGTTGAACTCGATTATTCTGATTAATAATATTAAAAATCAATAAAATAAAAAGTTAAAAAACTGCGGTAGTTTTTTTAAACTACACGCCGTGATGATCAAAGTGAGGGAAAAGCAAAGACCGGTAACTCCCAAGACTCGCCTCGCCGTTATCGGCCTCGACCGGCGGTGGCCTCTTTATCCTCGATTGCTATCCCCTGCTTTTCTTGGTTCACCCGACCTGCCTCATCCTATTCCTCGATGCCAAGATCCCAATGTTTATCCTGTTTGACAACCTTTGATTTTTATCATGTATGCTTTACTCATTCATATAACTTATCATGTTCCATCTATTCGTTTATATATGACAATCATATATTCATTTATATACTTCATATTCATATCATGTCATCTACTTGTAAATAATTTTTATATCTTTGCTAACTTATATCTTCAGTAATGCACTTTTATCTGACTATCATATCTTATGACATATACCTATACATTCCTATACTTGTACGTTTTTCTTATACTTTATCAGACTGTCCTATCTCCCGTAGGAGTACAGAACAAAGACTCTTCCTTTGATACCTGTAGGTACTTTTCTTATCTATACTCCTTTACATATCAAATCTACATATATTGCTATTTCTTGTTCATATCTACATCCTTCTTACCATGTATTCCAATTAACTTTAACCAAGCGATTGTATGTTTAGTATAACAATTCAATTTTCTGTATACATGTGGGCACCAATTCCATTAAATAGCATATGGTTAGATTCTAGACTAACAGCTTTCCATAGAGTCCAAGAACACCCAAACGGAGTCCTAACGGCGAGTTTATAAATTGCAAAGCTCATTAAGAAATCATGAACTTGCAAGATTTACATCAAAGAGGCAGTGCCACTGGTTTTTGTCATTTTCGGACTTATTATAAGCTCAATATTGTATCAAGCTATATATGGATGGATTCTAGACTCAAAGGGCTTTCCATAGAGTCCAAGAACACCCAAAACGAAGTCTTAACGAAGGAGTTATGCAAATTGCAAGCCATGAAGAAATCGCAGAACTTGCAAGACTTGCATCAAAGAGCAGCAGCCACTGGTTTTTGTCATTTCGGACTATTATAAGCTCAAAATTGTATCAAGCTATATATGGATGGATTCTAGACTCAAAGGGTTTCCATAATCAAGAACAACCCAAAACGGAGTTCGACAAAGGAATCTATGGTCATCTCGAAGTTGAGGTTTGAAAGTGTGTGGCTACGTAATCACAAGTGGGAAACCCACGCAATCATGACCGAAGGTTGTACCCCAGCCCCCGCCACGCAATAGTGTGGCTTCGGAAATAATCGGGCGCGCTGGGAGTCTTGGCAGCTCCGTACACGCCAATTTTTGACCCGAAACCATCCCGGAACAGCCCTTGTCCACCGGCCACAATATCCTTCCAATTGAGGCCACAAAACATGCCACAAACACGGCACCAAACATGCCAAAAACACGGCATAAAACCATCCTACAATCACTCCAAAAGTAGGAATAAAACCAAAATTCAAAATCCATACAAATTCTACACCAAAGCATAGCCTCCATACCCAAAACCATACTAATTCCATACAAAACTAGACTTCCATACCAAAAATCATAGAAATCCTTACTTAGTTCCATACTAAAAATCATAGAAATCCTTACTTAGTTCCATACAAAATCCACACTACTCCAGTTAAAAACCATACTAAAATCTTAGTTTCATACCTTTATTTCTCCTTCTCTTTCTTCTTTCTTCTTCTTTCTTCTTCCTTTCCCTTCTTTCTCCTTGGCCTTCACGTTGGAGCTTTCCTTAATGTGAGACCAAAAATGAGATATTTTTGGTTCATCTTCTTTTATATTGTAAATTTTCCTTTATCAATGTGGTCCTCAACTCGACCATTTGCATATCAACTTTATGCTATTTCTACAATAGCATACCCTTCTTATATTATGACTTCCATATCCTTTTGACAAATTACAAATTTGTTCTTATGTTCAGAATTCTCTTGCTTTCTCTAATTTCCATGTTTCACATTTAAATTAATAAAATTCAAATTTCATGCATACAAAAATACTCCCTAAATATGCCGAAACGACGTGTGGTATATTTCAAAAGTATGTCGCTATATAATTCTTCCATTGTCTTTGGTGGGTCTAAAGATAGTGACTGAAAGAAAGGAGCCTATACCAAAGCTTCCTAAAGCCTGAGGATCGCATCCATGCTATACGACTTATCCGCTAGACTCAGCTCAACCTCCTGCGGAATCTAATAATCTCTTCTTCCGCTGAGAATAAATCAGAAGGGTTATGTTCCTCTTTGTCCACACCGAACAAAGATATTGTGATATGAATGCGAACCATAGTTCATTGAATGAATTTATAAAATAACACGTTAGCTTGAAACTTAAGCCGACAAGTAGCCCTCGCATTTAATGAATACTCTGTACAATAACTAGTCGTCGTGATTTAGTGTCATCGCTGGATTATAATGGAGCATACAATGAACCTAAGGGTCATGGAGTTACTGAACTGGTGGTAAATCGTAATGATAAACCCATGGGTGGGCCTGAATAAGGACAAGTGTCTCTAGGCAAGAAAGCATGTCACCTGGGTCTCCACAAGGCCGGTGGTGGTATGTGAACAGCCTAATTGTTGTGGACATGCAGATAGCAAGAACACAGCAACACTGGGGTTCCTAGGATTAACCTGGTCGGTTTTTCTTTACCCCGCCTCTTCCACTCCACAGATGCACTCAAGACAGGAGGCAAAGCACCTCAGGGCATCTAGTCTTTGTGTTCTCCCGAAACGTTTCTTACCAAATAAAGACTTGGGATGGGAGCTCTTAAGATAGCTCATCGTCCACTGAGGTATCAACATCGTCATGAGCAATAGGCTCATTCCCTTTATCGCGGGCGGTCGGTTGCATAGCACAACCGCTATCTCGCACGTTTTTTCTAAGATCATGACTTTCTTAATCTAGCTCCGCAACCTGGTTTGGGCCTTGACAAAGCTGCCTTGCCCGACTCGCAAACTCCTTCATTCGTCTTGTTGGTTCTCCCGTTTCCCTCTCCATGTCTTGACACCAAATGGAGGAATGATCTTCCGCATTGATCATTGGATTGTTGATATGCAACCCCGCTCATGATTAGATATGAAAGGGGGAATAGACAAAGTTACAGGCAACGAAGTATTAGTAGAGTCATGAACTCAAAGTTCTTGCAAATTGGTGAAGCGACTTTTCTCGTCGATTCTACTGCATCACAATTTTGTTGCTACCTTGATCTTTGAACCCCAAGGCATCACCAAAATGTAAACCTCGTAAAGTGCTAATCAGCGAAGGCCACGCTCCGATGATCAAGTTTGAAAATATGAGAGAAGGAATAAGAAAGCAAAGATTTAAACTGCTTGGTCTTCCACCTGTAAATCTTCACTTTATGAAAAAGGTCAGAATAATCTCCCTGATTTTAGAATAAACTTTTAACTCTTTGTGTATAAAATCTCTTCTTCCATATCAAGATTTAATCATTTGTAAATAATGGATTTTATTAATCAAACCATGATAAATATCATTATATTTTCCGCCTTCATATCCTTTGCATAACTAGACTTAGTATGAAGGACTCAATTAACCCAGGGACTGAAACTCACTGGTCGCCTTGTTACAACCCTCCTGGAAGACACTCAGCCTTTATACCTAAGCTGGATTCCGTCTAGGTAGTGTCCTCCGCTTAATATGTAGTGGGCTCAGTCGCTGATTCGCGACCTCGGTCTTTAGGTCAACCCGGTCTAGGCCCACTGGCAGTGGACGAAGACCATGGTACTCACACTAAAAGTAGATTATCAAGTCTTCTAAGCACCCTCTGAGAAGACGATTTCTTTTCTTAAGGAAATTAGATCACATAAGACCGCCTAATCCCATTTCCTCGTTGTATTTTGTTTTCCTATTTTTATCTTTTAGTTTATGTACTATACAACAATCTTGAAGCATAAATGGTGTGAATATATAACTAAAAAAGTTGCTTATAGAGAGAAGGGAGAAGACCAATGGTTGATTTGATAAAAAAAAAAGAAATGATTCGGTAAACCGGAAAAGTGAAAAAATTTTACTGAACAAAAAAATGTATTTAAAGAATTCAGAAATATCCATCTAGTTTTTATTTTAAAAAAAAGGAAAGGATATTTTGTGTCCTTGTTTATCCTTTAAAAAAAACATATTATTTTATTTTGAAAATGAAGCAAAATCCGAAAGGTTTTGATTAAGGAAAAAAAAATCAAACAAATATTCCGTTTGGAAAACAACTTTCGGAAAAGGCAAAGAACTTTGAAGGAAAAAATGTCAGTTTGGAAAATTGAAAGGAAACCCATTTTAATTGTAATTCAGCTTGGAAAAAAAGAACTCCAAGTTTTACCAACACACTATGTATATCAAAAATAAATAAAAAGGAAAAAAGGAAGGGTTTTGTTTGTTTATCAACTTTATCCGGGTTCAAGGAAAAAAAAGTTTTCATTTGAAACAAACTTTTTTTGTTTATTCGTAACAAGGAAGTTCCACATGTTTTTTTTAGCTTACTAGGAAAATTAAAAAAAAAAATAAGGAAGTTTTTTAAAAGGGAATAAAAAGTTTTTTTTTTATGGAAAGAAAAAGGCCCTAAAAGGGATGTTGTTCCTTTATTCCCTTACCCAAAAAATTGTGTGTTACAAAAAAAGAAAAAAAATCGTGTGTTACAAAAAAGGAAAAACAAAAATTCCTTTTACAAGAAAATGTTGGAAATCAAACAAACAAATTAGTTTGTTGGAAAGTCCTTGTTATAAAATCACAAGGAAGTTCCACATGTTTTTAGTTTATTGAGAAAATGAAAAAAAAAAAAAAAAGGAAGCTTTTTAAAAGGGACGAAAACAAGTTTTTTTTTTAAGGAAATAAAAAGACCCCAAAAGGGAAGTTCTTCTTTTATTCCCTTCAACAAAAATTGTTTGGTGTTACCAAAAAAAAAAAGAAAAGGTTGTGCCATTTGCTTAGTTATGGTTTTACTTACGAGGAATATATGACGAGAAGATAAGTCTACAAAGCCAAACTCTACACTCATTTTGTGGGTTGTGCCAATTCGTTTTGGTGTTAGAAAATTGGAAATTATGATACAGAGAAGTTTTATCTAAGGAGTTTAGATCTTAAGCGGGATCAATTGTGACCCCTCCAATCTTTCATAGGAATTGAATATTATGTCTAAGGAGACTGGTTCTGACCTGAGTTTCTATACCCCTACCAGTCTTTCTTAGGAATACTCTATTACACTTTATTTTCAATTATTCGGAGAATTTTTTTTGGAATATTAAATTGACTTTGATTCCAATAATGCAGTTCCACCTGCATTTGCCCAATTGGCCACCCCTATTGAGGCACAAGTGCCAATGATGTCTACTATTGTGCCTATTTTTTTCTCACAAATAAGAGAAGTTCAACGAACATAACTTTAAAAGATGACAACATAATATGTTATTCTATCTGACCACCTTAAATCTTACAAGATTCTTGACTGAAGATAACCATAAGCTCAAAGAGGATGAGCGCGATATCCAAGTTATCAATGTTGTGGATGCTTGGAAAATTATGACTTTTTGTGTGAGAACTACGTCATGAATGCTTTAAGTAATTCTTTATACAATGTGTATTTAGATAAGAAAACAACCAATGAGCTATAAGAATCACTAGACCGAAAATATAAAACTGGGAATGCTAGGGCCAAGAAGTTTGTCATGGTTGATTCCTTGGCTATAAAATGGTATATTCTAAGACCGTAGTCAGTCGAGTCCAAGAACTTCAAGTAATCCTCCATGAGATACATGCTGAAGGAATGGTATTGAGTGAAACTTTTCAAGTTACAACTATAATTGCTACATCTAACTTGGAAAAACTTCAAGAATTACCTTAAGCATAAGAGAAAGGAAATGAGCATCGAATATTTGATTGCTAGACTTCACATTAAAGAAAACAATAGAGGATCTAAGAAAAAAAGGGCGCACAATCCCAATGAGGCCAAGGCTAACTTTGTGGAACATGGTCAATCTTCAAAGTTCAATAAAACCAAGAATAAAGGGAAGGAAACTAAGTTGGGACCTAAAGGGGGAGTCTCAAAGAAGCTAAAGTTTCAAGGAAAATGCTTCAATTGTGGGAAGCAAGGTCACAAAATTGTAGATTGTAGATTGCCAAAGAAAGACAAACCCAAAGAAGCCAATGTGATTGATGACATCAACAAAGATGTATCTGACATTGACCTCACAACAGTAATCTCTAAGGTGAACTTGGTGGGATCAAATTATAAGGAATGGTGAATTGACACTGGTAATACTCGCCATGTGTGCTCGGATAAGAATATGTTCTCCACTTTTGAACAAACTGTGATTGAGGAAAAGGTGTGCATGGGAAACTCTGCCACCTTTGAAATAAAAGGCTAAGGAAAAACGTGGTCTTGAAGATAAAACTAATACTTCTGCTTATATTCTTAAGTCTTCTGATCTATGACACGGTAAATTAGAATCTGTTAATTATGATACATTATGTAAATTAATTAACTTAAATCATATGCCGACATTCCACATTGATATAAAACATAAGTGTGAAACTTGTTTTGACACAAAATTGACCAGGTCATCGTTTCAAAGTATTGAAAGACACATTAAACCTCTTAACTTAATCCGTTGTGATATATGTGATTTGAAATTTGTACAAACAAGAGGTGGTAATAGATATTTTATTACTTTTGTTGATGATAGCACAAAATATTGTTGTGTACCTACACAAAAGAATGAGGCATTATAGAATTTGTTCTTTATAAAACCAAAGTTGAGAATCAACTCAACAAGAAAATTAAAGTGCTAAGAAGTGATCGATGTAACACCCCAAAATACACCCTAGTCGTTTTTAAACATAATTAGGGTATACTATTAGTACATTTGGAAAATTTTCGTAATTATTATTTTGCTAAGTGAGAATATTTCGAAAACTCGGAATTTGTACAAGATACGAGGGTAAAATTGTTACTTGTCAAAATGGGGCATAAAAGTTATAAGATAAGAAGATTATAGGTTAAAGTGAAATATGCATAACTTGATTTGCAAATAAAGGGGGCTTTGAAGACCAAAGGGCAATAAAAAGGGAAATTAAATCAAATTGGGATAAAACCCATTTACGTCTCTCATTTGGGCATTTTTGGGGAGAGCTCATACGGGTAGAAGAAAAGAGGAGAAGAGAAGAAGAGGAAGAAGAAGAAGAAGAGCAAAAGGTATGGAACTTGTATGGAATGCTATGATTTGGTATGGAAAAATCAAACCATAAACCCTTTTTTTGGCGACCCCGGTCTAAAAGAACCCTACTTAAGATATCGGCGGTGCTCGCGCTTTAGACTAGACTGGGAGTTGTTTTGCTCTGGTTTCGTGGTTGGATTCGGGGGTCAGATGGAAACCAAGCAGGATTCCCCTGAAATCTTTTAGACTTAAGAAACCTCCCAACCCACACTGTGTAGGATGGGGTTAGGAAACCATAAGTCTTCCCCTATATATGTTTTGGGAATTGTTTGGTTGTGTTTTGGACTTGGGTTGGTTGATTGTAATTCTCAATTGAGGGGAGATGCTATCAAAATTTCTCCAAAACCCATATTTTTGTCTTGGTCATAATTTTTTGGTCCGAACTCCGTTTCGGATGTTCTTGGACTCTATGGAAAGCCCTTTATGTCTAGAATCCATCCATAGCTTCTGGATGAAATTGAACCTGCTATTAGGTCCATAAATCATGAAAATAGTAGGCCCCCGTTGGTTCCTTGCCAGCCTGTTCATAGGAAGCCTTTAACTTTGGACTGTCATAATTTCTTTGTCCGAACTCCGTTTTGGATGTTCTTGAACTCTATAGAAAGTCCTTTGAGTATAGAATTCATCCATATATATCTTGACGAAATTGGAACTCATATTAGGTCCAGAAATCACGAAAAATAGTAGGCCCTGTTGGTTCTGCTCGTAGTCACTGTTCATAGGAAGCCTTCAACTTCTGATGATCATAATTTCTTCGCTCAACTTCAAGCTTCATAAAGAGCACTCTCTATGGAAAGCCTTTTGAGTTTAGAATCCATCCATATATAGTTTTATGAAATTGGAATTCATATTAGGTCCATAAATCACGAAAAACAAGTAGTTTTCCGTTGGTTCTCGCTTTTGTAGTCACTGTCATGGGAAGCCTTCAACTTCAGCGGTCACTTTCTTCTTCCGAACTCCATTTCTGGAGTGCCCGACTCTATGGAAACCCATTTGAAATTAGAATCCATCCATATATAGATTGATGAAATTGAATGATAGTAACAACCTATAAGCATACATGGTAACCATATTTATTCAGTATTAACGAGATATTTAAAATGCAAAGATATTTAATAAATGATTGTAAATATCACATATGATCACCTGATGATAATAATTATTCTAATATGAGATATGTAATTCGAACATAAAATACACATGGATTGTCCGCTTAGAACCTAGTAGAGGAATGGGGATGCATGCCTATTGCGAAAAAAATAAGTCTCCAGAACATATTGATCAATTCGCCCTGCTTTAGGTTATTACAATGCCTTCAAGTTCTTATGTAATTCATCGTTTACAAGTGAGTACAATTCCTCTTCGCCCTTATAGTTTCCTTTTCATTCACTTTTGGCGTTTATGCGCATGAAACATAAAACAAATGACTTGAATATGACATATGAAATGTATATAAACGTTGATAAGAAATGAAACATGATATAAGTAAATATGAGATATGTATAAGCATGTTTAAATGATATGATCTATTAGATGTGTATGCATGTGTATAGAAGTGTGATGATCCGTTAGTGGTCGTCAAGAAGTTTATTCCCACTAAGCTAAAGCTTATCGGTTTTGATCCGTAGTACGGAAGCAGAGGCAGGAAGGCCGGATAACCTCACGCCCCTCTCCAAGGTCAACACATAGTTAGATGCCAACCGGAAGACTTTTTGGTCTATTTTGTATATGTAATATTCTTTTTATTGTTTGTAAACAAATGTAAAGTTTTTGTATAAGTCGAATTAATTTATTTAGGAGCTTGAACATATTTTGAAATTCCCATCGCTACAAAAATATATCACAAGATACATGCTTTATTAGTGTATGAATGAATAAGTTATAGTGTACAAAATGAATAAGGACAGTACTCGCTCTACATCGCACTGGGGCACTGGCGCGTAGGGGTGTTGTCACAATCAAGGTGATGAGTATGAATCGTTGTTGACTTTTATGCTCAACATGTGATTATACATGAAATTACAACACCTTATTCACCTCAATAAAATAGAGTGGTTGAACGAAAGAATCGCACTCTAAAGGAAATGATGGATGCAATATTGATAATTTTTTGTTTACCACAAAGCATGTGGGGATAAGCCATTTTGTCTACTAATTACCTTTTGAATAAAGTACCTTAAAAGAAAGCAGAGAATACTACATATGAGTTATGAAGAGGACGACAACCATCCAATAAATATGTGCGAGTGTGGGGATGTTTGGCCAAAGTGGCAGTTCCTCCACCTAAAAAAAAAAAAGTGAAAATAAGACCTAAAACTATTGATTGCATTTTTATTAGTTATGCACATAACAGTATTGTTTATCGATTTCTTGTCCTCGATTTCTTGTCCATAAGTCGAATATCCTAAACTTTCACAGGAACACGATAATTGAATCGATGGCATCACTCTTTGAAGATGCATTTTCATGTAAATTCAAAGAAGAACCAAGTTTGTCGAAACGAGTGCTTGAGACTATTAATGAAAATAGTTAGGATCAAGCTAAAGACGGTTAGGTAGAACCTAGACACAACAAAAGAGTAAGGACATAAAAAACCTTTGGGTCCATTTTCTATTACAAAATCTGAAGGGGAACTCCTTTAGACTTTTAAAGGGACAAGGAACTCACAGAGTCCCCATGTGAGTACAATTAAGAACTAAATTGATTCCACAATTACAACCATCTCCTGGGAACCTGTGATCTTCCATTAGGTTGTAAACCTTTAAGTTCCAAGTCAGCTTTCAAAAGGAAAAAAAGGTAAATGGATCAATTGACAAGTATAAAGCAACACTTATGATTAAATGCTGTAAACAAACTGAAGACCTTAATTACTTTGACACATATTCTCCTATGACAAGAATAAATTGAGCACATACATGTAATTATTGCACTAAGAAATTTGGCAGCCATCAACAGATGTAAAAACAACATTTCTAAATGAAGATTTAGATGAAGAAATCTACATGAAACAACCTGAGGGACTCTTTGCTCTAAGATAAGAAATGAAGGTCTATAAATTGGTGAAATCATTGTACGGGCTAAAACAAGTACATAAACAATGAATGAGAAATTTGACAATGTCATGAGAAATTTGATAATGTCATGATGTCACATGACTTTAAAATTAACCAATGTGACAAGTGTGTGTATGTCAAAGACATAGAAAATGGATATGTCATTGTATGTATGTACGTAGATGACATGCATGCTTATCGTCGATAGTGATGATAAGATGGTTACATCTATTAAGAACATGTTGAATTTAAGGTTTGACATGAATGACTTAGGACTTGCTGATGTTATATTAGGGGTAAAAATCAAAATAACATCAGATGTACTCATTCTAAGTCAGTCACACTATGTTGACAATATTCTTGGAAAGTTTGACAAAGATAAATTAGTATAGCTAAAATACCATTAGATGTAACTCTACATCTCTCCAAGAGTAAAGCAGAGAGTGTTTCTCAAGTATAATACTCTAAGACAATAGACAGTCTAATATACTTAATGAGTTATACAAGACCAGACATAGCCTATGTAATCAACAAACTGAGCAGATACATAAGTAATCCAAGAGCCAAGCATTGACAAAGAATTATAAGAGTATTAAAATGCTTATTACTTACTTGGATACGGGTCGTGACTATACGAGATATCTTATCAGACTTGAAAGATACAATGATTTTTTTAATCAGAGCATTCAATGTTAAAGACTCAAAATCTTATGGTTATGTGTTTACATTGGGAAAAGCAATAGTCTCATGGAAATCCTCAAAACAAATAGTTATTGCCAGATCCATGATGAAATTTGAGTTTATAGCCCTAGACAAATGTGGGGAAGAGGTTGAATGACTACCCCACTTCCTAGAGGATATTTCAAGATGACCAAAACCTGTGCCTCCAATATGCATTCATTGTGATAGACAATCTATTGTTGGTAGAACCAAAACAATATGTACAATGGTAAGTTTAGATATATTTGTCGAAGACACAACACCATTAGACAATTACTCTCAACTAAGGTTATCTATCTAGATTATGTAAGATCTAATGATAATATCACAAATCCGCTAATCAAAGGGTTAAATAGAGAGTTAGTTGAAAAGTCATCGAGGGGAATGAGACTAAAGCACATAAAGGAATAAGTTAATACAATGGATACCCAACCTAACTGACTAGAGATCCTAAGATCTATGTTCAAAAGGGATAACTAAATTGTAAAGACTTTAATTTGATCATTGTGAGGATCTTCCCGTGTTTATTCATATGATGAAACAATGATGCTCATACGAAGAAGGTTAAGTTATGCTTTTAATGATCTCCATGCATCTGGAAAGGGTAACATGGGCTACTCTTAATTTAGGATATTATTTATGTAAGGGTGAAGCGAGGCCACTTAAAAGGGAATTGAATGTGACACAATTCCTATTAAACTCTTACAGAACTAGAAGCATGTTCATGACCAAAATGAACATAAAAGTGAGAACTGAGAAATGTTAGGAAGATTCCTATGTGTAGTATGTCATTATCTGTATAAATGATAGAACGGTTTAAAGGCAACGTGTCTATTATTTAGTTAGTAGAGTAAACATATTTCTATAAGGGAAGGTTCAAAGAGTAACACCTACCCCTCCTATACAAGTTTCAACTGTTGTACTCTATCACTTATGAGAAATTGTTTGTCATGTCTTTAGGTGTCAATTTCATTAATGTGAGAAATTATAGGATTTTATTTGTTTGAATAACATTACAATAGTGAAACGTTTGTTTATTTTTTGAATATTTTGTATCATGGAATTAAAGTCATTTAAATTCCATTTGTGTATTTATTATTTTTTCTTTCATTGATCTTGAAACAATCGGAAGCCACATCGATGGCTTTATTATCTGTCCCCCCCCCCCCTTTTCTATTTTCTATTTAAAGAGAGTTTTGACTTTCTTTGGGAGTAAAAAAAACCCTTAGTTTGATTTTGTCAAATTTCCTCTATGACATCGATAGAGATACAAACATAGCCAATTAACTAGGAGTAATTGCAAACATGGTGTGTGTTGTTGCTGTCAATCAAAGAAGACTGTTGTATATCGGTGTCAGTCAAAATTTCTCCATGACATTGATAGAGATACGGACATAGCCAATTAAATGGGTGATTAGTGCCCAAAAAGTGCAATTTTGAACCCTATATTAGATAGGTTTTGAGTGCTTTTTGCGCATTAATCATGTCATTTATACCAATTGAAGTGTTCAAGTCTTCTTTGGGCACTACTTACGCCATTTGTAGCAGATTTTTGGTTGTTTCTACAGTGCTCACAAGACTGAGTCCAATCTCGACCAAATGATGAATCATGAAGATTGGATTCCACTGTCTACCATCAACCACCCCAAGAATCAATGAGAAACCAAAGTGAAGAAAAATTGGATGCGAGAAGACGTGATGAAGATCAACAAAAGCAGAATTTTCGCTGTGAGTTGCGAAAATTCGCTAGATCGCGAAAAATTTCGCAACCCATAAAATTTTGCAACCTTAGCGAAATCTCCAAATTGGGCTAGATCACACCTGCTCGCTAGGGCATCGTTTCAGCTTAAAATCTCATTACACACGAAAATTTCGCTAGTTAGCTTAAATTTCGCTAGCTAGCTTAAATTCACCCGGGCCTTAGTTTAAATTTTCCATTTTCGCTGGGTTCTGTGGATTTCGCTACTCAGCGAAATTCCTTCACTTAGCTGAATGCACTCGCTTCTCTGGTCATGTTTTGTAATTAATGCCAAACCGACTCCAAACTTGGTGTATTACCTATTGTCCTTTAACTTAGCCAAGTTGATAGGTTTTTTGGTATTTTCATGTATTGAGGTGGCCTATATAAACCCCTCTTGTTTTGTAACCCTAAGCAACAATTTGGGGGAGAGAAGATTTTTTTGTAAGTTTTCATTTTTGTAAATAAAGTCTTGTATTTTTAATTAGGTTTTGCTTTTCTCTCTTCTCTCTCCTCTTTCTCTCCCTTTCTCGGCTGCCAAACACCCCTCTTGAGGATGACAACTCAAGAGATGCTGGGTTGCCTCCTTCTTTGGAAGAGGAAGGAAGCTAGCTTAGTGGTGGGGCATATGCAGTTGTCCTCTTGTATTAAAAGCTACGTGTATTGTATTTATGGCCCTTATCTTCTCAAAATAGGGATGTGATAACATTGAATGTCATTAATTTGGCCAATACTTCCATGCTTTAGATCCAAGGTATATTCAAGGGAGAGTAGGTAATCGTGATTCTTGGGATGGTCTTACGAGCCTCTAAAATGATATTTATATGTTAGGTTTCAAATTAGGTTGCATAGCATTTAATGTTATTGATTTGGCCAATACTTCCATGTTGTGATTACAAGTGCATACTTATTGCTAGATGCAATCGTGGTTCATTGTATGGTCTTTACGAGCCTCTCGAGATGATATTAATGTTAGTCAAACAAAGAAGGGGCTTAACCGCATGTTACCTCAGATTGACTCAAATAGGAGTTGTTTCAAGGGTGAGGTTTGCTAGTTAAACATAGATCCGGTTATGCCATGGACTATAGGTTGCATGTCATAACGCGATGATAAAACCCGAGGACACTTGTTTGCCCTAACTTGCCAAGTTAGTGACCTAATTCTTCAAAGTTAACTTTTTCACCTTTAACTTTCGCTTACAATTATCGCTTTTCAAACCATCTCTAATCGCTTTTGAAACACAAATCCAAAAAGTCCAAATAGAAAGCCTTACCTTCGTGCAATTATGCAAATCATTTCTAGGATGAAAACCCATCCCCGTGTTCGACTTAGATCAATTATACTACAGTGAGCTCGACTACAAGCAAATAGTAAAGAACTTCAGTGTATATAAATTTGTTGATTTTAGTTCACCACTGTGGGTAATTAATCAAAATGGATGCCGTTGTCGGTGATGGTGCCAAACTACTAATGTGGTGTTGAAGTAAAACAGGATCAACACTCACAAGTGAAGGTAACCTTTTACCTCTTTTTGTCACTCACAAGTAGAACCCAAGCACAAAGACTAAGCAAGAATCGCATCAAGCCGCTTTTCATTCATTTAGTTTTAATTTTTGTTAGCTAACTCCAACCTTTTTGGTAAGCTCTGTTAGTTCTTTGTTGTCTCTACAATTTTGTAAATGCGTGGGTTTACGCAATGCGATGTAGACACATCAGTAGATCGTGATAGGATAAGGGCCAATAACTCGACCTAGCTAGTGAAGCCGGTGTACATCACCGATACCATGGATCCCATACCCTAGGAACAACAGAGTCAACTAGGAACCCCATGAATCCAAAATGCCTATAGAACCATGAGGGATCACATCCACCCTCCCAGAGTTAGTGCCCCATCTCCTCAGATCATTCCTCCCGCCAAGATGTAGCAACGAGGCTATATTTGGTACCTCTACTCCCCACATATCATGGTATGGAAAATGAAAATCCATACACTCATATTAGGGATTTTGAGGAGGTTTGCACCACCTTTAAGGAAGGTATGATGGACATGGATTTGCTGGAAGCGTTACTTCCATTGACTCTGCAAAGGACAATACAAGATATGGCTCTCAACTCATTGAGGCCTAGAACCATTAGAATCAATACCGAAATATGCACTTCAAGCAGTTCTTCAAGGCTCATAAGACCAATAATTTGAAAAGACAAATTTACACCTTTGTGCCAGATGGTGAGAGATTTTACCAAAGGTTTGGGAGATTTATGGAAACCATCGCCTCGGGCCCACATCATGGGTTTGATACTGATGTCAGGAACCATTTCTATGATTATGTCTCCCGCTATGAAACAATTGTCGGAAACCATGGTGGGTAACTTTTTGAGTAGCATCCCTACGAAGCTATGGATTTTATGAACTGCGAAGCCAAAACCTCCAAACTTGGGATGAACTCAGTCCTAGGAAGCCGAAAGATTGCGCCATTGAACCACCAAAGGGAGACAAGTATGCATTTCAAGCACACGTAGATGAAAGCTTAAATCAATTTCGCCTTAACTCAAAGATCGATGATCCGAAATGAGGTAATCAAAGATGAAATGCAACAAGAAATGAGCTATCTTCATCCCACTTTTTGCTTCAATTTTCAAATAAATAATTACCTCGAGGAGGACCAAGAGCATGCCCATGCCATAAGTCAAAAATAAACCACCCATGTGATGCTCCATATGGTGACACTAATAACCCTAATTGAGAAATTGTCCAAATTTGTCATGGAAATCCAAACCTTGTATACGCCCTTCAAGAGCACATCACAGCTTGATTCCACTTCAATACAGCCAAACAAACGCTCCACTATCTTCCGTTGAATGTGCAATCTCGAATTTAAGTAAGGTAAGTAGTATATTCAGAAGAACAGAAGTACTAATGTCCAAACTAGTCGAAAAATTGAAGCAAAGAGAGTTCACTAATGTGAACTGGACAATATGCATTCGTGGAGATTTCAAAATCTGTCTAATCGCAGCTATGGTTTTAAAAGGGAAGGCCTTCCGTGCACAACAATATCGTAAAGTGGTACTGTTAAAGGACCTGACCGAGGACTTAAAATGCAAAAACTCGGACAGTTAGGGCGCAGACTTTTAATATGGAAAGGAATGAAGCCAACAAGACAAAGCTGGCCAAGTCGGCTCCATTAGTGGTCGAGCCACTTCGTGAAGAACAAATAAGGACAAGGAAGAGGTAAGATTAGAATACCCCGCTTTCCGTTGTGCTCTCCAAAGAAAGAAACATTCTGTTAACCAAACAGAAATGTTAGAAGTATTGCGGCAAGTGAAAGTCAATATTCCTCTCCTCGATATGATTAAACAGGTTCCTACTTACGCAAAATTCTTAAAGGATTTGTGCACGGTGGTCTTAATGTAAATAAAAAGGCCTTTTAATCGAGTGTTAGTGCCATATGTAGAGCAAGACTCCAAGAAGTATAAGATCCCGGATGTCCTACGATCTCTGTGAATATTGGAGGCATTAGCGTGAGAAAGCATTGTTAGACCCGAGCTAGTGTGAATCATGTCGTGATTCTGTACAAGCAATCGGGTTTGGGTGAACCTAAACCCACTTCCATCACACTTTCGCCGACAGTTCATTAAAATACCAAAGAACCATTGAGGATGTTTATACAAGGATGATTTTACTATCCAAGATTTGTTGTACTTTACACAACTGGCTGCAATAGGACCTAATCGTGCCCATCATATGAGACCGTTGCTACTTCAAAATGCAATCATCAATTGCCTAATGGAGTCATGCAACCTACATTTGGAAATATAATCTTGGAACTCCAATATTTTTCTATTTGGGTAAAAGGCATATGCACTCTGAGAAGGATGACTTGAAGAAGTCTCAGATTTTAGATACCATTCGAAGAACAAAGCAACCAACAAAGCAAGTGCAAGAGATATTAACTTCGTAGTTATCCGATTGCTCAGAAAGCAAACACGAATTTCAAGAAATGAGCTTAGTACGTGGGAAAATGAGAAGAAGAATAGAAATTTTGCCTCTATTGACTGGTAATGAACCTAAGGAACCTCAAATGTACCTAGAACTCAAACCCTCCCCGTCGATTTAAAGTATGCATTTTAAAGTAAATGAACAAGGTTTCACAGGATTTTTCTTCAGTTTGCTAACCACTGACAAGAGAATAATCTCCGCACCTTCTCAAAAAGAACAAGCAAGTATTGATGGAAAATTTCGACCGAAGGCATAAACCCGTCCATTTGCACTCATCACATCTATTTAGAAGAAGAGTCTAAGTCGTAGGCAACCTAACGGAGATTGAATCCCCATCTACGTGAAGGGGCCTGCGGCAGGTCTTGAAATTGCTCCAAGTCGAGATCATTTATCCCATTTCGATAGCACACGGGTTAGCCCAACCTCTGTAGTGCCTAAGAAATCAGGAGGCAACCGCAGGAAAACGAGAAGGGTGAAGAATTGTCTACCCGACTTACAACCAGTTGGAGAGTGTATAGATTATAGAAGGCTCAATGAGGCGACACGAAAAGACCACTTTCCATTGCCGCTCTTCATCGATCAACTCCTCGGGAAAGAGTTTTTGACACCCTCTATTGCTTGGATGGGTATTCAAGGTACTTCCAGACAGAAATTGCCTTACATCGTGAAAGACTACTTTTTACTTGTCCACTGGCACGTATGTTTATAGGAGGACGCTGGGGCTTTGTAACGCCCAACCACTTTTCACGATGTATGCTCGCATAGTTCGGAAGTGGATACGGTAGAGCTAGATAATGGAGGTATACATGGATGATATCACAAAGATGGGGCTATTTTAAAGAATTGCTTAAACTAATTTGAAGCCATTTTGCAGAGGTGCATAGAGAAGAATTTGGTGCTTAACTGGGAGAAATGCCATTTTATGGTAAACCAAGGAATTGTATTGGGGCACATTATTTCTAGCAGGGGAATTGAAGTTGATAAAGCAAAGATCGACGTTATTTCTGGCAATTGTCGCCCCAACAAATGTGAAAACAATTAGACAATTCCTTGGTGTCATGTGCTCTACCGACTGCTCATTAAAGATTTTCAAAATTGCTAAACCCCTGTACAAGCTTCTTGAGAAGGATGCCAAATTCGTTTGGGAGAAAGATTGCCAGAAGAGTTTTGAAGAACTGAAATTTCATTTGACTAATGCCCCAATAGTTCGAGCACCTAATTGGTAGTTACCATTTGAGGTGATGTGTGATGCGAGTGATCTTGCTATAGGAGCAGTACTCGGCCAAAGAGAAACGGAAGCTCTATGTAGGGTATTATGCAAGCAAAACCCCCCGAACGAAGCACAGAGGAATTCATACCACTACGTAGAAAGAGTTGTCAAGAAGTAGATATGCCTTTAGATAAATTCCGAGCATACTTGGTCAGGGGCCGATATAGTCATTTTTACGTATCATTCTCATTGAAATATCTTCAACCAACAAAATGCAAAGTTAAGACTCATCCGTTGGGTTCAGCGGGCCTGAGTTCAACTTGTAAATTAGAGATAAAAAGGTGGTGGAAAACGGTGGCAGATCATCCTAATAAGGTTAACTATAGCCCACGCACTCACATCCAATCTATATTAATGATGAATTTCCCGAAGAATCCCTAATGCATTCGAGAAGTGCCCCGGTATGCTCACATTGCCAATTTTCTCACTCCAGAGAATCCCAATTGAGCGGAAGGGACATGAGGAAATACTTTTGCTAAACCATTCCTATTATTGGGAAGAGCCTTTCCTATTCAAATACTGTGCAGATCAAATCATCAGGAAATGTGTACCGATGGTGAACAAAGAAGGAATTTTAAACCATCGCTACGAAAGAGCCAGGCGGTCATTTTGCTTCCTTAAAACAAAGAATGAAGGTGCCATACGGTTTCTACCGGCCTTCCTTATTCAAGGAAGTACACCAAATGTGCCGTATGTGACAAGATGCCAAAGGCTTCGAAGTTTCGCCTCACTGGCCATATGATGCCTTTGAACCCAATTTTAGTTGTTGAATTATTCGGATGTGGCGGTATCGATTTTATGGGACCTTTCTCGTCATATGGTCATACGCACATTTTGGTGGGAGTAGACTGTCTCCAAATGTTGAAGCAATCGCGAAACCAATAACATGAGGGTGGTAATTGTTCCTTGACAATATCTTTCCAAAGTTCAGTACCTAAAACCATTATTAGCGATGGAGGTTTCATTCGCAATAAACCATTTGAAACCTCATGGCTAAATATGGTGTGAAACACAAAGTGGCCACCCCTTTACCATCCTCAAACAAGTGGTCAAGTAGAACTCACAATTGTGGATCACCACTTAATGAAGGTGGTGCTGAGCTCCAACAGAAAGATTGGTCTATCAAACTATTTGATTCACATGGCTCATTGCGGATGTTTTCAAGACAATCCCGAATGTCCCCTTATCGATTGGTCTATAAGGCATGTCACCTTCCAAAGGAGACTGGTACAAAGCATGGTGGGTACCAGAAGTTGGAACATGGACCGGCGCAAGGTCGAGTCAAGAGGTTCCTTTGATCTCAATGAATCGAAGAAATACTAATGATGCCTATTTGAATTCAAGATTGCAAAGGAAAATCGAAAAGATGGCATGATCAAATGATAACCGTGAAGAATTTTAAAGAGGGAGACCAAGTTCTTTATACGACCCAAACCCATCTATTTCAGTAAGCTCAAGTCACGATGGATGTCCATTCACGGTCCAACAGCATACCCCAACGGTTCAAGACGTTAACTAACTGCATGATAATGTGGTGTTTAAAGTCAATGGACAGAGGGTGAAGCCTTATGTGGTGCAAGAGCTGCCAGCTGAAGAAATTCTCCCGCCTGATCCTCCCCGAGCCTCAATCCTCACCATACTCGGGAGCCCGGTTAAAGGTAATTTCACGCTCCACATGTCCCGATGTTCGCTCTTTGTTTTCCTTTATAGTCCCGCTGTCGGTGCCCCAAACTCCTGGGTGTAATTGTACATATCATGTTTGTGCCTTTACCATGTGTAATGTTTTCTTTTCAATTGAACAATTGAATTGCTAATCAAATTGAATTGCTTTATGTTTGGGAACAAGAATCGTTTGTCACCCCTCTATGTTAGAACAAATCTATGCTTGAAATAATTTTTGGTCACTTACAGCTCAAAGATGCTCAACTTGAAATTTCTCCCTTATGCTAATTCACACACCGTGACCTGTGATTATTTCAATAGGGTCAGGAATTTGCATACCTCCTTTTCACTTTGCACAAATTTCATTTTAAGTATGTTGGGCAACCTAGATAGGTTTGTGTTACCCATACTTGAAGACCAATGTTGTCTTCCAAAGAAAAGAAAAGAAAAAGCAAAAAGAAAAGAAAAAGAAAAAGAAAAGAAGAAAAAGACAAATAAAGTCGTGAAGTTTTGCCTTGACACCCGAGCACGGTCCGAGGGGTGTATGGCGAAAGCCTTTGAAACCTGATGCCCTATGCCTTAATTGGTTGGGAGTCATCGATTTAGTGTTTGTTACATGGGTGGATAGGTAGAGCTCCAATCAATTGTAGGTGCTTAATTTTCAAGTCATTCGAGTCCGGGTGAAGCCTATAGAGTTTGTGGTCGAGAGATCCTTTTTGCTTGATGCCCTAAACCTTAATTGGTCAGAGTCATCTGTGGACCTCGCTACAATTCCGACTTTGTGAAGTCGAATTTAAGCATTGCATCTCACAAGGTAGTTGAATAAAGAAAGAAGTGCGCAACTATCCTTTTTATCTAGTTGTTCAAATGCCTTAAGGCCATGCCGCTAGGTCGTGAGGGACAAATTTCAGAATCCATCACAGACCGTTTACATAAAGAACCATTACTTAGGTGGAAATTCAAGCTGAGAATCATGGATCCAAGATCGCTCAGAATTGTTCTTTTTGTATGGATTTAGTTCTTTCATATCGCCTTTACAACTTTGATTTCACTTTCAATTTAAGGTATTGTTTATATGTACATAAACTCAATCATAACCTTTTGAAAATCACCACATGCATCTCCTTTTTATTTTGTATCGCTAAGGGACTAGCAACGTTGTTAGTGTGATTAGTGCTCAAAAAGTAATTTTGAACCCTATATTGATAGGTTTTGAGTGCTTTTTGCGCATTAATCATGTCATTTATACCAATTGGTGCTGCTCAAGTCTTCTTAGTACCACTTATGCCCTTAGAGGGTATTTTTGGTTGTTTTGCGTGTGTTTCGCGCACTTTAAGTCCAATCTCGAGTCAAATGATGAATCATGAAGATTGGATTCCAATGTTCACTATCAACCACCAAGAATCAACAATGAGAAACCAAGGCAAAGTGAAGAAAATTGATGCAAAGAGGAAGACAGGAGCTTAAGATCAACAAAGGTAATTTTCGCCAGAGTTAAAATTCGCTTAGATTGCTAAAATTCTGCAACCTTAGCTAAAATTTTAGTAAACCTTAGCGAAATCTCCAAATTTTCGCTAGATCACACCAGTCATGAGGAGACCGTCTTAGCTTAAAAATTCCTATTTTGCTATATCATTTAAAATTTCGCTTATCAGCTTAAATTTCGCTTAGCTACGGCACCACCGCCTTAGCGAGTTCTCTCTCATTTTCGGCCTTGTGATTTCGCTACCAGCTTAAATTCTTCACTCTTAGCTAAATGCAACGCTCGGTCATAAGCTTGTAATTAATGCCAAACCCACTCCAAACTTAAGGATACTTATCACTCTTTAACTTAGCCAAGTTGATAGGTTTTTTGGTATTTTCATGTATTGAGGTGGCCTATATAAACCCCTCTTGTTTTGTAACCCTAAGTAACAATTTGGGGGAGAGAAGATTTTTTTGTAAGTTTTAATTTTTGTAAATAAAGTCTTGTATTTTTAATTAGGTTTTGCTTTTCTCTCTTCTCTCTCCTCTTTCTCTCCCCTTTCTGGCCGCAAACACCCTCTCGAGGATGACAACTCAAGAGATGTTACAAGCCTCCTTTCTTTGGAAGAGAAAGGAAGCTAGCTTAGTGCGGCATATGCATGTTGTCCTCTCAGATTAAAAGCTGCGCATTGTATTTACGCTCTTATCTTCTCTCTCAAAATGTACGCATAACATCAATGTCATTAATTCGCCAATACTCTCCATGCTTAGATCCAAAGGTATATTCAAGGAGAGAGGTGGCATCAGATCTTTTAGATGGTCTTTACGAAAGCCTCTAAAATGATATTTATATGTTAGGTTTCAAATTGTGGTCGCATAAAGATTTAACTATTGATTCTACCAATACCTCCATGCTTTCAGATACGCAGATACTTATTGCTAGATGCACCGTGGTCTGTCAGATGGTCTTACGAGCCTCCGAGATGATAAATGTTAGGGGTTTTAACAAGAAAGGGGCCATAACCGCATAAGCACTGTATCGGGCTCAAATAGAGTTGTTTCAAGGGCAGTTTGCTAGTTAAACATAGATCCCGTTTATGCCATGGACTATAGGTCGCATGTCATAACGCGGTGATAAAACCCGAGATTACTTGTTTGCCCTAACTTGCCGCTAGTGACTCCACTCTTCAAAGTTAACTTTTCACCTTTAACTCGCTTTACAATTACGCTTTCAAACCATTCCCACTGTTTTTGAAACACAAATCCAAAAAGTCCAAATAGAAAGCCTTACCTTCGTGCACTTATGCAAATCATTTCTAGGATGAAAACCCATCCCCGTGTTCGACCCTAGACCACTATAATCGCAAGAGTTTGACCACGGCGTAGTAAAGAACTTAGGTGTATATAAATTTTGTCGATTTTAGCTCACTTTCTACTAAGACCGAATCACCTGGGGAGTGACTTGAACACATGTGTGTTGTTGGCATCAATAAAAAAGACTGTTATATATTGAGAAGCAGACATTGTCGAAGTCTCAAAGCACCCTCGGAGAAGACACGTTTATGTTTTAAGAAGATTGTGACGGCACAAGACTCGGTCTAAACTCCATTTCCTTTCGCTGTATTTTGTTTCTTCTCCTTTTGTCTTTAGTTTATGTACTATGTTGTAACACTTTGTTCTTATAATGATTCAAGCATGAATCTCCTAGAAACTCATCCTCTTTCACCACTTGAACCAGGCCTCAGAGGCAATGGGTAGAGAAATTAACATAAGGCCTATTTAGTTCATTTTTTAAAAATTGTTATTATTATTTGAATTTAGTATTTTTTATGTGCTTTGTGTTTTTTGGAACAAAAAAATTGAGATTCAAAAGTGTTTTTCATATTTTCCTTGATGTTCTTATTTTTTGAGAATAATAAATTGTTTTCAAAAATCATGAACCAGACATACATATACTATCTAATTTATTTTCAACCACGTATCCTTTATTATTAAATAAAATAAAATTACACAGTGAAAGGGTGCCATTTGATTTAAAGATTGGACTGACAGGTCATGAAATTCATAATGTCATTCCAATGATTCTTGTTGTCTTCAAAATCTTGCCCGTCTCTTCCGCCGCCGTCGGTGAGGCTGCCACCGCCGGACCTACTAAGAAGAAGATGAAGGAAATTCTCATTTTCATTAGTAGATTCCATGGTCCATCTCATATTCATGATGTCAGGTTGTCGTTTTCCAAATGATTCCATTTCAGTCCCGAACGTGCCCAAAAATCCAGCGATTTCAGAGGAATATTCCACCCCTGAAATTGTTGATACGTTTTCTAAGAAGCTCAATGTCGAGGTTGGTGATGGAATATCACGGCTACTACCGCCGCCGATCTTCGATTTTGATCCCACGTTTTCCCATGCATTTAGTACGTCAAGACGGCGCGGCGGTGCAAGTAGAGAAGCCATGTTGTTAAGCAGCTGAGCCGAAGATGGAGTGGGAGGAGTTTGGGGGAGTTTTGCCTCCTTAACCAGGCGGGCTTCGGCTTCGAGCCGGGCGGTCTCCCACTGAGCCATGTGGCTGAGGTTAGCTGCGTTCTTGGAGTCACCGTTAGTGGAGGTTAGAGCGGCGTGGCTGGGCTTGTGAGTGACTGGGTCTATTCCCATCTTGGCTAACCTTTTCTTGAGATGTGTGTTCCAATAATTCTTGATCTCGTTGTCTGTTCTCTTTGGTAGGTGGGTTGCTATAGCTGACCACCTGCATGTAACATACCCAAATCACAATTCCACTACAAAAAAAAACATAATAATAATAAATGTAAAAAATAAATAAGGGTCAATCAAAATGCCTAGCTTTTGATTCATGTTAAGATCGAAAGCAAACAATTTCAAAGAGGACCCCAATATAGAACATCCAATTAACGGTCAATTTGTGGTTCAGATTGGAGCATAAAGTATTATATCTTGTGTTCTTAAATTACTCCAACCCATGAACTCCAATCAAATTATGTATGTTTGTTTCTTGTTTTTTAAAACACCATCAATACTAAAAGGATATTATTTTACTGGGTTCTTCATGTTTTGTAGAAAAAAAACATAATGAAAACCAAACTTGTCTTATATGTTTTCCTTCTTTTCTTTGTTATTTAAAAATGGTAAAACAGTTTTGAACTAGACTATATAGTACTATGTTAAACTACCAGATATCCTAAAAACTTAAACTTGTTGGATTTGGATTTAGTATTATAAGTATCATGGTTGTCAACATTGTTAACCTGTTGCCTAGAAGAGCATGAAGTTGAATGATGGTTTGCTCTTCCTGCAAGCTGAATTTGCCCCTCTTGATATCAGGTCTGAGGTAGTTGGTCCATCTCAATCTGCAGCTCTTCCCACACCTTTGAAGATCTGTTGCAAGTTGCAATCACCAACACCACTTGTTAGAAAAAATAACATATATATTTTCTTTAGAAGAGTAGCACTCAAAAGCAAAGCAAAGTGAATTAAAGAGTAAAATATGACCAGCTTTCTGGGGCAAGCTGCGCCAGCTCCCATGGCCGTGCTCTTGGACGTAGGCTAGGAGCTTCCGGTCTTCTTCCGGCGTCCAAGGACCGCGTTTCAGGCCGGCGGTGGTGTCGCACCAGGAAGATCCTCCCATCTTCATCGAGTGAATGCCCAGTGAGCAAATAATCAGAATGAGGTAGGTAGGTGGATAGAAGAAGCTGCTTTGAGGCAAATGATGACGATGAGTAAGAAAGAAATGGGAAGGGAGTTAGTTGGTTAGAGAATATGGGAGACACTGGAGGATAGAGAAATGGGCAAGGATCACCACTATTTATGGGATAATGTATTGAATTCCATTAAATTGTGTCAACCTCTATAATTAGTGGCTTGCTGCCTCTGCCCCTCTCTTAAAGGAAGATAGATTTAGATTGTGAATACTTTCTAAAACGTTAAGCACTCGTTTAAGCTCACGAAAATTTTCAACTCATTCAAAATTAATACGAAAATTTTCTAACGTATTCTAATCTTGGCCATTTTTAAAAATACGCTTCGTACTCAATTGAATACAATGTTATCAAAAACTGGCAGAAACCATTTTCTTTAAATGCTATAAAACGCCGAAATCTCGTTTTCGATTTAATTCAAACAATAAAAACAACATAAAAGATTCTCTTTCGATTCATATATAAATAAGTCAAAATAATGAATTCATTTTCTTTGTTTTGTCTAATTGCACTAAACGCTGTTTTCCTTGTTGGAAAATAATGTATAAAAACGTAAAATTTTCTACACAAACAAGTGGTCTAAAGGTTTTGTAGAAAGAAAAAGCATAAAGAAAAGATGAAAAGTATGAAAAGAAAGCATGTTGTTATAAAATTCTATTTACATCCATCATCTTTCTATACATCCCATTTCAGATTCGGTAAAAATTTTATGTAATATATATGTACAGACAGAATTATGTGCAGAATGTAATTTAAAGGAAAAGTAACATCAAAATTTTCTTTTGTTTGGGTTATTCATGAAATTTTTAAAAGAAAAAAGAACAAGGAATCTATATTATTATTTTTTTCCTTTCCACGATTTTAATAATTTTTTCTATTATCTTATATTTGATAAGAATATAAAAAATATGTATATTTGATTGGGAATCAAATATCACATAGATATAATGGATAGTAACTTTTCCCTTTCCCTTTCCTTTTATCTTTTATTTTCTCATTGATTTTTGAAGAAAGTAATACAATATTTTCCTTAATATTTTTTATTGTATTTTCTTTCCTTTATATTTCCCATGCCAATGAAACTTTCCCTTTCATTTTCCTGTTATTTACTGGTCTCTATTACCCTTAGCTTGTGCCAATGACACACCGGGCCCCAGCTTTTAATTTTAGTGCTAAGTTCCTATACAGTACATCACAATACACTTAATTGTACACCATTAATATGCCTTCTTTAACCAATGGGGACCGATTCTGAAAGAAACCTCTCGGAATCTAATAGATGCATGAACAACGACTTTACGTGTATACATGATAATTGATTGGCAATCAAATTAATTTATCAGTACGTAATAGTGACCCCAAAGGGGGAAAGAGTCAACTCAATTACGAGTTGATTTAACACCCTTAATAACCGTACCAATTTTTGGCCTACATATTCCCCAATTCATTAGTTTTCTGACCTTGTTCTTGACTTTTAGCCTAAGCCCATCCACCAAAACAGCATATTGTAAATTTCACAACGATGCCATATCTTACAACGCTAATAAATGTTAACAGTCGATTTAGGTGGCAGTTCATTCATTTCTGGCTCCAAACTCTCACCAAGTGTGAGGAGAATGTAGTGTTGTGTTTTGTTTTCAAATTGACAACTAAAATATGGTATTATGGTGATCTTTTGAAATAACGGTTCAAAATGGATGTACGTGTAACGACGTTTGGATCATTTTACATGTTTTTGGAGTAGGTTAGGGTACATATTGGGACTCATTCTCGATTTCTGTTTGATTTCATTGAGTAATTGGTTTGTTTTTATATACTTCGTGGATATGCCCTTTTCTCTCTCTCTCTCTATATATATATTTGGACCATTAGTCACAATATTTCATGTGGCAAAAAATGCTTCAAGTATAATTCACTTGACCCTCTTGATTACAACATCCATGTCGAGTTAGGACACCAACAAATCTTAGACTGTAACAAGTCCAATGTACATAGAAAAATATCCTAATCATTATTCTTTTCATACTCAAATTGACAACTAAAATATGGTATTATGGTGATCTTTTGAAATAACGTTCAAAATGGACATACGTGTTACAAACATTCGGATCATTTTACATGTTTTTGGAGTAGGTTAGGGTACATATTGGAACTCATTCTCGATTTCTCTGTTTGATTCCATTGAATGATTGGTTTGTTCTTATATACTCCTAGTGTATGCCCTTTTCTCTCTTTATATATATATATATATATATGGACCATTAATCACAATATTTCATGTGGCAAACTATGCTTCAAGTATAATTCACTTGACCCTCTTGATTACAACATCCATATCGAGTTAGGACACCAACAAATCTTAGACTATAGCAAGTCCAATGTACATAGAAAAACATCCTAATCATTGTACTATAATGCCCTTCCTAAAAAAATTTATGCCCTTGACTTAATTTTCTATATCCGACATTGTTTCACGATATTTACCTTTTTTTTTCTATATTATTATTATTATTCATTGTTAACTCCTAAAATGTCAATTTTATATATACATCAAAAGTGAAATTTTAATTAAACTTTCATTATTTCCAATTTTCCTACACATGAATTGTCCACCAGGGAAATGAGAGAAAAGTTGTAGGCGTTACTCTAACTAAGCAAGATATGTAAGTCACAAAAAAAAAAAAAAAAAAGACTAGGTATATATGAGCCAAACAGGGATTAAACATTTCAAGGTTAATGTCTAAAAAATTATTACCTCCTTTCTATTCAAACCAATAATTGCATATTTAATGCCATAAATTATACTTTAAATACAATTAACTCATTCATCATAATTATGGTATGTATGGAGCCTCACCTCTAAATCAATAGGCATGTTATAATTAATGATGTAGAGGGTGGGGGGGCATGTCCAACAATTGGTATGCCTAAACTTTTCTTAATTCAGTTGAAAAAGAATTGGCCCAATAAGAAAGTATACTATTATTTTAGTCTACTTCAAATTCCATTTTAATTTATCCTTCAAGATACAAATATTATTAATCTTATATAATAATTTACAATAAGAAAGTATAAATTTAAAAATAAAACCATGAACATTGTTAAATAAAAATAATAGTTATACGTAAATTATCAATTTTAATATCATTTGACATATCAAAATACATATACTATTATTTTAGCATCGAATATACTATTTTGAATGTATACATTAACATTTTTTTGACATTGCATGAGTATAATCTGTTTTAATCATATAAATGTGTTTTACAATCACCAGAGTTTGTTAGACCTTGAAAACGTCTTTCTAATGTCATTAAGATCCAAAATGGAACGAGTTAGATCCAACCTTAATCCGCCGCTATTTTATTTTTCTATTAGACATGTCTTAAAAAAAGCCTTAATAGTAATGAATTTAAGGACTTATTTGGTTATAGTTTTTAAAAACTGTTTTTTATTTTGAAAAGCAATGATAACAAGGAAAACATAAAGAACATGTTTGGTTACTTTTTTTTTTTTTTTTTTGAAAATAATAAAGAACATAAAAAATACTAAATTCAAATAATAAAAATAGTTTTTAGAAAACACCAAAATGATGTTTTATGTGTTTTCAAACATTGTTCTCGCTAACAAATTTTAAAAACAATAATCAAACAAGGTCAATACCTTCTTATTGACTGTAACTCTTGGTCTCTAATCTTGTTTTATATCTCTTTATCTGTCACTTAGCATCGTGCTTGGTCTTGAACCCCCATTTGCACCCAAGAGGTTTGCAGTCATCTGACAAATCTACCAAGTTTCACACTTTATTATGTGACATGGAAGTCATCTCATCTTTTATGCATCGATCCAAAAGTTGGATTTATGACTAACAATGTCTTCTTTGTAGGTAGTCGAATTTGATACATCACTCACATTATTCTCATGTTGTCTGGGACTACTAGGTCTACATCTAGGGCTGCTGGATCTACATCTTCAATTGATTCATCATCTATAGTGGCTATTAAATGTTAGTCAACAACAAGGTTAGAGATCGGAGCAGAAGTAATAGGCATGAGAATAAAAACTGGGTGTTCTTTGAACATAATTTTTCTTGGCTTTTGGCTTATACCAGTATTATCTTTAAAATAGATAGCTCGATCTAACTCAATCACTATGGTGGTGTGCGACGGGCAATAAAATTTGGAACCTCTTAATCCCACATAATAACCAATAAAGTACCCACTGATAGTTTTTGGATCAAGTTTATTAGATTGTGGGCTGTACGGTCTCACTTTCACCTTGCAGCCCAAACATGGAAGTGACGAAGACTAGGCTTCTTTTGTGACCATAGCTTATATGAAGCCTTAAGAACATACTTACTAGGCACTTGATTCAAAATATAAGCTACGATTTTCAAAGCTTCACCCCACAAGAACTCAAGTAGTGAGGAATTAATAAGCATACATCACACCATATCAAGAAGTGTACGATTCCTCCTCTCCGCAATCCCATTATGTTGAGGGAGTGCCGTATATCATATTGAGAATCAATGCCACATCTGCAAAGGCATTTCGCAATGGTCCATGTTGCGTCCCTCATCATATCTTCCATAATACTCACCACCTTTATCGAATGAACCACTTGATCTCTCTTCCCTCATTGAGCTCAACTTTCGCTTTTGAAAGCTTGAATGATCTCGCACTTCACGAATGAACTTAACAAAACCATAACGAGAATAATCACCAATGAATGTGATGAAATATCTATAGCCACCCATAGCAGGAGGAGTGAATGACCCACAAATATCCGTATGAATAACCCAAAGAAACTTAGTGCATTTATCAATCTTGACATTCCTAACCTTGGTAGTCAATTTACCCTTGATGTAATCTACATAGGTATCAAAATATGAGAAATCAAGATCTAGAAGAATCTCATCCTTAATTAACCCCTCCATTCTTTGTCTATAAATATGACCTAAACGCTTGTGCTAAATAGTATAAGACTTTTCATTCAAACTACAAACGTTTGGAGCTAGTAGTAGTATTAACAATAAGGGTAGCAAAAACATAAGGTAAAGCAAACAACTATAATCCGTAAAAACTTCTACAAAGTACTTCAATGTCAATCAATTGTGAATCTCGGTACAATTTAACTTTTCCAGTTCTAAAAAGAAAATTATACCAAAGTCAATCCAAAATAGGTACCGATATAAAATTTCTCCTCATCAAGGGTATGTATGCCACATTCTGTAATTCTAACAATTTTTTTTGCATTAAGCTGCAATCTAACAACTCCTAGAAAATCAACTTGGATTCTTGTACACGTATTACTCCAAACTAGTTGAACTCCTTCTGCTTATCATCGTTTATACAGAATTGCAAGCATAAATAGTAGCACTACTGTCTAACCACCAAGTATCAGATGTCACATCGATGATATTGGATTCATAGCAAACATTCACTCAATGATTATCAGATAGCTCATTTTTCTTATTCTTTGAGAACTCTATATATTTCTTTCTAATAACATCCAAAAACTCTTTTGTATTCTTAGTCTTGGGAATGCCTTCATAAATAAAGTCTTTCATTTGGTTCTTCATGATCATCAAATAACAACTGTTAGAATACTCCCAATCCTCATAGGATTTTTTTTTCTCTTTTGCAGAACTCTCAGTAGTGGGTTTTGGAGAAACTTCAACTTTCAAGGCCATGTTCAGTTTTATGATTGTCAAATTCATCATGAGATATTTAACTCATTGTTTGTAATTAGTTCAATTAAGTTTCGTGATGATAGAGAACTGAGGAAAACTCAAAGATGAAGAATAAATAAGAGAGCAATATAAAAAATATATGTAAAACAAAGACATGCAAATTGCTTCATTATTCAACTTACCAAATGACTCATAAAAGTGGTCACCAAATGATAGAGTCGATAAAATACAAAAATACTCATACACAGGTAAAAACAATTCACTAGTCATCACAACCAAATGCGTAAATTTTCCACTGATAGGATAGAAAAATTATGTGGTTCATGACACTTAATGAAATATCTTATCCAAACTAAACATCCTACAAAATAATAAAGTCATCGATAAGATAATTTCACTATCCGTATAGATCTTATCAAAATTAATGTGCAAGACGGAATAAATTACTATTGCAGTATCAATTCTAAAAATATCTTATATGTTCAAACTGACGAGAAACAAGTTCATAAGTATTTAATATTTCTCAATTTTTACCTAAATTCATAAACATTCAATATTTCTCATAATATGATGATATAAATAATCATAAATAACATAAACATAAATTGTTAAAGCGATATAGGAAAAAAGAAATAATAAAAATATTACAAAGTTGGATAAATTTTTTCGAAAGAACGCTAATATCACTTTCAATAAAATATTATGTGATATAGAAGTATTAAACAAGTGCTCCACAATCTAACATGTGCACCTCATGGAGTCATCAAGACTAAATAGTACTAAAGGCTCCCATATCAGCTTAGGCATAAAGATGCCCTTTAATTCATGGTCCAAATGGACCTTTTTTTTTTCTTCTTTTTTTTTTATAATTATTAGCTTCTTGTCCATGACTCATAATAGACAAGAAAAAATAATGGACGAATAAAAAAAAAACATCTATCAAAATCAACCCGGGTTTCTAAGGAAGCGTGCTAACGATGAGAACTTGATAGGAGTAATGGGAAACGTGCCAATATGGGAAATGTGATGATTTTTCAAGACTTCATGCATTCTTTGAAAAATCCCGACCTAGATACAGCTGAATATCTGTTCCCTATGGCTTGCAGTTTAAAGTATGTCGTGCAAAAATCGAGAAAGGAAAAAAAAAAGGTTTTAGGTTGAAATATTTTATCCCAAAAAAAATTATAAAATTAGTTTTGAATTTAAATTAATGTTTAAAATAGTATGTAATATTCGTTATTTATGACAACGATAATTGAATTTTTATCAAACACCGTTATCCATAACAATGATAATTGATAAAAATTTTAATTATTGTTGTTCATGATAATAACAATTGATAAAAAATTCAATTACCGTTATCTATGATAACGGTATTTATCATCTTCTAATCTACGTGGTTCAAATATATTACTTTGAACATTACTTTTAAATGAATTATTTGAGTGTAAAACTCAAAAAAAAAAAAAATGGAGAAAATACTTCCTTATGTGGAAGGATAAAAAACAAGGAATTTTTCGATTTTTTTTTTCGAAACTTTTAGGGATAAAGAACATTTTCGAAAATTTCCTCCATACAAACAAAACTCAAGAAAAGAAATTTGAAAGCTTAAATGTCATCTAAACTTGGCTTCGATATTAATTATTAAATTATTTTATAAAATTAAGAATATTTATTGATCCCAAAAAATATTAATCAATAATCAAATGACTCATTAAATATATTACAAAATAATAATTTTATTGAACAAAAAAACATATCAATTTATAATATATAGAAAAACATATCTGAAACGGATTTGGAATTATGAACTACCATTTATCTCTAAAGAAATAGACAAAAAAAAAAAAATGACTAGGATTTTTCCTTCTCCCCCTATCATTTGTTTATATATATAAAGCACAAAAAAATAATTAGGCTTGGATCCAATAGACTTATCAAAGTAAAAAGAAAATAAAATTATGAGCTCATAGCTTAATATTAAACCATGACTCATAAGTAATATGTACAATTAAATAATTAAAATTATAATATGATTAGGTTTAATTCATAATTAATAAATTAACCTAACACTTAGGCTCTGTTTGATAAACTATTGAAAATGTTTAAACCATTGAAAATGAAATTTTAACGTTTTAATTTTTCAATACGCTCGATAACAAAATTTTATAGTTCTCTAACAAAATTTTAAATCGAAAAATCATGAAAAAATTATAAGAGAAAGACCTACTTAACGTGGAATGTAGAATATGATCAACAAAAAAAAATTTAAAAGAAAATAAATTGGACCAAAAAACCCTTATAAATAATATAATATTTTGCAAATATCTCTTGGTTGATTTGGATAGTTTTAAAAAGTTTAGATTCTATTGGTTATTTTTTAAACATATTTATGTCTTTTTTTTTTTTATATTATGATTTATTTATGGATATGTTTGTAGTGATATTATTTTTTACAATAATTAATAATTGTAGTGAAAAATAAAATATTATTATAAACTTATTTATTTTGGATAATATGTAATTTAATGATAATAAAGTAAATATAAAAATACGTAATTCTCGCATTCAACATTTACGCTTATCAAACAATATATTTATCTTCAAAGATTCAATCACAAGAATTTATCAAACAAGCTTTTACAAGATATATTCAATACTTATAAAATTCAACACTTAATTTTTCAACGCTTATTTTTCAGCATTTAATTTTTTCATTTTATCAAACAGGGCCTTAGTGTATAGATTTCACTTTTCACCATGAATATAAGACGAGCGTTGAAATTTCTTATTTGAGTCGATGGATGGGTGGCCAATGTACAAAGTACCAGTGAAAAGGGCCTATGGTATGAAATAGGTATGCATAACGGGACACAAGATGAGTAAATCTTGTGGTAAGGGAGGTGTACCCAGTGTACAAAGTACCAGTGAAAAGGACTATGCTTACTGCTTACTGTTTACTCTAATCATGTGGTAAGTTAAAAGGGAATCAATAAGCATTTATAGCCCCATGCATTTTTCTTCATCGTCCTTTCAGAATATGCCCCACCCCTCCCAACACTTGGGCTCTCTCCACCTTTACTTTACCCTTAAATGCCACTTAGCTGGCCATACCATCGTCATCTTGCATCTCCATTCTCCATCACACTTACCTCATTTACTCCCTTTCCCGAGCTTTCCCTCTCATGTTTTTTATTTTACCTTTTCTTTTCACTATTCAAAATCATACTTCCACAACCCTTCTCTGTGAAATATTGATGATGAACATTAAACCCCGAAAATGAAATGACTTACCTTTGTGAGAGTTTTCAAATATTTTAGTAGATTTATAGTCCGAAGCGTGTACTTAATTGTCAGGTGTGGATTCTACGTTTTCAATGTTTTAGAGATATCAAATTACTAGAACCTGGGTTGTTTCCATATTATGAACATCTTTATTTCTTGTGTTTGGATGATCATGAGAAAATCAAAGAAAGACACATAAAATATATGTTGTTTAAAAGAATCAAATCAAAGAAAGAGAATCAAAATCTCATATATAGATTACGATACCTGTATAAGAAAACACATCCCTTAGAAATGTGTTTCATAGGTCTTGGATCGAATCAAACCCACACGAATGACACATGTCCATAACCCAACATCTCACATGTCTCGATCATTGTGGAAGAATCAATAGGTTGGCGGATTGTTGTGGCATGGTAAGTTGGATGGAATTTGGTTAGGACCATCCAATAAAAGATGCTGCTGTGTGGAACATTAAAAAGGTGACACAAAATTGTAACAAAAGCGAAAGCTATAACCCAAAGACCTCCAAACTGGTCCATACACATCTTATCTCCGCACTTCATGTTCAACAAGAAAATAAAGATTGTATTTACTTACTGAGATTTTGGGGACCAGGGGTAATAATTAGAGGAGATGTTGGACATGGATTTATGAGACTCTTGAAGTTGTGGGGATGGAGATGAAGGGGGGGCTGCAAATTGCAATGTGGCTAATAATGATAAATTGCAGGGGAATAATAATGGCGGGAATGGGGGGTACTGAATATCGTAATTTCTACTGCCAATGTGGGGGTGGGAAGAGCAGTACAGAGATTGACAGTCGAAAATTTATTCTCTGAATCGCATCTTCATAGCCAATAACTACTTTCTTAGTGTTGATGAATGGCACTGGACATGGAATTGAAGCAGTGTTGGGGGCTCGCCGGACCGGGCGGGGGGGGGGGGTATTCATGAGCTATCGAATCTTTTAATTTCCGGTAACAGTATTCAATTCCGTGTCGTGTGGGATGTGGCTACTATTTTTTTAATTTTAATCCCTAGTGAGTAGTGAGTAGTGACTTCGTTTGCACTTGGCACTTGGCACTTGGCACTTGGCACTTGAGAGAATGCGGACCCTTACATTGTGATCAACTAGGGGCGACCCCATCATTTAGAGTTGGGAGGTGAAAACATTAATAAATGTGGAGCTGTAGCCCACTAATTTAGGGTCTATTTGGTTAGTTTTGAAAATTCTTCTTAAAAATAGTTTTTGAAAATTAAAAGAACATTGTTTTAGTGTTTTTTGAAAATTATTATTATTTTCTAAATTTAATATTTTTTATATTTATTCTTTTTAATAATAATAATAATAATAATAATAATAATAATAGGAACATGCTCCTCTTATTTTTCAGAAGAAAAAAATGAGTTATCAAAAACTATAACAAAAAGGCCTTTAATATTATCGAGTTTAAAGAAAAAACTTTAAAGCGGTATTTGCCCCATGGATGTGGACATATAGCCTAGTAATTTAGTATTTCTAAGCTTCTAGAGACTGCCCTATTTTGAGTCTCTATACTTACCAACAAAAAAAAGTTTGTCAAAAAAATTTAGTATTCTAAAAATTTAGTATTGTTGAGTTTGAGGGGAGGATCTAAATTTGAGTCTCCATAATTTATCATAAAATTTTTTGGGGTACCTTAAGTCTTAATTGAGTCCGCCAAAGAATGAACTATCAAGGGTATGATTGATACCAATAAACCTATGTGAAATCTTTTGAGTATGGTAACATTTGGTTCTTTTAATTGAAGTTCTCATAAGACTGCAATTGTAACTTGTCACCTCAAATTTTACAAGTAAGATATTAGATACACTGCATCTATGACATTAAATTAGATAACATTCGAAAAAATATAGAATATCACAAAATCTAAGGTTTTTGTTTTGTTCTTTAATTTTTGAGAAATAAATCAAATTTATTAAAATAAAAATTGATAAAATTAAATTAATGAGCTAAATTTCAATCCAATCAATTCTGGAGTCCAATTACTCGTCACTTGCATTTAGAACCGAAGAAAATTTAAGTGAAGATTAACACCAACAATTTATTTTATATTTTATATTATATATTATTTTATTTTGCTTTTCTTACTCTCACTTTTTTTTTTTATTCACTTTGCTTATTATATAATAGTACTCTGAATTTGATTATGGTTATCCCGTATACCCATTTTATTCTTTTACCATTTGAGTCAAATTTCAAGAAATCTTTCACTCACATTTTTCAAAAATTATAGACAACTTTAATAAATAAAATTTACTTAGACATGGACTTTAGGTTAAAAATATATATTTTATAATGCATATATATAATTTATAAATTTTAAATATTGTAAATTTTGGGCAATTTAAACAACAAAATATATCAATAAAATAAAGATAATAAATTAAATCATGATAAGGAATATGTTAGAAACTTTCTCCCATGTTCTAATTGAGCAGATATGTTCTTACAGATTAATTCATTGTCTCCAAATGGACAATTATGATATGATACACCTTAGATATATTATGATAACAGATAAGAATAAAACATGAAGATAATTTTTTGAACTATAGAATAAATCCCATCATTAAAATAAGACAATAAATTAAATCATGATAAGAAATATGTTAGAAACTTTCTCCCATAAGCCTTAATTGAGTAGATGAAATTTTCATAAGATTACAATTATAAGTTGTCACCTCAAATTTGACAATTAAGGTATTAGATACACTGCATATATGACATTAAATTAGATAATATACGACAAAATACAGAATATAATTTTTTGAAAATCATAGACAGCCTTAATAAATAAAATTTATTTATGTTAATATATATATATATATATATATATATATATATATATATATATATATATATATATATATATATATTACTTATGCATATATAATTTATAAATGTTAAATTTGGTAAATTTTACATTTAACTAGAAACATATTCACTAGATAAAGAGAATAAACAAATTAAATCACGATCACAATACGTTATAAAATCAAGTTAATAATAATAAGATTTTAAATATTATAAAATTATCAAATACGTGTACTTCAACTAATCCACATGCTATTAATTTAGATTGTTTTCATTTTCTAAAGCTTTTACTAAATTTGATTCGCAAGCTATATTCTATCATGCTTAAATTAATAAATAATCTCTTTACAAAAAATGATAAATTTCTAAAAAAATATTCGAACATTTTATCGTTTAAAATAATAGGCTCAGAGTCTGCACGAGCCCAAATGTCGACTTAAGAGGAGATTAGGAATGTGCCTGTAGCATCGTTGTCGACCCTTGATGATATCCCCAAACATGCTCCCAAAACGACGCCCCAATTCACCCCTTCAAAAGGCTAAGAATATAATCACCCAAAGAACTGTATTAAAATAAAATACTCACTTCATCAATTGTAGTGAAGAGGATATTTCTTAATAATCAGCTTCATCAATTCATCCCTTATTAATCTAAGCAATGCTAGTTAAAATCTCACCAATGTTATAAATATCGCATCATCATCCAACTAAACGATAATCTCAGATCATTATCAACCAGAAAGACGCATCATCAATTATAATATCACGTCATCTCTACTCCGCCGGTAAACGACGTTATTGTAAAAATTCATTCTCTAAGCAATTGATATTTTCCCACCTTAAAAACCTGACTTTCGTATATTAGTATGAACGGCGATCACCGCTAATCCTTTGTTTCTATTTTGCAGGAAGTTCTCGACATCCGCAGACAACTGACGGCCTAACAATTCTAACAAGCTCAGCCTAATTCTGATTGAAAAAACATCATCAATTCTATATTACCAAAAGCCTTTCAAATGACACATGTAATTAACTTAAAGGAAAAAAGGTTTAAAATGGACCAAGCCAAAAGTTTTTCTTTAAAATTCAAAAAGAGGTATAAGAAAACACCTTTTGGGACAAAAATGACCCTAAAGATATAGCTTCATGGGAATTTAATCATCATGTTCATGAGCATTTTTATTCAAAGAGTAACATTTTAAAAATATTACTTTTGCAAGAGATCGTATTTACAAATAGTTTTGCTATTTGTACCTTTTAATCCAATTTATCTGACTTAAAAGTGAAACATGCTATGACTAGGTCATGACTCATGAGTATGCAACATTGGGATTGGCCCACGGGCCTATTGAAATGAAAACTGGGCCGACCTTATTGAAAACCTTAACGAAGTTAAAAGACACAATCCGACCCTAAGCCACCATTTCCCAACGGCCAAAAAACATTATGAAAGCAATGAAAAAACACCCACTAATTATATATTATTTATTTATATATTTAAAAGTTGGAAATGGATGCAATAATTACTCTTTTTGAGTGTAGATAAGATCTGTTGGGGGTTTCAAAAGGAAAAGTGAAAAGATAGAGAGACAAAGCAGCCGTGCTAAGGCTTCCAAATGAAAATGGAGGGGAATCTGAACAAGATGAAATTAAATGAAGTGATTTCCCATGTATAATACACCAAGTTATCATTAATGATGTTAGAATTTAAAGGTGTCCCCAAGCCTTTTAATTATATTTTAGTTATGTGGCAATCTGCTTCTCATTGAATGTGACTTTTCATTTTGGAAAAGTTAAAACCATGAAACAGAAAGTGGGAATATTACACCCCTTGTTCTTATTCTAAACAATAACCATTGAATTTGCAGATCATAAGTTTTTTTTTTTTTTTTGGAGAATGATGATGAGCATCTTCTTAAGCATCGCGATGTAGTAATCAATTTTTGTATGGCTCCCATTGAATGTGTAAATGTGTGTTTGTTTTAATTAAATGAGTCGCCGTAAGCTTTAAAATGTTTCTTGGATTGAGGCAGTCACATATTTATCACGGTGACGTGACTTTCTTACAATTCGATGTGAGGATGTGATAACACAGTCGAATTAAGCGCAGCGTTCTTGTCGTGTGACTCTTTTTATGGGGCCACGGCAGACGAAAGATCGTCTGAATGGGGATCGTACTGATATAATTTATAGCGATCCCCAATTAAATGCTAAATATTGTTGTGTTTTAGTGTCGCTATTGTTTAAAATGCGTTTGATGTTAGAGAAACCTTATTTATATAGTGTCAAAATCTTTTTCCCATATTCGATATTAGATGTGATAATTTCAGTTAGGTATCGACTAAGAAATGAGAATGAATATTTTATTTTTCTTTTGAAAAATAATAAGAAAGAAATAATGTTTTAAAAATCATATCAAACCAATCTTTCCACCAATTGAACCATTGATAGATGATTGTTTCGATCTGATTCTAAGCCAATTTCACCACTAATTCCATCCTTGAACCATGAACACGTAATTTTTCGGTTCAGCAACGGATCCAATTTTTAAATTTTTGGAAAGATGTTTATAATGAATTGAGAATTGAATTGATTTGGCATAGATTTTGTAAGACGGATAGGCTAAAGAAGAAAGAGATAAAAAGAAATAAAATGCATGAGATGAAGTTGGTTTGACTTTTCGCCCCCAGGAATGTTCCAAACCATTGAATGTGGTTCGCAATTGGAACTCAACTTTTTGTTGAATGAAATTTTGCCAAAAATCAAAGGCCCATAATGCTGTTTTTCAGCATTTCAAAATTTCTTCTTTTGTGACCCCCCCCAATCCATTCCATCAAACCCATCACATTCTCCACACTAGTATGTCCTCTTCAAACCCTAGACTGCCAACTCATTACCCATCATAGGCTCAGGTATGAAGATGATGATTTGTTTAAAAAACCTTTCAAAACCCAAATTTGTAAATATGACCCTTCTTATTCTTTTCTTATAAAAACTAACACCTTATTTTAAAAGACAATGTAAATATATAAAATAGGAAAAAACATTTATGTCTAAAATGTATTATTTAAAAAAAAAACATAAAAAATATTATATTCATAAATTTAAGATTATTTGATTTTTTTTAACCAAATATTTCTAAGAACAATCAACAAGAAATGAAGGGCACCCCTCAACCCCCTCATGTTTTTACTTCTTTAATCACCCATATTTTTCTCCACATTCTTTCTTCTTTTAGAGCATAGTAAACCCAACTTTTGAAGTGTCCAACCTCTCCCCCTCTTCTCCATTTTTGTAGCTTTGGATCAAAGCTATGGACTTTATATAATTAGCTAATGGGGATATACTTCCACTCACTCTTCCTTATCCCTGTCTCTCTCCATATGTGGAAAAGTTATGTTACTATGGAATTTTACTTGTTTAAGGTTGTGATAGGATGACATTTTCTTATAATGTACCACATTCTTTTTTCTTTCCCTTTTTTTTTTCTAATTCTCCCCCCTATTATTTAAACATGATACTATTGATGTCATATTTTCTTCATGATTGCTTAAAATGTGGAGGATTAAGAGGATTTATTATACTTTAAAAAACTTTTGAGTGTTTTCACATTTCATATTAAATCAGGTGAAAATTCTTGATGCTATATCAATATGAACCCTTCTTTTAACTTGTACGTTTTAAAAGCTATGAGGACTATTTAAGCGAAATAATTTATAGTGGCAAAATATTTTAAAGGGACATTGTAGCATAATAATTAAGTAATTTGTTTATAACCTTAAGATTAAAGGATCAATTCCCATTGAAAGCAATTTTTTTCAAAAATTTTAGGAGAGGTATTTGCTCCTAGGCACACTATAGGTCCGCCTCTGATAATATATACATGATTAGATGTGTTTTGTTTAAATGAATGTTTGATTTTTGTTTAAATTAATTTTTTTTTCTTGCATTAAAAAATCAATATAATTAAATTGAATTTATTATCAGTAATTTTGTTTTAGTTATATCGAATAGAAAAAAAATAAAACATTTTACTTTTTCTCACAACAAATAAACAGGGTGTAAACTAATTAGGACAATGCTTTTATTAAAATATTGTTTTTTGTCATTTTATTTTATTATTATTATTTTTATAGGCATGGTATTAGGTGGGAAAGATTTAAGGAACTCGCTGAGCTCGTTTCTGATATTTCCACGTCAGCAGTCCGACCCAGCTGGGAGTGGGTCCCACGCGAAATCTAATCACGTGGCGTGCCAAGGTCAGTTGAAAATCGCCACCTGATGACGTCAGCGAAGAACCTGTACTGCGTGTCTCTTTTTTTGCGCGGGAATCATAGCGGGCCCCACCCTTCCTACGTGTCGACAGTTAAGAATGCCTAACTCTTACCTCACAAAACCCAACGGAAACCGGTTTGAGATTGGACTGTACCGTTATGAGAATGACGTAATTGCCCTTTCATACATACCCTTTCCATCCCCCCCCCCAAGCCTCCAAGCCTAACTGCCCATGCAGTATTCTGTGCTTTACCAAATCCGCCAACCCATGGAGGCGGCCGATATGGGCAGTCCGATCCGTAGGCCCAGGTGGGGGAGATTCGATGAACGAGTTGAAAAGACAAAAATGCCCATTTTGATAACGTTTAAGGATGATTTCGTGCAGGGCTGAAATTCTTGGGGATTGAAAGATTCAGTCATGTGTCAAGAATTAGACCACCGTATGGACTATGGAGAACATGCCAAAAGGACAAATTAGAATATTCCCTTCCCTCTCATATCATGCACTACAGCTTGAGAACATAACGAATGAAGGAATGGATAAATGAATGAATAAGCTTAAGAAAGCAAATAAATCTACTTTTATATTCATAAAGAGAATGAGATGGAAGAAATTCCTCCCTTATGCTCTCCCCCTTCATATCCCCTTTTTTTTTTCTTCAAAAAAATATTTGGTTTACCTAATTCTCAAGACTTTTTCTTCTGTTTACAATTACATCTCGGAATTTGAATTTCATGGAGTCAAAAAGTTGTCTTTCCCCGCATCGTAATCATATAACAAATATGAAAGTAACACCTTTCAAATTAATCATACAAAATAATGGCCTCGTGCGCATCTCTGCTCCACTTTATTCTACTTAAATGTTTGGTAAGCTATTACATCCACAGGAATATAAATGACTTCTATGCTATGAAAATGATAATAAATCATAATTAAATGGTCACACGGATGACCCGCGAGGAAGGGAGTGTTAACAAGGTGTCGACAATTAACACAAATCCACTATCCCCATGCTAGTTCTGTCGGGCTGATTTTACATTTTCTCGGATTTTAATCATTTTAGGTTCTTTCTCTCTAATAATCCCTAATCCAGATTATTAATAAAGCATTTTCAGACTAATTAAAAGATAGTTAACTTTATGGCACCATGAGAAAATTATAGGCACTAGTTTGATATCATAATAACCATGAGACTATTTTAGATTTTGTCCTTAATAGGCACTAGTTTGACTACAACATCACATTTGCTCTCCTCAACTTATGTCATAGCTTTGTCATTAGATATAAGTAGATCAAAACACCCATAATTATCAAAAGAAAAACAATTAACACAAATACATACACATGAGGAATTAGTCACAAACTAATCATATATTTCATTAATACTGAGGTGAAAGGAGTGGACGATCTCTATGGTGATATACGGTAAATTAAGGGTAAAAGATATAATGTCATAATATCTTACAGTACACATACTATGTAAGTATTTCTTACTTTTTCTTAGATCAAGGAAATCTATACACCTACTCACACCTTCATTTTCAGACTGTAGTGGTAAACTGGTAATTCAGAGGAGATGCTCTGTTTCTGCTTGCTGCTTGCTGCTTGCTGTTTGCCTTTTCCTTTTTTTTATTTTACTCTCAGTAGTTCCAAATGGAATCAAGGTCAACAGGTCCAACGGAAGTAGATGGGACGTGTTGATCCTGGAATGGTCTCTTCCCCAGTTCCAGATTGGACACCACTGAGGAGATCTCAGTGTTGATGTCAGTGCTCAGACCAGTCTCCTGGGAGACGCTGATCATCTCCCTGTTTGATTTCATGCTGTGTCTCGGATTTGAAACATGATTCTCCAGTAAAGCCCTCAGGATTGGCTGTTCTTGCATTAGGAGGGAAGTGGGGTATTGCAGATTTCCCGGAATTGTGGCAGATTGAGATGAGAAAGAGGGGTTTGGGAAGGGGATTCTTGGGAAAATGTCGTAAGGGTTGGAGGTGATGGCGAGGAGAGGGTTGTTGTTGAAGCAGTCGGTTATCTCTTGTTGGGTTCTGGGAACATCGGTGGGGTTGGAGAAGCAGGGCACGTATGGTGATTGGGAAGATGCTGGTCTGGTTTTCGGGCTGTAAGCTTGGGAAGCATCCATTAATGGCGGCAGAACAGAATGACCAAATTCGTTTCCGTAAGAGTTCAATCTCACTATCCCTGGAATATGGGTTTTCTTCCCTCCGGAACTCTTCTGGAATACCCTGCAAATCACCCATTCATTCTGCAACAAAAATACACAGGAATTCCTTTACACATCAAAAGAAAAAAAGAGGAGATGAAAACCAAACAGAGAAAAGAAAAAGGATTCATACCTTCGCTGTTTGAGGGAGATTATGGAGGGATAATTTACCCTCCAATCTGTATTCGTGCATAACCCAATTGGTTTTCTCTCCCTTCGGAGCCCTCCCCTCGTAAAAAACCAGGGTTTTCTTCATTCCAACCAGAGATTTTCCCCGGAAAATCTCCTTGTCCTTTCCTGTGGCTTTCCAGTAGCCAGCTTCAGTTGCCCTGTTTGTCCTCAGGCCAGTTGGGTACTTCCTGTCTCTGACACAGAAAAAGTACCACTCCTTCTCTCCCATTTTCGCTTTCCCTTCATCCATGAAACCAAACAAAATTAACCAAATTTCATATCAATTTCAAATCAGGCTTATGAATGAACAGAAACTGGGGAAACAAACCAAGATAGAAACTCTGTTTCAGAGGTCTTACCAGGCAACTCCCATGGCTCGGAGTTGTTCAAATTCACCTGTCCAATAGCTTTAGCACTGAAGCTGGAATCGACAACCTTTTTGGATAGATAGTGAGTGATAAGCTCCTCATCGGTGGGATGAAATCGAAATCCCGGAGGCAAAATCATCTGATCATCTTCCACACTAAGACCAGCAATGTTTTCCATTCTCTGAAATTCCTTTAAATTCTCGGTAGGTTCTGATTAAAAAGCTATGAACCTCCAGAAGGCCCCTAGGACCTCTATATTTCTAATGGGTATTGAACATAACTGTCCAAATTTTCTAAATTCAGGACACCCAACTGAGAAGGCTGGAAAAATTCAAATAGAAAGTAGATTTTCTAAGGGCTAAAAGGAAAAGCTTAAAGAAAAGCCACAAATTTGGCAAGAAAAGGCAGAGAAAAAAAGCAGGGAAGCCATGGAACTAAATAAAAGCTGTAAACCTGAAAGATGGAGAGTGTTTAAGAAAAAAGCAATACAAGGAACAAAAGCCCCTAAATACTGGTGTTTGGAGAGAGAGAAACGTGGAATGTAAGGCAACTTGGTTGGTTTGTTTCAGCTCCCCCCTTTAACTTTTCTGCAATAAATATATCCTTCAAAAATTTGACCAAGGACAACTCATCTCCAATCCTCTGCATGCAATTTTGATTCGTACTAATTTACTTATTCAAGTATTCCTAATTATTTAAGCCTCACTCATCGGTTAAGGATTGTACCAAACTAGAGTCTCATAACGTTATAATTCCAACTGAATGAATATAAAAAAGAAAAAGTATTCCTAATTAATTTTTTTTTCACAAAAAAAAAAAAAAAAATCAATTATAATCTGCAGTAAGAAGGCCCGTGAAGAAGGCATTGGTGTCAACTTCAGAGCTTGTTTCATCAGTATACCAGAAATGTCCAATATGCAATGTAATAACAGTTGGGCAAGAAATGGAAATGGAGAGTTCCCAAAAAAGCAGGTTTATCTCAGCAGCTGGTAACATCTGTTTGGATGCATAGAGAATTACAGATGCTCCCATCTTAGCTTCTTAAAAAGATTACCTAAGGATCCATTTATTCAACTCCAAGATAACCATAAAATCACCCTATTGGCCTCCCCTTTCTAAATAAATATCTAAGTGAAGATGCTTTAGGTGTGTTATAAATGAAGGTTCCACACTGCTGATAGCTGACCATCATTGGTATCATCATCTATCATGGAGTTAGGATAAAGTAGGGGCCTCCCCTGTGGACCCCAAAACTTTTCTTTTTTTCAAAATAATTTTTTATTTTTTAATTTTAAAGAAACCCTTATAATCAATCTTGAAAATGTTAATAGGACAAGATCAATCAATCATCTCAGTTTTTAACCAAATTTATCTTTTGGGGTCCTAACAAATTAAATGTGGGGTTTGACCTTCTTGCCAGAGTGGTGTACATGGGAATCAAGTGATTTGTAGTTGTTAGGCATTTATCTCTTTAGGTATGAAAGAAAGTTGAGAGCACTTTGAAACACAAAGGTAAGCATGCATCTTTGAACTTTCAGCCAATTTCCAGCCATAAAACGCACAAACAAAAAAAAAAGGAGAGAAAAAGTTCCCACAATTCCTTTAGCCTCCGTTTGAACCTAAAAAGTATTAAAGAAAAGAAAAAATATTAATAATTTTTTTCTTCTTATTCGGTTTCATTGTGATAAATACTAAAGAAAGCCAAATATAATTAAATTTCTTTAAAATTTTATATATTTTAATTTTATTAATAACATATATGAGAACAAATAAAATAAGTTTGAATAAACGTATAAATAATTTATATTTAAGCATTTTCGGCTAGAATTTTTTTTCATTTTTTCAATTTACCTTTATTTTCTTTTCTCATTACTTTTTGAGTTCAAAAAGGAACCTTAAATTATTAAAAAAGAAAAAAAAAGTCTCTCCTTTTATGAACTCTATCCTAAGATTTAGAATTTTAGACTTTCATGGGACTTGACACATTTAAAATTATTTTTCGTGATGAATAAAAACTCAATTGGAACACAACAAACATAAATATTTGGAGAGAAAAAAAAAAACCATCCACATGCGAATTACACTTTTGCTTGAGACACTTCTATACTCGTTTCCAAACCATAGATACCAATCCATATGTCACCTTTGATTATATATTTGGTCATTTTAAGACCCAAATTGGCAAATTCAATAAATCCCTTCTATTTTCCAATTTCCTCAACCTAAATCCAACTACCTATGAAAATACTCAATTTCCCAAATTTTGGATTTTAAATCAATTGACTTATTTTATAATTGTGATTATCATTGACATATTTTTCCTAAACATTAAGTGAGACTCAAAATATGAAGAATAGCTCAATCGGTCAAAGAACTTAGAGTTTAATTTAATAATTTAAGTCATCAATTCTAACCTTCTCATGATCACTTGAGCTCAATTTTTCATTATTAATGTTTGAATCAATTTGTGTATACAAATAGATGAGGGTGATCGACTCATTTTGGTATGCATTTAAATAAAAAAATGAAAAAAATTGTAGGATGGGATAGGAAGAGGGAGAGGAAGAGGAAGAGGAAGAGAAGTGGTAACAGGGTAAATAATGAATATAATAAAACTAAAAAGGTAAAGCCCGATTTTAATAGAGTATAATGTGGAAAGTTAACCTTTCCTTCTCAAGACCAAAAAAAAAAAAACCCATTATAGAAGAGGGGACGCGTGGCAGCTTTGGCATGATTTGAGGAATTTCAATCGTCTCAGAAACCTCACCATCCGACGGTCCATATTCGGTCCAATAGTCAACGTCCATATCTGCCACGTAAGTCCCCCGAAAAAAGGAATTGACAGTGCTGTCACAGCCAATGGGAGCCTCAACCGGCCCCTTCCACCTGGCCCCTTCCTTTCAAACACTAACCTGAGTTAAAATCTAACCCAAGGGTTGACCGCTAACCACAGGTGAAGCCAGCCGAGATGGGCCCCTGTTTCTCCTGTTCCGACATGTGGGCGTGCAAGAGACAATACGTGGCGGTACCCTATTGGCCGAAAACTGAGGAAAATGAATGTAGAGAACATCAGAATTAGGCAAAGGTCATATAGTTTGAATATCATGGGTGATTTGGTTTTGGAGACTTGGAAAAACACTGATTTATATTTTATTTTACAGCTAATAATTGACTCCCCCATCTCTTGCCTAACTCGTTTCCATCATGTTGAGGTGAGGCTATCCATTCTATTCAAAATTAAATTATTCTTTTAATTTTTTTAATCATATACTATATGTTTCTTATCAAACCACATTATCGTGAACGTTAATCTCGACCCTTTTATTTCTTTTTTAATTATCGAATACATTAATAATTAGAAATGATAATGAGATGAGTTTTATGAGCACTAGTTCCATCCCATCCTATTCTTTTAAGGGATAAAATATAATGATTCGACTTAATCATATACATATTATCACGATTCGACACAATCATATAAATATTATCTGTTTTGGGTTTAAGGATCCTCACTACTTTAAAATATGTATATTAGGTTAAAATGAATTCATACTTATATAATATCAGAAAGTTTCTTCCATATCTGGTATAGGATATCACATAATATATCAAAAATAATAAATCTTAAAAATAATTACAAAAATAACCTCTTATAAAAGTAAGTTTAAAATTATCATCTTTTCGGACAAACTTGAGATGAACCAAAATAGTTATGGGAAATAGTTATTATATCAAGGATTTATCTTCATATTTTTAAGGGTATTTTTATTTGAAAAAGTGACATTTCCTAATATTACTTTTACAAGAGATCATTCTTGTTTATTTTTTTTGGAATTTGTTCATTTCAATCTAATTTCTCTATTCTTAATGGTATAAATTTGAAACAATGATGAGATGAGTTTTTTTGAGTTCCAATTATAAATCTAAAAAGTAATTGCAAGAATGCTCTTGAAAGAGTAACTTTATTGAAGATAATGATCATCCTCTCCATAGGAATTGGAAGGTGGAATTTAGAGAGTATGTGTATCAGGAGGCCCAACCAAACTACTGATTTGTGATAAACTGGCGATGGAACTCTGGAGATAGAGCTTGGGCGTGGCCAGAGCCATGGGATCGTATGAAGCAAATTGTGCAGCAAAGCAGAACTAGGCTTTGAAAAATATTAACCTTAAAATTATCACTTTTTCGGATAAACATGTCTCTAGGATATGGTTATAATGTAAAGAATGAAAGAACAAAATGCTCATGAGATATAGTTATCATGTGGGTGATTTGTCTTTACACTTTTAGAGGTATTTTTATTAGAAAATGTGATATTTTTAAGATTATTTTTGTAAATTATTGTTCTTACAACTCTTTTATTGAATTTGTCCCTTTCAATCAAATTTCTCTATTTCTAATCTGATGGGATGAATTTAAAATTTAGAAAAATCAATTTGAGATTTTGTTCTAATATTATATCATATTATTACTACTTGGCATCACTCCAATTATACATAAACTAATGCTAAATATTAATTTAATTCAATTTTTTTTAAAAACAATATTAAAATATAATTTATAATAAAATAAATTATAATATTTAAATATTCACCCTATTCCATGAAATTTATTTTAAATAAATACTGTAGGGGGTGGTATAGGAGGGACACGTCTGCAAATTCCCATTCCCATAATTAATGTAAATGAAAATGATATTTGGATTAATTATTTCTTGTGCCAAATATTTAAAGGGGATTTTGAAAAATCAAAGTGCTAATGTGGGTCCTGTAGGTGTGGTTTCGAAAATGGACAAAAAAATTAGCACGAGTAGATGTGGGATAAGGTATCATATAAAATGTTTGTAGGCAAAAGGTGAAGCAAACGACAAAATAATCAAACTCATCATTTGTTTTTTCCAACACGATTAGAAAGCAGATTATGTTGACACTTTCTTAATCAACCAGTAACAAATTTCAATATATTATAAATTTTTAATGACCCGGTCTATGTGCTAATCAATTTTTTAATTGATTAGTGGATATAATTTCACACTTAACATGTCATGTTACGTATAAAATTATTGTTTTAATCCATGATATAATGTAATCACAGTATAAAGATTCAAGAGTTCCATTAAAGTAGCAAATCCGGGTGGGTGCCGTGGGATGCTTTGTTTAAAGTCTTACCTTATTAGTGTCATTTGCTTTTTGAGTTTTACTTTTTATTTTTTTATTATTATTTTGTTTGAATATAATTTTTTTTTTAAGTTTTTAACTATATGATTTAATCACATGATCTTATCAAAAAAGAGTTTGTATTTCGACCAACTTGGGTCGGTTGACTTGAAGCGGAAACCAACTCATTAGCTCCAAGTTTCTTTACGCTTCTTCATTGTTGTCGTTGTTTTTTTTTTTTTTCAAATGAACTTAGTTTGAGTTAGATTCTAGTCAAGATTTGGATGACCTAATTTTAATGTTTTCAAAATATTTATTTATTTATTTTAGATTTTTAATAGGAAACATCAAATTATAATTATATATACTTTGTTAATGAACGAAAATATGTAGGAACATATAAATTCACATGAAAACCCAAATGAGAAAAAACCAAGTAGAAGTGGATAAATTTAGGGCCTATTTGGTTCTTATTTTTGAAAAATATTTTTGAGAAATATTTTTGAGAATAATTTTTGAAAACATAAAAAACATTATTTTAGTGTTCTTAGAATTTATTCCTTGTTCACCAAATTTAGAGTTTTTTAAATGTTTTTGTGTTTTTAACAAAAGAAATAAAATATCTTTCTTTTTTTTTTTTTTCAAAATAAAAAAGGAGTTTTTTGAAAACGATAGCCGAAACCCAACGGCGCTTCTTATTTAGAAAATATAGGTAAAGATTGAAGTATTAGATTATTGTGAAAATAAACACAAATGCTACAAAACAATTTTTTCATAATGGAGGATTAAATCCTCTTGTGACGTTAAGATGATTCGAGTTGATGATTATTAGGAAACAAACCAAAAATAAGATCAATCGAGCAAAATTAATACCAAAGAACATTTATATGTGTACCCTTTGCCACTATTACAAATCCCTTGGAAATTCACTAATGTGCCACAACAAAACTCTGAGTTGTGGATGGGGCAAAATTGGGTACTTTAACAAAAAATGTTTTAGAAAATTATACAAGTTATTTTTTTTTTTTATTATTGTCTTGAGATTTTAGTTATAACACTTTACTTATAAATTTTTTAAATATTTTATTTTACATATAAAAATGATAAAATTGAAATTATTAAAGAAAATTGTGGTTGACAGCATAGGAATGTCTTTAAGTTCCTAGTTGATCTAGGACTAGCAGTTCCTCATCCTAGTTTGATTAAGGAAAAAAAATAATTCCTTGATTGCCATATATGCCTAAAATCACAACAACTTTGGTTGTCATATTTATGTATATATATGCTTCTAATAGCTAGATTAGAGTCATAGACATGTAGACTAAGAAGACAATAAAAGTTGGTTAGGCCATGATTAGGGTTTGAAATTAATCTCTTATCCCAAATTATAATAATCGTTGTTAATACAATTCAGATTGATGAGTGGCAAATAATTTCAAACCCCTAATTAAAATAGCATTAAATGCCAAAGAAATAAGATAATGAAATGGGGATTAGTATATTTATATTTGCATCATATCTTTGTCAGCAAGTGGTAGGCACATGGAGAATTAATATAAATGATCCCAATGTCAAAATCTAGACTGTTAATGGACCCAACAAGGGAGGGGGATGACTCATGATTCAGGCTTTTTAGATATTTAGTTTTAAAAAAATAAAAAATTATTTAAATAATATAGGTTTAGAAATATTCCTAAATATGATGTAGATTTTGTCACATGAAAAGTGTCTTTTTGGAAAGACAACTACAAAAATATATTATCGAGAGGCGTTTTAAAAGTGTATTTAAAGAAGCATTCGAAAATTAAAATTTTCTGTGAAAAAAGTGTCTTTTGAAAATATACTTTTATAATTTTGAAAGTTTTGAATTAATACTGAAAGTGTCTTTTGAAGATACACTATTTATAATTTTAAAATTTTTGAATTTAAGTTGAGAGTGTCTCTTAAATTTTTATAAAATGTACTTTAAAGAGACACTTTCTAAATTATCTATATTATATTTAGCAAGGTTTTTTAAACTAAATTTTAAGATTTTTTTAATTTTTTTATTATTTTTTGGAAAGTTCCCTCATGATTCGAGCATTTGGGTTTAAGCCTGGAAGGAAACAAACAGTCATAGCTTCCAATTAATTGGATTGGGTTATAAAATTGGTAAAATTTCAAATCACATCCTGAAATTAGATTCTGAATCATATTATAATCTCTAATTTTCAACGGTGTGACACAGCATTTTTTGAATAATTGCTAGAGACTAAAGAGCCCGGACAGGCTTTGTGGGGCAGAGAATGTGATACATGAAAGAGATAGTGACCATATAGTATATTCTCTAATAGCTGTTTTATATTTATGAGAAATTATTTAGTTTTGGATAGTCATGGTGTGGTGGTTGGATATGGAATAAATTTTGTAGCACAAATTTTGATCTCTCTCTCTCGTTTACTTTTACTTGAAGCTTAAAATATAAATGCCACCTCTAATCAACTAATATGTTGTGGCAAATTTCGTAACTTCAATCTTGTATTGCCCATGGTATTGACCCATTGTTTCCACTCCCAGTTCATGTGATATTGGGTTTATTTTTGTACCTCGATATTATTTATCATTTTTTTTTTAATTTACAGAATCAATTTATGAGAGCATGACAAATACTTTTGTAAGGAATAAATCGGCTTCTATTTCCGTTTGATTCTTTTTTTTTTTCTTTTTTTTTTGACATATATTCAATTTGAATTGTAACGTTATAGTATTATGTTTTCATAGAGGCTCAAATATGATTCCTTTCATATACCCTATCCAACCCTTAATCACTGAGCTAAGCATCGTTAGCATTTCCGTTTAATTCTTGAATTTCATGTTTTTGTATGGCTAAGTCTTATCCTACAATGTTTAAAAAAAAAAGTATTGTCCTATAAATTAAGTAACTTCTACATCAGGACAATTTATTACATCGTAACAAAATGCTTAGTTATTAAAAAAAAAGTAACTTGCATCTTGAATTGCCCATAGTATCGACCCATTATTTTGCTTCCCGCTTTTATGATTGTGAATTTGTTTATTTTTTACTTCTATTCACTTTGCACATTACCACTGTGTGACAATGGAATCTCTCATACCTTATCCAATATTTTACTATTTGAGTCAAGTTTGATTCACTTTTTACCATATCATTGATTTTTTTTTATTTACATATGGATGATTCGATCAAAAAATCATTTGAAATATGAATTTGAAAATCTAACTTTACATTAATTTTTAACCACATTTTGACAAAAATACTTTTATCGTTTTCTTGTAAAAATAACCATTTCTTTTATAAGACATTTGTAAATATATAAAATGATAAAAAAAAATTATTTTTTATAATAAGTCATTTTTCAAGAAAAAATATGGGAAGAGTTAAATTTGCAAAAATTGGATTATTTGCTGTATTTTGACCAAATATTTATTCATATAATCATTTCAACTCAATCGAAAAAGTAAATATCAAATATCTTTTCAAGAGTACATTGAGTTCTATTTCCATATGTTTTTGAAGAGAAGTTCTATTTCCATTTGATTCTTGAATTTCACGTTTTTGTATGTTTATGTCTGGTCCTACATAACCCTTCAATATCTTTTTCTTTTTTTCTTTTGTGGTTTGAGGATTGATTCAAGATCTTTTTGGTTTTATGCATTGATTCAAAATTTACTTTATCTTGCAGATTTTTTTTCTTGATTTTGATTCTCCAATTTAACAAGGGTTGATGTTTATATATCTTTTGGAAGAAACAAACTTTAATACATATGTTGGTTAACTAAAAAATTATTTTTATTTTGTGTTTTAAAGAATATAAAATGTCATTAAGACATAATTCAAATGGTTAAGAATTCATACTGGTATAAAGATGTGACATATTCAGGGTTCAAGTCATAGTGAAATAAATTTGTGAATGATCATATTATAATAATGTATTGCAAAGTGAATTAAAAAAAAAGAATATAAAATAAAATAAGATGTTTTTTTTTAAAAAAAATTGTTTTTAGTTAAGTTATTTGTTTTTAGTGCGATTTAAGAAATAACTGTACAAATATTTATAATAAGTAAAAATAAAGTTTTAGGCATAAAAATTAAAAGGCGAGTGTGTTTTGGTGTTTCCATTTAAAAAATAATTATAAAACCGAAATTTTAAAAAAGGGAAATCAACTTAGCAATTGTTTATTTAAAAAATATTTCAATTTTTGTGTAAATGAAAATTTATTCATAATAATACCTTCAAGTACTACCTTAACGAATCTTACCTACTAGTCTACTACCTTATTAAATTTATTAAAATTTAAATATCACTTTAATGAACTTTAAGTACTATTTTTAGTAAAGAACATATTTATTTTGAAAAGAGAATAATATTATTGATTCAAACTATCGATACATTCTATGAAAACACCTAATCAAATTTACTAAAAACTTTAAAAGATGACGTAATATTTATGTTAATAACATAATGAATTAGCTCAAAGCCTACATATTTGATAATTCTATGATGATTGAAACACCTATGGCTCTAGTTAGTTCTGTAGCATATTGACGATCATGATTTAATTTGATGTCTTTGTGTGATCAAATCTAATTTGTCATTCGAATCACTCAAATACAAGAAAGCACCGCAACAAGATGACAAAAACCAAACCTTTAAAAACACACGTCGTGTCGCACCAGATGATGACAAAAACACATCGCATAAGACAACGACAAAAACACAAAAAAACAAATTAAAAATTCAAATTTTTGTGGAAGAATCACTTTATTGAGTAAGAAAATGGTAGAAAGAGATGTAAATGAGGCGATTTTAGATAAAGAATAACAAAAAAAAATCATCAATCGCTTAAGAAAAAAGGGTTAGGACAAACAAGATGAGAAAAAGAGAGATGATTAAGGTTTTTTTTGTTCATTAGTGAGGTGTAAAGCCCCGTGAAAAATTTAAATTTAAATTTTTCAAAAAAATGGTAAAACGGTAATTTGTCGGAATAGTCTCGGAGGAAAAGTTGAGATTTTTTTAAATCTCAGATGATGAAATGGATTACATCGTCGAATAATCTCGAAATCTAAATATATCAAATCACTATTGACCCGATACACCTAATTTCACGTTTTTTCAAGAAGATCAAGATCGAAAATGATACATGGCAAGCTATGTGTCAAAGTGCATGTCTTTACAAGACACATGGCAAACCATGCGTCACCTTCCATGCAATGTCAAATTGTGTATAAATAGAAGTGTTCGTAGATGAAGGAAGGAGGAGCAGGAAAGGAAAAGAGAAATGAGAAAGCAAGAGTAAAAAAAAAAATGGTGAAAGTTAGTGCCAAGAGATGGGAAACGAAGAGGAAAAGAATGAAGGTCGTGGTAGCCGAATGTATCGATGGTGAAGAACTCCTGAACTACGCCAAGAGTTAGGTTTCCTCCACTCCTGCTATTTTACGCCTGGGGGCCAATTTCATCGGCTAATCCGCTTGGTCCCAGTTCAAATAAATTAAAATGTGTGTGGTTTAGTTATTGTTGTGTAATGGTCAAAGATCGGTTTCATGGGGTTTCAGGATTGTCCGGAAATCAACATTGTGCTCCGACTCAAGAAAACTCCGGAAGCAGTAACGACAAATGTGAGCGCCTAAATTTCCGCACATCCTTGCGAATTGGTCAGCGCCAACTCGCATGTACCCATAATCCTCTCGGGTTTGAATCCGATTTACGCTGCTCGACTATACTAAAGCTCAAGTGAGTCTATAATTTTATAAGATGAAGTGCACAACCAAACCGTGGGCTGAACATTGGGTTGGGTCACAGATAGTTGAGGAATGGTCCGTTCTAGTTTCCGGAACTTCTGTTTTCGGAACAAGTTTGTATCTGAAATGCTTGGGGCTGCGTATGGCCTGAGCACGAAATTGCGTGTTGGATGTTTTGTGTGATATTTACAAAAGCTGGACTTTTTGGACTAAGTCCAAATTATTTCCTAGGCTAAGCATGGCCGGATTTATGGCCGGGAATGACTAATGTGTATTATTGCTGTAAATTGAATAACATGCTGAATATGTAAAATTATGTGATATATGTGTGAGAAAAATGGAAATAATTATATGTATTAAATATAATTTATTCTTGACACTTGACATGTAGTGTAATAAATATCGCCGCGATGTGACACGTAGCCGTATATGTAAAAGATGAAATGGCATGCAATGACATTTGCATTGCATTTATGCACGGGACATCACGGCCGAGTAGTGGTGTGAGTGCATGGTCGTCAACACCGTGCTCGTGTTTGACAAAGATGGTAACCCACACCGTGTTTTATGCTCACGTGATGTCATAGAGACATGGTTAATTGACACCATGCTTGGTGTTTGACGCTAGCCTAAGAAACGACAATGTCTAAATTGGAGGCTCACAATGCACGATACGAAAAGTACATGTAAATGGGTGAGGCAAGAGGATGTGACACCCCTGCGTTAAAAAACTCGCAGATATGGCTAGACATGAAATCGTCGGTGAAAGCCCGTAAAAAATGTTATATGGGCGTGCGGCGTCTTGCGGTGAGAACCCGAAAATCCGTGACCTACAAATGCATAATACACAGTACTTGGTAATGAAATAAGTAGGCACTGTGGGTATCCAATGTGTCTAGAATTACAAAATAAAAACTTGTTTAGAAAAGGGTCAAGGGGGCAGGACGCCGACACTTTTTCCTCGCTTCTTGACCCTTTTTCACACCGCAGAGATACGGCGCAGGAGTCGCTTAAGACTCAGGATTTGAATCAAGAGGGGCATACTTCATTCATGACATGTGGATATTAAGATACATTAGAGTATAGACATTTGAATGCGTGTGATTGTATGTATTGTCATCAGACAACAGACTTAGCGAGTAACCTCGGGTAAGGATATATCTATCGGGTTTTGCCTTCACCCCGTCGAACCAATCTCTCAGACACGAAGACGACGCTCCTTCGAGGCCGTGAGTATGAAGAATACCGTCGCGGCCTCGGCGAAAGATTTTTATAAAATATATTGTAACAATATACTTTTAATATACTTTGACATGTGTTAGTCGACATCAAACTCTTGTAAAATATTATAAGAATTTGTATATTTGTAAGAAAAATATACAAAAAGACGACCACAAATATTCCGTGATTGAGTTGTCACGACTCCGCATTTTGATGTCACTATGACAAGCTGCTTGCTTTTTTACATACTTAAAAAGAAAATTAATTTAAGTCAATATTTGTTTGTGTAATGATGATATAACTTTATTATATGTATAACATATTAAAATATATGTATAACATATTAACATATTTATAAAAAATTAAAATAATAAAATTATTATAATAAATAATTATTATTAGCATTCTTACAAAAAAATATTTATTATTATATTTATTAAAATAGAATATATAAAATTAATAATTTAAAAAACAATAGATTGATGAAACCAAAATTAAATATTCGTGTTTTATAATTGAAATATTTTGTGTGGGCTTTAAAAGATTTTAAAATATTTTGAGCAAATTATATTTTTTGAATAAAAAAGCAAAAAATTTTGACTTTTTCTATCGAAAGAAAATTTAGAAATAAGTTATGCAAAAATAAAAAAACAAAATATCTAGATTCTAAAAGTAAATTGCTTTAATAAAAAAAATCCAAAAAAACAAACGTCCTCTTAGGGTTGGATTGATTTTTTTATTTTTAGATTCCAATTTTCTCATTATCTAAAAATATTATAAACGTCCAATCTTCTTAGAACACCAAAGGGCACTTTTTAAAAAATTAAAAATATTTTTCAAAAACTGTTATGAAACAAGGCGTTTGCATATATATATATATATATATATATATATATATATATATATATATATATATATATATTACAACGTTAAATTATTCTGGGCCACCCAGAAAGGCCCAAATATGAAAGAGCCCAGAATTTCAAGCACGATAGGTTTTACATTTACAAGACAAATAGAAATAGCGTACGGAGAACATCTTGGTAGTGGAGTTAGTTTCCATGACAGTTAACTTCCCAAACGGTCTAAAATCATTGGTGACTGCAGCTCCGTGTAGCTACCAATGTGTTGCAAAATTTGCACATGTTTCATTGTGTTTCTCGAAGCATAACCTCACAACTTTAATCCAAAATGAGAGTTTGGATTCAAGGGAGGAGACTGGAGAGGGTTATGTCTCTTTTCAATCAATGTGAAAGCATGTTGCGTTTCTCATTCTCAAAGCTTAATCTCTCAACTTTAAGCCAAAAGGAGAGTTTCGATTCAAGGGAGGAGAGCGTTATGTCTCTTTTCAATCAATGTGAAAGCATGAAACATTTAAAACAGCTTCATGCACATGTCATCCAAACTGGGTTAGACCAGAATCTGTTTGTGATGGGTAAAATCATAGTCTTTTGCGCTGTTTCAGAGATTGGAAGCATGGATTATGCCTTGAGTGTTTTTGGAGAAATCGAAAACCCAGATGGGTTTCTTTGGAACACCATGATTAGGGGGTTGGGAAGGACAAGGCAACCAGAAAAGGCTTTTGAATTCTACAAGAAAATGCAGGTGAAGAGAGAGGTGTTGGACAATTTCACGTATTCTTTCTTGGTGAAGGTTTGTGGGCAGTTGGGATCGGTTCTGTTGGGGAAGCAGATCCACTGTAATGTACTGAAGCATGGGGTTGAAGAACATGTTTTTGTGAGGAACACTCTGGTTCACATGTACGGCATGTTTAAAGACATCAAAACCGCAACCCACCTGTTCGAAGAAATGCCCAGCTCATACGTAGTAGCTTGGAACACTATAATCGACTGCAATGTCTATTGTGGGCGCTACAAGGAAGCTATAGAGCTGTTCTTTCGGATGTGGCAAAGAGGCGTCAGACCTGATGACGGCACGTTTGTTGTGACCCTTTCAGCCTGTGCTGCATTGGGTGAATTGGATATTGGAAGGCGGGTGCATTCTTGTATTGATCACACCGGCTTGGGCAATGTTGTTTCTGTCTGTAATTCGCTGATTGACATGTATGCTAAGTGTGGAGTTGTTGAAGCAGCATATGAAATATTTAATAAGATGAAGGTGAGGAACATAGTGTCATGGAATACAATGATACAAGCTCTGGCAATGCACGGCCATGGGGATGAAGCATTGGAGCTCTTCTCGAAAATGGCCGAAGAAAAGCTTGCAACACCTGATGAAGTTACCTTTTTGGGAGTTCTAAGCGCCTGTAGCCATGGAGGAATGGTTGAAGATGGAAGAAGGTATTTTTATGTTATGAGGAGAGACTACAACATCCAACCTACAATAAAGCACTATGGAAGCATGGTGGATATCCTAGGTCGAGCTGGGCTAGTGGAAGAGGCTTACCAACTGATTAAGAGCATGCCTATAGAGTGCAATTCCATTGTATGGAGGACGTTGTTGGCTGCGTGTCGAGTGCATGGAAATCTTGAGCTCGCAGAGCGAGTGAGAAGGCATGTTTCAGAGTTAGAACCAGATCACAGCAGTGATTATGTCCTCCTTGCAAACATGTATGCAAGCTCAGGGCAGTGGAACAAAATGGCCAGAGTAAGAAAATCAATGCATATCAGGGGAGTTCAGAAACCGAAGCCTGGTAAAAGCTACATTGGCTTTCAACCTAGCCATGAGGTTAGATTTAGACTCAACTGAAGCTTCTAGAGTCCATTGATTTTATTGCAAGTTCCTGTAGGCAAATATTTTATCATCTTGCTTACATATGTTCCAAAATAGAGGATGTGTTCAGAAGCTCTATCCAAGTTGTCCAGCAAACTTCCATTTATATACATTACTAGTTTTGGCAAGCACAGACATCAATCCTTATACATCTGTTTATAGAATAAACTTGAAACTAGTATCAAATCACACAGACTGATTGAAGCTTAAGAAATTTTCTTTTGTTTCTTGTCGCGCCATTCCTTGATTTCAGCTCCTACCTTTGTTTTCACATTTGCAGAGAATCCGGGATATGGTTCATATCCAAAGGTGGTTTGAAGAACCTACAATGAATCAATGAAATAACAAGAAGCTCATTCTTCCAATCAGAAAAATCACCCTTGAATTTTCAAAAGGCCGAGAGCACTTGCCTCAAATAATACAAAGAAGGGAGCAAATACAAGGGCTTGAACAAGGTTATCCAAGAGAGCTGGTGCTCGTTTCTGCACACAATAATAATAATAATATATAAATAAAACAGAAGAAAATAAACCTTTGCAAGATGATAGCATCATAGGAAATTGAAGTAATAAATCGTGTTCATAGGTACAGCAGTGTTCACCTCAAACAGACCATGGCCTATGAACTGTCCTGTCCAACAGAACAACTGAGCTGCCAGAACAACCTGAATTTATATTTGACATAACATCAAAGTTAGCAATATTTCTCAATCATATATCAAGGGAGAAGGATCGATGTTTTCATCCTAAAGAATGAATTAAATGAAGGTTAATAAACTCAACCTGAGAAGAACCTTACTATGTTAGGTTCACCATGTTTCATGCAATTTTTTTTGCATATTCTTCACATAATCAATCAATCAATAGCAAATTACTTGACTGGGATAATCAGCAGGACATTTCCTGAACAGTTTCAAGCTAGAACATAGCATATTAATCTTATGTTATAATTTCCTCATTCATGTGGGGTAGGCATAAAAACCATTGAAGCTTCTTTTTTGGATTGCGGAATGTCGTAAGGAAAGGAAAAGACAGAGCAAGAAATCTGAAATTCTCTTTTCTTGGTCTGCCTTGATATAACTAGGCAAAGAACTAAGTATTGGGTCAATTATTTAATGACACATTTTTAATTTCTTCATTCCTTTAAACAAAAGAGGAACAAAACTAGATAAAAGGGGAGAAAATGTAATATTTAGCATAAAACTCAATTTATTTTTCCTCTTTTTTTTCTTTTCCTAATTTTGTCTTCCCTTTTCCAAATTTTCCATGCTCCAAACACGACTTCAAGATGTAGGCCTTACCTTTGGGTTTTTAGGTTTATGAGATAAATGAAGGCTTGGGCTTTTATGAATATTAAAAACAGGGATTTACAGTGGGTTTTATTGTTCTTCTCCACAGACATAAGAACAAAAAGGTCTTAATCAACCAATTGTTGGGTTGTGGAATAAAACATAAGCAGCTAAGATTTACAGGCATTCTATATTTTAAAAGGTATTGATGCTATCTCATTGCATTTTAAGTGTGGTTATCTATAATATTGGACAAAATGGCACGACTTCACTTTTAGAGAATTGAAGAGAAGTGGAGAAGAGTCTATCAACCAAAAGAAGAAAGTAGTGACATGAACGGCTTCTGTTTTAATAACACACCTAGAGGAAAATATTTGGTTTTATGCACTTTTCAAGCAAGCGGTTGGCAAAGCAAATTGCTACCGTTTTCAAGGTTGTTCGTATTTGTTGTCATACAGAGTATGCAATATGTTCTTATTCGATTTCCAAGTAAAAAAGACACCAAAATACAAACAGAAAGCTAAAATCACTTTTCTAACATTTTTAAAAGAAGACTTTTCTTCTCAATGCTTAGTGACGGTCAAACTAATCAATCTGAACCCAAGCTTCTCAACAAATAGGAAAATGGCAGCATTCAGGAAAACTAAAGCAAGAATTAATGTTTATGGTTTCCATGATAACATCTTCCTCAACTAAAAGAGAAGGTGTCGATGATTCATATATACTATAATACCTGAACTGCAAACAATGTCCCCAGTCAACCAATATAATGTTCCATGAGGTATAAAATCACAGATATGTTTACCTTAATAACAAATGATGTCAGCAATAAAAAAAAATTAAAAAAACAACCGAAAAGAAGAACTAAGCAAACCGTGTCTCCACACATGAACACAACAAATATACAGGCCTCACCAGCAAGACAAAAACAAGTTCAAGGTTAGCAGATCACACATGATATTCCCCTGGAACTGAATGGCTCTGCCCTAAATAGATGGCTTTTGGAATACACATCCATCAACTAGGGCACAGACATCACCAAAAGAGCAGGAGCCATAACACAACCATGGGCTTGGAAATAGTTCTAGAATTCTGTGAGACTTAGTTCCATTTTTTTTTTCTTATTTCTTGCAATGATCTATCCCAATCTTATGATGGCCCTATTCCAATCCATCCATCCCTTTAAATGACATGCAACATAATCTAAACTGTTTCAATTTCCAATCGAAATCCAAACATGACATAAATTTATATTGTTTAGAAGCAATAATCTAAACAAGTCAAAATATTTGAGTTGCCCAATTCAGAAACAATCAAACCAGAAAGAACAATAATTTTTATCATCCATAACACAGCTTGACAATGAGGAAAAAACTAGATGAGGGTTTATTTCAAACCAAAGAATTGATCATTTCAAAGCAAAGCCAACCGCCCAAATGGTCTTCTAAAGGACTTATTAACAGTCAATCCAACTTATTCTACAAAAACACGGAAACTACACACATAAAAACAAGTATCCGACGATAGTTTAAAACAAGTGGCACCATAAAATAAGTAAATAGAAAATGCTAAAGAAATGGAGAACCCGCAACGGCCTGCTTGGTTGATGAGCGAATCTGGGGGGAAACATGAAATTAGAATTTAGCGACGACATGATTCATCTGTCAGAGTTGAAATAAATTCAATGATTTCGCCTCTGTGGGACACAGATAATGAATGATCCAGTATTGAATATATTTTAAAATTTCCTCTTGGCATAAATTTTATTTCTAGGAAGCCAACCAGAGCATTTAATGAGAGAAAATCGTACCTTCCATGCCAGAGAAAACCCAAGATGACTGGCAAGAAAACAGCTCCCGACCCAACAGCCAAAGCAGAGTAAAGCCGCCAAACTCCCAGCTTTCTTATCCAACAACACAAAAAATGTAGCATAAATCAAAGCAAACAGGAACCCAAAATTCAAAAGCAGGACATGATTGAACCCATCCGGGAGAAACCCAATTTGGGGCAGATTGAAAATAGACGGCGTGAAATATAAAAGAACAAGAGCGGTGAAGAAGATAGGCCACACAAACAAAATATGTATAAACATGTTCATTGGGTTGCTGTGGTATGCTCCATAGAAGGCAAAGTGCCTCTCAAGATCAAACAATCCCTCTTTTCCCATTGGAATTAGCGAAAGAAAATTAACGATTTCAAAGAAAAGAGGTGAGAAGAAAGAAAGGAAAATTAATCCGATGATAGGGATAAGGAGAAGAACTTAAGAAAAAGGAAATGGCGAATTAGGATTGGAGTTTCTAAGCTACTTCCCTTTCTTGGACGCCATTATTATTATATATATATATAGGCGTCAGCGTGTTTTGTCGAGATGCGCTCGTAACGTTATTATTAATTGTTGTGGGGGCTTTTTTATAAATTCATTTTAGTAGTTGGGAGTAGATTGTAGAAGGTCAATTAACCTTACATTACACCTTGATTCATGTCACTGTCTCACTTTTCTGCAATTCCATTGCCTTCCTGTTAGCTGTTACTTTCATTTATTTTATTTTAGTTTTTTTTTTTGGGCAAAAATAATTTCTTTATAAAAAAAATTGATTTCACTCTCAAAATAATTTTTATTGGTTTCTTTGTCTCATTTGATATTTTGTTTTTTAGTATTTTTTTATTTTTATTGAATTATAAATTATATTAACAATAAATAATTTTTTTTTTAATATTACATATAATTATCTTACATTAGGATGGGATAAAACCAAAATCAAAACTTTCTTTCCATACCTTTTTTATAAACCTTATCCCCATAGACCATCTTCAATCATTCTCCATTTTTTATTCCATTTTGGAGATTTGGATCCAAAAAATGCACTCCAACGGTCCTCTATTTTTATCTACATATTTAAAGATGTGAGATCAACTATTCCCATCTCCAAATTTGGAGATATGAATAGTAACTATTATTCCCATATTATTTTAATATTATACTATTATTCTCTCATTATTTTATTTTTATAATAAGAAAATAATTATTTTAATAATATTTTTATAACATATTTTATTTTTTAAGATATATTTATTTTTATTATTTTTTATTATTTTTGAATTATCTTCTATTATGATTTTAATAAATTTGAATAAATTAACTTTTTTTATTAAAATTATTTTTTGATAATGATATAATATATTTTTATTTATATCCTAAATATAATGCATTATGATTTTAATTAACTAATTCAATAATTTCTTAGAAATAAAAATATAACTTCAAATTGAAAATAAAAAAGAACGTAGAGATTACATCACATGATATTCTGCATATTATTTACTTAAAGCTATAATAACGACGTAATTGAGATATTCAAAATATGAGAAAAGAAAAAAATGAATGGTTTATTGAAACGAATCAAATGATCAATGAGTCGGAGAAACGTTACCAATTAATGATGCTACAAGCTAAACATGAATGTAACAAATATGAGTTAGAACGTGAAAGATAAAAAAAAAAAATTATGAAAAAAAAAATTGATTTTATACCGATCTTATCTGACGTGAGTATTTCGTCAAAAATCGAGATTATTGAAAAAGACTTATAAATCCCAAGGCTGACTGTCATCATACGATTTATAATTTTAAGAATTTTAATGAACATGACGGCAGAGTTTATGTACATACCATCGTATTAGTTTTTATATTATATTTTTATCATTTAGTTAATATAATTTTATTATGTTGCTTTTATTAATGTTGTTTTATTTTTTAATGTAATATAATACTCTATAATATAATATTTATTAATTTAAAATGCATTTTTAGGTTTTTTATATATTTTTATTTATTTAATATAATTTCATATTTATATTTAATTAAAAATAAAAATATTTCATATATTATATTCCTAAAAATATTCTAATTAGATAAAATAAAGATTTGAAAAATAAATAGTGATTTAGAGTTAAAAATTGAGATTATTGGTTAGACCAAAAAGAAGGTCCCATTATCTTCAAATATAGAAAATATGTTAATTTGAAGTTGGAAATAGAGATTTATGGTTGAAGATGCTTTTTTAAACGTGGATACCTAAAAAACCCGACTTTGTAAGAAAACTATTTTGGCTAGCCCAACCAATAAAATTTTATTCCTGTTGCATATTATGTTTTTGTTATTACAAGATTCAAACATGGTAACTACGATTCTTTATCCCATTCTTTTAGGCCCTGTTTAGTAGATAGAAAATTTTCTGTTTTCTCTATTCAAACTTTTCAAACAATAAAACGCTGCCAGCTATTTAATAAGAAGTTAAAACAAATTTCAGTAAACAAAGAAATGAATTCACTATTTTCAATATTTTATACGACCGTAAAAGAAAAACTGCTTTCCTTGCTGCCAATTAAATTCAACCAAATTAACTAAATCACTTAAAATAAAAACGATAACCAAATTCAAGATTTAAAACGTATTTTCGAAACAAAACTAAAGATTAGAATACATTGAAAATTTTCATATTCTGAATTTTGGATAAAGTTGAAAATTTTCGTGAACTAAACGGGGCCTTATCATTTGAGCCATTCTTCATCCGGCCTCTTTTCCATTTGAGCTAAGTCATAAAGGCAAATTATATATAGGTATATATTAAAGTTTTACACATTTTATATGGTGTTAAGTGACAAGCTGAACACGGAACGCATCTATCACTTTATTCATGGCCATCATGTGCAATCTGTGACTATTGTGGCAGTGTTTGGTAACTGGAAATAAAGAGAGGAAATTGAAATCTCATTTGTTTTCTCTCTCATTTTTATGTGTTTTTTTTTTTGTAAAAAGAAAAAAAAAATTTCTACTTCGAAAGCGACGTGTACCAAATCAAAACAATACTTAGGTTAATAACATAATAAATCGATTCAAAACGTATAAATTTTATAATAATACTTAAGATTACAAATTTTATAATGTTATAGTGACTAGAATAATTATCACTTTAGTTCTATAATATACTGATGACCATAATATAATTTGTTATTTTTATCTGATCAAATATGTTTTATCTGTTTGAATCGTCTGCACATAAATAAAACATCATAATAAGACAATAAAAAAGAAAACTTCATGACAAGATGACAACACAAAACCAAACGTCGCAACAAAATGACTACACAAAACCAAATGCCACAACAAAAGGATAAAATCACAAAAACAAAATAAAACCCGAATCTAAATGGAATAACCAATTTATTAAGAAATAGATTAGTAGAAAGATGTGTAAAAATGTGATTTTGTTGTAATTTTAAGATAAGAGAAATAAAATAGAAGTGAAAAATAACGTGCAACTCAAAAATGCCTATAAATAGGCTTATAATAGATAAATCAAAATTAAAATAAACAAACTAACTTTGACCCACTAATTTATTCAATTCACAACTAATTCTCTATATTTATCATATAGATAAAAACTTTCAAACAATCGTAAACTCACTTTCATAATTAAATAAAAATAAAAACTTTCATAATTAATAGGAATTATTGAGAGACAAACTTTGAATCAGTTTTCAATAGATTTCAGGTAAATAATGATAAAAAATAATCCTTCATTACTTAAGAAAAAGAATGATAATAAGAAAAAATTGACTGAAAAAAAGACTAGGTTTTGAAGTAACTAAAATGGCATCTTCTCATTTCTACGTTTTAAATCTTTGAATAAGGTTTATAAAGATGGGAAAAAATAAAAAATAATCCTTACACGATTCCAATCCTAGCAATGAATTCTGACTCAAGCAGTAAAAGGATTAAATGGGTTTATAGAAGATCTCGATTCGAATAAAAGAACAAAGTGCTACTAATTCAAAATGATTTTAAATGACGAAGAGAGTACATATAATGTTCATATCTTATCTAAAACTTTTTATCTAAATCTTGAAAAAAAAATTTAAATAAAAATGATTACAGTATCTACCCAAAAAACAGCAATCTTTTATTTTATCTAAATTTTGAGATAAATTTTTAATGGCCGAGAAATTTACCGTAAATAATAAAAAAAAACAATTTAAAAGACAAAAAAAAAAAGAAAAAAAGAACACTCCAATATTTTTTGTGAAATTCTAGTCATCTTCCGTTACGACATACATGTCAACATCTAACCTCCACCTAACCATCAGACTTCTCATTAATTTCATAAAAATAATACCCTTAACAACTAAAATATTAATCATATCCCCAAAAAATCAATAATTTCACTAAATTTTCTTGACCACTAATCCATACGAATGGAAATGCCTCAGCTTCTAGGGTCGGCGGCCAGATTTTATCTAGCGTTTCAAACCATAACTGACGGACCAACCTATAAATCGAGCTCACAAGCTTGGGAGCAAGACATTGACAGTCCGATCCATTAGTCTATTTTAACCCAAAATTTTGAAATATTGAATTGTAAAATTTAAAACCCACAAATTAGACTAACTTTATTCACTTCACGGTGACGCGACTCCATGTAGTTTTAATTTGCTACTGATTGACCAAAATATTTTTTTAATTTTTTTTTAAGTAACTATCTTAATAATTAAAATTTTCAAAGATTTATCTCTAAAATTTGATATTTTGGGTATGTGCTTTTGTAAAGTATAGGGCTTAAAAAAAAAAAAAAAAAAAAAAAAAAAAATATATATATATATATATATATATATATATATATATATATATATATATATATATATATATATAATATAATGATTAATATATTAAACTTTTGTTTTTTAACTATTATTTCTAATTTTAAATGTATCTTTAATATAATGTATATGAAAATTTAACATTTAAAAATCTTGTATGAAAAATTGGGAATACATTTGAATAAATAAATTACAGTTTTAATATTAAATATATTTTTATTTATCTCATTAATCCTATTTTAAATATTTACAATTTCATTTTTTATTCCTCCTTTAAATTTTATTTAATCATATATGTGTTTTTTTTTATAAAAATGAAGTTTTACTAGTTTATAAATAAAATTAAATTTAATAACTAAATTATTACTTAAACTAGTGTTAAAAACAAAATATTTTTATTTTTAAAATAATTAACAAAAATTATACACTTATTTATTTCCTAATATAATTATTTATAATTTCAAGAAGCATTTAATTTTCAAAACAAATGTGATATTTCAATATTATACTAAGCAAGACAGATTTTTAGAAAAATATTTTTTTATTCCAACTATAAATGAAATTTATGTTGTTAACATTCTAAAAATTTAATTAATAGATGGTGATAATTCAACCACCATCGAGGATGTGCATTTTTCTAATGTAAAATCATATGTTATTATTTGATATAATGAAGAAGAGGATAAAGATAAGAGACATATGAGATTTCATTTAATACTTTGAAGTTATTTTTTTATCGGATATGTGATTAAGTTATTATTTTATTGTTTTAGTACTATTTAGCTTTGGTTATAACCGTGCTCTAACATTATTTTTTTATTTAAGATGTTTACTATTATTATATTGTTTATACTTAATCATTTTACATACTAATTATTATTATATATTTATATATTTTTTATTTTTATTTGAAGAATGATGAATTTGTAAAATTATTTTTTTAATGCTGAATTGCTGACCGCAACCCGCATAACCTTGGGCTTTGCATCGATCAAGTCTAACTCGAATAGAAATCAACCAAATTAACCTATCCCGTTTTGGCCCACGACCCGAATGGGCTGGCACTCCCAAACCGTACAAGCTTCTTCTAAAGCATACGGCTTTCTGGATATAAGTGATGATATCTATATAGACGAATCTTTTATACATATAATGGTCAATAAAGACCATGAGCGGGATATATGTGAATCAAAATATCTCAATCACTCAAGGCACACCTTCTACATCCTAGGTATTCTCGTTCCGTCATGTGGATTATGTTCTTCATGTAACATTCAGATCGAATGACTCTATGAAATTACGTCGATATTTCCACATATTATGGGTAACGTAGGAGACATTTCTATTTTCCCCCGGGAAATCTTTAAAATTACCATTACTTAGCTTTCAATTTACCTCTAACCATCAAATGAAATGTTAATAACCCCTTCTTATTTGAACAGGGCGTTGGCCACAAGTTGCTCAACGTTAAAGCAGTGACACAGTGAGTGAGGCAAAGTGGTGACATTATGAGTGGCTTCATTTCATCAAAGTAATTTACTATATCAGATTAATGTCGATTAACTTTAAAAACCTACAAACCGATGTACCACGTAAAGTAGAAATTAAATATAATAATATGCTAATTACGGTTTCAGTTGGTAAAGGGACGTGAAGGGGAAAAAAGCATTAAATAGATTAAAAAAAAAAAGTTTCGATTCAAAGAATAAAATTACAGTTATTAATTTTTAAATGGATAATTTTGAAATTTGAAGTTCGAACCAAAATTTTAGAAAGCGACTAGACAAGTTACCCTGGACAGCTCTAAACAACAAGCTTGACAACCTTACAATTTGAGTCTCACAATTTGGTGGTCATCCTACATTTGAATAATATATATAAAGAGAAAATGCCATTCATTATAACAAAAATAAATAAGTAAATAATGGACCATATTAAAATTGGAAAGACTAAATATATATTTAAATTAAAAAAGTAAATAAAGGATAAATGGTCATACCAAAAGAGAAATGACTTTTTTTTTTCTTTTTTGACAATAAAAATTGAAATTTTATTGATTCAAAACGATAATACTTTTACATTTGAACACAAAAATCAAACTGCTAAAAACATTAAAGAATGACACAACATCCAAGTTAATAGTAAGAAGAAACGACGCAAGACCTACACAAAAGATAATCATAATATGCCTAGAATACTTAAGATTTCAGGTCCGATGAAGCATATATATTGACGAACAAAGGATTCGAGCATGACGATTTATTCTGATCGAAGAAGATATCGTCGCACTCCCCAACCTTCGCCTGCGTAAGATGTGGATACTTCGCACGGATCGGTGACTCTTAACCGCTTTTCTCGATATCAGAGCTCATAACATGTAATTAATTCATAATCACAAATACATATGTCAAATCCAACGCCGTGAGTGTCTATAATGCTCTATATAAATATCTCGAGTCACATCGACTTATACATATACAAAAAAACTTTACATATACATATTCAAAATCGTATGTACGACCCATAGACGCTGACTCTTATCGCCGTGTTCGCCTTCTCAGGTGTCACTAATAGGGATGTCCTCTTTTAGTACTCATTAATTCGATGAAACACCCACATTTGCTTATAAATGAAGGGAAACACATATAACATATATGACTACTCGTAGTGGTCCTCAACGACGATATACAATTTACAAAATTGTCTATTTACACAATATTTATTCATATATCATTATACTTGTACATTATACCATTCAGTAGAGTTTTCACTATCAATCGTCATAATACATAGTACTTTTCAAATCATTATAGCTCTATCACATATTTTCATTTCGAATCATTGTTTCCATTTTACATGCTTCTTATAACCGTTTCTATGTTACATGCTTCTTATAACTATTTCAATCTTTTTATTTTTATTTTTTTTTATTACATCTTATGTCTTATGTCTTGCCTGCATATTCCAATAATGGATAACGGGTATAATCTATATTTACCTGAAGGTACTATCATTGTACGAGACAGTGATCTCTATCTATATAACCCAAACGGGGCCGCCATAATGATCCAAACGAGATCTATGTCATCGACCCAAATGGGGTCTCGACATTCATAAACCTGGTATGTCAGAAGAATCAGATCCCCATGCGACGCTCATCTATCCCCTGCATTCTAAGTGACATATGCAGACAATCAAACTTATTACATTTTCATTCATATTCAAGCTATGCACATCTCATATCAATGGATAATGTCAATCACATGTATCCATATGAGATACTTTCAAATAGTATTCCTTTATACATATATTATAACTGTTACTTTTATCATAACCTGTGTGATCATGTTCTCAGTATTGCTCGTATTTCTATTCATGTAATCATATTTCATATAACAATCACTTTTATAATTCTTTTACAATTTCATTTATTTACTTGAATATCTTTATATTGAAATATTTCCTACAAACAGAAGCCTTGCATCGAATTCGCAGATAATTCGAAATCAAAATTTGAATACACTTTTTTTCAAGGAGATTTGCTTTCCTAGAAGTCTAGCTTTATCCGTAAATTTGAATAACTCACTCGGGATGAGCGATGGCTAAGCATGGGCCTAAACACTAAAAGCCTATACCAACACGTACTGTAAACTACCCGAAAAACGTAACTTCACTTTGATGAATTTTCTAGGTCCAATGGGGTCCAAATTTGAATACACTTGTTTCAATGAGATTTATTCTCCTAGAAGTCTAGTTTACCTATAAATTTTAGTCACTCAATTTGGATGAGTGATGGTCTAAACACTAAAGCTATACCAAAACATACTAGAAACTGCCTGAAAAAAAGCTTCACTTTGACTAATTTTCTAGGTCCAATGGGGTCCAAATTTGAATACACTTATTTCAAGGAGATTTGTTCTAATAGAAGTCTAGTTTACCTAAAATTAATCAATTTTCACGAAATGACTTCACAAGCATAAAAATGCGGTTTTAAAAATTTTTGATAAAGATCTCCTCTAAAATCCCAACATTTTCTTTTTATACAAATGATTCTCACCGAGATCACAACCAACTCAAACAACCATAAAATTGAGCTAAGACCAACAACCATCATTATTATACAAAGTTAGGGTTTTTCCTAAACCCAAACATCATCAAAAAGGGTTTTAGGTTTAGTTTCCATACCTTAAATCTATTGCAATATCTTCTTTCTTCTTCCTTCTTCTTCTTGATTACATAAACTTTTGATTACATGGAGTAGTTCAAACCAAAGTTGCCTTCCATCTCACTCCCGTATGCCCTAGCTCTCAAAAACCCAAAGGAGAAATGTCTCATTTACAAGACCAATATTTGGTCTTATCCCCATCCTTCACAAGGCCATGTTTGGCAAAACCCATTTTTGCATTCTTTTCCCATTTTTGCATTTAAAGCCCTTCATTTCTCTTTCATTTACACTTCAACTTATCAATATTTCTATAATGATATAAACTTATTATCATACTTACCTTTTAAGTTCGATCGTAACACCACACTTATCCTCGACTATTGGATTAATCTCTAGTTTTTATCATTTTTCACCTTTAGCCATTAATTTAAAATTCAAAATTAACTTTATATTATACCCTAAACATGCTATAAAACTATCGTAAGATAATTCAAAAAATGTTACAACTCTCCTTAAAAGAATTTCGTTTCGAAATTATTAATTAATCAACAAATACTGAGGGTACTCGTGTCTCTCATAGTTACTTCTGGCTCCCAAGTGGCTTCTTCCATGCCATGATGTTGCCAAAGCAATTTCACCAATGGTATTTGCTTATTTCGCAACTGTTTCACTTCTCGAGCTAATATAGCTTTTGGTACATCTTGTACGGGTAAGATACGCAATTCATCTAATCTATATCTTCTCAGCATGGACACATGGAAGACATCATGTAGCTTGGTCAACTCTGGAGAAAGAGCCAACCAATAGGCTACAAGTCCTACTCTTTCTAAAATTTCATACGGACCGATGAATCTTGGACTAAACTTTCCTTTCTTCCCAAACCTAAGCATTTTCCTCTATGGGGATACCTTTAGGAACACTTTATCACTCACTTCATATTCAATATCTTTCCTCTTCAAATCGGCATATGACTTTTGTTGATCACTAGCAACTTTTAACCTATGCCGAATAACCCGAACTTTCTCTTTTGTATCTTTTATTATGTCCGAACCAATTGACAGGCTCCGTATAGGTGTGTAAATTAGTACAAAACATAGGCCCGTAGGCGCAAGTATACGCGTTGAGTTTACGTAATATAGCAGCTAGTCAAGTGTCGTTCCCACGAAGAGAAGTGTGTGTCATCACTAGAATCTACCCAGAAAGTATTATCCGATCTCAAACTGAGTGAATTACTACTAATATAATGACACTTTGATCCTAAACGAAGTTCTAATTCAAATAATCTAAGACTAGTGGTTTTGCCTTTCCTCGCTATATATTCAATGGATTATCATTTGTGTAAAATCATATTCAATATATTAACATGTACGTCATGTTGATCGCGCTTCGCGTATATCCTCTCTCGAGGTGATATTCGCCTATCTCGCCGCAGGCTGACGTAGACCTCCGGGGCTTCATCCATCAACTCCGAGACGCTTAAATTCAAGTAAACCCTAATTGCCACATTCTGAACTCGGGAGATCCAGATTCGATCGGGACCAGTGTCACTCTACTGATCCCCGAACCTTATCTCGATCTTATATTCTCGGCAAAAACAAGTTAGTGTTGGCCAAACACCACCATGTAGGTAATTAACAGGAAATAGAGCAAGTTGATATCAGATATATATATATATATATATTGAATAAACGGAATTAAAAACTAATCCATATGAATATGACAAGAATAAAGCAAAACCCTAGAAATAAAGAACATCATTGTGCTCATTACAATCATTTGGTTTGTAATCAATAAGAGTTTGAGCAAGAAAATACAAGTACAAGGATTACACGATCTCTCGAATCTTCCTCTGTCGTCTTCTTTGTCTCGTCCTCCGTTCCTCATCCTCTGTTCCTCGTTTTCGTTCTTATTTTTATATCTAAAAATTCTCGTTGAAAAGAGCTCGACGATCGCCACGACGCTATCGCACGTCATACGACCAACGCCGCGATATTGCGCCGAGCTCTCCTCCAATCTCCTCTTCAAATCTCCACACAGCCTCCAAATGTCGCCTTTTTCACCTGAAATGCACAAAAAGCCGAGTATCAGATATACGACGATAACCGCACTTATTACTAGATGAAATGAACTGAAAACGTGCTCACACACAAGTATATGATGAGTGTTTTGGGCACTCAACACTAATCACCTTATGCTCATTTAATTATGTCCAACATACCGAAGTTCTACATCTCTGGCCATACAAAGCTTCATATGGTGTCATGCCAATGCTTACTTGATAATTGTTGTTATAAGCAAATTCCATTAATGGAACATACCTATCCCAACTCCTCAGAATTCCATTTATACATCCTCAAGCATATCTTTTGAGCACTCCCAATCAACTCTGACACCATCCGCTCGCGGATGGCATGTTGTATCAAATTCAACCTGGGCACTCCAAGCGCCGATCGTAATCCTTCCAAAATTGACGCAAATTCCAGTCTCGCCCCGACACAATAAACCATGGAACATCACTTACTCTCGACAATCTCATTCACATATAGTCGCCTGGGCCGATTCATAGAACTACTAATCCCCGACCCAGATAAATGGGCCGACTTCTCGTGAGTCTATCAATTATCACCCATACTAAATCATGCTTCTTTCATGCGGAGAGGAAGCATTCGTGATTAATAAAATCCATAGCTATATTATCCCATTTCCATCAGGAATCGAACGATTCAACAAACTTCGATCAGACTCGCTGTCTCGCTTGACTTACTGACACATCAAACACTTAGATACATACTTTGTCATATCTCTTTTCATTCATCTCCACCAATAGCATCAAGCTTCAAATCTCGGTACATCTTGTTACCTCCGTGGATGTACGGTAAACACCGCATATGAGCTTCATGTAACAATTTTTTCTTCACCATTATCCTCCGCACACATAATCTATTCTGAAAATACAAACTCCCATATTCTCTTACTGAAAAATTATTCGCCATTACCCGACCAATCGACCTTTTCGCAACTCTTCATCCTTTTTCTCGAGCATCTATAATCATTTGTTTTAAAACAGTCAAGGCTTTTAACCGAGCTAATAAAGCCCATCATCGCTACCTTTCAATCATCGTGTCATGATAACGTTGCACCGGTTTTCTCCTACTTAAAGCATATACTACCACATTAGCTTTGCCGGGGTGGTAGTCTATTATGCAGTCATAATCTTTAAACAACTATAACCACCTCCGATGCCTTAAATTAAACTATTTCTGAGTCAGCAGGTACTTGAGACTCTTGTGATTTGTAAAGATTCTACATTTTTCACCATATAAATAGTGTCGCATATTTTCAAAGCGAACACTACCGCTACCAACTCTAAATCATGTGTGGGATAGTTATGCTCATGTGGTTTTAATTATTTGGAGGCATATGCCACCACTTTTCCATCTTGCATCAATACACGTCCCAAACCAATTTTTGACGCATCACTATACATGGCATATTCTCTACCCTGGCGTTTATCAACACCGTGCTTCAACCAAGATTTTCTTTAACTATTCAAAACTTTAATCGACACTTGTCATCACACTCTAATCCTACCATTTCTCGAAGTAACTTTGTAAGCGAAGATGCTATGACAGAAAATTCATTTACAAACCGTCGATAGTATCCTACTAAACCCAAGAAACTTCTCACCTCGGTTACATTTCGAGGCAATTTCCATCTTACAATTGCTTCAATCTTTGCAGGGTCAACTCTTATGACCTCTACAAATACAATATGGCCTAGGAATGACACTTCCTTAAGCCAAAAATCACATTTACTTAACTTTGCAAATAATTGTTTCTCTCAGAATCTGTAATACTAGCCTCAAATGCTGTTCATGTTCATGTGCATCTTTAGAATACACTAGGATGTCATCAATGAATACCACTAGATCCAAATGAGGGTGGAAAACCCTATTCAACAAATCCATAAATACAGCAGGTGCATTAGTTAGCCCAAATGGCACACTAAAACTCATAAATGACCATAACTGCCCTAAAGGTCAATGACATCAACATCTTTTACCTAGAGTTGATAATAACCCGATTGCAAGTCTATCTTTGAAAAGACGCTTGCACATTTCAACTGATCAAATAGATCTTCTATTCTCGGCAACATATATTTATTTTTCACTATTACTTTATTTATTTTCCGATAATTAATGCACATCCGAAGAGTGCCATATTTCTTTTTAACAAATAAAACCGGCGCACCCTAGGGTGATACACTAGCCGAACGGTGAAAACCCTCGTCCAATACCGCAGTCGAAGTCTTCAACTCTTTTAGTTCAATTGGAGCCATACGGTAGGGTGCCCTATAAATTGGAGTCGTTCCATGTACCACTTCGATAAACAGATCTACTTATCTTTCAGGTGGTATTCCCGATAATTCCTCAGGAAACACATTAGGGAATTCCTTAACCATAAGAATCTTTTCTAAATTCACTTGTTCCCTTCTTAAGTCAAGTACCAAAGGCAACAAGGCTTCACAACCTTTTCTAAGAAAACCCCAAGCCACAGATAGTCGAAATTACCTTTGACACGACCTCAACCACAGATACCATGTGATCGTTGTTACCTTGACATGTCTAAACATTTAAGCAATACCGCTTTCTTACTACAATCAACTATGTAATCGACGCTGATAACTAATCCATTCCCAAAATCAAATCAAATTCATGGAGTGGTAAAGCAATTAGGTCCACCGAGAACTCTCTATCATGAACTATTAGGGGACACCATCAGACACTCGTCAATTTCTAACACTACGCCCCAAGGACTAAAGAACAAGCATGTCATATTCCAAAAGCTCTACTGATGGCAATTTATCACTCAATTGTTCAATGCATATATAGGAATGTGTAGAGTCAGGATCTATCAAAGCATGTATTTCTCAGATATAAAGGGGAAATTACCTCGTAATCACCCCGTGCATCTCGATTTTCATGAGCCTCACAAAGATAAGCTCCTGCCAGAGCCGTAGCGCAGCATCTGGCCCACAGTCTCTAACACCATACTCCACGTCCCTCTATGCGCTAAACGGCCCCCTCGACTCTACCCGATCCCGCCAGCCTGGCTGCAGCAACGCATCTCCCTCTGCCACTTCCTTGCATACTTCTACTATCCCCTTACTCTTTGGGACAATTCGCTATAAAATCATCTGTGCTTCCACACCTGAAACATCCTCCTGTCAATATTCTATAAACACCCAAATGTCGTTTATGGAAACGTAGGGCACTCTCGACTTCTTCGTCCCACGACATGCCTCCTACCAATACTAGATACCACCTGTGATCGTCTTGTCTTCTTCCCCGTGGCGTAACCTTACACCTAATTCCTGGCCGAGACTTTCTACCTCTTTACTGGCGGCGAAGAAGCTCCTCTCGATAACTTCCCTTCTCAAACCTTTCTTTTGCCGCCGACCATTTCTACTTTCATCGCAACCTACACCAACTGATAGAAATTCACTTGTTGGAAAGCATTAACAGGTGCCAAATACCTTTTTATGGACTCATTTAGTCTATCCTCAAATTTCCTACACCGAAATGCCCACAGGATCGATCAGCAAGATACTTACTCGTGTGGCTAAATTCTTCATATCTCGCCCATGGATAAGTTCCTATACTTCAGATTCAGGAACTACTTCCATTTAGTTTCCCGTACATGCATCGTAGACATATTCGGGCCCTCGAACTCGTGACAAAAAAATTCCCCGCATATGGGATCCGGTCTCTGACTCAACACTAACTTCCACCAATCATAAAGCACTACCTGCACAAAGAAATTGGCATGTGTCACTTTTGATCTGGGAGTGACAACTCACCTCCTCCATAACCTTTGCAGCTTTTCTAACTAAAATTCAGCTTTATCAGACTCTTCCATGTTTGATCAATGGAATTCCGTAACCCCATGTCTCCTTATCATGTCTATCTAGGCTTTGTAGGAGTCACAGACCCTTTCCAATACGCTAGCCATGTCCTGAGATATTTTCAGCAAAGCTTCATTTGGCTCTATGAGCATAACTTTCACTTTTGACAGCTTCAGAAGGTAACCCCTGATCTTTTGGGTTAACACTCTCCGCTGTTTCTTTAGCTGAATTCGAAGGGTGATCCATCTATACAAGACACAAGGACATCCACATTAGGCCAACATATTACTAGACACATGTTTTTCTATCCTATACTTTATGCCGAGTCGCTAAACCTTAAATTTCCGATACCACATCGAATCGTCGCGCCCCAACCCCGCCTGCAAAGAGGACGCAAGACGGACTCCGAGACTCTTAACCCTCGTGTTTCTCCTTGGTGAGCCCATAGCATGTAATTAATTCATAATCACAAATACATATAAAACATCCAACACATTGGCGTTCATAATGTCCTGTACAAATATCTGAGTCCCATTGACTTATACATATACAAAAAAAAAAAAAAAAAAAAACTTTACATGTACATATTCAAAATCAGAGGTAGCAACCTATAGATGTTGACTCCTATTGTTGTGTTGGCCCTTCTATGTGCCGAACGGCTAGGATGTCTTCTTTAGTACCTACACGAATGAAACACCTGTGCTAAGCTTATAGCTTAGTGGGAAACACATATAACATATATGATCACCCGTAGTGGTCCTCAAAGACGATATACAATTTACAAAATTGTCTATTTGCACAATATCTATTCATATATCATTATACTTGTACATTATACCATTAATAGAGTCCTCACTCTCAATCGTCATAATACATAGTACTTTTCATATCATTATAGCTCTATTACATTTAATTCATTTCAAATCATTGTTTCCATGTTGCATGCTTCTTATAACCGTTTCCATGTTACATGCTACTTATAACCATTTCAATCATTTTTTTTTTGTTTTATCACATCTTATGTCTTATGTATCGTCAGATATTCCAAGAAGGGATAATCTGCATAATTTGTATGTAATTGAAGTTATTATCACTGCATTTAGACGCTGATTCTATTTGTATTTACTCAAAAGGTCGCTTATAACGATCCAAACGGTATTATGTCATCGACCCAAATCCGGGGCCTCGATATCTATAAACTCGTATGTTGCAAAGAATCGTATCCCTATAGACATGCCTATATGCGGCAACCCCGAGCGCCCTACCCCGACCCGACAAGGGGTCTCAACCAAAACCCCGGACGCCTACCGCCATTAACCAAATCCGCTTATCAAATTTCATTCTCAAATATTTATGGCGATTTCACCCTGGGGTGGCAAGCCCATAAACATTTACATTTAACAAAATGCATTTACAATGAAGGCATTTTATGCCTTTTCAAAATGATTTACAAAATAGATATTCGAGTTCAAAATGTTTTACAAAATATCAAAGTTCAAAAAGAAACATGACACGACGTACAAGCCTGAGCATACCCGCAATTCCTTCTTATAACTTGACGCTCCTCGATCTTGGATCCGCTCATCACTATATATCACTCCTGCACCGCGCGACGCAGAAAACAATACGCTAAGCATTTTCATGCTTAAGGGTTCTATACGCTCATTCCATTTCGCCTTAAGTCAAATCATGCAAATTTTTTTTCTAAACAATGCTTCAATCTTTTAATGATCCATGCAAATACAATACATATATTTATTTCATATACATCACCTCTATTTGCCTATCGATCATTACAAATATGTACTTTTCTGCAATAAATCATTTAAATCACAAATCATGGTATTTCATAATCCTCATGACATTTCAATTTGCAATCATGCATTTCAATTCCAATATGTCAAAAATCTCAAAGTCATTTCAATTCTGCCCTTAACGAATTTAACCTATGTTTTTGGTATATAGGATATCGAAATCACCGACACCTGCCCCGCTGGGCCGCAGCCCAGATAAAACATTTGTTTTAAAACACGCATTTGCCTACTGGCCGCTGATCGGTTATTAAAAATCAATTCCGTGAACACTACCGACACCGCCCTACCGGGCTACTGACGAGTGACACATCAATACATTCGCTTTCGGTGATCGCTCTTGACCCATATCGCATACCGGGACCTATCCTTATGCGACTAACTAATCATTCTATTAAGGGCTTCAAATCACTCTTTAGCAACACGTTATAAGATGTATGTTTGTACAAACCATTCATTTTCAATAATCACAAATTTTCATATGCAAATCAATCACCTCAAATCAATCAAACAAACCGATATGCTTTTCTAAAACATTTGTATTAAACATTTCAAATCTCAAACAAAGTATCAGTGAAGAGATGTAACAAACATAAAATGTTTTCATTTATAGTTCAAATAATGCATACATGAAAATATTTGACAACCACAACCAATCAGTTCAAATCAATATGTAGCTTACAAATAAACATTTGCCAAACAATGCTTTGAAATGAGGTTGCAGATATGGAGAACAAACCAAATGGTTGTAAATGTGAAAAAGAGACTTAACAAATCAAAAAAGATTAAGCCGCCCTTCACCCCGGGGCCCTCTAATTCGACCAACTCGGGCTTTCCTTCGCTAACCCCTAATCCATCACACATATTTCACAATCAAAGAATAACCAAAGAAAAATCATTTGTGCATTTTAGGATTTTTGGTTAGGGTTGATGTCTACCCAATACACCTTCACTTGCCAAATTTTCTGGGGATAATGGAGCCATATTTTGCTCATACATCCTTCAAGAAAATTATAGCTCTATGAGTCCATTTTTAGTAGGAATTTGAATCATCTCATTTGGATCACCCAAACACAAGTTATGGCATCTTTATGCCAAACTAGTCTTTATGCCCAACTCACTCGATTACCTACTGTTTTTCCTATAATTTGTGTGGGTCTTAACTCCATAAAATTATAATGTCCCTTCTACTCATTTGAATCTATGGTTCTATGGTTTCTTCTCCAATTGGAATCATCCAATTTTGGATCAATAGAACCCTGCCATTGCATTTTACATCCATATCACTTCACCTGCAAAAGGCATCGATTATTCTACACATACCAACTTTTGACAAATTCTATAAAGTACTTCTCGTGGCTACACTCTGCATACACTTCCTCAAGTAAATTATTGTCTCAGAAGTCTAGTTTATCCATAATTTTGAATAACACTTGGATGATGAAACTCAACTTATGGCCTAAATACTAAAACTATTCCTTAAAACACATAATCAAGTTTTAATTGACCATAAATTTTATCCGAAACAAAGCATCACTTCAACGAATTTCTGGGTCCAATGGGGTCCAAATTTGGGTATACTTATTTCATGGATATTTGTTCTCCTAGACGCCTAAAGGTACTCCAAGAATTAATCACCAATTTGACGAGAACGCCCAAGTTACACAAACAAAAACATGGGCTTGAAAATTTTGACAAAGATTCCCAAAACTTCATCATTTCCTCTTATACAAACCCTTCACTGCGACCACACAAACCAAAATCAACCACAAACCGAATCCAAACCAACAAAAAAATCACATTTGTACAGTTAGGGTTTCTTCCCTAACTCAAAGGACTATTCAAATAAATTCTGTGGTTTGTTCATTACTGCTCAACTACTGGAAACCCGTCTCAAATTTCTCCTCGAACAACCTTGCAAGCTTCACAAATCTTTGATTTCTCTACAAAACCCCTAGCTTTCTCTTTTGTTCCTCTCTTCTCCCCAAAAAACGTTTTTTTTGCTCTATTGAGCCTTAGACCAAATTCCCTTGGTCTTTAAATCAAAATCTCTATACACTTTAGTCATTTACAAACCCATTTGGACTCTTAAGTTATCCCAAATGCTATATAGCCCATACATCCTTCTATTTGCACTTCCACTTCCTATATTCACTCTGGTGAGACACATAAACATATTCACAAATGACCTTAGGTCCCCGATTATGTTTCCACTTTTGCCCCCTTGACACTAGGGTAAATTTCCGGGTTCAATCTTTTAAATTACTTATCAAATAACAATCAATATTCATTTAACAATTTTCAGAAATACCCAAGTTTAGCTCAATTTATACTCGAATATATAATAAAATTATTAAAAATTCTAGGTTTCAAGCATAATCCTCCCTCACTTAAAATTTCGCTCCAAAATTTACCTAGTCATTGCTGACATCGTCACAAGATCTTTTCTTCACTTTCCCAAGTGGCTTCTTCTGGCCTTGGTGGTTTCTCCACAACACTTCGACTAACGTAATCTTCTCGTTCGGGCATTCTTACTCTAGAGCCAAGATCTCATCGGCTCTTCTTCATATGTCAAATCCGCTCTCACTTCAATCGTTTCGGATATTACATGACGGTCCGACGCACTCCTCCGTAGCATGGACACGAAATACATTATGATCTTCTCCAAGTTCGAGGTAATGCTAATTTATATGCCATCGACCCACTTTTTCGATCACTCATAGGGCTAACAAATCTAGGGTTCAACTTTGTCTTTTCCTACCTTCTTCCACACGATACTTCAAAACACTTTTCACGATCTCATAACTAATATATTTCTTTCATGTCTATGATATGATTTCTTCGTTTATCATACTACTTTCAATCTCTCTCTAATCATTTTCACCTTTTCTTCAGTCTCTTGTATCAAGCTCAGGCCAATAACTTTCTTTTCGCTCAATTCCATCCAACACAACCCAAGTGTTCTACATTTTCTCCCCATATAAAGCCTCAGAAGGCGCCATTCCAATACTCTCGATTAGAAACCGTTGTTGTACACGACCAACTAAAGGAATGTGTCTTATCCCAACTACCTCATAGTCGATCACACAACTCCTTAACATATCTTCCGCATCCGGATCACTTTCCGATTGGCCCATCCGTCTCGCGGTGGAACAGAACAAATTCGCCTCGAGCCGCCTGCGCCTCAATTTTCCCCAAAATTGGCAAACTCCTGATCTCTATTCAAATAATGGATATAGGAATCCCATGTAACCGAATCCATTTCGAGCACACCGTTAGCTTGTCATGAATAGTCGGGCCACCTGTAGAAAGTGAGCCGACTTCGGGCTTCATCTACCTAATTAAGACCCAAATTGAGTCATGTTTTCTCCCTGGCAATGGTAACCCAACTACGAAATCCATAATCTTATCTCATTTCCACTCCTAAAGATTCTGATAGTCACTAACCTAAGGAACTTCATGCTCGCTTTACTCCTTTGACAAACTAAACACTCGTTACAAAATCTGATGATCTTTTCATTCTCGACCACCGTAATGACATTTTCAAATTCGATACATCTGTACTACGGATGGATAGCAAAAGATCCACTATGTGCCTCTTCAAGTATGGCTTTCCTCAAATCATTATCATCGGGTACACAAACCCGATCTTTATAATACAAACCCCATCTTCATTTACTGAAAACTCGATTTCTTTACCATTTCCAATCTGACTTACTATAGAAGCAATTTTCTCATTTTTCTTTTGCACTCTAAGACTCGACTAACAAACCTCTAAGCTCCCGCGCATCACCCTCCTCGCCATCACTATACCATCTGCCCACAACGATAAATGCATTCAACGCCAAGGCTGCATTGCCTTTCTACTCAAAAGCGTCACCACTACATCGCCTTCCCGAAGGGTATATCAATCATGCAATCATAGCTCCTTTATCAAATCTATCCATCTACGCTGTCTCGTTAAGCTCAAGCAGCGGGCAAACACTTAAGACTCTTAAGGACGGTGATGAAACATTTTTCTCCATACAAATAATGTTCTAAATTTTTACTTAAACATAATCACGGCTTAATTCCAAAATCATGCGTGGGTAGTTCTTTCGCGCGCTCAACTGCCTTGAAGCATAGGCTACCACTTTACCCTCTTGCATTAGGACACATCCAAGTCCGTTTAGTGAAGCGTCACTTAAGATCACATATTCCTTACCGCAGGTTGGCTGAGTAAGAACCGGAGCCTCGGTTAAGAATGCTTTCATCTTATCAAAACTTCTTTGACATTCTTCACCCCATTCAAATTTCACATTTTTCCTGAAGAGGCTATTATCAAGCTAAGGACACGTAAAACCCCTTAACAAATCTTCCTGTGAGTACCTACCACCCCAGAAACTACGCACATCCTGTAACACTCGGTGGCTTCTCCCATTCGACAATTACTTCATTTTCTTTGATCCACTCTGATTCCTCTTTCGATTCAATGCGCCAAAGAAAGGATACTCATTTTTAACCAAAACTCACACTTGCTCGGGCCAAGATACAACTGCTTCTTTTCTCTCAAAAGTTCTAACACCACCAAGGTGTGTGTCGCATTTTCCGATCTTTCAATACACAAGAATGTCGTTTATGAACACTACGACAAACCGATCCACATACTGGCTCTAAACACGGCACCGCGCAGTCCGCTGAAAGTCAGCCGAGGCATTCGTCAAACCAAACTAAGACATAAGGAACTCATAATGTCCATATCGCGTTCTAAACGTCATTTTATGCACATCCACATCTTTAATTCTCAACTGATGATACCTAGATCGCAAGTCAATCTTCGAAAAGATACTTGCATCTTTCAGTTGGTCAAACAAATCATCAATTCTAGGTAACGGATACTTATTCTTTATGGTCAACTTGTTCAGTTGTCTATAATCAATACATAGCCGAAGTGTACCATCTTTCTTCTTAACACTTGGTCGAATAAAACCATTTTCAAGAGGTTCTCAGAACCGAAGCTTCAATTCTTTAACTCCAATCGGAGCCATTCGCATTTGGTAATGGACCCGCGGTGGCACTCTGCACAACGTCGATAGCAACCTCAATCTTCCTCTGTGGAGGCAATCTTGGCAACTCTTTCGGAAACACGTCCGGAAAGTCACTAACGTTAAGGATACCGGATACACTAGGCCTTACCTTTACCGTATCAATCACATAAGCCAAGTAGGCTTCACATCCTTTTCGCACCATTTTCAGCAATGGATGCGATATCACATTAGAGAGGTATCGAATTCTCGCCGATGAAAGTTACTCATTCTCATCCTGTTCTCAAGGTCACTTTCATTCTACACCACCACTTGGTGTCGTGGACAACTAATCCATCCCCAAAATCACATCAAACTCCTTAAAGGATAATTCGATCAAATCCCCAAGAAACTCATACTCTCGTATTCGGATGGGGAAATCTCTATGCACTATATTCACAATAACACTATGCTCGAGCGGGTTCGTCACCAAGATGTCATACTTACTCCACTTCTGTTAGAATTTTCAATTAGGTATCGCGACAAATATATGATGCCGTGGGTCGACCCGTGTGGTCAATCAATGCATGCATGAGTGATCAGATTTGAAATTACCAACCATCACATCCGAGCGTCGCAGATCTTCCACCGCTTACCAGACATCTAGCCGAGCACGCCCCATCTCGCCTACCCAAGGTCTTTGCCTTGCTCGAACACACTTGCGATGCAACACTTTGCTGCTTTCGTGCCACTCAAGCTTGCACTTTAGTCCTGGGTGCCGTAATGAACGAGCTCTAAACAATCTTCTATGCTCTTTAGACGACAAATCAAACAAAGGCACTGTGAAGTCTCCAAACATTCTCCTTGCGATTTTTCCCATAATGGGAGTAAATGACTGAGGCCGTTCTCTTAAAAGCACTCTCGTGCACTTCGCAACTAATCTGTTTGCAGAGGTATTCCTACTCTAAGAACGAGTCGTAGTCCGATCGGAACCCCGTGGTCCCCGAATCTCTTCCTTTGTCGCTGAGCCAGAACCTGACCGACGAGATTTTTCTTCCTGGGCCTTTTTATCTTTCTCTCTCTTTTTCCTCTTTCTTACTTTTCCACATTCACACATGTCACAATTTTTGGAAAAATCATCATGGAAAAATCTGTGACATGGGCTCAATATGGTCATTATGTCGTTTCAAACCTACGCACTTTTCGCCCTCACTACTAGTATCTCGAGCAACCAAGCCAACCGTGTGAATTCTCTTGATATTCCGTGTGACACTCATATGTCTTTGTCTCAGATTACGAAACCTTCTCATGCCAACAACAGATGCGACCACATAATGCTTCTTGACCATCCAAGAAGAACTTCCATGTAATACTCTCCTATGTGCAACTGTCACGTAAACCCACCACCTGATAAGCCTCATCCTCAGAAAGGCTACCACATTCCAAATCCTCATCCGGTGTAATAATGCATTTGGTGACCTAGCATTCGCTTCTGGCCCTTTCGAAACACCCTCCGCCATAGAGGGCCTTATCTTTTCCGTCCCGTAAAATCTACCTGGCTGGTAATCTTCCATCCTCTCAATGGTCGATCAAGCGAGGGGCAACCGCAATCGGTTGTGCCGCTTCTTGTAATGCCCGAGCTAATCAGTCAAGGATATCAATAGCACCCCGCAGCAAAAGTTCCTTGTCATTCATTGGTGGAACATGGGACACTTGTCCACCTTCCACACTAGCAGGACTGTCTTGACAATTCCCTTGGTCTTCCTCAACCCTAAAAGGATCTGTATCCATGTTTCACCTATTAAGACCAGCAAGATCCACATCAGAGTCACGTCATGTTATAAACAATTTCAAAATCATTCACAAAAAAAAATTTTCAAAATCATTTTGTAGAGCCACCTAAACCTAGGCTCTGATACCACTATAATGTGGTGACCCCCGAGCCCAGCCCGACCCAGTTGGCGGGTCCGAACCGAAACCCCGGGGACGCCCGGTCGAAGCCATTAACCAAATCCTTTTATCAAATACATTTCATTCTCAAATTCAGGAAGCGATTTCACTTAGTAAGGCAAGCTCCATAAACATTTACATTTAACAAAATGCATTTACAATGAAGCATTCTATGCCTTTTCAAAATGATTTACAAAATAGATATTCGTAGTTCAAAATGTTTTTACAAAAATATCAAAGTTCAAAAGAAACATGACATGAATGCACAAGCTCCGAGCATACCGCAATTCCTTCTTTATAACTTGACGCTCTCGATTCTCGAATCCGCTTCGATCACTATATATCACTCCATTCAAGCAAGTATTGGTAACACGCTACATTTTCATGCTTAGTGGTTCTATACGCTATCTCTTCCATTTCGCTTAAGTCAAATCATGCAAAAATTTTTTCTAAACAATGCTTGAATTCGAATGATCCATGCAAAATAGTTAACACATATATTTATTTCATATACATCCATTTACTCATTGATCATTCCAAATATGCACTTTCTTACTTAATAAATCATTTAAATCACAAATCATATGATATTTCATAACTTTCTTATTTCAATTTGTAATCATGCATTTCAATTCCAATATGTCAAAAATCTCAAAGCTTGCCTTTACTTCGCCTTAACGACTTAATCCCATGCTCAGACATAGATACCCGGACCACCCAAGCAAGGTCCCGCTTCGTTGCGTGCCTAAGATAAACATTTGTTTATAACGCTACGCCCCACTCGTCGCCGGATCGTTATTGCAATCAATTCGTGAACACTCACGACATCGTTCAATGGCCACGACGGAGTGACACATCAATACATTCGCTTTCATAAAGATCGCTAATTTGACCCCTATCGTATAAATGACCTATCCTTATGCGAATTAACTGCAATAATTCTATTAAGGGCTTTCAAATCACCTACAAGAAATACAGATAAGATGTGACAAGCCAGACAAAACCATTCATTTTCAATACAATAATCAGTTTAAATTTTCTCTATACGCAATCAACCTGCCCCAAATCAATCAAAACAAACCGACATGCTTTGTCTAAAACATTTAGAACAAAACATTTCAATCTTCAAAACAAGAATAGAGATAGAAAAACATATCGTTCATTTATAGTTCAAAATTAATGCATACATGCAAATATTTGACAAACTTCACAACCAATCGGCTTCAAATCAATATGTAGCTTTCATAATAAACATTTACAAACAATGTTTAAAATGAGCAAGTAGAGATATGAAAATAAAACTAATACTTTAAATAGGAAAAAGAGACTTTAGAACAAACCAAAAGATTGTCGCCCTCACCTCGCCCTCTAATCTCGACCTCAACTCAATCTTCCTCGTCAAGTAACCCCCTAATCCATCACACATATTTCACAATCAAAGAATAACCAAAGAAAACCATTTCCAGGCATTCTGTGATTTTGCCGTGGCTGATGTCTACCCAATACACCTTCACTTGCCAAATTTTCTGGGGATAATGGAGCCATATTTTGCTCATACATCCTTCAAGAAAATTATATCTCTATGAGTCTATTTTTAGTAGGAATTTGAATCATCTCATTTGGATTACGCAAACACAAGTTATGCGGCATCTTTATGCCAAATTGGCCTGGTGATGCCCAGCTCACTCGGTTACCTACTGTTTTTCTCTCAATTTCAGGGGTCTTAACTCTATAAATTGGTAATAGTCCCTTCTACTCATTTGAAGCTATGGTTCTAAAGTTTCTTCTCCAATTGGAATCATCCAATTTGGATCAATAGAACTCAAGTTATTGCATTTTACATCCATACTACTCCAATTTGCAAAGCAGATCAAATTATTCTTACACATAGCTCAACTTTGACAAATTTATGGGCACTTTGGGGTTACAATTTGCATACACTTCCTTCAAGTAAATTATTGTCCTATAAGTTTAGTTTACCCAAAATTTTGAATCACTCAATTTGGATGAGTGAAACTCAACTTATGGCCTAAATACCAAAACTATTCCAAAACACATAACTGTTTCAGAACTGGACCATAAATTTTATCCGAAACAGAGCATCACTTCAACTAATTTCTGGGTCCAATGGGGTCCAAATTTTGGTATACTTATTTAATGGAGATTTGTTCTCCTAGACGTCTAGTGTACCCAGCAATTTGAATCACTCAATTTGGATGAGAAATGTCCAAGTTATGGCCAAAACAAAAACATGGGTTTGGAAAATTTTGACATTATCTCCCCTAAAACTTCATCATTTCCTCTATACAAAACTCCTCCAGCTATGGACCACAACCAAAATCAACCACAAACTCGAACTCAAAACCAACAAAAAAAATCACATTTGTACAAAGCTAGGGTTTCTTCCTAACTCAAAGATCATTCAAATAAATTCTAGGGTTTGTTCACATACCTTGAATCACTTGGAATCCCTTGCCCTAGCCTTCTCCTTGAACAACCTTACAAGTTCGTGACAAATCTGATTTCTTCTACAAAACCCTGGGTTTTCTTGCTCCTCTCTTTCTCCCAAAAGTTTTTTTGCTCTATTGAGCCTTCAGATCAAATTCGTCTTTAAATCAAAATCCTCATAAAATTCGTCAGCCTACAAAACCCATTTGAACTTGTTATCCCAAATGCTATATAAATTTCATACATCCTTCTCTATTTGCATTTCCCAAATCTCCCATATTCACTCTTAGACATAAACATATTCAATAAATGACCTTTAGGTCCCGATTGGGTAAGTTTCCACTCGTTTCCTCGACACTAGGTAAATTTCCGGGTTCAATATTTTAAATTACTTATCAAATAACAATCAATATTCATTTAACAATTTTCAGAAATACCTAAGTTTGGCTCAATTTATACCCAAATATATAATAAAATTATTAAAAAAAATTATAGGGTATTTTTGGGGCGTTACAATATCCCTGTACCTAGTGACATATGCAGACAATCAAGCTTATTACATTTTCATTCATATTCAAGCTATGCACATCTCATATACACAGGGTTAAAAATATCTGATATATCGTCGATATATCGGATATAGGTAATGTTCGACACGATATAGGCAATCAATAATCGTTTGAGGGAAAAAATCTGAAAAATCACAGCCTGCTGGCACATCGCCCGTGGCACACGCGCACGCTAGTTTAATTTTTCGTAAATATAGGAGATATATCTGATATATCCAAATCTAAGCCATATTTGAACTCCGACTCTGATCCAACGGTTATGGATTGATCCCAACCGCTTAAAGAAGATCTAATCCACGATTTGCATGTACCAAACTAATGGCTATAATTAAATTACAAAGATTTTTTTAATCATCCAACTAATTATTCACCAAAAAAATCTATAAATATCTTTAAAACATTCCATTTGATCCCAAATTCTTCTCTACCCATATCCAATCTTCATTTTCACTCCAATTTTTTTCTTTGTGATAGTTTATATGATACTTTCATATTTTAAATTAGTTAATTTAGTAATAATATATTAATAAATATTAGTTAATATTTGAAACGAGCATGTTGATGAACCCCGAATTTCCATCCACGAGAAGTCAGGTACAAACAAGATTTACATTTACACGCTCGATCCCAGTAACACATATCGGGACACCATGTCTGGTATGAGTATTGTCTTTGATTAAGATAGAATCTCATCAAATTTGCATTTGAGCCACATCGATCTTTATTTTGATTTTAAAAGCTTATTATATTGTAATTTGAATGTATATATTTGATTGTTAATGTCATTTTTACACTTTTAGAAAGTATTTCCATAAATTTCAAAGTATTTTTGTTAATTTCCGATATATCGATATTCATGTAAATATATCCACCGATATATCCGTAAAATCTAAGTTACGATATATCCGTCGAAACCGATATTTTCATCCTTGCATATACATGGATAATGTCAATCACATGTATCCACATGAGATACTTTCAGACAGTATTCCTTTATACATATACTATAATTGTTACTTTTATCATAACTTGTATGATCATGTTCTTAGTATTACTCGTATTTCTGTTCATGTAATCATATTTCATATAACAATCACTTTTATAATTCTTTTACAATTTCATTTATTCACTTGAATCTCGTTATACTGAAATATTTCCTACAAATAGAACTCCCTTTAGACAATTTCTAGGTACAATGGGGTCCAAATTTGAATATACTTATTTCAAGGAGATTTGTTTTTCTAGAAGTCTAGTTTATCCAAAACTTCAATCAGCTTCACTGGATGAGCGATTTACTGCTATGGCTTCAAAACACTAAAGTTGTACCAACATAGACCAAAAACTGCCCGAAAATAGAGCTTCACTTTGACAAATTTTCTAGGTTCAATGGGGTCCAAATTTGAATACACTTATTTCAATGAGATTTGTTCTCCTAGAAGTCTAGTTTACCTAGAAATTTTAATCATTCAATTTGAATGAGTGATGACCAAGTTATGGCCTAAACACTAAAGTTATACCAAAATAGACCAGAAACTGCTCGAAAACCAAGTTTCACTTTAACGAATTTTCTGGGTCCAATGGAGTTCAAATTTGAATACACTTATTTCAAGGAGATTTGTTCTCCTAGAAGTCTAGTTTACCCAAAAATTTGAATCACTCAATTTTGACGAGTGATGGCCAAGACAAAAAACGTGGGTTTTGGAAAAAATTTGACAGCATCTTCCCAAAAACCCAATATTTTCTTTATACAAACATTCATCAATTGAGGACCACAACCAACTTAAACAATCATAAAACTGAGTCAAGACCAACAACCATCATTATTATACAAAGTTAGGGTTTTTCCCAAACCCTAGCATCATCAAAAAGGGTTTTAGGTTTAGTTTCCATACCTTAAATCTCTTGCAATCTCTTCTTTCTTCTTTCTTCTTATTCTTGATCACATAAACCCTTCATTACATGGAGTAATTCAAACCAAAGTTGCCTTCCCTCTCACTCCCGTATGCCCAAGCTCTCAAAAACCCAAAGGAGAAATGTCTCATTTACAAGACCAGTATTTGGTCTTATCCCCATCCTTCACAAGGCCATGTTTGGCAAAACCCATTTTTGCATTATTTTCCCATTTTTGCATTTAAAGTCCTTCCTTTATCTTTCATTACACTTCAACTTATCAATATTTCTATATTGACATATAAACTTATTATCGTATGACCTTTAGGTCCTGGATTGGTAAATTACTAATTTATCCTTGACTCTTGAATTAATCTCGGGTTTTTATAATTTTTCACCTTTAACCATATTAATTTCCGAAAAATTAAAAATTAACTTATATTATACCCTAAACATGTTATAAAACTATTAGGATATAATTTGGGGTGTTACAACTACCGTCTAAATCACTCACACAAAAACCAAAGAACAAACTAACGAATAGCCACACACCGTAATAAGTCGACGACAAAAATATAAGAAAACAAAAAATAATCAAATGAAAACTCAAATCAGGTGGAATAAATCACTTTATTGAGAGAGAAAACTCATATATGAGTAATAGAAAGGGCGATTTTAGGTAAAGAAAGATAAAAAAAACCATCACTCCTTTCTAAGAGGGTGAAAAGAAAAAATAAAATAAATTAGGGTTTAAAAAAAAAACGAGAGGAGTGCCAACTAGAGTTAAAGCAAAACAACTTAACAAAAGAGAAATGGCTTATGCAGTACGAGAAAACATATTATATAAAATAAAATCGGGTTCCCTAGCTAAAAACCTATAAATTGAATTGCCTACTTTATTCATGATATAAGAACAATTCCACTCAATTATAAAACCTCCTTTTTTTCTAAATCATTTTTGAAAAAGCATTGATTTTACACTTAATAAATTTTGATGCACCTTTCAAATCAATCCTAATCTTTTTATTTTTATTTTTTATATTAGAAGTTAAATATGTCATAAGATTGAAAATATTAAATTATTTTTTATTTTCTCATTATTGAAGGAGTAGATTTCATGTTGGTTGCACATTTGAAGATATTATAAAGGTTTATTGAGTTGTTTTCTGGCGCCTGAGGACGTAGGTATTTATACCAAACTTCATTAAATTCTTTGTGTTATGTTTCTTTTATGCCTTTAGTTATTCTACTTGTTGCATTATTTGGTATGTTTGCACAACAAGTGGTATAAGAGCTTTAGGTTCGTTTATAAGTATGCTATGTGGTTGCGGTGTAACCCGATCTCTCACATCAAAAATTTGCTCTCGAACTATTGATAGTTGAAATTTGTTCAAGTGAAGCTATATGCATGCTTTGTGGTTGCGGTGTAGCCCGATCTTCCACATCAGAAATATGTTCTTGAATTGCTGACAGTTGGAATCCGTTCAAGAGAAGCTCAATTGTCTAGAATATATGTCAAAGTTTTGTCTGAGAAGCTCCATTGTCTGGAATATTTGTGGAAGTTCTGTCTAAGGAGATTGATATTTTGACATCATTTGGACCAACGTAGCATTTCCTGGGAACTTTTGTTCTGTCTAAGGAGATTGGTCTAAATGGGACTGTGTTGATCAATTCAATATTTCCTGGGAACTGTCCTAGTATTCGTAGACACTGTTGTGTGGAAAGATAACAAAATTTGGGTCAAAAACAATGATCACAAAAGAAAAAATAGATGTTGAAAAAATTGATGGCTGGAATAATTTTGGCTTATAACATAGTGATATGAAGGATGCATTATATATGTTAGATTTGGATCAAGTTTTGAAAGAAACAATACCAAATGATACCGTGAGAGTGAGTGAGAAAGGCTCAATATAAAAACTTGTGGGTTGATCCGTTATTGTCTTACTAAATAGCAGAGGTATATGTTTCTACAATACAAGTTTATCTATAGTTTGTGGAAGGTGCTAGAAAATAAATATGTAAAGAAAAGCAATGAGAATCGGTTGTACCTATTGAAGAGATTATTCCATCTCCAATTAAAATCAGGAATGAGCATTAGTTCTCATATTGATGAGTTTAATGAATTAATTGTTGATTTATTAAACTTAGATGAGAGCTTCAAAGATGAACGAAAGGCTATGTCATTGATTGGTTCTTTTCTTGATGAGTTTGATCATCTTTGTATTATCCTTATTCATGAGAAGGAAAAACCGTCTTTTGAAGAAGTTTGTTTTGCATTATTGAATTATGAAATTCGAAAGAAAGATCAAAGAGAACATCGGGATAAGCCCGTTAAACGACATCGATGAGGTCATAGTCAAAATAAGAAGCGAAAAGGAAAATTGACATGAAGAATGGCGAGAAAATATAAGTGTGTCTTTTGTCATTAAGAGGGGCATTAGAAGAAAGATTGTCTTAAGTTGAAAAAGAAAGATAAGGGCAAATCTATGTTTGATGCGTGTGTCATTGAGCGTGGGGGTGACTCCAGTGATTTTGAGTTCTATTTGGTTGGTCATCAAACTATTGCTAGTTTTGATGAATGGATTTTGGATTCGGGTTGTACCTATCATATGTGTCCACGTAAGGAGTGGTTCTTCAAGTTTGAAGAAGTTGATGGTGGAGTTGTTTATATGTGTAGTGGTGATGTTAGCTATATCACTAGGATGGGTTCAATTCGATTGAGAAATTATGATGGATCAATTAGAGTTCTGACAGATGTTCGGTATGTACCGAAATTGAAAAAGAATATCATCTCTTTAGGGGCCCTAGAGTCTAAAGGTCTTGTCGTGATTATTCGAGATGGAATTCTAAATGTCATTTTAGACGTTCTTTTGGTTATGAAAGGCACAAGAAGAAATAACTTGTATTACTATAATGGTAGTACAATGATTGGAGTAGTGGCCACAATTTCTGGTTATGGTGAAGATTCAAAGATTACTAGTTTGTGGCATAGATGTTTGGGGTATACATGTAACACCCTAAATTATACATTGACAGTTTTATAACATGTTTGGGGTATAAAATAAGTAAAATTGGTATTTTTTTGGAATTTAAATGCAAAAAGTGAAAAAGGATAAAAACCCGGAATTAATACAAAAGCAAATGATAAATTGATAATTTGACATTGAGGACCTTACCAATTTTACTTATTTTATACCTTAAACATGTTATAAAACCGTTGTAATAATTTGGGATCATTACAACTCTCTTTAGCCCAAAAAAGAGATTCGATCTCAGAAATTCATATGAATTAGAGGATGCGGATCTTTGTTCTCTCATTGTTGCCTTAGAAACCGGTAGCTTGTTATACGCCATGGTGTTGCGAGCACTTTCACTAAATGCCTTGTCACTTATTTGTTTCACCTCTCGAACCAAAATAACCTTTGGCTCCTCATCATATGACAAATCCTCCTGTACTTGTACATCTTGTACTAATAGTATGTGTGACTCATCAGAGCGGTATCTCCTAAGCATCGACACTGAAACACGTTATGCAATTTGAGCTCGGAGGGAGTGCGAAGCGATATGCCTGAGACGGTCGTTTCAAAATCATAATAATTATATGAACCTCGAACTCAACTTGCCCTAACGCAATAGTAGAGTCACTCCGCGATAGTTTTAGAAGACCTTGTCTCCGGCTATATTGATATCTCTTACGACAGATGGGCGCCTTGACTTTCAGCCGATCTAACCGCCTTTATTGAAACCGCGCACTTTCTCTTTTTGTATCTTTTTACTATGTTTGGACCAATCACATATACTTTCGTTCAACTGCATGCGATATCTGGGGTTACACCTCGGAGCCATATATAAAAATGCGATTGCCATGCCGATACTTGCTTGATAACTATTGTTATAGGCATTCCATCGATGGAATATACCTATCCCGACATACAGAATTCCATGACCCGACACCGACATCTTCTAGTACTTGAATCAATCTCTCCCGATTGTCCGTAATACGGATGGAATCTTTGTCTTGAAATTGACCCTAGTACCCGAAATTTATTGTAGTTCTACAGAACCTAGATGTAGCGGATCTACATCGACTGTGAAACTGACGGTACACCATGCAATCGTACAATCTCTTTCACGTATAGCTCAGCTAGTCGATCCATAAAATAGTCCATCATGACCGGTATAAAATGGGCCGACATTATGAGCTTATCAACAATTACCCAGATAGAGTCATGTTTATGTTGTGTGAGGGGAAGACCCGACACAAAATCCATGGTAATATTATCCAGCACCATTGAGGTGGTCTATGACCAGACACGTTGGAACTTGGTCGGCTTTGACTTGCGACATGTCAAACATGAACACGTACTCTGTCACGTCTCTTTTCATTCCTTTCCACTAGTAATCGCGATCCGGTATATCTTATTCTGCCATCGGGATGCATGGTAAATGCAGAGTATTATGAGCTTCGAATAGAAACTTTTCTTTAACTACATCATCGGCACACATGTCACATTATGGAAGTAACTTCCAGTTCTTTTACTGAAAAATCAGTCTTATCACCATCTTTGACCATTTGTACCTTTTTCTGTAACTCTACATCATTTTTCTATGCATTTATCATCATTTGCTTTAAAATAGGTTGCGTTGTTAGTTGAGCTAATATAGCTCCATCGCCATAAATCTCCATTCAATGTGTTAAGTGACCCATTCTTTGTACTTCATCTTTCTGCAAAGCATCTGCTACCACGTGCTTTTAGGAATTGGTAATCTCTATTATCTGATCATAATCTTTGAATAACTCTAACCTCAGATTGTCTCAAATTTAATTATTTATGGTGATGGGGTACTTGGGGCTCTGTGATCTGTAGCAAATTCTACGCACCGCCATATAAGTAGTAGCCTGTTGCAAAGCAGCACTCATGGCCCGATCTAGTCCTTAGGTGGGATAATTTTACTCATGTGGTTTCAGCGCTTGGATATGACCTACTTTCCCATCTTTGCATTAACACACATCGAGACTAATGCGAAGCATCTACATCGTGTATACTCTTTTTCAGAGGTAGGTGTCGATAATTTCTTTCAACTGTTCAAAACTATTATGACATTTGTTTGTCCACTCAAACTTTACTCCTTTCCTGAGTAATTTGTTGAGCGGAGAAACTATGATAGAGAATCCTTTCACAAATCTTCTATAATATCTTACTAGGCCGAAGAAACTTCTCACCTTTGTTACATTTCGAGGCGGTTTCCAATTTGATATTTTCGATCTTTATAGGGTCCACTCTTTTCCTGGTGACACAATATGACCTAGGAAGGAAACCACTTAAGCTTGAAAATCACATTCTTGAGTTTTAGCATATAACTTCTTTTCTCTTAACGTCTCCATGACAATTCTCAAATGTTGTTCATGTTCCTTTGCATCCTTAGAATACACCAGGATGTCATCAATAAAAACGACCACAAACTGATCCACATGGAGTCGGAATACCATATTCATTAAATCCATGAATGCTTCCGGTGCATTAGTCAACCCAAATGACATTACCAAAAACTCATAAGCGTATCGGGTTAATGGTCTTGGCACATTGACATCTTTCACTCTTAGGCGATATGCCTTGATCCACGAGTGCATCTTGAAAGAACACAGCTCCCTTTAGCGTCGAAGATCTTGATTTTCGGCAAATGGATACTTGACTTTCCCGCACTTTGTCACCTTATTGATTCTTAGATAATCAATGCTGCTCCAAGTAACGTGCCATCTTTCTTTTGCAAACAAAATAGATTTTCTAGGGTGCTTCTTTGGGTCGAAATAAAACCTTTATCAAAGGTCTTGTAATTAGCTCTTATTTCTTTAATTCCGTTGAGCCATTCTATATGGTTCCCTAGACATAGGAAGCATTCTTGATTTCTATGGATAAGTCCACCTCCTCTCGGGAATGCACAGTAACTCTTAAGAATACATTTGGAAATTCACTTACTATTGAATCTTTCCAAAATCAACTTGACCTCTCTTAGAGTCGAGTATCAAGGCAGAAGTGTCTGTTTATCATAGTCTCTAACATCGTAGAGATCATTGGTTCTTTGTGATCTAATGCTGCTGTACTATCACCTTAGGTAGAGTCAAAAGCATCTCAACACTCTTGTCTTTTGACCACGATCAACGATGGCTTGGAGTGTTTAGACGACCTTGATCCATTCCGAAGATAAATTCGAGCTCTCGGAATGGTAAGGTTGTGGAAATCAGCGGCTCTCTTGCTTGGCATAGCAATGAGGCGATTTACGTATACGCGATTCATGGTAACACTATGCCCAGTGGGCCGGTCACATGATCATGCTACTTGTTCGGCTGTTGGTATCTTATCATGTTCAAAGCATACATACGAATTAGTGGATCGGGATCAATCGATACATGCGTCTCAATATCGCAAAAGAAAATATACGGCTATAACCTTAGGAGCATCACGATCCTCCACGAGCCCTTGTCTCATATGCTGAATCTTTTGGCGTTCAGCACGTGATCTCAGGACGATCCAACATCTCGAGATGTGCCCCCTGGCCCTGCATGAATCGGACCTCGCCCCCACCTCGATCTCGTCGAAGGTAGTGTGTGATTCCCTCTACCACGCTCTTGCAGGACTTCTATTATCCCTTGACTCTGCGGGACCGCGGCGTATCAAATGATCGGTGCTTCCACATGGGCTACCCTCATCGGTAACTTGCAAACACCCCGAATGCCTTGGCAGCAGGGCACTGCGGGATTTCTCCTGTCCGTGAAGCACCTCTGCCCGAACTAGGTGCTGGTTGTCTTCCTCTCGTGGGCGGGTTGTACTCGATTAAGTTGGAGACTCTCTAGCTCTTTTCCCTGTGGAGGACGAAGCTCCTCTAGAAAACTTCTTCTTTTGAGATCTTTCTTTGCTGCTTGTTTCAAGTCTCTCTACTTTCGTTTGCAGCTTGGACAAACTGATAGAAATTCACTTATTGGAGAGAAGTCATAGGTGCAAAATATCTCTTGATGGAATAATGGGTTATCTATGACGCCCAATCAGAGGTCAAGTTGGCGACGGATTAACGCCAGGTCGCATTAGTTTCGGGTGACATACCACAGTTGTGTCCCATTTATCGGGATCACATTTAAAAAAATCAAGTAGAGAGTCTCCTTGCTTTGTTCGGAGGTTCTGCCACGTATCTGACCTTCACTTAACAATATAATCATGACCCGTCAGGGGTCGCGACATAAGTAGTATTGACCCTTGGGTCCATCACATTTATATCCCCAATACATCCCTTTCTGGGACCCAGTGTTCACATTTAAATCTAAAATATGAAAATAAGCGGCTTAATTACAGTCCGTAAAGTTCGATCACGACCCTCTTACCATATTTACATACTGACTATTTACAATGGTTTCAAAGAATTTAATAACAATTCTTTTTATATAAAATATTTTCTATAAAAGTATTGTCAAGGCCACACGTCGGCCTTCTACACAATGCGGCACAAATCGGGCTTGTATCTCCACAATACACATGCACGAAAGGGGTTTCCTGACGGGGTGAGCATGCGATAGAAAAATTCTCCTCATGATGGCTACTCCATTGCCTAAATACATGAAATAACGTACATAAAACATCAAACCATATTCCACATATAAATAATGTAATCTATATGGAATGTTAAAATTATCATACATGAGATGAAACTCTTCATGCCCTGACGACTCGAATGGAAGCTCCTCAGGCACGCTGCACCAAGTGTGAAAAACCATAAAGAGGCATCATACACGACATTTTCAAAACAAAAGTTTTTGTTTGTAATTCTAAACACATTGGATACCCCCAATGCTTACTTATTCGCGCCGTCTTGTGTGTTATGGAAACGTGACGTGGTTGGGTTTCAGTGAGACCTTTGCCGCTATCAACATTTCACGGGCTTTCGCCATTGCCATATCTAAACCATATACCCGGGTTTTTCACGAGAGGGTGTCTCTATCTACTTGCTTCGCCCCATTTACGTACTTTTCATGCCATGCGGCGCGTGAGTCTCAATTTGGGCGTTATCATTCGAGCTCACCATTGAACCTCAAAACGCGATTATCCAATTTAACCATGTATAGACTTTTATGAACACCCGGCCTGATATCGATTTACCATGGTCGAACACCAGAACACAATGTCGACGGCCAATGCCTTTAACACATTCGGCGCGATGTGGCCAGGTGCATATGAAATGGAATCGTGTCATTTCATGCTATGTCATGCTGCATGCAACATTTATAAATCTCGGATAATTATATTTCCTACATATAATTTCCATTTATCACAATTTCCATATTAATACATCACCTTGACACCTATTAACATGGTTGTACACCACAACATATTATTGCACTGACAATACAGCCGCGTAATGGCCTGAATCACCGGTAGCTATAAAACATAGCCTTGCATAACGGTCGCCCCGGTTCATCATCAGTCTTGTGATGCAAGCACCTTACAAAACCCAGATGGAGTCACGGGATCAAAACCAAACACCAACCGCAGTCGAGGACTGCGAAAATGATAGTTCAGCGGATTATTTGAAAACGATCTAAGTGACCAGGATTGTTCGAAAATAGTCCCGAAAATTCAGCCCGGACTGTCCAAAAACGGTTCCAAAAATTCATAAAAATTCATACACTTAGTTCCAAAAATTTGGGACTAAAATTCATAGCATCTCACGACCCTCTAGCAAATCCAAACCATTAATGACCTTTGACTAAAAATAAATAATGAAATTTATACCTTATGAAATTTGGTAGCTCTGCAGTTTGGTACCCTGCGTGGCTCTCGATGTGGACCGGCTTTGCGCTTTTGTTTATTGAAGCGCACGGTCGATTTCCATAAATCTTGGGAAAGCGAAAGAAATAAATTTTTTTTCTCTCTCCTCCCGCTCTCTCTTTCTCTCTCTCTCCCGAAAAAATGCCTTCCCTTTTGACTTTCATTCATGTTATTTATTTATTTATTTTCCTTTTATTTTATTTTTATTTTTATTATTATTAATTTTTCTTTTCCTTATTTATTTATTTTTTTCTTGTTTTATTTTTCTATTATTTCTCTACTTAATGACAATTTGATGTGACCGACACTGATCTGTAGCATGTCATTACCATATGTCGCCTTTGGAAACGCGCGATCTTGCCGAAAAACATGGAAATTGACATCTGAATGAAGCGAGGAATTTGGTAGCCGTTTTGCGAGGCGAATTCAATGGTGAAGTACGTTTCGTTATCGATCTAGAAAATTTCCGGTTCATGTCGAAGTACTGATTTTACCTTTTTTGAGGAAAATTGAATTTTCCTGGTTTACTCGATCCTCAAATTGCCTACAGAAATGCCTCGGTGAGACGGTCAGATGCATACTTGTAGAGATGGTGAATTCTTTCTCATGGCAGTAGATCGTTCCTCGGCTTCAAATTCGGGAACTATTTACTTGAATCACTATGCATCTCGATAACGTACTTTGCACTTGGACTCTTTGGGCTGAAAACTCCCGATCGCGGGTTTGAATCCTTGGACTTCTCAACGCTAGTTTCCACTAATCATATGTCTCTCTGCGATAGTGAGGCGCATATGATATCACGATCGGGAGGACATCTAACTTCCTCCAGTATTCTTTTACCTTTTACAACGAAATTTTGCTTTATCGGACTCTTCCATGTTTGTCCCATGGAATTCCTCGGCTCCATGTTTTCTTCTGTATCTATTAGGCTCAGACTATCAATCTCTCTAATACCAGTCATGTCTTAAGATATCCTGACAGCTTGTTTGGCTCGGTTAGGTGTAACTCTCGCTTTTGACAGTCGGAGAAGATGCAGACGGGTAACCGCTTATCTTGAGTTCTCTCAAGCGCTTCTTAGTTGGATTTGGAGGGCGATCCGTCATTTGGTACCGGGATGATATATCGGAGTTTATTGTTACCGGCGTGGCTGATGTTTGTATCTGACCGGCTCAAACCGAACCACGGCGTTAGCTTCAAAGTGATCCGACCGGTATCCGCTCTTTTATCGAAACGTGACGCGACTGGGGGGATATGCGTTAAACAACGCTCAGTAACCTCAACGCGCTGAACCAGCGTTCGATTATCGACGAAACGGTGGTCATATCTCTTCGCGTTGAACTAAATCGTGCCGTTATGGTTAGTTGAAGTGCTGACCGGACGAAAAACAAAAGATTAACTAACGTAATGTTGATGTTCCCAACGAATTACCGATCTCGTCAAACAATGACAAATACGATAACTGTGTTTGTTAAAGGTATTATTGACCAGATTGAACAAAACTTGGAAACAAACCAACTTCTTTGCTTTAAAGAAAAGTATATGTGTGGCAGCAGCTGTAAGACATAATTAGACTTTTATTTGAGAACAGTCGTATACTAAAAAGTGGAGTCATATAATGCAAAAATATAGCAAGACTTGACATATGAAATTCATTAAAATATATTTGACATATACAATTCATAATAGAATGTATTTGCCTATAAGTTCATGGAGCGGGTAAAAAATCATGGAAAATATGGAAGAAGAGGAGCAATAATAAAAGGGTAATTTGATTAAAAGTCCTTTTGAACTCCCACTATCCGAAATTTGATCATTTATTAATTTTTGGAATGATTTTTGACAAAAATACTGTTCATATTTTCTTGTAAAAATAATAACTTCTTTTAAAAAATAATGTAAATATAAGAAATAAAATGAGATGCATCAAAGAGATTATCAAGAAAAACATGAAATGTTTTTTTTAAGATAAATTTATTATTAATTCGAGTTATGATATAATCGGTGTATATAATGAAAATTATTAAAGAAACTTTAGATGATGTGTGATAATACAGTTAATATTAAAAAATGATTGGTTAAAGACATAGTTGATAAAATTTAATCCAAAAATACCTAAAATACAAATTACAGATGTATAAGCGTCAACAAACGTGATTTGATATAATGAGCTTTTTAATATGAAGCTTTCTTAAGTCTGACTTACAGCGAAAATCTGGCAATCGGCTATCGACATGATGCCGATCGTGTAGTCGAAGTAATGAAACACACCACAACGGTCCAATCACAAAAACCACGAAAAAACGAGGAAAACTACGAATAGGTGTAGAAAGCAAAACTTTGTGGAAGCCCAAAAACACAAATGTAGGAAGAACGATGGAATAATCTCGAGCTAAATGATAAAAAAATCATTTATCTTATCTAACGAAGAAGGACTTGAAAAGAACATGAGAAATGTTAGAATCACAAATTTTGAATTATATGATGTTTTTTTAAGTTTTAACCAAATATTTCATAATAAAAGTATTAAATTAACAAGTTAATTGGACAAGCCTCTATGGACAAACCATCCAACCCGTTCCTAACATGGAGCCCATGGCCCAGCTAGTCGATAAACAAGCTCAAAATCTGATGGAGCCCGGATCGAGCCGTATTGGGTTGGACCGAGCTTAAAGCCCACTGGCCCGGTGTAAGCAAAAAAATAAAATAAAATAAATCAAATGGCCCATGCAGGTCTCGAACCTGCGACCTTCGCGTTATTAGCACGACGCTCTAACCAACTGAGCTAATAGGCCGTTGTTTTATTATATTGAAATATATTTAATAAATAAAAATTAATATCATTTGTAGATTTATAGGTGGATACAAAACATCTCCTTATCCACTTTTCCTGACCACCGGACAGCACAAGACCATTATATCAACCAAATTCCATAACTGAGTTTTTCTACAAAGATACAATGGCAGAAGCAATCATGGGTTTCACCATGATGAAACCAAATTTGCATAATTCATATGCCAAGCCAACAAAAATGGACATCATCCCAAGTTCAAGACTGGTAAAATCTCAGTGCTCATGTTTCAAATTCATTCTTCAATTACAACCGATGTTCAGCTGCATATTTGGAATCAGAAATCATGTCCCTTAGCTTTTGCAGCTCAGGCGATGTTCCATCTCTAGACTTAACAATGGCTGGCATCAGGTAAGTACCTTGTGAACTTCATCACAGTGAATTCTCCCCTGTTTGTTTCCCAAGAAACTGAAGAACACATCTCACAGAGTCATTTTTAAGTCCATGGTTTCATTTCAAACTTCACAGGATAATCTATTAATTTTTTGAATTATAATAGACTGAGAACAGCAAGAGCAAAAGAGCCTCACTGTGTAGAGTGAATGCACTACCAGATTGGCCTTTGATGGCAGTTCTGGTTGAGCATGCTGAAGGCCAGAGAGACCTTATAACCTACAAATCCATTTGGCATCTCAATGATGAGACCATTAAGAATGTCTGTAAGTCTATAATCTCTCTCCTTCTTCCTTTATCTTCTCTTCATCATTGACATAATTTGAACATATACTTTTCTTTTCTGTCTTGAATTTTCTTTTCTGTATACAGATACTTTCTACATCATGTTCACATGTTGGGGATGTTGTTTCTTTGGTTCCACAAAAGTAAGAATGGTTTATTTTCTTCTTCTTTTGCATACTTACACCAGCTTTTACTGCGTGTGATTTATTAAATGGGGGAGGACATTGTTTAGGACCCATACTATGATTCGGAGCAATACAGGAAAGATGGAGGTGATGGTACAGGGCATTGGGTCTACGAAAAGGTAAGAGTGAGATGGGGTTTTAATTTTTGGGTTTTTTTGATTAAAAGGCATTTTGTAAACTGAATTTCGGAAATCTAAGGTTCTGTTTGTTTAGTGTTTTTGAAAGCTATTTTTTTTGTTTAAAAAAATAAGTAGAACAAAGAAAAATTACAGAACATGTTTTGTTCTTAGTTTTTTTTTTAATTATGAAAGACACAAAAAACACTAAATTAAAATAACAATAATAGTTTTCAGATAATATCAAAATGATGTTTTCAATGTTTTCAAAAATAATTCTTAAGAACAGTTTTAAAAAACATGAACCAAAGAGACTCTAACCCTTTATCAAATTTTAATCTTATTTTGACAAAAGTAACTTAGTTGTTTTCGTCCTAAAAATAATCATTCATTTTAAAAGATATATACATGTGCATATACATAAAATAGTAAATGACATTTTTGCCTAAAATATGTTATTTTTAAGGAAAAATAGGTTAGATTTATAAAATTTAGAATTTAATTAGAGGTTCTTTAATTGGAGAAGCAAAGATGAGTGATTGAGAATAATGGGTGAGGTAGTGGCAAGAAGACATGAAAGCGCTGAAACAGAACTGTGGAGAGGGAGGAACCCCAGTCTGAGGAGATCAGGCAGAAAGGTGGGAGGACTGCGAGTTAAGCCGGAAATAAAAATATGTCCTGTGAACCAATTAATCACACTCAAAAAACCATTGTAATTAATCGTCTCTTCCATTCTCTGCCTTTATAATTCAATTATATTATGCTTGGTGGTGGAAGAGTGTAAGTCTTTCGAGTTTATTTCTATTTTAAAAGAAAAATTATTAATATTAATATTTATTTGAAGTTGGCCAAGTCTATCAGAGACTTTATCTTAATGACCAAGTTTTTGTTTCAATTCTTAAATTAATATTATTGTGAAATTATCTCTCCTTTTAAGACAAATTGGTTAAGGTTATATAAATATTCAAACTATCTTTCCTACGTAATTGAATTTCAAATGAAATTATAAACCAAGTGGTTGAAGACATTAGGAGAAGGCATGACCTTTTCAATTAGTTATTTAATTTTAATTAATTTGATATTTTATCTTAATTTATTAATTTATTAGATAGATTCGTTTGAAGGCTTCACCTATAAATAGGTGCCTCACTTATCCTTCTAAACACATTCTCCTCTCTCTTGTTCAAGTGCTCCCATACACTTTTTTTTAATTTTCAAATGTTTTCATATCAAGGGAGTGCACACAAGTGAATCACGGAGATAGAAAGCATCAGGTTTCTCTACTGCGTCAGGGTTACAAGCCGGAGTAAGAATCCCTTTAAGGGAGTGTTATTACGCGCGCTTAGCGTCGATTAAATAAGTAGTATTGCAAATTCTTTAACGTGCTTGGGTTTGTTTTTGAAATTCAAGTCAAAATCTTAATATTTTAAAAAGGCGTTATTAGTGGTATCGTAGGAACATAGTGATATTAATAAATGTTTAGGAAAATCCCATCAAATAAGCGATAAGAGCTTAGAAGCGAGTAAAATTATAGTGGAATGAATTGTGAGCCCCTCCAGTTTCTGCAAGAATTGTGTGTTAGTGCTGTATCTACCAGCGTATTATCGCGGTTGTCGCGCAAAAAGAGCGCAGTTTAAAGCGGCGGCTTGATGTTTCTGGATGTAGAAACATGCAAATCTGGGTTATATTTGTTTCAGAGCTTTAAATTGTTGTTATTATTAAAAACAAGTAGAACAAGGAAAATATAGAGAACTCGTTTGGTTTCTTTTTTTTTTTTTTTTGAAAAATGGAAAACACATAGAACACAAAATTCAAAACACAAAAATTTTTTAATTTAGAGAACACCTTATTGATATTATATGAGTTTTCAAAAACTATTCTAAAAAACGGTTATTAAAAACAAAAACAAAACAGGCTAATAATTTTTGTTCCAACGGTAATATTGGACCTTACAATTATATATAACATAAAAAGTAAACTAGTTAACAAATGCATAAATAATCTACAATTGTTTTACCCCAGCATAACTATATATCTCACAATAAGGATATTATGTTTGTGCGGGAAAATATGTCTTAAACCCGTAAAATTCTTCTTTCAAAAAAAAAAAAAAAAAACCTTGTAAAATTCTTTTGAGCATTATATCAAGAATATTTACGTGATTATGTAAGAGAGTGTTTGGTACATTGAAATGAGCGACGAGAACGAAAAATCTATTTCTATTCTTATTTTTTATATGATAGAATCAATAATTTGATTTTATTTTTAGTATTTAGATTATTAGTTTAGGAATCTTACACGTGAATTATTTTTTATTTCCATTTCATCATTTGATAATACTAGGAATTAGAATGAAAAATAAACAAATGGATAATAATACAACATCACATAATTTTAATTAGTTTTTATTTTATTTTTAATAATAAACTTCTATAGTTTTTACTAAATAATAAGATTAAACAAACAATATATAATTTAAAAGTATAACCATAAAAATATATATAATCCTATATATAAATATATAATCATTCATTTTATAAATATATTTATTTTTCAAATTTCCCTCAAACATCTATATATATTAAAAATTTATTAACTTTAGATCTATTTTTATTTTCATTCGTTTATTACTCTACTACATGTGTTTTTTAATTTCCTTTTCATTTTTAAGAGTTTGAAACTCAAGGGTAATTAAATTTCTCAATAATTTAATTATTTTCAATACGTCCAACCAACAAAACAAATTATAATTTTTTCTTCATTTTTTTCCATATAAGTTTTCTTCAGATTCTATACAACCAAACATATGTCCTATAATTAATTATTTTATTTTATTTAGAATTAATGAAAATATAATTAATCATGTTTAGATTTTTGGATAATTATCTATTTTTATGCTTCCCAATTTTTCTATTTGGATGAAATAACATTTTTTTTCAATATTTATTCATAAATTATTTTACAAGAATCAAGTGTCAAACTTGAGATAAGTTATAAATATAGGATATGAGACCTAAAATCTAAAAGTAAAATAGTAAATTGAAGTTATTTTATATTATCTCCTTAGGAGAGGAATCAAAATACCACGATGTATGATGAGATAAAATCTACTTGACCAGGTTGTTTATTAGATGTACTATTTATTCTGATACGACAAAACATCAAAACATAAGATGAATGAATTGAGAGGAAAGTTAGCGTTTTTTTTTTTTTTTTTTTTTTTGCTCTACTGCCCTCAGTACTAAACGTCACATCCGGATCGCTCGTGGATGATCATGATACCTTGAGACGTAACAAAGGAAGTAAACTCTGATCAAGCTCTCCTCATTGAGGAGGAAGAGTTTCTCCGTCTCAAATTTCTACAATTATCGGCTAATATTCGGAGTTAAGCGATAAGGGAAGAGATTCCTACCGATTGGGAAGATGTCGTACTACGTCTAACAAGGAAAGTCATCGTGTTCGCTGCGATAAATATCGGTATAATTCCCGCAGAAGAAGGTACGCCAATCACAAAACCATCAACGGTGATCTGCTGCTGTCGTAAAAGCCAAAACAGGCATGGAGGCGTGGAGAGCTTTCAGCCGGACCACCGCTGCATGCGGGTTGTGCGTCGATCCAGGCCAGCGACTGTGGCTGGCCGAATTATGATGAAATGACGCCATCGGTTTGCAGCAGTACATGAGACGATTATTCCTTTACAAATCAGGCGATTTCGATGGCTGCGATGGTATCGGCGGCTTGTGAAGCGAAGTCGCGGCCCAACCCAGGAGGCAAGACCGGAGACGGCGTTGGCGGAATATGGGAGGCGCTCTCAAAGCTCTTTCCGCGTCGCTGCGCGAGACCAGAGCGCCAATCCCTCGTGATGGCGGCCTCGCAAGAGGTTGGCGGAACTCACAAGCGGGGCAATACCGCGGGAGCCTGACGGGCGTGAAGGCCCTTGATAATTCCACGGGAGGAACAAGCAACACCTCGGCGCCTGCAAGGGCGTTGGCGGAGGAGGAAAATGGCCGGACCGGGGCATGATCCTGCCGTGCCACTCGGAGATGATGGTGTGGCTTAGGGGATGCTTTGGCGAGGCAGCGAGAGGTGGTAGACGACCTTGATGGGGAAGAGGTGTCTTGGGAGAAGCGGTTCGGGACATCAACAAAACTCGGCCGCGAAGGAAGTGCAAGGTCGCGATCTCCATGGATGCTTTGATGCAATGGCGAATCCAGTTCCACGGTAGGGGTATTACACTTCCCGTGGTGAGGCCTTTGGCGGGGCGAAGGATCGCATGGCCACCTGGCACTAGAGACTCGGATGGAGTTGCGGATACTCCAGGAACCGTGCGATGTAGAGCGCCACTTCATGCCCAAAGGCTGGCATTGGCACAGTTGACGACCTCGTATAAATCTCGCCTTCATAAACTCCGTAAAGCTTTTGCCATCCCACTTCGCCGGGCGGTGGTATAGGAAGCTAAAAACTGCCACCTATTGGCCAATAGCGGTACGGGGAGAATTTAAGGTCTACGTCAATTTCAACCAGTGATAAGGTAGACATCTGAATAAGAAATTTGTCATCACCCAGCCTTTATCGTCGGGGTGACATACAGTCGAAGGCGCAATGTTGTCGTGCAGAAGAACTCTCGAACAAGCATAGGCGAGGTGTAGCCAGAGAGAAAAATGTTCAATGGGGGCCTTATGTCTTACTAGCGGGAAGCTCTTCCACCTTGAGGCGCTGGTGAAAAAGGGACCCGAAGCCACAGAGACGAAGAGGCGGGGCCGGATCTCACGGAGGAACGGAGAAAGACGGTCGATCTAGAGAAGAGGTAGCGTCGGGGGCAAGCAGGTCCACCTCGGCCGTTTGCGGCCAGCGGGTACCCACACCGGTTCACCGGCCCGAGCGCAGGTGTGAGTCCTATCTGAGGTGCGGCATGAAGTTTCCAGATTGGCCGTCTCGGATGAAAGCGAACCAATGAACATAACAATGTGCGAGTTCCATGAGATCATCGACCGCGACAATGGCGTATTTGGTTGAAGAAAGAAATCGAATTCCTAATCAGACGTGGACATCTCCGTCGTTACTTGGCTCCGGAAGATCGAACGGGCACCTCCTCCACACTGGTTAGCCCGACCACCTCGGCGTAAACAGCCACGGAGGTAAATGTGATTTTAGAGATTCGTGGTGGTGGGGAATCCGATTCGGCGGGAGGCTCACTTGGCGATGCGTGCCCGGAAGTACAGTGTGTCTGGTTGGAACCTTCTCGGACTCTAACATGGAAGGCGCGACCTCCAGTATGTGACGGCGGTAATAAAATTCGTTGTGGCTGTTTAAAGCAGTTCACGGGGTCTGTTGAAACCAGCGGGGGCTCAACGGACATCATATTACGGCGTCGGCGACGACAAGATGGACGCCGGAAGGCGGAATCGGTTGGTACCGTTGTGGGTGCAAACACTTCGTCTTACACTCAGCGTCGGGTTGTCATTTTCATTTATTTTTATAATAATTTTATAGTTTTGTAGTGATCTGATTATATGCGGTGTGTGATTCGGTTGATGGGCGTAAAGCGGCTTTGAAGCGTTTGGAACAATGAGAAGCGGCGAGGAAGTGGCGTCACGTCACGGCGTCGCCCGCGTCATGCGTCCCGGTCTGACAATGCGGTCGGCGGCGTCCCCGCGTCGCGGCGTCCCCGCGTCGCTACGTCGGCAAAATACGCACTTCATCATTTAAAGTACGAATGGCTCACGGGAACAGGGTAGCGGGCGTCTGAGCGGGAAGGCGGCGAGGGTTTCGAGTAGAGTGACACTATCTTGAAGTGGGATTGTACTGCGCTTTTTCATGTTTTTGATGTTTTGGGATGGTAGAACAATGTTTTCTATATTAAGCGATTTCATCTTTTCTTTTATTATGTTACAGATATTTTTCTGGGGGTTACGTCGAACCACAATCATATGATATGGATTAAGGGTTGATCTTTTATGTTATTCAATTGTTTATAAATTGATCGAATCTACTCTATACCTATATTTAAATTATATGATAATGTTTTGGCCGGCATTAGCTGCGCCCCTTTGAGATCAGTTAGAGAGATGAGGGTATTCGGGGATCTGGTGGAAGTAGCCTTGGTGAGACCGGTCGATAGAGATATTAGGACACAGAGGTGGTATCTAGGGTAGAACATTTAGCTTCGGAATGCGGTGAGATAGAATATACTGGTTATTGCGAGATAGGCGGATATACCTCGAGAGAGGATATCTACAGCCGACAGATCTCGCGTAGAGCGATTATAAATGTATTGAATAACAAAATCTCTTTGAAAAACAATCCATTGAGCGTGGCCAGGAGATATAACCACTGAGCTTCGCAAATACTTTAATCAACGATTGATTAGTCTTTACATAAATTAAGATTCCCTCTTGCGTTCTTGGATAACCTCTAAGCCAATCTGCAGCAGTTAGCCACACACCTTTCCACACGGTCGATAATAATGCGATAGAGGTACACTATATTGCTTGGGGCTGTGCGCGCGCGTTTGGCACCGCGTTTTACCGCGTCGCGTTATCGGCTGTCAAGTTTTAGCCTGGATTGTCGGGAAAGGTTTAAATTGATATAGAAGTGAGCACATAGATAGTGATACGAGATTTTTTGTTTGTTATTTTTACAAGTCTTTGTTAATTTGGTTTTGTTAGTTCGTGTGTTATTGCGAGTCACGAGGTTTCGGTGAGTACATCGGCGGCCGTCAGATAATCAACACACAGTGATCTGAGCGGAAGACTTACGCGCAGTTGCGCGAGAATAGAAACGAAGCAGACTAGCATTCGATAATCATGGAAGCGGCTGAAGAAACAGATTTTGGCATTGAACAAAGCGAACCGAAGCGAAATGAGAATCACGGAAGGAATCAACGCGGACCATTTTATACAGCGAACGATCCTTACATGCTATTCGAATGAGTTGGTTTACCTGGCGGTTGTTAGGCGTGATCGAGCGACCCGCAGATTCAACGACGTTTGAATTGAAGTGATCACGATCTGGATGCCGAATATCTTGTTCACGGGCCCGTACCCGTGAGAATCAGAACATGCATTTGGTAACCTTCTCGAGTTTCGCGATACCATCGAAGTACAGCGGATTCGCGAAGAAGCTAAGATTACGGTTGTTCCCTTTCACTCGAAGTGAGCGAACATTGGCTAACCCGATCGATAATACGATTCATCACCATGACGATTTGTTTGCAAAGTTTGACCGAGTTCTTCCACCTTGAAAATTGCGCAGTATGCGAATCGATCTGTTTAATTGACTAGAGGGAAAACACGGCGAGGCATGGGACGAGGTTTCATGAATTATTGGGTATCTCACCGCCGTAACGGATGGATGAAGTCCGTACATACACAATGGTCACGAGAAATGGCAGAACAATGATAGATGCCTCATTTGCTGGAGGATCATGATGAAGAAAACCACGAACCCCGGCGTATATGAGATATTGGAAGATCTTGCAGCAACACTAATCAGTGGCACCAGAAATTTACACGATTGGGTGGCCTGACAATGCGATCCTCGACAATGCGGTAAATCATGTGACTCGGTGACTAAGCGGCTAAATGACGTGAGGAGCGGCCGCGTTACTATCTGAGACCACTCCATGGGGTTGTGTGGTCTGTGGAGGAGCGACGTAGTAGTGTAGAATGTCGGTCGGGAAACCACGGTGAGCAGGCGATGCGTGTCGAGAGTTGTCGAATCAAATCCACGGCCGAGGACCGTATGGGGTAATAAATGCGAATCGGAATCGAAGTGGTGGCGCGCGGTGTGGGGCGAATAGTAAACAATCAAGGGTATATGGATGGGCGTATGCCCGAGCAAATATGCCATCGAGCGGGCTTGAATACCCACGAAGAAGGCTGGATTTAGAGTAAGCTGCTTACAGGATGTTAACTTCTCATTAAGCGTTCATGAATGAGACAAAGCGAACATACGTGACGAAGCGACAGTTAAACAATCAAGCGGCCACGGTAGGAGTTTAGGCTGTGGGCGAAGATGGCGGCTACTTACGGAAAGGCAATAGGGTTCTTTCGCGAACAATTGAGGTAAACCGAAGAGATGGGAGCAGGCACGTTAAGCGTTGTCTTTGAAGTGGAGAAAGTGGAATCACAAGTGCAACCCCAATCGTAAACGATTAGAAGCCCCGAAGAGATCCACCCAGCGGAAGCGGAAAGATGATCTGATCAAAAGCAGTCTGAGAGAAAGCGGTCATGAGACCTCACAGTAGGTAAAGGCGGCTTATCTGGGTCCACCTGACGTCTCAAAAACGCAAAGCTGGATAAACAATTCCACGAAGTTCATGGATCTTTCAAAAAGGCGCTATAAACATCGACAACGTGCCTAGAACAAATGCCGCCTTATGTAAGTTCGCAGAAAGACCACGAATACCGAGAGAAGATTAGCGGACTTGAGGCGGTGGCTGGGAATGCGATTGCCATCAGCGGAGGAAGCTCACAGTAGAAGCTCAAAGACCCGAGCGTTCGCTATCCCAAGGTGCACAATTGGAAATCTTTATTTTTTGACGGCGTGTGATTTGGGTGCCGGCATTAAATACCCTTATCCATCTTTAAGCGTTGGGATTGGGGCTTGTCGCGTACATTCATTCTTGACGTGGTTTAGCCTTATATCTTTGAAGCACGAGAGGGATAATAGAAGATGTCTTGATAAGGTCGACGAGTTTATCTTTCGAGTTTCATAGTTTGAAACGTGGAGGAAGATAAAGAAATCGCCGTTGTCAGGAAGACCTTTTTAAAGCTAGCTGATGATTAGTTGATGGGCGGAGAATGAAGCTGAAACTAAGAGTCACGAGAAGAAGCCGAAATTCCAATGTCCGAGGCGTTAAACACCCAGAAAGTGATAAGGTAGCCAATGGTTTGATATAGTAGAGGCTGGTGTCTGGCCCCGAAATTATAAGGCCACTTTGGAGACCAGTCTAATGAAAAATGATGAGGCTTGGCGAAGGCAGAAGAATATGTCAATGGATGGACTCCTTTGGACCAAATAGACGAAATATAAAGATCCTGCAGATGAAGATTCAAGCGTGGGTTCATGATTGTTTCAACCTGACAGGCAAAACCTCTCACAACGCCATTTGATATCACGTACGCCCGAATTGATCTAAACTACAGTGAATTATAAACATCTTTATTTGGAAGAAAGCTATTGAGTCGCCAAGTCCGAATACGCCACTAGGATGATCTCTGGCCGATCAAAAGGATTAGTCGCCCATATGCGCATCAGTAATATTTATTGAAGTGGGCATAATGCGAGGTGGAAGCGCGAAGGGGATTCAATAAAACGATGAAGGAAGATAGTTGGGAAAAGATTCTAATATTCGATCAGGACGATTATCCATTGAACGAACCAGTGATCAATAGATTGGACGATCGTAGAAAAAGAACTTGTAGTGAATTGAAAATAACATCTCTTCGAATTACGAGCGATTCAGTTGGAAGAATTGTGATGATTGCCGGAAAATTTGAACAAGAGACCACTAAAAAAAGATCCTTTCGCTGCCATTTCGATCGGATCAGCGATCGTTAGCCACGAATATCGATCGTTATTAACGGATGGACATTGGTTTTACAACCAATAATCATAGCTGAAGATCAGGAGAAAAGCGACATTAACGCCTGTTTTGCAATTAACTGTGGATAACCATACGACTTATCAGTACTCAAGGTACTTTTTTGGCGATGTGATGGCCATAACCTCGACGTAATGAAGGCGACGTTGAGAATTACTGTGGATTGTTTCTGATGAAATTCGTTTGACAATTCCACGCTCAATTTTGAGGCTATCCCAGCGGTCATGAAAGACCGTTAATACTCAAATTGGAAAAGTGCCCTTCGCCGTGCGAGGTGTTATCGCCCGGACAGCCGGATCTCAAACCGAAGGTTAAGAGGCGAATGAGAAGATTGAAACATTGAAATTACCCTCACGCTAGCCAGTGAAGAGGATGAAGTTTCTGAAACATCGGTTGCCAGTTTATCAGATTTCTCCGCGATTCGCGGCTCATTATCTCCATTTTGTTGATGGTCGAGTTAAGTTGAAACTCCCGATAATTTGTCTTTTCTTTATGTTGAAGATAAATTCGATCTCGACTCTTCGTAATGGTGAAACCAGATTGGAAGCTTCCGTTGGTGATGTGTGATGGCGGCCTCGTTGGGGCGTCTTGACAACGAAAATCTTTGGGTGATTCTTATCGTAACTTTTGAATAGCTCAGCCGATTATCACCACTATTGAAGAACCATTGACATTGTCTTTTTCTGAACTCAGTTGATTATCATTGGTCAACTCATTCAAAAGTGGTGATGCACCACCGATCATTCAAACCGTCAAATATGATGACCAAAAAGATGCAAAATAGACCGATTGATTGAGTCATCCATTGCGAAAAGTTGACGTAATGAAGACGAAGATTGCATTGGTGGCGGAACCACCTTAAAATAGAAGGGCGGAAGATGATATTAAAGGTGATGGCGTTCGGGAAGATGGCTTTATGTTGAGGCGAAGCGGATTTCTTCAGTTTAGGTGTGTAGAACTCTTTGGTGACGAAAGTGATTCCCAGTTAACTATCGAAGAAGAAAAAGTTTTACTTTGCCAGCCTCTTATGGGAAAACGAATTCATTTGAATATCGCGATGATAATCAAATCTGTGTAAATGCAAATGTCGATGTCTGACGTTGTTACGCTGTCGTCAGTGGTGGACGCTTGTTGTGGAAAACGGCGACGAGTTCTCTGTCCCGGTTTTATTGGCCTTCATATTTAAAGATGCTCATCGATTAGTTCCGCTTGTGACGAATGTCGGCGAATGGGAACATCTCTTAAGACGAGCGCCCCATGTCTATCTTAGGTAGAGTTGATTCCGACTTATGGGGATCGATTTCAATGGGACCATTCGCATCACCTAACAGTTGCCACATCTTGTTGGCGCCGAATATATGCCGAAGTGGGTGGCGATTCGACACGAACCCGATGATGCGAATTGTAGCTCTCGATTCTGCAGCGGTAATATATTCTCACGTTTTGGAACTCCTCGGGCGCCGTCACGAGATAATAGTGCGCATTTACGCATGAGTGAATAGTTTTACAAAGAAGGCTATGGGAATTACGTCGCCATTACATCTCTCTTGCATACCACCCGATAAACGAATGGCCAGGTATCAATGAGAAATCAATACATCCTCGAAGAAGCGGTCAGCAACTCGAAGGATTGCTTTAAAGATAGACGATCGCTCTGGGCATCTGCTTTACCGCATTTAAAACTCAGCGGTATCCGGTCGGACTTGTTTTATGGTAAAGCGTGTGCCACCTTCCGATTAAATTGGGCATCGAGCTGTTGGGCCGCTCATTGACTAAACATGGGCCGATGCTTTGGCGGTGGCATTCTCGGCTTCGAGGTGAGCTAGATGAGTTGGCGGCGCCATGAGAGCGCGTATTTATAAGGAGGAAGACCAAGGCACGGCGCGATGGCTTGTCAGAAAGAATTCGGCCGGACGACAGGTCATTCATTCAAATTAAAAATTGGCTTTTGGAAATTAGAAGTCTCTAATTGGGACGCTCAAGGTAACAAAGGTCTTTTCACATAAAGGTGATGAGTTTCTACATCGAGAAGAGGCTGTTCGCGGTCAGCCACTAGCGGCGAAGCCAATTACTATGGGCTGGTTTGCTGCGGTAACTAGTAGATTCCTTTGGCCAATGTGGCGAGGAGTTTGGTTTCACGATCGACGAGTTTAGGTGTGACTAACGACATTAACATAAGCTTCTTGAGATATTGAAGTGTTCAAATTTTGTAGTTTCAAGTTCTATTGGTTATTTTCGACCAATTTTGGTTTCTAGTTGTGTTCGCGGTGATGTTTACGCTTGTTGGTTTAATTCTGCGGGACGGGCGTGGGTGCGAGTCTTACAGCGTGTTCGATGCCGGGCGGTTTACAAATGGAAGTTCTGCCGAAAAAAGTGGGGTACGGTAGTGTGTTCAAAAATTTCGCTGCGAACATCTCTGTCCGCGTCGAGCGATGGAGATCAGCGTCGGCGTGTTCATCTCTACGTCGCGTCGGCGGCGTGGATTTCTGCGTGGCGACGTTTTGGCTGCGTCGCGTCGCGTGGAGATTCTCCGCGTCGGCGATGTCATTTTTGGTATACGTCGCATTCGCGGCGTGGAATTCTCAAACCGGCGATCAAATCCGATCACGGCGTCACTTTTACTGCGTCGCTTGACGTCGTTTGCGAAATCGCCTCGCACCGCGTGGCGGCGTGGTCGTAATCGTAGGCGTCGTTGCAGTCATGTCTGCGCCGCGTCAGCGGCGTGAACCGCGCACGTCGTGGCGTGGCCACATTTAGCCCGAGAATGGTTCATTTACACCTTCAAATGCGCCCCTTTCCTCACGAAACCCTAGCTCCCTCGCACCATCGTTGCCGACGCTGAATAAGTTAGATCTGATCGAAGACCACTCCCTTTCATGCGTAGTGTAAGTCACTCTCTTTGGCCGGAGTTTTTGGGTCATAGTGGCATTTCTGCTTGTGTGCCCGATTCTAGCCCAGATACCAGTGGTCTAGGAGTTCATTTGTGTAGCGTTTTGTGTAGTCTAGAGGTCTTTTAGGAATTCATTTCGAGTTAGCTAGGTTCCTTAGGGTCTTTGAGTCCCATTTAGGTTTTGTTGAGTCATTAGGTAGCTATTTAGTTGATTTTGTGGTGCACATTAGGTGTTCGATTTTTTTGTCTAGGTTAGTATGTGGCAGAGGAAGAGTTGCGCGAGATCGGCCGGCGGGACAGGCTCCCGATTCGATGCCTCCACACGTTTATAAACGCGTGGCCGTGATCCGGTTTAGCACAATTTGCAAAAGCAGATCCTTCATTGAGAGAAGGGGTTTCATCACCGATGATTTCTTTAGAAGAAAGACAATCGAAGGGCTAAAGGGTGGCGTGCCATGCGACCCCTCGTCAGCGACAATGGCGTAGTTAGGAATTTTACGCCCGACCTCGCTTCCATGCCTCGCCAAAAAGGAACGAGGTCACGCGAGGTGTGATGGTCGACGATGCGGTCGATCAATGGTTTTCTATGTTTAGAGCATGTCCCGCCGGGTCAGCTGATCGACTCCACGAGCATCGGAATACCATGAGGTCATCCGTATTGACAGTAGGTGAGTGGAGGATCGGCGATCTTGAACGTCGCGGTCGATTTCAAGGCGAAGCATTTGACACCATTCCCCCGGAGTTTGGCATCACTTCATCGCTGCGTCTTATCCCGACGGCGAATGTGTGAGGTGGCGACCAGCCCCACTGCTGACGCCGCCGTAAATCCGAGGACCACCCATTATGTTGGGCGGGTTATGTCTGCATCCTCCACTCTTAGGGATCACGAAGATGAACTGGGGCTTGCACTGCGATATTTGGCTTGTCTGCAGACAAGCGAGTGCCAATGGCGACAATGAGGCACAGCTTCATCCGTCCGAGAGGCCATATCGGTCGGCAGGCACACGGTGTCCCATGGCTGAGGGGGTCTGACTCGGGTCACGAGCCCTCGAGACGAGACTGAGCTTCCCCAGTGCTCGGGCTCGCTTTGGTTTCTGGGTGACCGGAGGACGTGTCAGATCCTCGTTTCGCTGCCTCCACCACCACCCTCACCTCCGCACCACCCCGAGCGGCCTCGGGCGGCCGCTCATCTGATCCTTCCCGGTGTTGAGACGGTGCTCTCACTCAACGGCAGCGCGTGCAGGATGAGACCCGGGAGCAAAGTCCTCATTACTCATGCGGGCGTGCGTCTTTGACATCTGCAGTTGATTCTAACGTCAGGCCATCGATACATAGCGTGGCGGTATGCGGGGCGGCTATTTCGGCTCCGGCTTTCATGCCCACCACCTCCACGCGGTGATATTCGGGGAGTTCCTTACCCTCTATGTTTTTATCTTGCCGGTGGGGACCGGATATTTTGTTTGGGGAGGTTTGTCGATAATTGTTTTGTGTTTTGTTTATTGTGTTTTGGTTTTTAGTAATTATTGTAGTATTTTTGGTGTGTTAGCATATTAGTGTTTTGTTTCGGTTATTTTATCCCTTTCATGTTCATGAGTCGTGTGTTAGTTGTTTGATTATATTTTGAGACATTCTTGCATGTAGTAATTGCATACATGTGTGCCATGTTGAAATTGAGGATCAATTTTGGATTGAGTTCACTATAAACTTGTTCAAATGCACCTGGCGTGATGCTCATTAATTAGGTTGAATAGTTTAAGGGCCTGAGTGGTCAATTCGGGTAGTCGAAAACCCGATTCTCAAAAACCATCTTCTTTTCTTAGTGACTTCAGTATGCGCATAAGTCTTAGAGACCAACTACTAAAGTTCGATCAACCTAGGGAGGTCAGACATTTGGAGAGTGATGGGACACCTAATCAAAAGAGGATTGCCATCGAGCCCCAATAAGAAAATAAAAACGTAGAAAAGAAAAAGAAAAAGAAATATGACAAAAATAGGTATATGCATGTAGGACTAGCGGGATCACCCGATCGGAATCAGGGCGACGGTCTGAGGGCTATCAAAGCCTAATGCCACGAGCAGCCCAGGCGGGAGTCGTCAGTGGGCTTCCTTTGCCGCTACATGGACCCAGAAGATGGATCATTCACGCAACCTAGGGCCGCTGGTGGTTGAGTGTTCGAGGATTTGAAGGGAATTGAATGCACAGTGCCCTTAACCAGCGGTGAAGTCACTGCGTGGATCCCCATCTGAGGAACACTTTCGGCTAAACTTCTTGGCACTAGGTCTGTTTTTTCCATTGTTTTTAGGTGCGTAGGAGATTTCTAAGTATGAGGACATGAATAAATGGGTTAGTTCTATCATTTCCCTAGTTAGCTTCTTTGCAATAGGCGAGTTGAGCTTAAGTTTGGGGTATCGGAACCTAGGCATATTAAAGGTCATTATATAAACACATATAGGGGGATTTTTGGGAAGGCTATTGAACACCATGGGGATTTGATGCACTAGTCGAGTTTCACCTATCTCGTCGAATTTCTTAGAAAGTCAAATATGCGTGCATTCAGCACAGGTACAGGCAAAGCGATTGGGTGTGGTCGATCGAGTGATCCCTATTTTGTGTATTATAAGCTGTCTTAGTGTTGGGAAGTTTGCATTATGTCCGGTGTGTGTCTGAAGTCGGTTCTTGAGGAATAAGCGAAAACTAGACCAGACCGCTGATAGGTGCAAAACACTCATCTTACACTCCTTGTCGGTTATCATTTTCACATTTATTTTATAATAATTTTATAGTTTTTGTGGCTAGATCTTTGATTTTATGTGCGGTGTGGATTCTGATTCGATGGAGGCCGTAAGAGCGACTTTGAAGCGGTTTGGAACAATGGAGGCGACGAGGAAGTGACATCACGTCGGCGTCGCGACGGCATCCACAATTCGGCAATCAGAAATCCTTCCCCGCGTCGGCGTCGACGAAAATACGCACCTCATCATTTAAAAATACGGATATGGCTAAATTGCGGGACATGTCGGGAGCGTGCGAGCGGAGAAGCGAGGGTTTCAGGTAGAGTGACACTATGTGGTGCGATTTAATCGCAAGCTTTTCATGTTTTATTATTTTGGGATAGTAGAACAATGTTTTTACTGTATTAAGCGATTTCATCTTTTATTGCTGTTGTGATCTTTTTTTTTTTCACTAGGGTTCACGTCGAACCTGTCATATAAATATGGATTAAGGATTGGTCTTTTATTATTCAGTGTTTATCTGAACCAACCGAATCACTCTATGTATTTAAATTATATGATAATGTTTGGCGGCATTAGCATAGCCGCCTTGGAGATCCAGAGATTCGAGATGAGGTATTAGGGGATCGGTGAAGTGTGCTTGGTGGTCGGTCAATGAGATGCCGGACACAGAGGTGGTATCTAGGGTGAACATTTAAGCATTTAGATCTGAAGTGAGATAGAGATATACTTTTCGATTCTGTCGAGATAGGCGGATATACCTCGAGAGAGGATATCTCGTGGGCAAGATCACACACCACCATAGAGCGGATTATAAATGGCATTGAATAGCAAATGCAGAAAAACAATCCATTGGGCGTGTGGGGGAGATATAACCACACAAACTTTCATCATCTTTAATTAAATCTTGATTCGGTTAGTCTTTACATAATTGAATTCCCTCTTAAGTCGTTCTTGGATATTATCTTAGAAGCGAATCTACATAGTTAATACGCTCACACGAGGATCGATGTCGGAATGATACGTACACTATATTGCCCGGAGATTTCTGGCGTGCACTTACTCGGCGTTATCAGACTGTCACCCGCCCAATGGGATTTTCAAGGGGAAAGATGCGCAGCAATTGACCGGTGGTGCTCACAACAGGAAATCACTACAAATAATGAAATTTTGTGATGATAAAGTTCCTCATAGTAGATGTTCTCCCTCGACGTACAACAATATGTTATAAAAGGCCTTCTCTGTAGTAACAAAGTTGATCACCTCCTTTATCATATGGTTATCAAGTTCCCAGCCCAATGGGTAAGGTGGTTCGAGGGACCAATTGGCAGTGCTACTTGGGTCGATAAAGCGAAAAGCGTCCACATGGATGAGCTTCGACGCCCAGGAGATGAGCTGGACTGACTGACACCACGCCGAAAGGTAGGGCGATTGACAACCGGCGAGCCTACCAGCTTACGCCGGATGGTGTTGGTTGAGGGCGACCTCCTCGTCCACTTCTTAAAGTAAAAATGTGGAAGTATTAGCTTGGAAGCAAGAAGAGGACATGGGAGAATTATTGTGATTATCACCCACAAGGCTGAATGTCGCCTTGAGCAAAGTCAGCGAAAGAAGAAGTTTATGCGAAGCGGCGATCAGTCGACAAACTCCTCGAGCTTGAGGCTATCAGAAATGCGGGTGTCCAGTGGTTTGGCTAATGGTTCTGCGTCAGAAAGCGAAAAGCCAGCAAATGGCAAGCTGCATTACCCGTATTCTTTGGGAAACTTTTTGAAAAGGAGTAACTTTCTGCCTGGTCGATCTCATAGTGGTTCAATGTTGGCGCGAAGCTCCTCGGCACAAGCGGGCGCTTTCTCGGATATAATCGGATCATAATGGACCCCAGCGACCAAGAAAGGAGCCTGTTAAGTGGGACAAAGGAGCGTGCGATATCAGTGATACTTTGGGTTGAAACGGCGGGGCCATCTATCGAGTTAGTAGCAGAATATTCAAAAGCAGTTGGGCATCATGGAAGTATCGCAGAGCGACATCTTTGAGTATGAAGTCGATTAAGTAGAACTCCATGTAGACCACCTAAGCCCAGATTCAAGGTCTGAAGGACTACAAGATGAATTAAACCCAGCAGTAACACCAGTCTCCGCGAGAAGTTCTTGGGTTTCATAGTTAACAGTCGCGGAATAGAGGCAAATCTAGACAAGATAAAAGTGGTGCAGCGATGCCGACCACCCTCAAACACTAAAGAAATTCAGCGCTTGACCGGGAGAATAGTTGCGCTGAGTCGCTTTGTGTCCAGATCCAGTGACAAGTGTCAGCCTTCTTTTTCAAATTCGAAAAAAGGCTTCCCTTTGGGATGCCCACTATGAAGAAGTTGTAGTGTAAAACCTACTTAAAGCTCCCTTTGTGCAGTAAGCCTCCCATTGAACTATATGCTCTACTTAGGTTTGATTTCTCTTGACTAATTGCGCTCTGGTCGAGAGAAGCGGGGATATAGTGCGTGGTGATTTCTATTCTTCTTGTGCAGGCTCTCTGAGAGGACGAGGAAGGTATCAGAAGATGGAGAGATGGATTAACATTGGTGAGCACATTTAAATGCCGACCATACTTTGACTCCTGTCAAGATTAGAAAGAACTTTTGATGAAGCAAATGCCGAAACCTGGAGAGGCGGTAAAATGGGCCATAAGTTGAGTGAGTTCGACATTAGGTATAAAATTTCAAACAACGATCAAAAGAGGATAAGTGTTGGCATATTTCATCATGGAATCTCACCTCATGGTGCTCATCAACTCGCCTGGCCATATCCGACCTCCCCATCCGGGAGGTCGTCTCAGAGATGGGGCCGCCTTGGCTCACCGAAGCGGCTCAGCTTGATTCTAACCTCCCCTGATGGGGATCGATGTGAATATGCACTTAGATTCAGTACAGCTTCCAATAACGGGGTTTAATATAGTTTCATTTATTGCCGAATTTAACTCACACACCCATAGAGTTTAACAACTATTAGAGGTACGCAGCACCTCATACAGGTGAAGGTATAAGATTCCTACGGTTTAGGTGAAATGATCCTTTACCTTAAAAAGGTATGCAAATTGCTTAAAAAAATTGTACAGGTTCAGGTCAAACACGTCCCAAGGGCAGAAAATTCACAGCTGGGATGCCCCGCAAGCATTAGCAATTGCACGCCTAAGTCGAGCACCCCTCGAGTTTCAATAAACATCAACAAGTGAATAAATTTTCCCAAAGGATGACTGCGCGAAATGGGATGGACCCCCATCCGGGGACCACTTAGCAAACGGACATTGCTGCAACTAAAGGAGGTATCTAAACTACGAGCAAGGTCGGCGATTTGCTCTTTACTAAACACCTTTTATAAACGAGGTTTTTCGACATTCTCCTCAAAAGGATAGGAAAAGAAGATGCTAACTATGTACTTAGAGAGGTGCACGAAGGCGTCTGTGGCAACCATATCGGAGCTCGGACCTTAGTAGGAAAAACCCTGAGGCAAGGGTATTATTGGCCCACGATGCTCAAAGACGCCATAGAACTGGTCAGAAAATGCAAAATTTGTCGATGCGTACAAGATCTCCTGACTCCTCCCATCAGAGCCACTGCAACCGTATCATAACCCCGTCTTTTCTCAGCAAGGGGCTTAGACTAAGGCTCCCTCCACGCAGGTGCAAGTTCACCATTGTAGGAGATTACATTTTTACCAAGTGGGCAAAGACCAGCCATAGCAATAATTCACCGAACAAAGGTATCACTTCTGCATTTCCATATATGAGATAAAACTGAATCCCAACACAGAGACGATAATGGAAAGCAAATATAACCTAAAATTCAAAACTTTTTTACCCCGAACTCGAATCAAGAATTACTATTCATTCCGCCATCCGCAGTCCAACGACAAGGTAATACTATAAGGACTCTTAAGGCATTGAAGACTCAAGCCGGAAAAACCTAAAGGGAAATGGGTAGAATACTTCCCCGAGGTACTATGAGCGTACAGAACTACACGCAAGTCTGCAACTCGAGAAACTCTGTTCGCCTTAGCATTTGGCACCGAGGCGGTAGCCCTTGTCAAGGTTGGGCTCAAGTCACCTAAGGTCAAGTTCGCAAGCTGCCACAGCACAATGAGGAGCCTCATTAAACCTTGATCTCCGAGGAGAAGTGAGAGTGTGCTTCAAACGCCGCCAGCATTCACCAAACGAAACAACAAAGGTACTAGATCTGTAAAGGTCATGCTCAATAGTTTTAAGCCCGACGACCTAGTGCTCAAAAACTCCCCGTCAGTAAAGGAAAGACCCCACCACGTGTAAACCGACCCACCGAGGGACCCTATAATGATCACTTCGATAATCCATCCAGCGGGCAAATTATGAGCTTCAAACGAAGAGGGAAAGACGTTGCATCACTTCCCCGGAATGCCTGGCACCTCAAGCTTGCTACACCTACAACCCCATATTGTATCTATTAATAAAGCGAGCGCTTTACTTCTGTTCAAACATTAACACTTGTGTTTATTTTCAGCCCGCTCTATTCTTTGCAATCATAAAGAAAGAACTAGAGTTTCTATGATTGGGGAATTAAGGCTCGAAGGCCCCGGAAGGCCAGCATGAACATCAACAAGATATATAAGTCATAAAAGATTATACTTTTTATTTATGAACATTATTCCGTAAAATTTACAATCATCAAAACCGCTTGATCTTTAAAATTAATCAAGAAACCATTCTCTCATCTCAAAAAAAATTATAATCAACAAACAACCACTCAAGGCAAAAACCAGGCAGAAAGAAGGGAAGCCGGAAAAGAGAAAAGAGGAGAGGAGAGGTATAGTTTAAGGAACGGGACTTGAAGCATTCCCTCTAAACACGCGCCCCTCCGAACGTGTTCCCCGAATCTAACTCCACACGAATGGCAGATCAGGGAAAACACAACTCCAACAATAGCGTAACAACGAAACTAAACGACGGTTTGATTTATCACCAAACATATTTCGTGATAGTGGCAATCAAATCCCTAAAGCTTATCATGTCCGAATCTGCGCCGGTAAAAGGCAAGAAGGAAAACGAGCGCGGGAGTAACATACACTCCAGAAGAAGGCGATGAAGAGAGATAAAAGCCATCTGTTAAAGTCACGCAGTTTGTTCCGATTCTCCATAGACCTGCATTAAAACTACGCGTGCTTTCCCAAGGGAAGGAAGACGAAAAAGCCGAAGAGCTTGGATATTAAAGAGCCATGGAGCTCAGTTTTTAAGAGTCCAGCAGCTCAGAAGGCCGCATAGCCCTGACCTCATAAGAACCCAGGAGCTTGGATATTAAAGAGCCATGGAGCTCAGTTTGTTAAGAGTCATGTAGCTCAGTTCAATAAGAGCACAGTAGCTCGGTTTGTTAAGAGCCACTAGAGGCCTAGCTCACAAGAGCCACATTGCTCGCTCTTCAATAAGAGTACCGTAACTCGCTTGTTAAGAGCCACGAGTTTCAAACACAATACATATCTAAAGAGCCTGGCTTTTATACAAGGTTTCACTTTAGCTGCTGGGCCTCGTGAGAGCACTGAGCTCACTGTCAAGCACACGTGCAGCTCGCTTAATAAGAGCCCAGTAGCCAGTCCACAAGAGCCCAATAGCTCAGCCCATAGCATCTACCAACTCCAATCCACAATAAGAGCCCAAGAACTCGGGCCTTGTTAAAGCCACGTGAGTTCGACGCTGCCGCTATAACAAACAACTCCGTTATTAAAGGAGCTGACAAATTAAGCCCCGCATCCAGTTGTAAATTAAGATGAAAGAAGACGGAAGGTCCAAATAGTATAAACTGATCGACAAAAATCAAGGCCAAGATTACAGAAGTCCAAGGCCTGAGTCCAAGTTAGCGGCACAAGGCGTAAACTACAGAAAGCCTAAATGTCCGGGCGTAGGACTCGAGCAGCCTCACTACCCAAACCTCCAAACCAGGTAAGTCAGAAGGGTGAAGTCCCAGCGACTTAGGTAGGAGAGCCGATTCTCGTTAGGGCCTCAATCTCAAGTTCACTCTTGAGAGGAACGAGTCAGCATCTCAAATCACCACTGGTCCATTCTCACGAGTCATTTTTCCGCTCTCCCCTTCGCAGAAACTTCTGAAAGTTGAATCCAAACCAGGGAACCAGCAACCTTTGCTACCGAAAAGCAAGCCACCTGGAGGCCCACAAGGTACAGGCCTCGTCTCTCAGCTCGACAATCACCCCTTCCTTCTGACTGACCAAGGCCTCCCGCCTCAAGATCCCCTCAGCCCATGTTCTCGCCAGCGCTCCACCTGAGCTCACTACCGTAAGCCCCAGCGTACTCGGCCATTATGGCTTTGATGCCAGCCTGTCCTGCACCACGTGTAGCCTCGTCCCCGGCCACCCGCAACCTCGGTCCCCTGACCTACACGCCCCCTCGCAAGAACCGCCATCTCGCCCGAGCCTTCTTTCTTTATCTTTAGCTCCGTAAGCCGAGTCTGCAGGTGCTTTAGGTCGGATTCATACTTCACATCATCCTCGGCAAGGCGCTGCATCTAAGCTCGAAGGTCGGCCTTCTCGGAGGTCAGGGAGGCAACCTTGGCTTTATACGCTTTCACTACTCTAGCAGAGCCCTAGGCAAAGCTGGCCCTCTCGTCAGGGCTTTCTTACAGATATCCATCTGGCAAACAGATAAAATCACAATGTATATTAGTTTGAAACAATGTTGAACGAACAGTCAGTGGCTTCCGGACATGCTTATGGTCGCCTCCTTGAAGCGATAAGGCAGAGCCTCCTCAATCGACATGGCATTCGCCTCTTTGAGGCCGAGTCCTCGTAGATGGACGAGACAAATTTCACGACAAGCCCGAGTTAGTAAGGCGAGTTCTACACTTCGCTCCAAAGCAATCCCTTCCCTCGTCCTTCGAAGTCGTAGGAGGGAGCTTAAGGCTTGTTGAGGGACTCCTGAATTGCAATGGCAAGACTTCTGTGAGGAGGCCTCGACGCTTCCCGCCAAGGATTTTCTGACCGCACTCTTAGACACACTGCGATGGGAAGGGCGCCGACCTTTCTCAGACTCGGGTCGACGACCCCCACTTTGGCAATGACGGCGAGAAGATGCTGCTCAACCCTGAGATTTTATCAATCGCGAGGTTGCTCTAGGGGGGAGCCTGAGCTTTGCGCTTAACACTTCTCTTCTTCTTTGCCAACGACTCAACTCGAGCTTGAAGCTCTTCCCGAGCAAAGCTCATGACGAAGGCCCTACCAGGAAGCCTGGCACAACAGAAGGTGAGGCCTAAAGTAGATGGCACAGATGGGTCACACCAGAAGGCTCCAGAACATATGATCAGAATCATCTCGAGTACACCACCGGAGACATCAAGCCAACCATCGCTTCACCTCTATCTCAAACCCAGGTTCGATAGAGATACTGGCAAACACAACCAAAGCAAAGTGTTGAGAACGTGATCATAACCTTTAAAAGGTCACCCACCAGCACCTTGACAAAACCTCACGCAAATTCTCTTCGGTGTTCATATCATTAATGCTGTTGCATCTCCTGGGCCGCCAGGTTATACTCCCGGGGCCATGCAATTCTGATAAAGAAATAACGCTCCTTCCAATGTTCGCTGGAAGACAAGATATAAAAATGATCACCACGACATCGACCGTTTAAAATATACAGTGCTCTTTGTCGCTTTCACACTAAAGAAGTCCAATAGCGTGAAGGAGGCTGAACCCCGAGGCCTCATTTTAAAACGACCGTAAGGTCAGACCAAAATATCCCTTAACCGAGAAAGTCGACCCGCAAACGCTGGAAGTGTCGTAAGACGCTCGATAAAGACGCAAGTGTGGAAAAGCGTGAGATCGCTTCTCGAAAGTCGCCTCAAAGAAGTGCACTTCATCTCGAAATTGACGAAGGGGAAGAGGTGAGAAGATCGTTCATGCACCCACTCTGGAAACACCAAGAGGGTTTATAGCTGCAACAAAGGTTTTTTCATAAAGGGGTCGACCCGACTTAGACCCACGACGTCAAAGATATTTCACGACATCTTCAAATATTCGAATCCACTAGGGTACTCCAATCTCACTAAACTTTCCTTGCCTTTGCCGTACCTGGACGGATGATCCGTCGGAGGAGTTCTATCGACCACCGTGAAGACTACCGGATTCACGCTTGGTCCGTCTTGACTGACTCCTCGGCCTTCCCTATGCTGCACTTTTAAGAACGATTAGGGCTCCTGTAGAGGAAGTACGCATGATTGGGCAAGTATAAGGGAGGTCAAACGAATGATAAAGAGGCGGAATCCCAGCCAAACGCGCCCTAATAACCCTAAAGTCAGAACAATAACTCCCCATGACTAAAAAATGCGCCAATGCATTCCAACAAGAAAGGTAAAATTGTGGGAAGAAGAAGAAAGATGTACCAAACTAGGGAAGAGAACAAAAGAGACGACCCCAAGCGAGATAGAACAAATATAACGCTACCAAGAGCGCCTTCCTTGAGGGACGATCGTATAGTTTCAGAAAGAAAAATCCGAGACCACAGAGAAAAAGGTTTGAAGAACAGGGGAATACGGTTCAAATAGTCGTGGGGTGCTTCTAAAAACACTGGAAACTTCAGCCGAAATGAGCGTAAAAATCGAGAAAACCATCATAATTATTGAACGTTTGACGGCGACAAAGCCCTGATCAGCCATCCTTGATTAGCCACATGGAATCCACACCCGATCCAAGAAACGATTCAGCCCTTGCCAAAGCTCGCTTCGGCCAAGAGCTGGGGGGCAACTGATGATGCCTAAAAAACATGCGTATGGGCCCAGAATGCAGACCCAAGAGACAAACCACCAACAAGGCTTAAGGCGGCGATAAGCTCGAAGCGAACAGGCGTGAGAGAACGCCCATGACGACATCCCGATCACTTCTAAGGCGCGAGCCCCGATTGGGAACTAAGCCCGCCCCGTCGGATAAATAGGTAACATGGATGGTCCACCATCTAACAAACGAGACGATAAAAGGGAAGGTAATTCCACTCTCCACAGATCCGCTCCACACAGGAGAAGCATCTCTCACGATCACGGCCTCTAATTGACTTTAATATTCAGTTAGCCATAAGAAAGAGGAGATTCCCTACCACTGGGAGATACAGACAATGTTTAACAAGAAAATTCATCTGTGATCACCCACGATAAATACCGGAAGAATTCCAATCAAGAAGGCACGTTAATCACAAAACCATCAGCATTGGATTCTTCTCATTGTGAAGAAAGAAAAATGATTTAGGTATCGGAGAGGCGGCCGACATTCCCCGTTGACCACCCTTTCATGTAAGATCGATCCAGCCTCAATTTACCAACCCAAAGAACTCTGTGGCAAGCTCCAAATTTCGCATCAATGTTGAAGACCATCACATGGTATCAATTGCAAACCATCTTATAATAAAGATTGAATTGTGTTGAGCTCAAAATTTGTTAATTCTTTATCTTAGGTTGGACGACCATTGTACATATATGGCATAACGTTTGATTGTTTTGGGCGGGCCTTGACCTACTAGTTCGAGACATGCTGCTTATGCCCGATTTACGTTAATATGATATGCCTCATTGTGTTTTCCATTCTCGCTTATCATTTTATGTATTTATATGTGTCTTATAAAAGAAAATGTTATTTTAAAAATATAATGAGGATATGTTTGTCAAGATGATGACGAAATTTGATGAAGGTTAGATTTCTGAAATTCACTTTTCAAAAGTTCTTTTAATCGAATCACACTTAAAAATCTTTTCAAAAATAATGGAAGGTGACTCTTATTGCACATCCTACTTCAGTTTTTAAAAAATCTTTCAAAATACATTTCTCTCCCTCTAATGGAAAATGATATGTTCAATGGAATAATGTTTCAATTAATATTTCTAAACATGTTATTTTTTTGTAGGGATGATAGTTTGTAGTAGTAGGTCATGTTTTGTCATATTAAATATTTACAATATAACTCGATCCCAAATCAACACAAATAATAATGGTATAAAAAGCATCAATTCAAATACTATCTCATTATTAAATAAGTAACGCCATCGTGTAACCTATTTAATTCATTTAATAACTAGGTCATTCCATGCAACGATTAAACTAAGTTAGACCTTATATATGTTATAAGATTAATGTTACACGTTTTCATTTTTTACTTCTTTTCACTTTTACATATTACTTTATAGTATTCTATTTTTAGAATTCAATCCCGGTTCTCATGTCTACCCATCTTACTCTTTTTACCACATAAGTCAAGTCTTACGGACGAAATATGAGTTACATTATTTAAATATATAATTGAGTTAATAATAGTAATTGATGATGCCTTTTTCAACCGGAACTCCACTGAACGCTACGTGATCGTTAGGGCTAAACTACCGGCTCGGACGCCGACTCCTCTCGCAGTCAAGAAACAAAGAGGATCTACAGGGCTCGCCCATTTGCCTCCGATGCCTAAGTCAGTTCTTCCCTGATGAAGAAAAGATCAACTGCTTAAAGAGTGAATTTTTTGTGCGTATATCATATCTCATGTAATTTTCACGCGGTAGCCTGATGAGAATATGACTATGATAACTTTCCATGACCGATTATGATACCGAATAGTATGTTTCAGGCTGGATGATGACACCTAATAGGTATGTTTTCTATCGGATGATGATAATCGGTTAGGTATGTTTCGTCGAGATGATACAAGGCTTTCTCCACCGGGTAGGGAGATTTCTTCCTTTATCAAACCAATTGGTCAGATAATTGATGTGGCCAATCAGAAACATCTTACTTCTCCCGACATCAGGTGGAGATTGAAAGCTTTCCCTAATATGATTCTCGGGATGCTAGCCTTTAAAGGGGTGAATCGTCTCGTTTTAGCTCATATTTCGGGATAACAACGTCATCATGAGTGCATCATCGTTTAATCCGCTTGAGTCACAGGTCAGGCCTCAAGGCGACTATTATTTCAAACCCCACCGCCACTCCCCAAGCCTTTGACTGCGAGCGTAGCAAGGGTCAGATCACTTCGATCAGCGCGATATCCACGGCTACCAGGGAAGGGTTTGATTAGTTTTATCGCTCATTGTCTCGCTAATTTGAGTCGCTGGTTTCTGGCCGCGCGCGATTCGAATCGGTTACTTAGCCCCCGCACAGCTCCGGTCTTTCGCGATTATGCTCTTATCGTCGGGCCCGAAAGCTACATGGCTCGCGTACACGGTCTTTGATCGTTACGCCCGCGAACCAAGCTTCTGCGCCTGGAACATACTTCTCGCCCGTATACTGCCTGGAAAGTCGTTACAACCGAATGACAGTTCTAACTATTCGCTAGCTCCGTACTACATGGCTGAAACAAGACGCTCATGAATCCAAGCTACCAGGCTCCTAGTTACTTCTGTCTCCGGTGGGCTACATGGTTGTTTGAGCCGTTACGCCTGCGAACCGCTGCCGCACAGCTCCCGAGCGCTACGGTCAGGCTACATGGCTCGTTACCGCTTCCGCTTCGGGCGACCGAAAGCACGCTTCGAGCTACGGTCGCGCGTTAAACGGCTCGTTGAGATGTCATGGCTGGCGAATCGAGCATCGGGTTTCGAAGCATTGGCTCCGGCGCTGCTACGGCCCGCTTGGAGCAGCACGCTCATGCGACCGAAAGCGCATTACTTCGGCGTTACTAACGCGGGTTACATGATGTCAGCCGTTACGCTTTACGAATTGCGCTACTTCGCTTCGGTTATTTCGCCCGTACATGGCCCGCTTTCGGCGCTTGCGCCGAATCGAAAGCATCAGCTCTCGAAGCGCTTGGCTTGTAAGGCACATGGCCTCGCTCGGAACCGAAGCCGCTGGCCGAAGCACGGCTCCGTAAGGCATGGCTCGGTTAACCGGAAATGCTTCGCCTCCGGGCCAGAGCGCGCGGCCTGCTCGGCGTCCGAGCCGCAGCCTCCCGGAAGCATTGCGGAAGGCCCGCGGGCGGCATAGCGGCTCGCTTGGAGCGTTACGCCACGAACAACCGAAGCGGCTTTGGCCTGCGGGCGCATGGCTTGTTCGACCGGAGCCGCCGCTCCCGGCGCTACTTCGCCCGTGGCACTGTCACGCTTCGAAGCGTTACGAGGCGAACCGCAGCCATTTGCTCGGCGGGCAGGCGGCTCGCTCGGCTGAGTCACGGGGCTCCTCGAGCTACTTGGCCTGCGGCTATACCGCTTTGAGCAATTACGTCGCGAACCAGCCACTTAGCTCTCAGGCATGGTATGTTCAATCGAAGCACAGATTCGAGCTACTCGCCCGCGGCTACATGGCCGCTCGACCAGTCGCCGCCCATGGCTGCTATTCTTTAACCGAGTCGCTTAGGCTCTCGAAAGCTACTCGCCCATGGCTACATGGCCGTTGAAATGTTAGCGCCGCGCGGAATCCGTTATCGGCTCTGACATCCGTGCGCCCATCTAATTTTTGTACGCACGAGGCGTCTATGGGTCTTTGTTCCACGAACGCCCCATCTATAGAAGCATTCCGAACTCACGAAAGGAAGTGCAAAGACCGCGCGAATGAGACGGCTTGCTGCACCGTGGCGCCCATCGAGATCGGCTCGCCTTGTACCGCCACCTTCATGGCTGATTTTCGCCGACGTCTCAACTCGCTTCCCATGACCTTCCTTCTCGCCAGCGATCCGGGGTCAGGCGACTATGCCCTCGTGACACTAGTTTTCTTCTATTTGCTTTCGACCCAGGGCCGAGGTGTTTTCCGTATATAGTCTTGGTCTTTTCGCCTATCGCGGTTCTCGGGGGCCAGATTGTCGGGTGAGTCGCTCCAAACTCTTGGGCAAGTGTCGTTAGCGACGCCGAGCGCTCCACCCGCCCATGTCAAGTCATCGTTTCGCAACGCCACCGAGGTCGGCCGCCCACCTCATCGCCAGGGGTCTTCAGATCTCGGAGGACGGCGCGATTTCCCGCGCAGAGTGTTCGTCGATACCATCACCGAGGCAAATTACTTGTAAGAATTGTCGTTTTGCATGTATTTGATCAACCGATGATGCCTTTTTCAACCGGAATCGGCGAAGCGCGGTTGGGATTCGCCGGTCGCTCGTCAGTTTCACGCAGCGACTCCCGCAAAACAAAGAAACGGCAGTGATCACGGGGCTCGCTTCGTTGTCGCCCGGTCGTTTCAATTTTTTCCCGTGGAAAGAAAAGATTAACTGCTAAAGAGGAATTCTTTGGTATGTATGTTCACGTGCGATTCTCGCACTACGGGTGATGGCGGTTTATACTACGACCGCGACAACCTTCCACTCGATTTATGATAATCAATAGTATGTTTAGTCGATGATGACACGGAATAGTACGCTTTCCTTTGGTTTGATGACGATACAATATTTCTCCCATCGGTAGATTTTCTTCCTTTATTGTAAACCGGCTAATATGGATAATGATGGGCAATAATCGAGAAAGATATCTTTATTTCCCGATTGATGGAGATTAGGTGTTTCAATATGGATTCGACCACAAATTTTTAAGGGGGTGAATTGGGTCTTATTTTCATATTTTTAATAAATACCAAGGGCCTATTAGTATCGGGGCCCTGCGAATCCTGCTGGTTTGCCTTAATTCCGCACTCATTATTTTACAAACCCCATCGCACATTTATACAAAAAATCTCAAATAACCTAAAATTCACTGAATCTTCCATAGCTTTTCTTAAAAATAACTCATTTTGAATAAAAAATAATTGTTTAGAATATTCGTCTACATGTATCTTATAAAAGAAATGGTTATTTTTGTAAGAAAACAACAAAAGAATTTTTGTTAAAATGGGATTAAAAATGAATGAAAGATTAGATTTCTTAAAATTCAGGTTTCAAAAGTTCTTTTAATCAAATCACCCTTATAATAAGACTATTAAATGAGATGATTCAAGTCGTCATGCAAATTAAAAAATTATTCATTTATGAAATGAGGTATGAGGATCCACCCAACCTAATATTTTTGTTTTTTAGAAATAGCATGTTAAAATGGTGTTACATTAATAAATCAGTCAAACTTTGTTGACCCTGATTTTCAATGAAAACTTAAAGACTACCAGAGAGTAAAAATAATAGCAACACAAAATGAAAGACTAGGAAAGAAAATAATAGCAACACAAATTAATAAATCATGATTTATTTTCTCTTTCGTCTTATGATTTCCAATAATGCATTCTTAACTTCAGAGATGATGCATGATTTCAAAATAGTCTAGTATATGTTCATCATTGATTGATCAAGGCATGTGATTTTCTTTAAGTATAGTTATATATATATATATATATATATATATATATATATATATATATATATATATATATATATATATATATATATATATATATATTTATATTTAGTGAAGGGCATGTATTGATGTTTTCCAAAACCAAAATTCTAGTACATTAGCCTTAATTTTTGCTTCACAACTGGTACAAATCTTAATGAAATTATATTCCCTAAATTTATATAGATTACCCACTTAGAAATGAAAATAAATGATAGGAAGAAAAATTATAACATTTGGAATGTAAATAATTTATTATAAATTTTAAAATTCAATTGCTTACCATAAATAAAAAACAAAATAAACTAATAGTCATCGATTCCAAAGAAATTTTTTTATTAGAACTTTGAAAATAGTTGACATTCGACTAAATATCCAATGGAATCAACAGTTTTGATCAATTTTGAAAAATAAAAAGCTAGGTGGATTTAAAACTAAAATTATTTATTGAACTCCAGAAACCTGAAAACCCACCCAACATCGATTAAATTGAAACAATCTTGATGCTTATGTGATCAACAGAACTCTCTGCAATATTGATTACTGGTATTGTGGTACCTAGCTATGTTGCATCTTATTCGATTTCTGTCTTTTTTCAACTTATTATGAGAGGGCGATGTATGTGGAATATTTTTTCTATTACTTACATACAACCTCTATTTCTTGAGACATCATTTAGGCTTGTTTTATGTCATCCTTAGAAATGTCTGCAATGTATGGTATGACTGTTCGAGTCATTTTTTTTCATGATTTTCTTAGAACTTAACCTCTTTTGCTGAACTAGCACTCAAAAAATTTAACTTCGACCTATATATGACATCTTAAAGATAAAAAAATTAATCATTTTGAGGCTATCTACCTTCTTGAAGAAAGACAGTCTCTTTTCTTTTTCTTTCTTTTATTCTTTCTTTTCTTTTGGTCTTTATGATAAGTTTGGCACACTTTTTACAAGTGGAAGGAATGCTGTCTATTTATAAAAACAAGAGTATTTTATTGATCTCAAAATGAATTTATCAATAATCAAATGACCTACAAAGATATTATAAATAATAACTTTGTTAAAACAACAGAAACATATCAATTCTGCATCATCATGATAGATAACATATATGTATATTTATCCAGACTATTTGAATACATAGTCTCCAAATCCAAGGGATCAAATCAAAGAAAAGTTAGGGTTGAAGATAGTTCTTTCCTTCTCCTCAAAATGTATTATACCAAACCCTTGTAAAATTCTAGGGCTTTATTTACTCATATATATAGAGCACAAGGAAACAATTGAGCTTTAGTCCAATGGGCTTACTAAAACAAGAGAAGATAGAACCACGGGCCCATAGCTAGTTAATATTAAATCATTCCATAAATGACCCATAATTAGTATACACAATTACACAATTAAAATTGTAATATGATTATGCTTAGTCCATGATTAATAAATTAATATAACATTCTCCCACTTGGACGACATAATCATAACTCAAATTCTTTTTCAATAAATTTACATATTCATAACCAATCATATACAATTAACATACCGAGATGATATATAAATTGTACATAATCAGACGCTACCAATCAAAAAACATAACTCAAATGCTTATACAAAATACTTACATAGCTATAACCAATCATGTACAATTAATACACCGAGAGGATGGTATACATTTGATTATTAATCAAGCCGTTACTAATCTGTAAGATTACAATGACAATAGCATTGATTCAATAGAAAGAAAATCATAATTCTGTTATTCATCTTATTAAAATGATACAAAAGCATAAGATAATGACAAATGTCAAAATGTGCATGTAATAATGAAAAAACATGAGATTTCCTTACAAAATACATGGAAAGGAAAAACTCCCACTAAAACAAAAAGAAAGAGTTCTAACAATCCCATGAAGGCACGGTTCTTTGAAACAACAAATAGGTAAGCCTCGGGCAGTCCGCCAACATGTCACTTCACATAGCGCAGGCGAACTAAATGAGGGACTCTAACTTTCTTTAATAAAAAGAATCACATCACTGTGCTAGAGCGAGAAGTTCTCCTAGTGTTAATATAGAAAGATACAATAATAAATTATCACAAACAATTCAATAATCATAGAAATGGAGGAACAACCTCCAAAAAGCCGAAATAAAGCTGCAACCAGGTCAGCACAAGTAGCCTCATATCAAGCCATATTATCACCTGTAGAAGAAGTTGTGCGCTTGACACTTTCCACCAATGGTGTTCTCCTTCCAACCATCAAGTAAAGATGTAAACCAATGATCTTATCATCCACGCAAATTTTCGCTATAATAAGAATCATCAAAATGAACCACCAAGAGGTCATATAATTCGTTATGTTAACATGAGATCCGGTACCTTAAAGATACCTCTGAAAATTTCATTGTCAGCGTATCAATCAGATCACTCAAGTACTTACCTAATACACCAATAACAAAAGCAATATCAGGGCATGTGCATACTTGAGCGTACATCAAGCGGCCCATAACTGAAGAATAAGGGACTGCTTTCATTTTATCTCTCTCAATATCATTATGAAGACATCGCTCTTTGAAAATTTGTCATCTTTGCTAATCAAGCCTTTACCATGGGAATGCGCACCGTATATATCAATATTTTTCGCGCACGCGCTCAATATACATTTGTTAAGATAATCATAATGCTTATTAGATCATCACAAGATTCAGACGCCTAGCATAAGACGCCTCGCGATCCTTCATAAAAAAACGGCTAAATAACACTGCTTTATCTCAAACCATCGTGGTCAAGACAGATTTATCAGTCATGAGCGTGTCGTGAATATCATCAACATATAAACCAAGAATATACATTCCCACTCGACTCCGCATTGATCGAAGATGTTCTCTTTAAACCAAGGTGATAAACTCTATCAAACTTAAGATACCATTGTTTGGAAACCGCTAGGCTTATAAAATGGATTTATGGAGCTTAAGTATCTGATTAGTTCATTATCGAGGGTTATTAGCTGGCACTCCCAACCCAAAGACCCCACAGGTCAGAAAGGTGTCATAAATCTAAGAACTATAAACCTGTTAACTTATATAATTCTAAAAAATTATCTTGAAAATATAAACTTACAAAAAATATCCACCGTAGTGGTATTTACAATGTCCTGTACATATATTCTGAGTCCCATTTATTTCAGATTTTTACATTTGTTATTGTTCCAAAATCTTACATTTACATTTACAAATCGAGCCAAAACCCCATATGTGGACTCCCATAGTCATGGTCACCATCAGATGCGAAATATCACTGACGTCTCCTTTCAATACCTACACTGATAAAGACACCCGCAAGCGTTTTTATAGCTTAGTGGGAATCCAACATGGGACGACCACCATAACGATCGTCACAATATTTCATAACATTTATTCATATTGCTATATTACTTCATATCATTATAATTTAATACATATTGTATTTCATATCATCTTCTATGCTTCACACTTTATAAACATTCCAAAAATTTCATCTCTTTTTGTTATTGTGCATGTATATTCCAAAGAAGTAGATATGGGAAAGAACTCACAGATCTTACAAGATTATTACCGTATTTAGATAGTGATCTCTATCTATACTCTCCCAAATTATACCTCGATAGCTATGAAAGAACGATTTAGGGTGTGTACTGTGCAAATGTCTATTTTTCCTAGAATAAAATAATGCTAAAATAAAATAAACAAAAAACTTGACTAATCTGAGGTCAAGGGAAACTAGTAATTTACCACCAGACTGTATGGGTCATAATTCAAGAAGATTGTATGTTACAGGATTTGAACAAGGAATTAAAATAAAGAAAAGAAAGACCAAATAGCAAAAGTAAAAAGTAAGCTAAAAATTTGATAAATAAATACATTTAAGAGAAACTCATTTTTTCGCTGATTGTGGCAAATCTTAAAGAAGAGAAGAGAAGAGAAAGAAAAGAAGGAGGAAGAAAGGAAGAAGAGAAGAAGAAGAGAAGTTCAAGAAACCAGGTATGAATTTGTATGGATTAGTAGTATGGAAATCCCACTTTGTCTAAGTAGTGAAAAAAAAACCCTATTAGAAATATTGTTGGTGGGTATAGATGAGTTTTATGGTTTATAAATGTGTTTTTGGTTAAGTTGGTTGCGCTAGAAGGAAATTTCCAAGGAAAATGCCAAATTCTATTTCGTGAATTAGCCTAACACCCTACGCTTGTGGGCGTAGGAGGCATGCCTGTTTGAGCTTCGTCACAGTTAAGGTCCCTGACGCCTGAAGTAACCCAACCCAAGTTTTCAATCTTTGATCCACCTAAAGTGAGCAATGTTCCTCCTGTGCGTATTTATACCTGCTTGGGTCTTCCATTAATTCTAACAATCATTTGACTATACAATGAGGATCCTAATAATGAATAAAGGATCAGACAAGAAAAAGCAGATCGGGTAAACATTGTTTTTAGTTCTCATTTATAATGTAACAAATGTAGTGTTATTCTCGTTAAAGACAGAGAAGATAATGTGTAATGATGCATATAGAAACGATAAATGGTCTAAATAACACAAAGAATAAAGGATGGCGATAAATGATAGAAAATATCGATATGATTGCATCGGATAACAATAGTTATTCGAGCTGAGTATATATCAGAATGGGAAATAGAAACAGATTGTCTAGTTAGAACCTAGTAAAGGATAGATGGCGCAATTAGAAGAAAAGACCGCAACATTACCGACTGGCCCCTGCTTGATCATTATATCGCGCCAAATTTTTATAGATAATTATTGTCTCAGATAATGATAACAAGACCAAGTGGTCTTTATGTGATGGTAGTCATCTCGTAGAGAATGATAACAACACGCCTTTTCGAGCCTCTTATAGATGGTCAGGTCTCGCATAATGATAACAGCACATCTGGTCTTATAGTTCATTGTCCAGAGTAAATGACATGTAAGACTGGAACTAGTCACATTCAGCTTGGGTTGGCATTTGTCATGAAATATAAGATAAATGACAAGAATAGCAAATGACATGATATGATGAATACAACATTGCTATGTGATGATACGATGTTGATAAGTACAAGAAGTAAAAATGTAAATGAAAGATGATAGTGAATGAAACATAGATAAGATCAATAAGTATGATATATGTAGGTAGTAAATCTATAACGATATGTTGAAACATAATAAGTATGTATATGTAAAACAAATGCTAAAGTTAGGCAATGTCGCAAGGTGATGTTCTTATTAGAGGTCAGTCTACATGTATATTTCCTACCTAAGCTATGTTTAGTACATGTGTTTCATCCGTAGGTACAGATATAGAAATAAAAAGCCCGTATAATCCACATCATAACTACAAGCAACACACTACTAGGTGTGTATCACCCCAAATTATACCTTAGTCGTTTTATTACATGTTTAGGGTATAATAAAAGTAAATTTGCATTTTTCGGAAATTTAAATGCTAAGTAAGAAAATTGATAAAAATCCGATATTTATCCAAGATTAAGGTAATTATAATATGCAATTTGATGACCTGCTGGTATAAGGAAAGATTATATAAATTGGAAATAAGATGTTAAGATTTTAAATAGAAGAATATGTATAAATGCAAAAGAGGAATCAATCTAAATAGATTAGGCTAAACATGGTCTAACATTTAAAAGTGGAGTAAGACTATGGGACATTCACATTTTTGGTTTAGTAATAAGAAACCAGCTTTGAGAGAAGGAGAAAGAAAGAATACAATAAGGTTAAGATGAAAGCCAAGGTAAAGGAAAACTTGAAGGGAAATTAATATCATGGTATATGTTTGGTAAGGATGCTTGTTCGAGATTTGTTGAAAATACTTGTTTAAGTTAAAAAACCACATCCCTTCACACTCTATGGGCCTTAACAGTCAAGAAGGTTTTGTAGTATTGTTTTGAAATACGATTTAAAACAATCTCCATGAAAATAGCAAAATCGTCATGGTTCGACACCCTATTTGTGCTTAGGAGTCCACGCCAGCGTAGAGCTTCACGCAGCACCCAACCAGTGGTTTTTGGTGACTTATCACTAGCAAGGGCATACTTGCCTAGCGAACCTCTCGCCAGCGAGCATTGCTCACTAGGCATACCCAGAAGCTCGTTTGATTCTTCTCACGCTAATTCAACAATTATCCATTTGATTAATGAGGACCCTAATAAGCAATGAAAGGGTTCGCATAAGTATAAAAGTTATATGAAAAATATTATACCTCTATTGATCAAATGCCATAAACATTATTTCATTTCTCTTTTTGTTAATGGGATTAAGAATGATAAAACGAGTTATGAAACACATATAATTATATGCCTACTTAAGACCGAATAGTGAATGAGTATTATCTCTTATCAATGTTTCTGACTTTAATACTTCATTTGATCCCATCCGACCTGACGCGATCCGAACCGGTCCCGGGGCGATACACCCTATACTGGTACTGGACTTCCTGTCAATCATTTTTTCTGTGAGTCAGACTAGACTCGGGTATACAACAATTTGTGATAACAAAATCATTTTAATATATACAAAAGAACTACCACCCAGTGGTAAGTCCATCACACCATACATATACAGAAGTCCTTACATTTACTTCTATACATGTACAAATTTCATTATAAAACATCGTAGATTATAAGGCCACTGGTGAGAATCTATCTTAGCCTCTACCGCTTATTGGCGTGGTCCCCATCCTCTAGCCTCCTCACTCACTGACAGAAGACCTGTGCTGTTTTTACTTAGGGAACACAAGGCTTGATGAATCACCATCAGAAGCAACGCCACAAGTTTATATGCATTTCATATATCTATACATACTTCATACTTTAATTCTTATCATTTATATTCCTAATGTGATGTCAATCTTTTTCATATATGTCATGTCACATCCTTCATCTATACTTTTCTGAGATTCTATTTCATATTTATATATTCCTATAATTTCTATCATGTTCATTTTCTACACCAGATAACGTGCATGGTAATTTTATACATCCATATCTCATATTTCAGAAGAATCCATCTGAAATTTCAGCCCTGTGACTTATCTAACATTCTTATACTTTCTCTTATATATCACGTATACTTTGTGTTTCATATTGATAATTTCTTCATGCACTGACTTTCCAGTATATAGTCTTTAATTGTTTCTAGTCTTTTCATCTTTCCGCCTCACTGACTTATTACATTCCTATGCACGACAGTTATTATACTGGCTCCTACTCCACCCATATCATGTCTTCTTCATGTCAGGTGCTACACGCCCATGCCATACTCTTTTCATTTACCTTTATCTTTCTCAGCTCGAGACTTGTTTGTTCATCCTTTCTGTACTATACTTTGTACTTATGAACACTTATTCATGTACCGTTTATACTATTTTCTATATATCTATATTCATGTACTGCTTCATTTCCCTATAATTGCTTTCTGCTATATTTTTTCATATATATTCATATAATCAGGCTTTTCATACATTACAGTACTTCTTTCATATAATTTATATTTTTCTTATATATGTCAGATATTATGCTTTTCAAGGTTTATACTGTTCACATAATTTTCAAAAATATGACTTCTTCAAGAGGCACGCTTTCATATTTGACTTTTACTTCATCAAATCGTTTATACTTTTCATCGAGAAAGGCATGCTTTCTGGCATCATATCATACACTTTCAGTACACATTTTTCAGATATAATTTGTCATATTTTCTTTAGGTATCATGTCAAACACTTTAGTTTGGATATGAAATAACTATATGTACATCGACAATATCAACAGACAGACAAAGATCTTCATCCGCTTATACCCGATGTATCATCACTGCATTTGTATGACTCAAGGTACTATGGGAGGACTTTCGGCCACTCACGATCCAAACAGATCTTGCATCGACCCAAACGGGGCCTCGAGACCAGACTGGGGATTCAGATGCCGCAGCAACTGTGGTCCCTATAGGCATGCCTATCTATACTCTCTACTACAGGCCCTGGGCGTGAGCACCGCGGACAAGTCAGATAGCATTCATACGAATAACTATTGTTACTACTGGCTTGAGGTAATATATACTCACACAGCTAATCAGATTCGGCTTTTGCTATCTAGAGTCATAATACTGCTTCATATTTCTCAGATAAGACATATTCATATCTTTTTCTATCATTTAGCTTTATTCGTGACACGGTAATCCTAACATATAATAAAGAATGAACGGTAATTTGGTATTTATATATTCATATAGCTTTTATATCCATATCTCTTTATATCATTTATGTTAATCACATCCTTTATACGCTTCTATCAGGATTTAGCCATTCAAGAAAATTTCTATATTTACTTATCATGTATGCTTACTTATTCATATATTCATACTATATACACTTGTATCATGATATCTTCCTTAAGTACATGTTTCAATTGTTTATATTCTTTATATTTGTATTTCATATACTGCTCTATATTACTACTTTACAAGGTCTTACTTATGTTTAATTATTCATGTATATGTTTTATTCTTATGCTTTGTCATCTTTTACTTCATCAGTTTTAGCATTTACGATTTCATCATTTGTTCTAAAGTATGTTCTATCTATTCATTTAGGCATATCCATCATATAACTATTCAATAGTCTATCTGTGTTTCATGAACACATCTATATTATATATCAGATTTTATATTTTCTTATTTCCATGTATATTACATATGGCACTTCCATATGCTTGTGTATGATGTCTATGAAATCACACTCATTCATATATTCTTATCTTCATGAATCTATTTTTAATTTAGGAATCGAATCTAATTAATCAATCAAATCCAAATTATATATTTATCAACGAATATTATTTTAACGATCGTATCACGATAATAGACATCATTTTTCCGGGGTATTAACTTCACATTTGACCCTAGGTATTTGTAATTACTTAGTTAAGATGGCATGTTCTATTCAACCAATCACCTAATTCCCGGAGTAACTTAACTCAGTTAAGGACCTAGACACCCTGGACTACTCTATGTTCACAAACTGAACTATATCGCTCACGCCCCACTTTGAGTGAATTTTTGGGTCACTGATCATTAGAATTTGACGATGTCATTTCTGTATAGCTGGTTTTCCTTTGAAGTCTATTTTAATTAGCCACTTGAATCACTCAAATCGATAAGAAATGGTGTTATGAAGCAAACAAGACTGGCCAAAGAGTGTGTACTACATGTCCATATATGTACCTGCATATGTTTGAGCCTCGTTGGACATGCATCGTAATAGTGCTGGCAAAAATTGACACATGTCACCCAAAATGCCTAGAATGTGTGTTTTTTCCCATTTTTTCCATATTTTTCCATCCCAACCAACTCTATACTTCATATACACCTCAAAACTGAGTTTCATATTCAACTCAACTCAATTGTACTTTCAAATCATCTTCCTTCAATGATATCTTCTTTCAAAACCCTTCATGATTTACTCTCAAATAACTCTAATATGGTAATAACCCATACATAACCATGATGATACGAGTTAGGCTTGTTCTCAACCTGTAACTCAATTATTCTCAATAAACCATGAATCCATCCTCAAAGGAAGGATTCCTAAGTATTCTTTCAGATCATTAAGGTTTTACCACTCATTTACAATTTTTTTGGGGTTAAGATGAAACCCTAGTAAAACCCTGTATTCAAAAGATAATAATAATCATAAACCAAAGATCCATACTCAAATTGTAGTAGTTCTATACCTTTTAGCCTTCCTTTCCTCTTCTTTCTTCTTCTTCCTTCCTTCTTCTTTCCTTCTCCTTTTCTCCACGCTATCCTCCAAAAGAGACCAAATTTATTTTAACCATGTTTGTTAAGGGCCATGTCACGTCAAAACCCATTTTTTTTGGTTTTAGTTTCTCTAATCAAAGATTCGGGTCTCCATTTCTCTCTTATTTCTATTTAACTTTCTATTTGCTTAACTACACTCCTTCTTATTTACATTTCATTTTCAAGCATTTTAGATATTAACCTAAGTTTTTCTATTAGACTACTGGGTTCAAGTGGTAAATTACATATTTACTCCTCATTTATTACAATTCAGCCTGTTTTATTTCCGAAATCTATTATTTAGTTTATAATATACTCCAGTTAACTAAACTCCGCTATGGTAGATTTTGGTGTTACACTCGCAAGGTTAATGGTTAATTTATATGGGCATGTTCGGCGGCGTCACACTTTCGTTAGCGCACGACACTTCGCGCCGCGGAGTAGGCATTCGACGTTGTTGCAACATCCCATGCGCTACGACACTTCGTTACGCGCGGCACATTACGTCGCGATTGGTACCGCACCTTCGGTGCGTTTATATTATATCGTATCCTTCTCATTCAAAGATAGTGGTCTGGCGGTAAATACTTATGTTGTATACCCGGTCACAAGATACATGAAATTAAACAGATAAGCATCCATCGATGAAGCAAGAAGTAAATAAGAAATCGGGCTGGTTCATGTATTATACCCGTGTACTGAGCAATAATATTCGCTCAACTCTCACGGTGAGATATGAAAATCTGTGGGCCATAAGAATTACAGACATGAAAATCAAGAGACCCAAAATACTAAACTATGACATGCTTTATGATATATGTATTACTACAAAAATGTGGACCACTTCAAGGCCATATCTGCTTCCACTAAAGTCATAAGCTTAGCAATGGGTGTTTCATCCGTGGCAGATAATCAAGAGATGGTCTGTAGCGAGCATCGCCTGTACAACACAATAATAAGTCCACCATGTAGGTTTTTGTTTTTGTCTTGTAAATGTATATGTAAAAGTTTTTGTAATAGCAGATTTGTTTATACAAGTAAACGGACTAAGAATATGTAAGTCGCTAAACACCACCGTAGGTGGTATAGGAATTTTTATGTCCCTTATAGATTTATATAAGAAATGGACCCACTAAAGTCCGAAAAGAAGGTTAAAGAGTCATCCCATGTCATACTTCTATCTTCTTTAGTGTGGGTAAACGACAGGAAACACTAAGACCTTTTGGTCTACTTTTATATATGTTTTGCTTTTGTAAGCAATAAAATTTATATGTTGAATACCCTATTTATGGAGTTTAAATATATTTCAGAATCCGTCTAAGAGCAACATATTTCAAGTTAAATGTTTAACAAGACATAAAATGATGAATGTTAATGGTATAAAGCAAGATGCGCTACAAGTTAAGGCATCGTGAGCACCTGCAGTCGGAGGCTTCAAGGTTAGATGGTAAAAGAGGCGTGACAAGTGGCATATTGGAGCACCCCGTGTCAAGGCCGTTAGACAGGTAAAGAGGTGACAAGTAAGGGTGTATTAGAGCACCCTGGTTGGGGCGCCATGTTGGGGATGGTAAAGAGGCGACACTACCGCACTTGTGATGACTCAAACTGTCATCAGAATTGACCCAAACGAGGCCACCTGAGGACCGTATGTCAGAGCACCAGATCCCCACAGGCATGCTTACTTGTATCCCATCTACCCAGAACATAAGTAGGCAATCAAGCTGATTAAGGTTTTATCCGAGCAGAGATATCGCACGATATCTCATACATGATAATACAAACACATGTATCGGTTATGGATACTTACAAACCATTATTCTTTATACTCGTGGATGGTCAGCATTTATCGCTGCACCGCTGCATGCCATACTCGTGATTCATTTATTGGCTCATGCGCTGCATCTGCGGCGCGCGTGACGCCCAAACCCAAATTCCTTCGACTCACCGCCAACCTCGCCGGAAACCGTACGCCTGCCATCACGACTCCTGCTACGCAAAGAAAATTGCGACTCGGGCCTGCCACATCATACTCACAAAAAATATCAATAACCAGGCTACTTGGTTTCAAAGAGTTATTACATCACGAACACAACATATATTAAATTAAGAATTTAATACATGTTTTACAAAATGTATCTACCAGCCACATTGTCAGGTTTTCTTCTCAAACCATTCCTATCGAGCGCCGCCTTCCTAACACCCCTGCAGACTGAAATATCAATTTTCCTCACATTGAAAACAGCAGAATGCACCCAGAGGAATTATCCTACATGGGTTACTCACCTAAGTGCACATGTAATAGCAGCCAAACACATTCACAAATGGCAGATCCATTTGAATATCTATATGTCCAATCCTAAGTGTCTTAGTCCTTATCATCATGCCTAAGCCATGTATGAAAATCATTTTCCAAACAAAAGATGGTTTTAATTGGACAACCCTCTGATATAAATACGTTGGACAATCCTCCGAGGAAATCTTAGTAACTCTCCAAATAATTCACGTGGGCCCCTTCGACGAAATTGCTGACAATTTTCCCCTTCGACGGAATTGTCGACAATTTTCCGGACACACCGTTGATACTCCACAAAATTATTATTTTTGACAATTTACAATAATATCGTTGACAAACCCTGACGCCATTGCACTCACACCTACCATTTTAGGTGCCCCTGCATATGAAATGCATTATATCATTTCACAAACAATCCATGTTAATATTTAAACATGATATACAATAAAAATAACTAACATCATGTTATTCAACTATAGCACACCAAGATTAGTCATTAAGATTAAATACCCCAAGAATTCATTTTGAATCACCTAAGCAACATGCAAACTACACACAAGATCACGCGGAACAAGAAACCCCAGGTCTCAAACAACACCGTTTGACACCACACTAGGGAATTTCACTGAATCCTGCCCGTCGAATCCAGCACGGCCATTCAGCAGCCTTCCGAAGATCCCCATCCATCAAAATAGGCTCAAGCCCAAAGAATGTCAGGAGAAAACTCGCTCCCTGGAGGCGCCTATATATCGAACCCATAAAAACCAAGGCTCCACGTTGCAGTTCACCGTGGGAGCAACTTTCTTGCTTTCTACCACCTAATTCTGATCATTCAATCGGGGCCGAGAAATTTAGAGAAGGGGAGCCTCTCTAAAAAACTCTTCATATTTCTCTCTTCCTTTTCTCTCAGACCCTTCTTCTCCCAAACCATTGGGAGCTTCAAGGCAGAGGACTTTCTTTCTATGTGATCACATCAGTACCATGAAACCACGCAATCATGTTAATACACAATTTCATAACCACTCTAATTTATAGGCTTACCATTTACTTGATTCTTTATAACTGTAAATATCATTCAAACCATTCTCCAAGATACCAAAACCATAGTATAAGAGACATTAGATGTTTTAAAGTTCTATAGTAAAAGATATTAAATTATCTTCCCAAAACAGGTCCGACTTCCCTTAATTTCGGTACAACAGAGTTAGAAATCTCAACATATTTCCTTCACACTTTGTCTTCCATATGAATTTATTTTACTCAGAAATTGAATCACTCAATTGAATCCTAACTCAAGTTATGATATTTTAATGCCAAACTGAATTGTTTCTTCTCAGTTAACATCAGAATCGACTGGACCTAATTTTAGGGGTCTTAACTCCATCATTTGACACTGAAGTTCCTTGTACTCACAATTAGTTACTTGAAAGGCTGTGCTTATTAATTGAATCATACACCTGGAGTACGAAATCTCAAGATATGTCCTAAACAAACCAGACCTACTCTATTTTCAAAATGCACCAGAAATCTTCACAAAATGGCAGCTCCACTTTAGAGAATTTATGTGGTACAATGGGATCCAAATTTGAATACACTTCCTCCTAACGAAATTGTTTTCCCTAAGAGTCTATTTAACTGGTGAAGAAATTATAAATCATCAATTTGAATGAGTGAAACTCAACTATATGACTCAACACCAAACCTCAGACAAAACAGAGGATAACTTAGCAACTTTACCCAAGATTTTACCACTTCAAAACAGGAGAATTAGGGTCATTTGCTTGGCACCTTCTATATACTTTTGTAGGTTTAATTTCTTTAGGTTATTTTCTCAACTGAACTTCACTCAATTTGATCAATTGCCAAGTTATGGCAAAATAAAACATGGATTTTGAAAAAATTGACAACATGTGTCTTCCAAAATAGTCATAGAATTTTATAATAATTTTATTATATATTCTGTATGACAATAAAAACTGGGTTTTCCGGGTAAAGATAGACTGACAACTATGAAATAGCAATTAGTGAACCCGGAAAATTTGAGTACCAAAACAAGGAAACATTGAATTTCACATATGATATAAAAACTATAAAAGGAGTAGATGGCCATACATTAGAAAATAAAATGAGTCGGGATTGAAATAAGAGTAGAGATGTGAGGGTTAAACTAGACATGCATAAAGTTGAATTTCTAAAAAAAGGAAGAATCCAAGGACTAGTGCTAATAATGAAACTAACCCAAAAATGGGGTTTTGAGGGCCAAACAAGGCCTAAGGATATTGATTTAAAGACCAAAAAATTATCCATTTGAGAAGAGCAAACCGTGAAGGGAAGAAAAAGAAGAGAAGAGAAGAGAAGAAGAAGAAGAGAAGAAGGAGGAGGAGGAGTCCAAAGATCAAGGTATGTCATTTAGAATCAAATATATTGATTCTAGTATTTCTAGAAGGAGAATTGATCCTCCTGGTTCAGGGCTTCAAGGTGGGTGAGATCACACAAACCTTAACTTGCTGAGGTGCTGCGGTAAAACCCCAAATGCACAAGAAATACAACCTCTCCCTTGAGGTTGGATTTACGTTTAATTGCAAAGAAAAGGCTAGGTTAGAACAAACCACAAATTTGTGTATTTGGTAGGTATGGGTTAAGACCATTAAATGCTTTAAGAATCTGTATAGGTCTTTAAAATAAGAGAAGGATTGAATGATAAATTGAGAAAAGAGATCATAAGATGAATTTGGCTTGCTCAAGTATTTATGAGCAGATAGAGCTGACAGTTGAAGATATGAAAATGAGAAAAACACACATTCTCGGCATCTTTTCTGAGAGTCCCACCAGAAGAAGCCCACTGTAGAACTTTGATTTCGTCATTTTTAACAGTCCCACTGGTAAGTTAAGTCTCTAACAGACTTAATTGCTTTTCCGTTTCTGACTGGGGCCAGATTCGGCTACAACTTCATTTTATCCTGATTTGAGTGATTCATGGCTAAGTAAATGACTTCATGAGAACTAAATTTAAAGAGAAGGCATCGTCAAATTTGATCCCAAGGATCTAAAATTCACCAAGTGGGGTCAGCGCAAGAAAATTCTGCATCAGTTTTGGATAGAGTAGTCCGGGGTTGTTTCTGACGTAACGTCTGAGTTTCTTCGTGTCTGACTTGGTGATTCCAGTTGGAATAGAAACTCTGCAGCACCTAGTTTTAATGATTACAAGAACCTAGGTAATGTAAACATGAAGTTAAGACCTTGAAAATTAGTAATACAAACTGTTCCCAGTTTAACTGGGTAAATCAGCTAGTTGGCATGAAAATGCCATAACTTAGTTTGATAATCCGATTGGAATGATTCCAATCAAGCAAAGTAGACTCATAGAGGAATAAGAATGAGTCTAAGCCAAATGCATCATACCGAGCCGAGGCAAAACGCATCACAGAAACAGCCAGATCATGGCACCAGTTGGGTATAATGAATTGTATTTGACTAGGTGCGGTGAAGACGACAACTCGCTCTAGGATTGACATCGAAAGAACGGAATCAGTAATGGTCTGTCTTGATCATCATTCTAGTCGGTTCTTATTCGCCTTTATTTCATATTGTTCTATTTGCATATACATATATATTGATTCAATGATTGGTATTTGAAATGTTTATAAATATTGTCGCGAATGCGGTTTAGATATGAAGTTGACTAGAAGCCGTATAAAAGTAAATTGATTTGAACCATTTTATTGATTGTCAATGCCGACGGAATTCACCAACCTAATTCGCCATGGCGGTAAATCTAATTACATAATCTATCATACTGAGACTATAAACAGATGTGATTCACAACTAATCAGCCGGAATGTCGATTCTATAGTCGATGCGCAGATTTGTGACATTTAGGTAGAAACCACATTAATATCGAATAGACAAACAAATAGACTGGCCTAACCTAATCATTGTGGATGTCAAATTCTATACTATATATGTGGAATCACAAACTCAAAAAAGAGAAATATAGTATTGAAAAGTATTGTTATATGTATCTTTACATTACATTCGACACGATAAAGGCATTATTTTATATGGCTGATTTATATGAACGAAAATGAATATTAGAATCAGATAGAACCACTAAGACAAATGCTTTAATGGATATTTTATCAATGCGCAGTACCGAGTGATGTATTAATCGGGCAAGACCCAAGATCGAGGAGCTCAGAGTCATAATAGAATTACGAGTATGTCTGGCCATATGCATTACTCCATTTCTTTCAAACATTATTATTTTGTAAAACAGCTTGAACTGATCCTTATTGTAAAGGTATTTTGGTAACAAATATTATGAATCTTTGTTAATTGTAAATAAAACATGGCTTGCCTAAATGAAATAAGCCTAAATTACAAAATCTAAAATGAATAAGACAAGCCAAATGTTTTGATAAGATAACCAAATGTCGAGAACCAAGTTCTCAGCTGATCCACACCTGCCAAGTTTGGATTCGTCACAGACACTTTGAAAACTAAAATTTAATAAAACTATAACTAAAGAGGATTTGATTAATGACGAAAGAAAACAGGCCCCGGTTTCGGTTCGCATCGCCACTGGCCTAGCCGCTCTAATGCTTACACAACATTTCAAACTCCAAATATTTTCTTTATACAAAATTCCCACCGAGGACCAAAACCAATCAATCAGCCAAAGCACAAAGAAAACAACTCCCAAATCGACTTAAGCCAACCCAAATCATTTTTTAGCAAAGGTGGCTTCCTAACTCATAAACAGTTAGTTGATTTGAGAATAAACATGCTCAAACTTATATTACAATTGATCTTCATATACAAGTGTTCCATATTTATAATTCCATAATAAATGATTTACATACCTTGATCTCCCAAGGTTGTGAAACCAAACTTCATTTTCTTCACTTCTCTTCTCGAACAAGGCTATTCAAGAAATAGAGAGAATTAAACACTTGGCTCTTCTCTATACCCATAAATGTTTCCTAGTCTTCAAAGCACAAAATGAGAAAATATCTCATCTACAGGCCTGTCAATGGTAGTCATCCTCCTTCATGTTTTTCTTCCCTCATAGCTTTTTTTCTTCTCATTTTTTTCATGACATCTTTTCACAGATTAATTCCTCTTCCATTCAATTGCACAACAACTTATTACTATTTCTAATTAAACATATACTTTCATTTATGACCCTTTGGGTCCTCTTAATGTGACATTTTTACTATTTCACTTAACCTAAATTAATTCCTGTTTTATCATTTTTCTCATGTTTTTTGTATCTAAATCTTAAAATACATTTACTTTTATTATAATTCAAAATATAGCTATAAACTATTGTGTATAATTGGGGTGTTACACTAGATGTCAAACAAGTATATAGAGATAGAGCGAAAGTAATAAAGGTACAGAATAAAAATCATGTTCTTTCTAACACAATTTCTCACATATCGTTTGTACCAATATTATCCTCAAAATAGATAGCTTAATCACTTTGGTGGTGTGCGATGGACAATAAAACCTGGAACCTCTTGATCCCACACAATAACCAATAAAGTACCCACTAATGGTCTTTGGATCAAATTTCTTGATCATAAAGAGAATGGTCTCACCCACCTTGTAGTCTCAAATGATGGAAGACGAAGACTAGGCTTTTTTGTTGACCATAGCTCATGTGGAGTCTTAGGAGTGACTTACTACAAGCAAAACAAATCAAGACCAAGAATCTATCCTTAATTAATATCTCAATTCTTGAAATATGAATCATTGTTATTAAAGAATATAAGACTTTTCTTTCAATTCACAACGTCAGGTCCTAATACAACAAGATTAATGAGGGAGAAAAAGAGAAAATTATACAACCTAACGTGAAAGATTCTCATAAAGTGTTCCATTGCCAATCAATAAAGAGTCTTGATATAAATTAAATTTTCCAGTTCAAAAAAGAAATTATATCCAAGTCTATCCAAAATAGGTACATATATTAAATTTCTTCTAATAGAGGGTATGTACGTCACATCCTACAATTCCAAAAAATTTTATGTACTGAGCTATAATCTGTCAACTCTAGATAATCTAACTCGATTTTAGCACTGGGCCTCCCACAGACATATTACTCCAAACTAGTTAGACTTCTTTTGTTTATCACCGCTTGCATTGCAAGCTTGAGTTGTATAGCAATCTCACATTCAACTAACAGCATCGTAAATATATTAATTATATTGATCAAACAAAGACACCACTGACAGAAGTTATTAGATTAATCCGTTTATCTTATTCTCAGATCTAGTCCTAACAGTTTATAATGGCAAATAACTCGAGAAAGCCCAAAGAAGAATAAACAAGAGAGCAAAGTCAAAAGTCGAAAAATACATGTGAAACAAAGGCATGCAAATTAACAGTCTTGACACAAAATACCAGCAAGTAATGTAATTAAATGAATCTTACATATAAAATACAAAATGACTCATCTGCGAGGTAAACGATTAATGTATCCTGAATCAATCTTCGATTTAAGATAAAATTAGTAAAATTGAGTTCGTAACCAACAATAAATCTTCCTTAAAATAATGCTCATAAAATAATAAAGTCATCGATATGACGAGTTTACCATCCTTATGGATCTTAGAAAATTTATGATTTTAAAAAATATCCGACATGCTTAGACTCATAAGAGGTAAGTTCATACACCTTTAATATTTTTCAATTTTATCCAAGTATAAAAAAATAATTTTATTTACAATATGGATAATCCCAAATAGTATAAACATAAATTACAAAAATAATATATACATATATATATATATATATATATATATATATATATATAGTGTCTCAGCTACCTCACCCTAGACTCGCTGCAGTACCGTCGCAGCATGTCGTCGATGCACAGCTTCCGAGAGTCTCCGTCGCGGGTAAGGTCCCAACTCCCATTCCTCATGGAACGAGGCGGTTTGGAGGATGTTTGAGAAATTGATTTTTCTTTTTTTCTTTTTTTACATCAAAAGTCAAACATCATTATGGATTTATGGGAAAATAACTAAGCCATCCACAGCCATGCACACTTATAAAGAGACATGGTTTTCCTTCTGTTATTATTTTACAAAAAAATAATGGTCATTCCCATACAACTTTTGACCGTGGCCGCCATGAACGAATTAAAGACATTTGTCAAAACCATCATCATACAACTTTTGATTCCATCACAACTGAAAGGAAAATAGAATGCCTAAAAGGCATCTACGTCGGACACAGCGCACCTTAATCGTTTGAAAGATCTTTCAAAACGCTATTGCTTTAGAAATATTGGTTTCGACCTACATATTCGTATTTGAATTTTACCGATATATCATATATATATATATATATATATATATATATATATATATATATATATATATATATGTATATATATATATATATATGAATGAATATTTTATATAAATATCAATCATACAATTCTGCAAAAATCTTTTGAAATTCTTATAAATATATGAATATTTTTATATGAATGTTTATATATTTAAAATTAACAAAAAATATTTTAAAATTAGCAGAAAATATTTTTTTTAAAGACCCATATATATATATATATATATATATATATATATATATATATATATATATATATATATATATACTCCTAAAGCCACGATAAGTAGGATTAAAGAGAGCATAAGCGAAGTGCAGTAAAGCGGCTCAGAACTCATGCATAAGCCCAAAGCGGGAGGCTGAGTTCATCTCACGAGGGTTGTCGCATGAGGGCAGTACAAATAGCGTATCACGTGATCAATCGATCCTGAATAAGGAAGTAGGATAATTACCGATAGCTGTTTCAGATTCTATCTTATTAATCGCGATAAGGAAATAAAATCGCCGTCAATAATGAGAATCCTTATCATCATCGATTGGGAAAAACATCTAATATAAATGGAGTCACCCCCATGGAAGTGAAGATACGAGACTTATGCACAGTAATTTTATTATAAACGGTTGATCTTCTTTTTCGGAAAGAGCCCGGCTTAGGCGTCGAGCGTGACGGACCATTTGCCGATCCTTTTTTGTCTCTTGTTTTTTGAAGGGTCGGCGGATGAAGTGACCAGGCGACCAAGTTAGTGAACAGCGTTCAGTTGAAGCGTCGTCGATATATATATCAAAGATATACGGATTAATATTTTTATATGAATATATTTGATAACCTTCGAAAAATTATGAAAATACTTTAAAATTTAAATATTTTACAAAAGTGTAAAAATAGCGTAATAATCGAATATATATATATATATATATATATATATATATATATATATATATATATATATATACTCTTTATATATATATATATATATATATATATATACATTGCAATAAGCTTTTAAAATCAAAGAATGAAAATCGAGTGATTAATTTCTGTGTGATATTTGATTGAGAAGATTTATCTTGGTAAAGATAATACTCATACCAAAACATAGTGTTATAATAATGTTGATTATAGGATCAAATATGTCATGCATAAATGTCTTAACTTGTATCCACAACTTCTCCATTGATAGAAAATTCGGGGTTCATCTACAAGCTCGTTTCAAAGATTTACTAAGATCTCAGTGTTTATGAATATATTCTTCACCTAAATTAAACTAATTTAAAATATGAAAACTTCATATAATACTATAAATTTATAATGTGCATACATAATATTAATTAATATATAACTTGATTTTAAATACTAACTAACATGAAATGTTAATTTATTAATATATTATTATTAAATTAACTAATTTAAAATATAAAAATATTATAAAAACTATCACAAAGAAAAAAAAATTATAGTGAAATGAAGATTGGATATAGGTAGAGAGAATTTGTTATCAAATTGAATGATTCTAAAGGCATTTATAGATTTTTGGAGTGAAATAGTGGATTGGATAATTCAAAGAAAAATCTTTGTAATTTAATTAACTTAGTTGGATTTAATTTTGGTGCAAATCGACCGTTAGATCTTTGTCTTTCGGTGTTTGGATCGGTCATACTTAGTTGGATAAGTCGAGTTGAATCGTGTTTGGATGCTCCATTATTATATCTTCAATATATCCTAATATATCAGATATTTGCAAAAATTTAACTACTTGTGGCGCGTAATGTGCGGACCCGGAGTATTTTTCACGATATGCTCCGGTCGAATCTGGATATATTGGTGATATATCCACTGGTGTCTGGAATTTTTATGATTTTTAAATCATGAATATCGATGGTCGATATCGTTTCGACCCTTACCGATATCCGATATATCGGATATTTTAAACCTTAACAATAAAAAATAATATCTACAAGGAGATTGCTTTTCAAAATCAGTCTAGAAAAGTTTTTTTTTTTTTTATAATCCCCCCACAACGATTGAACACGGCAATTAACGCGAACAAACCTAAAAATCACTGAAAAATAAAATTGATAGCTTTAATGCCAATTAAACCTGGTTATGATATTAATTACTAAATTATTTTGTAAGATCAAGAGTATTTATTGATCCAAAAATAATTAATCAATAATCAAATGACCCAATAAATACGTTACATAATAATAATTTTATTGAAACAATGCAGATATTCTTAGGTGAATAGCATCACGACATGGATCAGGGAATTATTGCGTATCATTAATCTCTAAATGCGGAAGAAGTCAAATCAAAAAAGATAAGGTTGAAGATAATTTATTCTTTATATCAAAAATGTATTATATCATTAGCGTAAAAATTTGAGAATTTCATTACTTTATATATATAGTATGAGGGAATAGTGAGTTTTAGTGCAATAGAACTGCACAAACAAAGAAGAAGATATAACCATGATTTCATAGCTAGTTAATATTAAATCATCCTATAAATAATTCATAATTAACAGACACAATTATATAATTAAAATTATAATATGATTATGTTTAGTCCAGGAAAATGAAAAACTATGTTGTGAAGAAGGGGTCTAAAGAAATTGATTAATATCTATACATGAGCAAAATCTTTTCATGTGTAGGGTTGTATTTGAGGATGAGATTGAATTCGTCAAACATCTGTGATGGATGGTGGCAAGGTATGCCTTACTTCTATTCATCATAAAATGATACGCTCTCTGGTTTTCAGTGTGAACTTTTCTTCTGAAATCATCTCTTTTTGACATGCAGTTTGAAGATGATTTATATGATACTCATGATGATTCTGTCACATATTCAGCATTAGAGAAACTTAAGGTACGCATTTTAAAGCCCCCCTTTTTTTTGTTTTAATTTTTATAACGGGTTTATCTTATTTTATTCTGGGATCATGTTTTCAGAATTGTTGTACATTTGGTAATTTTTTAATTATTAAACCATTTCATTTTACAAGTTCAATGTTAGCTCATATTAGTCTAACATTTATATATTTTGATGCAACAAGATGTTATTCGTAATAAGTAGTTTTGTTGATTGGTTAATTGGTCATATCATATTTATGAAATGGGTTGAATTGGTATTAGTCTGGATATGAAAAAATACTTCTATTAGATCTAATGTACTTATTCGATCTAATAAGTACCTTGTGTTAGAATTGAGAAATTCTATGGCTTGAATATTTAGTATTTTCTTATTTATTACCTATGTCTACTATTTAGGCACAATACCGTCACCCATTCTTACTAGGAAATTGAAAGAAACCTAAAAATAGGAAGAAGAGGGGAAAGTGAGAAGAAAGCGATGTAGGAAATAGAGAAAGAATTTAAAAACAAGGGAGCTAAGCAAAACAGAGAGATCAGTGAAGAAGATCATTTTCCTTCCTTTTTCGAAAGATTTTCATACCTTTTTTGAAAGAAAATGAGATTCGAGACCATCGATGAAACAAAGAAGTCCCGAGTAATGGAAAGGAAAAAAGCGAAGGATGAATTCCACTTTAAAAAAGAGACATGTGTAAAAAAAATTAAAAATAGCTGGTTGTGGAAACTTAACATCTGGATGAGAATCAAGAAAATTCGAAGTTATAAATACTTAAAGAAGATAAAAAGCATGTGGATGCATGGGTGACAAATAGTGCAGATGAGAGGATTAATATGTGAAGATGATGGAATTCTTAAAAATGGACTAACTAGAAGAGAATAAATAGATGGTGTAGCAATATTATATCTGTTTTTGTTTTTGTTGTTGTCGGCGGTGTAGCAAAGTATATTCAGTTTACTATCATGGCTTATGTAGTTGGTGGAGTTTTAAATATTCACCATCAATTTTTTTTTGGTATTTTTCATTTATCTGCAGTAACATTTAATGAATGATGCAATATTCATATTAATAGAAAAAACGATTGATTTAAGTCCTATATATTTGTAATCCAACAAAATTTAATTTGATAATTCTATCAGATTAAATTTTATCATATAAACTATCAATCTGACAACGAAAAGCTAGCGTTGGTAACAAGCTAGAGATAATAAGTCGGTAATGAAAATCGTTCTTGATAAGTCGGTAATGAAATATCATGACAGTCGACCCGATAAATGACGCGAGAAATAGATAAAAATAAAGTCAGATCAATATAGATGTTGAAGAAAGCGAAACTTTATTGGAAAAAACGAGCAATACAAAACAAATGACTAAGTGCAATGGAAATCTGATATTAAAAAAAGCGAAATGATTTAATCTTATCTTTATTAAGTCTTGTCGATATTCGGTAATAAAATAATGTCGGTATTAAGTAAAAAAAAAAACAAACAACTGAAATTATATTATATTCTTAGTACTATTTTCTATTCAGATAACAATATAGTAATAAAATAAAATTTTAAATTAAATATTAATGAATTGAAATAAATAAATACATAATTTTGTAATTAATAAGTAAATTATAAGAAACAAAATATTTTACAATATATATTTACGTTATGGGATTTGATTGATGAAAAGACTTTTATCATAAATGTGTTATACAGAATTATTGGCATTGATTTTGTATTTTAAAACGAATATAAACGTGTAAGAATATTTAACGAGTTAAAATGCTTCTCCAAATTGAAATGTGGATTGGTAAACAACAGGAAGGTCACTAGGTGCATCCTTTTTGTTGGTCTCAACCACTGAGGAAACTACACCAGTCATTCATAGCAAAGTCCTTTTAGATTTTTTTTTTCTTTTTTACCATCATTATTATTAGTCTACAAAAAGAAAATAAAAATCCCATATCTCTTCCATGTCCCCTTTGCTAGCAAATAGGAGTTAGGAACTTCTTATCCAAGTTGTCCCAACTAGGCCTTAAAAAAATCATGGGATTGGGTATTTCTAGAAGATTGATTCCTTTTCCCATGGTTTTGCCAAAACCGATGGGTCATCCTTAGAAGTCCAGGACAGGATCCAAAACTGTGGGCTATCCCTCTGCTTCTGCGGGGTTTTATCCTTAAACCGGAACCCCCCCATAAGACAGACCATAGATATATATGAAGTGGCCACAGTTGGGATTAAAGCATCTAGAACTTTTCAACGGTCACACCTCAATTTCACTGCAATTTCTCGAAATAAAACTGCTCACGACCCAACAACCGTCGGGCTCAAAATTTTTCTTTTTATCAATTAAATCAAGTTTTTTATTAATTGAATTGGGCCTTCAAATAGATATTATATGGTTGAAGTATTATGTTTTAATAAGGGCTTGAGCTTGTTTCATACATTGAATCTCTTTTAACACTTGAATTAGGTCTCGAAGACAAACATTAGGTTGTTATATTACTTTATTTTTATAAAGACTTAAGAGTTTGAAATTTTTTATACACTAACTTCCAATGTTTTTATAATTTAAAGATTTGATCAAATCGGATTAAATTGAGATAAAAAATATCATCAATCGACAAATTTTTAAAACACTGTTAATTTCACTTAAATCAAGGCTCCTGGGTAGAGGGGGGAGTTAGACACTTGGACCCATGGATCATATTTAATGGATATGATATTTTGGTTGGGGGAAAGGATAAGGACAAGCTGGCATCATGGGAGTGGGTTTCTCCCTTGAATTTCAGTCCATTACTCCCTTGTGGGCTAAGGTTTCCACAAAAAACAGAGCCTCTTGACAAGACCAGCGATGTGGGATGCTGAGATTCGTTTTGATTCTGTGGCCATTACCAAATCGTGTTCCCTTCCCGCTGCTACAAAATAAAGTATTTCATTGTTAGTGATTTACTTGCTTTGGAAACAAAACCAAACCCATTTTCAATTCATCATTTCAAAAAGGGTGTTGCTACCCATCTTTTCATTAGTTTTCCGAACCCAGCCTTTCATCTTTCTCTATCCCCTCACACTTGCAAAATTATTAACTTTTTTTTCAAGTATTGAAAAAGTGACTCATCCTAATATAAAATAAAATATTGGGAGAACGCTAATTTGTATTGCCAATGGCGTAACCAAGATTTCGATATCAGGGGCTTTAAATTATATAAGATTTGTACAACTTCACTCTTTAGTTTTTACTCAAGTGGTAAAACCGGAAAAGCCAAAGGATAGATTTGTGAAATAGAAGGTTAAAGGCTTCAATTCTTATAAAAATAAAATATTATAATATAATATATAAAATAAATAAATATAAAAAAATAAAATAAAATTAATTGTCTAAAGAATTTAGGGGGGTTGACTTCCTTTTTGGGTAGGATTTTTTAATAAAAAGGATTTATTTCATCTGCCCTCCCAAAGCCTTCGCTAATAACTTTGTCCCTATGTATTGGGATGTAATAACACTGATAACATTGTTTTGGCCTAAGGGTCATAGATTGGATCAGTTCAGGCGCTCACAAGGTAGCTTTAATAGTGCTACGATTATAGAAAAAAATAACATTGTTTCTTAAGTGAAAAAAATATGAAAAGATCACCAATCACAAATGATAGATTGTAAAAGTTAAAACTATCACTCATTGAGTTTTAAACGAGATGATCAAAACTACAAATGTATTAGATGGTATCTTTATTTAAGGTATTTTTGATGAAAATGTTTTTAATATCTCTATTCATAAATAGTTTATTTTATGAAATTTGTATAAAAATTTTAAATATATTTTTAAAATTGTATTAAAAAAGGGTTTATCCATTCATTCTCAACCTACAGTCACTCTCCACTTTTTTAGCCTCCTTTATTTTCTCTTAACAACAAAATTTGTATGGAGAAGGGGGTTTATCCATTGTTTTTCAACCTAAAGACTGTAATCTTATCTGTTTCTATATATTCTCTTAACAGCAAACTTGCATTAAGAAGGGGGTTTATCCATTATTTTTCAACCTAAAGACTGTAATCTTATCTGTTCTATATATATATATATATATATATATATATATATATATATATATATATATATGGGTTTATCTAAATTTTAAAATGACAGTGGGGTAATAAAAAAAGCAAGGCAACTGCCAAAACACCTCCCAATGGTATAGAAAATCTCAAAACCTAAAAGCTAGTCAGACATTTCTCAGGATTTTTATAAAAAGTAAAATTAATGGATAAAGCAAAAAATCCAAATAGATATATAGTCCCCCACCAACTCCTTTATATTTCTCTTTCCGTCGCCGGCCCTCTTCGTGTCTTTTGGTTTTGGATCTCTTCCCTCTCCTTAGTTTCTCTCTCTAAATTCCGCCAAATACTGTCAAAAAAAGAAGAAATCATTTTTTCGTTCAACTCCCCGCTTTTGATTCAGAAACCAAGTGGGTTTTTCTTTCTTTTTCGTTTTCTGGGTTGTCAAGGCCTTTTTATCTTTTGTGTTGAAGAAGGTTTCGATTTTTTCTTTTTTTCTGTCTCTTTCATCGCTGCCATTCGGGGTCATTGAAAAAAGAACTGGTTTTTGTTTTTTTTTTTGGTGGGTTTTTTATAGTTTGATTGCTGTAAACTCGAAAAGGCTAGATTTTTGAATAGCCATGGCTTGTTTATTGAAGACTGGTTTGTGCATTTATGGGATGAATGAGACTTCTTTCAGGCCCAAAAGCAAAGGGGTTCAATCTTCATGTGCTTCCTTTGGATCATCACAGCCGAAAGAATCTCTTGTTCTTTGTAGCAGATTTATGGGAAAACGTATGTGTATCATGGATAAAAAATGTTCAAGAGATTGGACTCTCAAAACCCCAAAAAATTTCTCTGTCCAAGTGAGTAAACTTTTATTTTATTTTATTTTTGTTTATTGTGGGTCTAGAAATCTAATATTGAATCCTGGGGTTTCAGGCACTGGCATCAATCTGTGTGAGCAGAGCTCTGAGATGGTGGGAAAAGACTCTTAAACCCAACATGATAGAGATCCATTCTGCACAAGAGCTCCTCGATTCCTTACTGAATGCAGGGGATAGACTGGTAATTGTTGACTTCTATTCCCCTGGTTGTGGAGGCTGCAAAGCTCTGCATCCCAAGGTATTTTTTTCCCTGTTTTTGGCTATGTATGATCATCCATTTCCTTTGTAAGACAAGAAAATTTCAATCTAATTTCAGTATTGTTTAATCAGATCTGTCAGTTGGCTGAAATGAACCCAGATGCAATTTTTCTCAAAGTCGATTATGAAGAACTCAAAACCATGTGTCACGCTCTCCATATCCATGTCCTTCCATTTTTTAGATTCTACAGAGGAGCAGAGGGCAGGGTTTGCAGCTTCAGCTGCACCAATGCAACCGTAAGAATCTTAGATTCTCTGTAGAAAATAATTTTTCTTAATGGGTTTTCTTTATCAAAGTTTATAGCCCAAATTTCATGTTCACAGATCAAGAAATTCAAGGATGCATTGGCCAAGCATGGCGCCAATCGTTGCAGTCTGGGCCCTGCAAAAGGCCTGGATGAATCTGAGCTACTAAAATTGGCTGCAGTTCGTGAGATTTCTCTGGATTTACCATTTCCATCTTCCAAGGAGGGAGTCAAGGGGAATTTGGCCCTGAAAGGCACTCATATGTCTGGTTTCTGGGGCAAAGAAGGCAGTAACATGGAGCTTGAAGAACAGGGTGAGATGTTGAAGGTCTGAAAGAAATCTGACACTTTAAGCTTTCGATACAAAGTAGCTATGGAGAAAAGCTCCTGCGGCAACTCCATATTTTGTTCTTCATATTGATTGGTAGTATTGAATTTTTTTTTTTTTTGGATAAGCTTGATTGGTAGTGTCGAATTGTGGTTGTATATAAATATTTTTGGGTTTTTTTTTCCATAAGCAGGCTCCTGGTTTTTGGATCGAGCCTTGCATAATGGTTTGGTGAATCTGTAATAGAATTGGATATTGTGATCTGATTTGATGATATCACAATTTTAATCCCCTCTTCGTTCTTATTCTTTTCCTTTTTTTAGTGTGAGATCATGAGACACTAAAAATACATTAGAAGAAATTTCTAGTTACCTACTTAAGATGTGTACATAAATTTAGATATTAAACAAATGAGATACTTGCTCTTGAGGATTGGCTTAAGCCATAAAAAGGATGGTTGTACAAGAGATCATATAGTCTGAGAACCTGTAAGAATAGGAGTTCTAGACTCAAATATTTCATTTGAAAAAAAAAATTATAAAATTAGTTTTTAAACTAAATTAATGTCTAAAGTAATACGTTTGGGTATAAGCTGATAAATGTTGTTGTTTGGAATTTTATCAAATGATGTTATGAACAACGGTATTTATAAATATATTATTTTGGACATTAATTTAAGTTAAAAATTAATTTTGTAATTTTTTTTTCAAATAAACTATTTCAATCTAAAACTCTAAGAATAAAGTACCAGAGTATTATCAGGCTTCAGTACTCAGTGACCTATAAGAACAGAGTAAACACAGAGTATTATAATGGTGGCTTGATTTCCTATAAGAACAATATAATGTAAATGGCGATTTTACAATTATGTAATCTAAAGTGAATTTACGTAAAAAAAAAAAAAATCAAGATCTGACTTGACCCGTTCTCAATTTACCCGTCATTTGGTTGACCCATCCTCGGATTAATAGTTTTGGGTATATGGACGGTGGTTTTTTGTTGTGAGATATTAGTAATATTCAATTTAATCTCCAAAATCCATTTTTGGGAATTTCAAATTGACTAATATTTTCCGGTGGATGTCTTGTTTAAGGATTTTGAAAACGTTTTTTTGAAAGAGACCCCACCATGTTTAGAATTTTGGATTTGAATAAAAGGTTTTGAATCTTTTAAAAAGGGGTAAAAGGAGACAACCTTTTTTTCCTTTTCCCCATAATTATTTCGCTCGATTCCATGAGACCTTGAAAACATGGGGGCAGATGAAACTTGAGGTTTGCGAGAAATAAACGTCATAAATTTGGATTTGGGATTTGTCTGTGATCTGGGAATCGGCTGGCCCTTTGATTAATTAATGAATTCCAGATCAATTCAGTGAGAGACCTCATCCAAAATCTTCAATAATTTGCGCCCTCCCCCACCCCCCCCCAATGCTCAGATCAGGATGATACTATTTTTATATTCATTGCTGATTAGGATCTCAATAGATTCCCATCCGGAGCCATGATTTTTTCCATTGGATAAAATGATCCTCTTATGTGTTGGTATTTATTTCTTTATTTTTTTTATAGGCATAAGAAATAAGGGGCAGGGGGTGATTGGTTCGTCAACCGACCAACCATACTATACCAATGGGAGCTGTGGGGTCCCAATTGGACAAATAGAGAAATGCCAGATGAGTAAAGTGGCGTGGCATTGAGGTGGATGGCTGAGTTCCCCATTCAGCAATGGCCCCCATTTCGAACTAATTAATAATGCAGACGAAGGATGTGGAACAGAACAGGATCGACCCTAATGATGACCGACTTCCCCAATTATTATCTAGTTTTATAATATACGTACTCTCACCTGATAAAATGCAGATAGCCTATGACCAACCAAATTACCTGCACTTTGCCTTGTATCAGCCAAAGAGGCCTAAGATTATGGCATGAATTAATCCACAACATGGTTTCATTTCTCGTCCACGTAAATAGAACAGTACAATGTCACGGGGATAGACACGGATCAAGGCATTGCACATGTATCACACGAGAAATATAAGGTTGGCATTTACAAGGGGGTAGGGGTAAGAATAAGATGGACGATCCAACAAAATCTTCCAATGATTTTAAGTTTTAACCTCAAGTGGGATGGGGGGATATGACAGCTATCCAACTCCCATTCATTCAAAGTTTAAAGACAAAGAGACATCCAACCGCCTACTAAGAGCGGCATCCCTCAAAAACTTCTTTTCTTCCTACCAATTCCTATGGCAATGGAAGTAGCAATTTTGTGCAATTTAAGCCTTCAAAGAGAAGAAAGCCTAGAAATGACGTTGATATAACAAGGTTTGGGATTTTAAAATCTTAGCGATTAGCTGAAATCTTTTGCAAGATTTCTTTAGGTTCATGAACCAGGCAGGCTCCATTCCAGTAGAAAACACTGCTTTTACCTTTTGGTGGCCCAACAGTAAAAGAGTATTAACAAGCTTAATATTTATATTAAACTCAAATTCTACATATTATAAATTATGGATTTGAGACTTTTTTCTATAATTTGAATATTTGATCCTTATTTATATATTTGAAAATTCATAATAGACTCCGTTAGATTTATTTGGCTCTTCATTAGTACGATACCACAAGTAAAAAATGGCGTGAATCATTTAGAAGAGTTGGGTAGTTTAATAACAAAGAAGCACCACAACAGGATTTAAAAGGAGTGATGATTGCTTGGCTTTTTCTTCCATTGAAAAGTTGGGTTGGGTAGATTACATTTATAGGCAGGCATAAGCCCTCCAGGACGGTGGATCCCATAGACCTCCCTGTCGGTACCACTATCATAGCGGATGACTCAATAATTATCAAGCCATTTACATTAAGCCAAAAAATTAAGAGCTTCTGAATACTGAAAGTCAAGGTCGCCCCTAGCACACATATCATATCTAAACGAGTATATATGAAATACCAACTCAATCCATTACCAAAAATATAACATACAACCAATTATACACACTCCTCCCACTGCTTACCCCACAATCCCCTTCTTCAGAAGGGGTTGACAATTCTTGATCACACCAAATACAAAGTCTGAAGGTTTTAACCGTCCCAATCATGTTTATAATCGTATCAACTCAATAGTTAAAAGACTCCTACCCGATTTCAACAAAATTTTGACCTACTTATTAAATGACTAATAGCTACACTATAAGATCCGCTTGGACTGTTATCCTTGAAAAGAGATTTAGCAACAGTACAGTAATTTATATTAACTTCATTATAATTTTCAGAAATCATACTACAGTAAAACAAAATTATTTATAATTTAAATGAGGGTTTTGCATGTGTTGGTTGTGACTGAATCATGACAGGTTGTGCCTAGGGCACAAGCAAGCCGAGCAGTTGAATTATTAATTAATACTTATGTTCAAATAATCCCGGAAGTTTATGGCCTTGTCGTCGTTCCTAAATATGCTAAAGTAAAGAAAATTGAAAATATGTAATGACAATTTCTCCCTAATGTAATAAAACTAGTAAGAAAATATTATAATATTTTTCACCCTATTTCTCATGAACCAAACATACTTTGAATCCTATTTCCAATAGGCACGTCAACAACTAATCACAATTTTTTTCCACTATTTTTGTATCCATGTTAGTTTGAATCCAATTCTTTTTTATTATTTTTGTAATCTTGATAGTTAACAATACAGGCTCGAAAACTCGTTCAAGAATAGTAGCCGATTGAATCCACATTTTTGCATTATTTTCATATCCCTAGAGGTCCCGCCCCAAGTAGTTTTTTTTTTTTTTTTTTTTTTATGAAATGAAAGTAGGGACAAGGAATCTTCCAAATGATTGCCCCATACATATGACATTAATAAATGTTTACCATTACAATCGCTAATAACCCATCCTCATCAAGTAATTCTATTTTATATTCTTGAACCGTAAAAGTTTAGCTTGAATCTTACATTAGAAGGAATCCTACATTATGTCATTGTTAAAAAATAGTGGAATTTCATTTCTCAAAATTTAGCTTTACATAAGATTAGTCAGTTTTATCTTTACATTCAGAAATGTCCTTATCGTAGGTTGAGTAGTGTCCTTTATTGCTCAATTTTAATGTATTTGATTTGATAAAACCAAATACCAAAATAAAAAGCATTTTCTAAGACATGGATATACAATCCATGAGGGAAAAAGAAATGGGATGAAAATTCATCATCCACCATCATGAACAATACAGAATTGAAGCAAGCGCCTTCATAATCCATATAAAGCGTTTATTACATATGATGCCTTTTGGAGCCCAATTTAAGATCCGGCTACTACAAACTCCACCATTCAAATTTCCGTTCTTAATGTTATCAATCATTAGGCCTTCTTCTTCAACAATCACTAAGCAAGTTCTAACCAACTTAAATTCAACCTTAAAAACAACATAGATTGACATGTTTCAAAATCAGTCATAGTTCACAATCAAATCACTCAAGCATAAACAGTAGCATTTTATCGATCGTAATTAGGGCCTTTTTTTGAGCAGAATCAATTTTTTGAAAAATGTAGGACTTTGCATTTTTGTGTTCTCTAAAAACTCTTATCTTTCTCTAAAATTTAGTGTTTAAAAACCAAACAAACCAAAAACTACCCATGTTCTATGTTTTCCTTATTACAATTGTTTTTTCTTAAACAAAAACAATTTTCAAAAACCATAAACAAATCGAACCTGAAAGCCAAGAATTTGTTTGCGTGATAAACACTATGCCCGTGAGGTAGTGACAATTGTGCATCATCATCATATGTTTGAATCCCTGATAATACGTTCATTTAAATGCATCATTGGCAAACCATATATCTCTTTGCACACAAATGCAACTGCTGAGAAATGTCATTTGAAAAACAATTGGAAAATTAACCATATAATGACTGAAAAGTGGAGTGTATAGTGTGACTGGATCTCTCCATACCACACAGTTCATCATCTCACCTTAACTGTTTCTCTCAACACAGGGGCTGAAATAACTACTTTTAAAACCGAGTGGCTTTGCCTTTATTTTCTTCTCAATATCATACCTACAACATGGACTCCGCAGACCGAGCCCTTCAAGTGAGTCATTGGCCGAGGTTGCACTATAATCGGTTCCTCACCTCAAAATTAGAATAGCTACTCTTTCCTGACAGATCCTGCTAACACTCGATCGTAATTCACTATTCGACCGAGGTGAACTCTCTGTCTACTTTAAATTTATAACTCACTCAACTCATTCCCTGCTACAGTTTTAGAAGAGGATGTATTGATTTAAATATACAAGAGCGCATTAGGATCAAGAATATCGTGTTCAAATATTCTTCCCGAAATTGTTTCTACCTCGCATCGCCTCTCTGGTCACCCGGGAGGGCCTCCTCGGAAATCGGGAGTCAAACAACCTCAAGTATGGGTATTAAGAGACCGAAATTGGAATCACCCTAAGAACACGCAAAACCAAAGCAAGTCGATTTAATATCCAAGTTCAATGATATGAACAACATCACAGAAAGATTATATCCGATAATAACGCCAATTCAATGGAAGCCGGGTTTCTAAATTGATCGATTATACCATACACATCATTGATCAAGAAAACCATCAGAATCAAAACCGGGTGTTCGAATCCCATACAATTTGTCCGAATTCGAACAACCGCACAAGAATTTTAAGAAATATACATCTACATTCACCAACTTTACATCTAACGTTCAAATCCAAATTAGAACGAAATACACACTAATCTAATCTAAAATAAAATGGAAAGAAAAACGAAAACAAAAGAAAGAAAAGAAAATAAAAGAAAAAATAAAAAAATACAAGAGCCTTCAAAGAACCTGCATCTCTCTTTCAGTCGCCAAGAGCCGTTTCATTGCAAAGAGCCTTCAGATGTATAGGTTCTCGCGTCAGCCCTAATTCCAATGCGCTTTTTGTGGATTTCCCAATGGATCGCCCATACATCGTTCGTGTCGCGACTCAAAGCCCTTTGTCGCGACATCGCTTAGTTTGGCAATTTCGTGATTTATCGCAAGTCATGATATTCCTTTGTTTTCTGCAGCACCTTATGTCGCGACAAGGAATCACCGTCGCGACATCAACCTTATTCTCCGCAACCTTTAAATGATGTATTCTCGATGCTTTCACATCAATCTTTTGTCGCGACATCACTCTTATGGCTCCAGCCGTGTTTTAACTGCTCGCTCTCGAGCGCGCGACATTGACTTTGTCGTGACATCAAATTTCGCGTTCGCAAATTCAACTGATGATTTCGATGTCGCGACATCAAATCTCGCCGCTGACATCACTTTACGGCTTGCAGTCTCAATTGGTCGTTCCTAGAGTCGCGACATCGATCTCTTTATATCGCGACATCACCGAGTCTCTACGTACTTTGAACTTCAGAAATCTTTATGTCGCGACATCGATCTCGTCGCGACATCAACTTGGCTTCCGAGGCTTCAACCGTGTTCCCGGCGCGTCGGCCCTCAACTCGTCAGGATGTTAGCCATGTTTTTGAAGCTTTCCACTGATGTTTCCTGATGTCGCGACATCAATCTCTTGTCGCGACGTCAACTTTAGGAACTGTGAATCGTAACTGGCATTCTATGTCGCGACATCGATCTCTTATCGCATATCGCCTTAAGTCTCTACAAATTTCTTCAATCGATGGTTTCGGCGTCGCGATTATCAATCCCTCGCCGCGACAAAGCAAATTTCAATGTTTTTGAAGCTTCCACTTATGGTTCCTCGACGCGACATCAACTTGGTCGCCACGCCAACTTTAGGAACTCAGAATCGCGGAACTCGGTATCTTTCTTATGTAGCGACATCGATCTCTCGTCGCGATATCGCCTTATGGAATCGCGTTTTCAATCGAAGCAGCCCTATGTCGCGACTCTCGATCTCGTCGACATCGATTATGGCCCTCGCAGCTTAAACTCGTTGCTTCGTGTCGCAGAACGCTACCCTTCCGTCGCGACTACAATTTAAATCACATCGCCATCTTTTCAAACCCGCCATGTCATTGCTTCATTACCGACCTCCATCCCTCGTCGCGACATCGACCTTCGCCGCGACATCACGATGTCAGTCGACATCATTTCTTAAGTCTCTCGTTACTCTTCGCCGCTTACATTAATGCCTGCCGCGACCGCATCAAGTTTCTTCGAATTTTCCGATGTCGCTGACCGCATAATCGACAATGCAACCCAAAATCGCAACATTGGTTACCCAAACGCTTTCATTTCGCCTCGCCATTTTCGATTTCTTTTAATTCCACCGATTGGTCGTGATTTTCATCGTTCTTCTTTCTTTCACACTCCCGCTAATAACAAATTTGTGAGTTTCTTCAATTTCGCATATTAATTATTCCTTTTCTGATGAAAATCAAACGTAAAAATGGATTAAAAATGTATGACTTTGTGCTCATCAAACTCCCCCCAAACGAAAAGCTTTCGCTTGGTCTCTCAAAGAAATGGAAAAGAAGAATCTGTTTGTTCAAACAAAAGGACATTTTTCTCGTTCCGTCTTAGCAGTCACTTTGGTTGAAATACAAGAATGCATTGTTTTCTCGTACATCTAACTTCAAGTCCAGCCAAGGTTAGTTTTTAATCTTATAGTATACAAAACTAAATCGTTGAAATCTGTTTTACAAACCACATAATCATTAGATCCTGTTGAATAATAGATTATTTTCCTTTCTCATCTTCATATTGAGTCACTTAACTCCCTAAAGTCCTTCACAGTTTTGATTGTTTCCATATTTCCAAATTCCATAGGTTTGTTTTTCATATTGATCTCCATTAATGTAGGTGATTTCAAATTCTTCAAGATCAATCGTGTCTTTGTAGCTTATATTGTTAAAGCCTGGGTAATGGGTAAGATGGAAGAAATTTTTAGGTTAAGATTACCTAACCTTTTCTCCTTCGCCCCTTCTTTCTTGTAGTTTCTCTAATAAACCCTAAACTTCATGCTCAAACATTTCTTTGATTTCTTCAATTCAGAACTGTATGCCCCCTATTTCTCACTTGTAATTCAACTGGGGAAATTTCCTTGTTTGTCAACTGGGATAGTGCAATGTTTTAACTTTTTAGGCTTTCTAACACTCTTAGCGAACTTTGGGTTAGTAGCTCCCATACCAAATGACATTAGGGTACTAGGTGTTGAAACACCCCTAAGAACTTAATTGTTCAAGAGAGTTAGGCCACAAGATAAAACTTATCCCTATAAGCTTTCTTTTCTATTATTGCATTTTCTCATTTTATTCTTTTCTTTTCATTTCCTTATTTCTTTTTTTTTTTCCTTGAGTTCTCAAAAAACCTATACTCCCTGCACTCTCATTTCTTCTTCCTCCTCGAACTCCTGGTAATCATAGTTCTTACTAAGGATTGATTTCTTAGGATGGGTCAGTTTCTATCGGGTTTATTTTTGAAAAAATAAGTTTGTTGGCTCAATTTGAACTAAGGTGTATGCATCAAAGATATTATCAGGATGGCTAGAATGGCTCAAACTATCCAAGAATGGCCTCGTATCATCTCACACCGTATCACCTAAAATTTCGCCTTCAATCAATAATCTAACAAATTCTAGAATTTGACTGAATCAGCTTGTGACTAACCATAAGGATTGTGGACAGACTCATTTTTGTTGATGAGAAGAATGCATTTGATATTCAATTGTGTTCCTCCGACTTATTTATCTGTACTACAAACTCAAAATATGTCTTATTCCTTCTATTGTATTACCTTCCTCTATTCGACTTACCGCTAGGACTTAAGTCACTTTTTTTGCACTTTCAGGTTTCAATCAAACTCAGATTCATTTGGCCCTTATTCTACATTTTAGCTTATTCCTAATCTAACTGCTTCATTCTATTCATCTCATTACATCTCAGCAGTTTTTATTCTTGAACTAATTCCTACTTTTATTTTCCCAACTATGCAACCACAAAGCAACAATAAAATTTAACAAACCAAAATATAACACAAACAATTCATTTCAAATTTATCATTTTATTTATCAATTGCAAATGTTGGATACACAAGATGGGCCGGAAGGTAAAGGAGATCGCTGGGAAAAGTCTATTCTTTCTTTTCGAAGAGGCAATAAAGATATTAGTGGGATCCAGTCTGTGGTATTCAAATGAGTCGGGAATGGAGGGAATTTCATTTATGTTCTTCCTTTCTTAGTTTCCTTCTCAACTTGATCTTCAATGAAGATCTCATTGAGAGATTCAACCTTCTTGTTTAGCCTATCTTGTCTCTTCCCAAGCCATTCATCGTGTTTTCCATTTCTCAGCCATTATTTCCAAAAATTGGGAAAGATTTGTTGTTAATCAAATCCAAATTTTCTAGCCATTCTCTCTCGCCTGTAGGATCAAAAGATCTCGCTTCTGCTCTCTATCATCCAAATTTTATTCTCAAAATCTTTTGTGAGACTTGTATAAAAATTTGAATCCCTTTATTTGCTCTCCCAATTTGGCTTCCTACTACTCTTTCTTCATGATGGCCAGAGTTGAGAATCACGCCAAACTGATTGTTATAAAAGATTCATGACTACCTTGAGTTTCGTAAAAGATCGCGATCTCTTCCTCTACTCTTCTTGAAGTCCTCTCTTGTCAAGAACCTCTTCTATCTGCTCTCTCTTCGCCTTCTTCCCATCACGATCTCTTCTTTAACTCTTTTTCATAAACTCCCTCCCTGAATTCTTGCTGCACATTCCACTCTTTTTCCCCGTTCTTCCATCTTCTTCTCCGATGGCATTGAGGGCCTCCATTATTGAACTCAAATCTGCTCTCCTCGAGCCTCCCCGCTCTCGAATGCCTTGCCAGACAGAGGAACTAGCTAAGGGATGGAGAAATCTAAGGGCTCTTTCATCCTGCCCTTCATCGTCTACAAATGTGGAAGTATTATTTTCGCTGTGAGGATTTTCTCGATTCTCTTCTTCGCCAAAGAACCCCCAAAGCCTCTTCATTTTACAACCGAGCTTCTTCTCCGGTTTTAATCAACACCCCTTTTTCTTTGGTTTCTCGGGTCCCTTGCTCACTCTCACAAGAGGAGAGGTGATGTCATGTGGACTTCTTCTTTCTTCTTCCCAGACTCCCTCACCCCCACTCTAAACATAAAACAAGCTTATTGTTGCCGGGTGAGGGATCATCCCTTATTTCCTTCATGGTACCTCATTATAGAATTTTCAATTACTACGCCTCATATCGAGCTTGTACCCTCTCGTAATAGCATACAAAGACATGCTTCTCGCTCTCTCACTGCACACATGCTTGGTTGGGAACCAAATGCAGGCTGCAAATAGAAATCCATACCTTAGCCTCCTCACAGGCCGCTCAGTGGCTTCTGGCCTCTTCCCTTGTCTCGCTTGTGCTTCCGTCGCGAGCTTTTGGCAATCTTTTCAAAATTTGGGCTTTCCAAGAGCTTTTGAACTTGGACCCATGCTTAGTGCCCTCGCTATTCCATAGGCTTCGTTAATGGCCTGCCCATGGTACCCATACCCTCTCTGGCCGAACACAATGTTGTCTTTCACACTTCTCTGATTTGAATAAAATTCTTTCTGCTATTTGTGTGATTTTGATGAAGCGTGAAAGTTTCCCACCTCTTTGTTCAATCATCTCCTTGAAAGGGGCTAATAGGGTTTAAAGATCTTCATGCACTCACGAACCCCTTGTTGGCATAGTGCTTCTTCCAGTTGGAATAAGCTTCCTCTGATACAAAATCTTCTACTTCTTCTTCTCTTTACTCTTCTTTTTCCTTATGCATTTCTTTCTTGAAGCTACTTTAATTTACCTCTACGAATGATTGCTTTGGTAGGCATCTCTTCCAACGGCTCGCCACAATTGAGTTTCTTCTTCTGGTTGCACATATTCTTCCGTGATCTCTCGGGTTAGGGACAAGGCAGGGTTTCGACCATTTTGAAGCGGAAGGAAAGTTATACGGAGGTGAGAGCTAGGGTTTCGAGGAATTGGGAATCGGGGGAGAGATGAGCGGTTTCGGGAGAGTGTGGAGCGGAAGTGGGAAGAAGTTCTCCAGACGGTTGCAATTCAATCAAGTTTTGTGGGCTACTTATTGTTTTATTATTAAATTATGTCGACTTCAATGCAAAGTTGAAATTATATGTTGTCATTAAAATTAGGGCAAAATTTAAACTGCCCATCTGGCAAATTTCCAATGATGTCGCGACATAAAATTTCTTGTCGCGACATAATCAACTATTTGGTGGGACAAGTCGTCCCTTGGCTACGACAACAATTATTTCCTCTATGTATGATGATGTCGTGACAACTCCCTCTAGGAGGAATTGCTCTTGTCGCGACTTCTGTCTTTTTCTTCCTTCAACACTGACTGAGTCATGACATCAATCTTCGTCGCGAACTAATCAGTATTTGCCTTTATATTTAATGAACAGAGGGTTTTTCATTCTTTATCAACTCTCAAATCCTCAGCATCAAATAAATCAATTTCACACAGCAGTTCATACATGTATTCAATTAAATTTTCACAAAATTTGTATAGGGAAAAGAATGCTTCCCTTTTTCCTGTATCTCCTTCCTGTGAATTGCTGGAGTCATTCCCGAATTGTCTCTTCTCTCATTTCCTTGCATTTTTGCACAAGCACTCTGCAACATTTACGGAAAGGATTTGATTACATGTAATTACTTCTAGATTTCAAGAATCACTATATAAATAAAACTTAGAAAAAAAAATCAAAGTGAATTCATCGAAATTCAAAATTAGAAGTGGAAGTCTTTTAGGTTGCCTCCATGTTGCTCAGTTTTGAGTCCTTAAATGGACTTCTTTGTTTGGTTCTTCTTCTTTCTAGATAACTGGAGCTCTTCCATTCCTTCCTCCACCTTTAGATAGTGCTTGGAATCTTTGTCCATTGACTTTAGATTGCTTCTCGGTATCAGTCAGCAATGTTTACTTTGCTCAAATGTATTGCTTGACACCCGTATGACCCACTCCATTTGGATTTCAACTCCTGAAACAATTTCAGTCTAGAATTAAACAGTAGAACCTGTTCCCCTGCTCTGAACTCTTTCCTCAGGATACTTTGATCATGCTATTTCTTTGTCTTATCTTTGTAGATTCTAGCATTATCATAGGCTTCATTTCTCAATTCTTCCAATTCAGACAGTTGGAACAATCTCTCTTCCCTTACAGTTTTAAAATCGAAGTTCAACTTCTTGATGGCCCCCATTGCCTTATGTTCCAATTCTAGAGTAGGTGACATGGTTTGCCCAATAATTAACGTGGGGACATTCCAATGGGAGTTTGTATGCGATCCTGCATGGCCCAAAGTGCATCATCAGCTTGAAGACAATCCTTCACCATGAAGCTCCTGATCTTTTCAAGTATTCTTTTAATCTCCACAATTGCGGAAATTACCCTTGTCCATTGGTCTGGGGATGATAAGCTAGACTCATTACATGCTTGATCCATACACATTCATGAGTTTGCAAATATTTTTGTTTGCAAATGAAACTCCATCACTAATGATAGTTACGGGTGTTCCAAATGCAACTCAAAAATATTTTTGCAAGAAACTCTAGCGTGTTAGCATCATTCCTTAGACGACTCTTTGCTACCACCCGTTTGGAAGCATGTCGGCCCACAGCGGTATGTACGAGTTCCCAAATGATGATGGGAATGGTCCCCATAAAATCTATTCCCCATACGTAAAGATTTTGCACCACCATTATACTCTTAGGGGCATTTCATTTTAATGGCGATATTTCCAATCTTTTGGCATCTATCTTTAATTTCACCCTTCGGCCTGATCTCACGAAGATAGTGGGCCAATAAAACCTTGATTGGAGTATCTTGTGAAATGTTCTTTCTCTGAAATGACCCCCATATGGTGATGCTTGGCGTTATTAAATTTTCCTTGTTCTAATTTCCTTTTACATCTTCTTATTATCATGTGGCCTCTTTTAAATAATAGTGGATCATCCGAGAAATATAATACACATCTTCAGTTCAGGTTTCCTCTCTTACATTGGTAGCTGAATTCTGAAGGAATTATACAAGCTAAATAGTTCACAATATCGATACCATGGAAGTTGGAAGGAAACTTTGAGTTGCTCCATCTGGAAAGTTCTTTGTCAATATTATTTTCTCTTCTTCGATGGTGCTTTCTACTCTTGAGTGATCGGCTATCACATTGTCACCACTTTTATCCTTGATCTCCAAGTCCAAACTCTTGCAATAACGGCGCCCACCTTATCAATCTTGGCTTAGCTTCCTTCTTTGACATCAGTAGAGTTCTTGCATGATCCCGGTATGAATGATAACATGGGATCCAAAATGTATTACTGAATTTTCTGAAGCAAATACTATGGCTAGCATCTCAACGCAGTTGTTGAGTAATTTTCTTGTGCTTCATTGAAGTTCTACTAGCATAGTATATAGTCTGAATATTTTCTCCTTTCTTACACTTTCAGGAATGACTCCATTGCAAAATCATTGGCATCACACATTGGCTAAATCCACGGTCCATTATGGTGTAGCCATTGCCGATTATGAACCAATTTGATCTTGATCTCTTGGCGACCTTGTAGGAGTCATCAAATTAAGCCTTGTATCATGCCCGATGTCATAATTAATTCGTATTTTGAGAAGTCCTTGATGAATCTCCTATAAATCCGGCATGCGAAAACCGACTCCTTTTTCTTGTGGTAGGGGTGCAAGAGTTTTGATAATGGATACCTTGGATTAGTGCACTTCAGTCCAGTAGCAAATTTATGCCTAAGAACAATACCTTGTTACCGTAAAATGGCATTTCCCAATTCGGTGAAGTCATCCATAAAAATTTCCATAACTTCTTCAACCAGAATCTAGAATATTGACATCATACACCTTTGGAATGTAGCGAGGAGCATTACACATTTGAATGGCATCATACGCGAAGGCAAAATTACCATGAGGGCATGTGAGAGGTGGTCTTCTCTTGGTCCTCGGGTGCAATAGCAATCTGATTGTATCTGAATACCCATCCAGAAACAAAAATAGGGTGTCCTGCTAATCACGTCAACATTTGATCAATGAAGGGCAAAGGAAATGATCTTTCTGGTGGGCGTATTCGACTTCTTGTAATCATTCATACCCTCAATCCCATCCTTTATTCTTATTTGGAATCAATTCATTTTCTCATTGCGGATCCACGATAAACCCCACCGCTTCTTTGGAACCACATGGTGGAGCTCACCCGAGGACTATACGAAATTGCATAGATAAAACCGGCATTATTAATTTGAGTATCCTTCACGACCACTTCCTTCATCACTTTGGATTCAATCTCCTTTGATGTTCTACGAGATGGCTATGAAGTTTCTTCTAAGCGAGAATTTTGTGCATGCAAATTGATGGATTGATACCCTTCAATTCTTCAATGGACGAAACTATAGACTCTTTATGCTTCTTTAGATTCACGGCAACCTCTGTTCCTCATCATCACTAAGTCTAGCAGAGATAATCACTGGTCTTCTCTTTGGTGATTCTAAATAAGCATACTTCAAATGACTTGGCAACTCTTTCAACACTAGCCCCTGCAGAAATTTGGTTTTCTTGTTAATTTCCCCTTTTTCATTATTTTCCCTTTTTTCATTTGTTTTGCTTCGGGCTCAACACGGTTTCTATAGAATGAAAGCGTTGTATGGACAATTAGGTAGTCATCTTCAATATCTTTGAGAATTCATCTCTTTTCATTGATAAAAATTTGAGCATTACAATCATTGTGAACATCGGGGTTGTAGAGGTATAGACATCGTCAACTACATTGCAATTTTCTCTGTCTATATCTATGTGCATGTTTTTGATCAAGTTGAAGCAGCAGCTTCTTCTCCAAACTCTAATTAGAACTCCTTTTTTGCATGTCGATGAGGCGTCAGGTGGCTAGGAATGGTCTCCCAGTGCGGGGTACTTGTGAATCTTCTTCCATGTCAAGAATGATGAAGTCTCTTTGGAAGAAACAAATTTCCCAGGTGACGGCACATCTTCGGAGCTCCTTCGGGTTTCTGTCGATCACATGCGCCATTTGAAGAGTAACGGTGGGTGAATAACCTCCCCCAAACTTAATTGGCAACAGAAAGAGGCATCAAGTTTATACTAGCTCCTGAGTCCTGAAGGCTTTACGGGATTGAATTCCTCGATGATACGAATTGTAAAGCTCCACAGGTCCTTCGTCTTTTTGGCAATTCTTTCTTTATCAGCCTTGCCAAGTGGCGGTGAATTCACGATCCCTTCTTCTACTATCTTTCTTTCTTGCTTTCGGCATGTCCTTCGAATTTTGCATAGAGTGGCATCGAGGTCACCACTTACGTAAGGGCATGCGATCTCTGGCTTCCTCAGGTTTCAAAACCTTCTGGCTTCACTCCTCTATCTTGGATTTACCGCGGTCTACGTGGAAATGGGATGTAGTCTAGAGCCTTTGATCCTTCTGTCCCTCCTTCTTCACTTTTTATCGATTACTTCTTCCTTTTTACAGGCTTTCTTCTTCCTTGCTTCTTTGTCATTTTTTCTTTCATTTTCCTAACTCTTTCCCACTTCTATTTGCCTGACCATGCGATCCTTTGGATTTTCTTTGTGTCACTTGGGAAGGTATCTTTCCTCACGGCTGCGGGGTTAGGGCGGGTTGCCTGCTTGTGTCTCAGGTTCCTTCGGGGGATGCATTGGTGGTGTTAAGAAAAATTTGAGAATTGGTAGCGATTGCTTCAAACTCTATGAGCTTTTTTGTTCATGGAGGGTTCAGCTGACTTCTTATTATCCCCGTGAAATGCGGCATCACGTTCTTCAAAGATTGGGCCCTCCTCACGACCTGATATTCATTTATGTGTTCATTTCGCTAACCTTCAGCTGGCTTGGAGACCTCGGTGGTTGTTGATAACCTGATGAGGGTTACGTAGTACCTTGGGCCTTGTGAAGCCTACCGTATGAGAAGTTCTCATGGTTCCTGATCTTTAGTGATAATGTCTTTGTGAGTTAGTATTGGGTTTGAAATGGTAAGCTCTTGGCTCACCGGATACTTAACCTCTTCGGCATCGCCGGTGTTCTTCGGCCCGGCTCTCTCGGCTTTCCTTCGATAACTCTCTTTCAGCGCCATCTCATGGGCGGTGTGTCTTCCTTTTCTTGCTTGTCGGCCTTGTGCATAATGGCATCCAACTTGGCCTCCATGGGTTGTCATCTTGCTGCTCCATGATCCCCTTTCCTCTGCTTTGCTTCCTCTTGAAAACTTCGGAAAGGAGTTTTCATATTACGACTAGCCGAGGTCTTGATCGGCTCTCTTGCCTCTTGACACTTTTTCACTTAGATGCTCGCAACATGAAGCATGATAGTCACTTTGATATATCATTCAAGGCATGATATACAATGTCCATCTAGTCTTGGATCTTTCCCATCATTGAACATCTTCTCGGCCGTTTGGATCTTTCCCAGGCTCGCACAGGACTTTCATCTTCCCCTGTGAAACACGATGGTTCCCTCCTTCTCTACGAGGAGGTGAGAATTTGGGGGAAGAATGCTGCCAGTAGGCCCTACTAACTCCTCCCAGTATCAAACGAGGCCATATGGTAAAGATTCATACCATGGCTCTTTGTATCTCTTAGAGAAGGGGGAATAGATGCGGGTTTAATAAATACGGTCTCCACCCATTCAACTTCCTTTGTATTAGCCATCACGAGAAATCTTCCCAGTGCTCGTTTGGGTCTTGATTAAGGATGACCGATGGCGATCTTCTTCCAGACCATAATAGTAATTAATCATTTAAGTTCAAAATTGTTTGCATCAATAAACGGCTGCTGATTGCGAGTACTCATCTTGAATAAGTGACTTCCCGGAAAGTCCTCCATAGTATCGATTGATTGGAGGCCTTCTGGCCTTCTCCCATGTCTTCATTCTGATCTTGTCTTTCATCGCCATGGTTGAGTTTTGCCATCTTTATCTTTCAGCTTCAAAGTGTTCTCTCTAATTACGTAATACTGCTTGGAATCGGATCGGTGTTACATTTCCTATCATTAAAATTTTGTCTGAAAATCAAAACACACTTACATTAATAGGATGAGTGGTCGACAAATATTTTCAATATGGTTTGTTAAGGTTAGTGGTTAAAAATGTGCTGGCAGAAAAGCTATTTTTGTTCTTTTCTTCAAAATGTCAAATTAGCATTTCAGCTATTCCGATGCGAATATTGATTTCCTAAATTCTTCGATCCACAGCAGCAGCCATAAAACTTGTTATAGGACCAAAGACATATACAAATTTATAACACTATTACGAAAGGACTATTATGAATCAACCTTGGCAGCCATAAAACTTGTTAGCAGGACAAAGACATACAAATTTATGACACTATTACCAAAGGACTATTGTCTAATCCGTGACAGCGCCATAAACATTATTTGGATCGAGTATGTACACAAGTGTATAACATCATCACCTAAGGACTATTATCTAATCCCCGGCAACAATACCATAAGACTCGTTAAGACTACATCAATAAATTGTTATGGATCAAAACACCTATTCAAATTTGAGACTTATTACCCAAGGACTATTATCTAATCCTCGAGAAAATAAACCATTAAACTTGAGTGTAAGTTTCTTTAAGTATCACTTGATTAAAGATATTTTTATAAGAGAATAAACCATTTTCATTGGTTTTGATCCAGTATACTGCAAGTGCAGGTCGACAGTAATAAAATGGATTTAAGTCGAGATGTCGATCCAGAGATCTCGAGAATTTTTCAATCAACTACCCAGCTACTTAAGCTCCAGCTACTATTTGGATGATAATACATTAGTGAGATTTTGCTTTAGCTTGAAATGAATGATGTAAAGAAAATGGATGAACAATAAATGAATGAATATTGAAATATCAAAATAACAAATTTAGATTCTCAGTTATCTACAAAGAAAACATTGAATAATTAGCTATTGTGAAGAATCAATTCCCTCTGATGCATCTTTGCGTCTTTGGTTTCACGAACTACAAATCTTCTAAAACTAGTCAAAAGTTAATATAGTGTGACTGGATCTCTCCATACCACGAGTTCATCATCTCACCTTCTTCATTTCTCTCGAACACGGGGGTGAAATAACTACTTTAAAACTAGTTGCCTTGTTAGGTATTTTCTTTCTCAATACTTCATACCACATGACATGGTGCTGAGACTGAGAGCTCCTTGAGTGAGTCATTGCTGAGGTTGCACTATCTTGGTTCCTCACCCTCAAAATTAGAGCCAACTACTCTTTCCTTGATTAGATCCCTTGCTAACAGGGATCAGATTCCCTGTGAATTAGGTGAACTCTCTAATCTACTTAGTTATAACTTCCTTTCAGCTCATTCGGTTCTGACGAGAGGATGTATTGATTCATCTCTGAGCGCATTAGATCGGCAATATCGAGTTCAAATACCCTTCGAAATTGTTTCTTACTCCGGGGAATGCCTTCTGTGTCACCCGGAGGGCCTCCTGGAAATCGAGGCTGAAACAACCTCGTTATAGTCTGAGGCGAAATTGGAATCCAATTCAGAACCATAAAACCAGTAAGTCGATTTAACATCGAAGTTCGGCTATTATGAATGAAATGCTGCGGAAAGATTATTTCGACAATAACGTCAATTCAATGGGTTTGGGTTTCATAAATTCTTGATTATACCATACGTGGCTTGCTGATCAAGAAAACCACTGTAAATCGGAAACTGGGTGTTCGAAATCCCATAATTTGTCTGGAATTCGAACAACCAGACAGTAATTTTAAGAAATATACATCTACATTCAGCTCAATCCTTTACATCTAACGTTCAAATCCAAATTAGAACGAAATACACACTAATCTAATCTAAAATAAAATGGAAAGAACGAAAACAAAGAAAGAAGAAAATAAAGAAAAATAAAAAATACGGGGCCTTGTGACTCCGGATCTCTCTTTCCAGAATTAAGCGAGGAAATTTGCTTTTGTGGTAGCGGCCCATTGTTATAGGAGTTAAAGTTGGGCCTAATTCCAATGCAGTCTTTGTGGATTTCCCGATGGGTGGCCCATGTTCTTTGTTCGGTCGCGACCTCAAGCCCTTGTCGCGACATCAGTTAGTTTGGCACTTGTTGCGGCATTTATCGATTAAGTCATGACATTCCTTTGTTTTCTTGCAAGCACCTTATGTCGCGACAAGGAATCAATGTCGCGACATCAACCTTATTCTCTGCAACCTTTAAATGATGGTTTCTGATGTCGCGACATCAATCTTTTGTCGCGACATCATTCTATGGCTCCACCGGAGTTTTAGCGACCGTTCGATAACCAGCGACATCGATCTTTGTCAGTGACATCGGCTCATGTCTTAGCGATCCTTCAAGCGATGATTTACACGATGTCGCGACATCAATCTCTGTCGACATCACTTTATAGCTCGCAACTTTGGGTGAGTACCGTTCCTAATTAGCCAGCGACGCCGATCTCTTATTCGCGACATCAACGAGTCTACTGACCTTGAACTTGTGTCTTCTTATGTCGGCGACGCCGATCTCTTGTCAGCGACATCAACTTTAGATCTCACGGGGCTTCAACTGAGTGTTCACGATAGCCGGCGTCCTCAATCGCCCAATAAGTGGCTTGACTAATGTTTTGAAGCTTTCCAGTGGTTCACGATGTCGCGACATCAATCTCTTGTCGCGAGCGTCGACTTTAAGGCTATTTATGCTTGTAGGCGGTATCTTCTTATGCCAGCGACCTTCGATCTCTTATCGACATGGCTTAAGTCTCTGACCTTCAAGCGATGGTTTTGATGTAGCGACATCAATCCGCTGTCGCGACGACTAATGTTTTGAAGCTTTCCCGCGTGGTTCACGATGTCGCGACATCAATCTCTTGTCGCGACGTCAACCTTAGGAACTGTAACTGTGAACTGGTATCTTCTTATGTCGCGACATCGATCTCTTGTCGCGACATCGACTTGGAATTCTGACTTTCAAAGCGAGCAAGTCTCATATCGACCTCGATCTCTTGTGTGACATGTCGATTATAACCTGCGGCTTAAAGCGGTTGCTTTTGGTGTCGCGGCGTCGGTCTCTGTGCTGGCTTCACGGCTTAAATCACATCAATTTCATCTTTTCAAACGTCATGGCGTCAAGGTGCTTCTCTTGTCGACCTCTCCATCCCTTGTCGCGACATCGATCTTCATCATGACATCACGATGTTAATGGCGACATCATTTCTTAAGTCTCACGGTTAGTCTTCGATTTAGCACATTGTAATGCACATGTGACCCTGCATCAAGTTTCCTTCAATTTTCTGATATCATGACACATAGCTGGACAATGCAAACCATGCAACATTAGTTTACCAATTTGCTTTCATTTCTGCCCTGCCATTTACGTATTTTACTCCCAGATTCTTTGCATTTTTTCTCTTTGCTTTTCTTCTTTCTTTCCACACTCCTGCTAATAACAAATTTGGTGAGTTTCTTCATAGTGCATATTAATTATTCCTTTTCGGATGAAAATCAAGCGAAAAATGGATTAAAATAGATGACTTTTAAGCTCATCCTTATGACTCCATTCTGAGAATTGAGTAGTCGAAAATGGACTTAGGAGCTGCCTTGAATTGTTCAAGCATAATTGGTTATGGAAACTAAAATTGTATAAAGGTTATATAATTGTATGGTTATATAAAATAATGCATCATAATAATATGATCATAATAACATGTGTTATGAAAGTTAAAGAGAATACACGTATAATTTTGTTATATGAAAAAAATACAGTTAAATGCTTATAAGAGATTATTTGATAATGAATATCTCATAAGTATACATGATATGTACGTTATTCATGTATATGAGATATTTTTTTGATACCTAAAAGATTGTTAAGAAAACATAATAAAATTGATTGCACCTTATTCTGGTGGATTGGATGGTGAGGCATGCTATAGGGATACAATTGCTTCAACATATAGTTTATAGATATCGAGGCCTTGTTTGGGTCGATGACATAGATCCCGTTAAGATCATTATATCGAATACAATTTGGGTCATACAAATAGAATCCTTTGTCTGGAAATACCGGTATTAGTACCTTTGGGTACATACAGTTCTTTCTCGTATCCACTTCTAAGGTTTATGTAGCATGAAACATAAAAGCAAATGACAAGTATACACAAATGAGATGTATATGATATATGACATGATATGAGAAGCATAACTTTGCTAATATGTGATAGTATATAGTTCTGAGAACAATAAGTAAAGTGTAAGATGACCTGAAAAGTATATGAAATATGATAAGAAATAAGAGCATGTTATGAAAAGTAGATAAAGAAATGGATAAGTATATGTAAATGTTATATTGTCATAAGTATAAACATGTATCTATAGTGAGATGATCCTTATTGAGAATTGGGTCCACAGTATTATTCCCATTCAGCTATAAACTTAGCTGAGATTGTTTTATACGTGTAGGTCTGAAGAGAAAACCCGGAGGATAGGACAATCCGCATTGCGGTCAAGTCAACATCACTAGATAACCATTGGAGAGAGACCATTTTGGTCTAATGTATATGTATTTTGTTTCTTTTGTAAAAGCAATGTAAATATTGTAAATGTTGAACACTTCCATATATGAGTTTGTATATATTTTCTAATTCCTTTGCTACAAAATATATCTGAAGTTAATTTTAACATTATGAATGAACAAGCTTAAAGATTATAAGTTTATAGTAAACAGGAAAAAAAAATGACACCCTCGCTTGACACCGGGTGCCGAGTTGGGGGCGTCACAGTTTAGTGGTATTAGAGCCTAGGTTTAGGCGACTCTGGAATAGAGTATATGATAGAAAAACATGTGTTTAGTAATGTGTTAACTGATGTGGATGTCCTTGTGTTTTGTATAGATGGATCGTCCTCCAAATCTAGTTGAAGAAGCAGTTGAGAGTGTTAACCTAGGAGATCAAGGGTTGCCTGCTTCGAATCCTTCTGAATCTGTCAGAAATGAGAGTCATGCCCCAGCCGAACCAAATGAAGCTTTGCTAAGGATATCTCAGGACATGGCTCGATTGTTGGAGAGATTGACAACTCCGAAAGCCCCGATACATATGGTAAGAAGACATGGAGCTGAGGAATTCCATGGGTCAAACATGGAAAGTGGGTAAGTTGAATTACGGTTGGAAAAGATGCAAAGAATAGTGGAGGAGGGTGAGATGCTCACGATCAAAGAGTGGCGAGTATCTTGATTTCTCTATTACAAAGTAGGTGCTTATGATTGGTGGAAGCTAGTGTTGAGAGTCAGAGGCTCGGATCCCATACCATGGGAGTTTTTCATCAGAGTTCGGGCCGAATGTATACGATGTAATGCCCCGGGGGACCCAGTGGTAGCGGTTCCTGAATATGGAAAAAGTAAATTACTCCGGTGGCGGAATATGAAGAATTCCCGACCATCTTAGCAGAAGTCCTTTGAATCAATCCTCACCGAGACATTTCGGTGTAGGCAATTTGAGGATGGACTAAATGAGTCCATAAAAAGATATCTGGCGCCTGTGACAGTACTCCAGCAAGTAAATTTCTATTAGTTGGTTCAAGCGGCAATGAAAGTGGAGAAATCGAACGGCAGTAGAAAAGATTTCGAGGAAGGCTTTCTAGAGGAGCTTCTTCCTCTCAGGAAGAGCCAAGAGTCCCAAGTGAAATTAGTTACTGATTCTACCACAAAGGGAAGAAGACAAGGAAATCTGATGGTACCACAATGCAGGTAGAGGTGCTTCAGTGGGACCAGGAGAAATTCCAAAGTGCCCTCATTGCCATCAACGACATTTGGGAGTTTGCAGATTATTGACAGAAGGATGTTGGTCTTAAACCTTGAACACTTGATGCGAATTGTCCCCAGGAGTCGAGGATAATGAGGTTTGCAAGGTAGTGGCGGAGGGAATGCGACACCCGCAATACATTTCGGGATCGAGTGGGATTGGTGTTTCTGATTCACATCATGGGACGTGGAGGTATAGTGTCAGAGACAGTGGATCATCCTATGTCTACAGCCCCAGCACGAGCTTATGCTATGAAGGCTTGTGAGGATCAAGATTCTCCTGAAGTAATTGTTGGTATTTTCTCTCTTTATGATTTTGAGATGCATGCTTTGATGAACCACAGCTCTACTCATTCATTATATCTATCACCAGAACATGTGTTTGATAGAATGCCATCGGTAGAGCAATTACCATATGATATGCTTGAGTACCTAGTCCACAGGGCATAGTCCTGATCCAACCCGGTGTATAAGAACTATCACCTAATGACTCATGATAGAGAGTTTTCTGCTGATCTACTTGCTTTGTCGTTTCATGAGTTTGATTTAATTTTGGGAATGGATTGGTTATCCAAACATCGGGCTATAGTTGATTGTGATAAGAAAATAGTAAGGCTTAAATGTTTTGACCTATCAGAGGTAACAATACATGGTATCTAATCTGGAGCCATGTCAAATGTAATTTCAGCTATGCAAGCCCGACGATTGTTAAGGAAAGGTTGGCAAGCCTTTTGGCTTTGGTGCTTGACTCCTAAAGGGTCAAATAGAATTGGAAAATATTACGGTTGTGAAAGATTTTGGGATGTGTTTCACGAAGAGTTACCGGTATTCCACTGTAAGAGGAGTGGATTTATCTATTAAGATTTTACAGGGAGCAGACTCCTGCTTCTAGGGGCACCATACGGGATGGCTCAAGCGAGTTGAAAGAGCTAAAGATTCAACTATAAGAGCTTACGGATAAAGGTTTATCCTACCTAATGTTTCTCTAGGGGTGCACTTGTTTGTTAGTGAAAGAAAGATGGCACCTACTGGATGTGCATTGATTATGAATCAATAAGGTGGCAGTGAAAAACAAGCCACCATTGACTAGGGTGAAAGTCTCTTTGATCGATTTAAAGGGCGGATGTCTTTGTAAAGTGACCTCGATCGGGGTACTAGCTAAGAGTGAAAGATGTTGATGTGCAGAAGACAGCATTTAGAACTCGATATGGCCATTATGAATTCTTAGTAATGCCATTTGGGTTGACTAATGCACCGACAACATTCATGGATTTGATGAATAGGGTGTTTCGACCCTATTTAGATTAGTTTGTCATGGTCTTTATTGATGATATATTGGTATATTCCAGAGATGAGAAGGAGCATGAGCAACATTTGAAAATAGTTCTACAGACTTTGAGAAAGAAAAAAATTGTATACCAAACATAAATGTGATTTTTATTTAAAGAAAGTTTCATTCCTAGGCCATGTGTGTATCTTTGAGGGTATAAGGTTGACCCTATTAAGGTGTTGTGGTGAATTGGAAACCGCCCCCAAAGTGTTCTGAGGATGAGAAGTTTTTAGGCACCAGGGATATTATAGAAGATTTGTTAAGGGATTCTGCATGCAGCTTAGCCGCTTACTAAATTACTCGGGGGAAAGGTAAGTTTGGGTGGACGGATAAATGTCAAAGATAGTTTTAACGGTTAAAGGAAATGTTGGTTAAAGCTCTGATTCACTGCAAATTTACCCTGTAAAAGAGCATACTCCCCACAGATAGCTGATGCTCAAGAATCTCGTCTGGGATGTGCCACTCCATGGGAAAGTAGTGGCTTATGCATCTAGATAGTTGAAGTCACATGAACAAAAATTATCCACACATGATTTGAATCGGGTCAGAGTATTTGCTTGAAGATATGATCTATTACTCCGCTCTATATGGTGAAACATAAAATTTATATGTGATCATAAAAAGTCTCTAAATATTTGTTAAACTAAAATAGAGCTAATTTGGAGACAACCATATGGTTTGAGCTGTTCAAAGATTATGAATGCATAATAGATTACCACCCTGAAAAGCTAATGTGGGTATAAATACCTTTAAGTAGAAAGGCAATGACAACTTTGTTTAATACAACGCAAAGGAATGGAGAATTGTGACCTTAGTACCTACCTCGAAAAGGTAAAATCGTAATTTCAAAACTAAATTTTTCTAGATCTCTGATGATGAAATGGATTTCACCGTTGAATCGTCGAAATCTACTAACACGTCAATTTTGCTCAATTCGTATTACTTTATCAGACGTTTTCATGGTAAGTAATCTAAGTATCAAAGAATGATATGTGATGTGACAAAAGTCACTTGAGTAACACATACCATGCGACACATGTCACACGAGAGAGATATGGAACGACGGAGCCGAGATAAAAGCAAATGTCGAAAATCCAAGCTTAGGGACATGATTGGCATTATAGAATTTGTTTAAATGATAATGGGACGAAATAGAAAATAGTGCTCATCTTCTCCATTAAAAGAAAAGAGAAAACGTGAAGGGAAAAAAAAAAACAATCACTTACAAAGAGGCTAGCTTTATATTTAGTGGAGAGAGTTAGACTTCTCTCTAGGTTTCAGCGATCCGACCATTCGAATTTGTCAGACAAGAAAGAAAGTCGCTCTACGCCGAGGGCGCAGTTGGCTCCTGGCCATGGAGTTCGACAAACCCGTGCGGAGGTGGCTTCATCCTACTGGGTTACACTTTTTAAGTGAGCCAGGATGTTTTGCTTGGCTCGAGGCTCGAACTATTTGCTTCTTGATCTGGCCCCAAAACTTAGGACCTAATTGTGGGAATCTTTAGAGCCCATTTGATAGTCCGACAGCCGCACTAATCGTTTGGCCGCTCAAGTTGCGGCTAGTTATAAATCATGTGTTGTTTGTATGAGGCCTTAAATGGCTATTTAAATCGTTCACAAAAGCGAACCGATGATCGATGATTGGTCGCGAATGCGAACTGGTACTTCACCGTTCACGTGAATAGTATTCAATGAAATATTTTTAGTGAAATAAATGTGTTTCGGGCCGAGCGATGAAATCGACCACTGTAAATTAGCCCATGTGAGCTAATTTCGTGAAATTGATGATGAATGTGCATAACATGTTTTATGCGCGAAGTTATGTAAATATATGCATGATGATATATTTGCATGTGTGATACTAATTGTGTTGAAATGGTGCACGCATTTCATATGCACTGGGTAACCCAGTGAATTAGCGCCAGCGTACGATACGATTTAAAAAAACGGAATATGGTTGCGGGAAGGAATTTCATGTGATGAATTTCCAGAGAATGGGAATGGAGACATTCAAATGCATCATTTTATGATGACCATGACTCGTTACTTAAGTTCTCCAACCACATTCACTTTAAAGTAGTCTCATATTTTACCGGATATTTGGTAGTGTATTTCAATAACAAGCTTTGCTTTGAAAATGATTATTTTTCTTGGCACGGCTTAGGCAAGTGTTGAAATGATTCTGAGGACTCGAGACATGGGGATGACATGTAGACATTCAAGTAGGATCACACATTTACTCGAGTGTGTTTACACGGGAATCGTATACGCCCAAATATAGTGAACCCATTTGCAAGTGATTCCAATTTACCGCATTTCAGCTCACCCCACGAGGGAATATCATATTATTTCAGTATTGTGGAGCGTCGAGGCGACGACTCATCTTAGGGAATATATTATTTAAGGTACAGGGGTGCCGAGAACTACCATTCCATAGTCCCATTTGAAGAAAATCTGTCAGGGTTTGACGTGAGCTGTTTAATGTGTATTAAAATTGTAGATTTTAATATGTATTTGTATTAAGAAATATTGAAACAACTTTCGACTATATTGAAACAAAGTCAGTATATGTTTAATGAGTGTTTGGCGTAGTACCCAAGTGGCCGCTTTTACTCGTGCATGGGTCTGCAGACAATAGACGTAAAGGGGATTTCCCATGGCGTCACTTTTAGTCAATCTGACCCCTGGGCTTTCAAAGGCCACAAGAATAGTATCTCGATGGAGTTATTAGCTCAATTAAAAGCGCAACCTGCTTTAAAAACAAATGATTACAGATGCTCGTAAAAACTAGCGAAGAGATGTAGAAAAAGATGTATGGTCGAGAGGGTGATAAGACCTATTTCAAGAAAAGAAGTTGGTTTATTTGCACAACACATGTTATATGATAAAGAGCTAAAGAAAAAGTTACTTGAAGCCTATAATACAACTTACTATGCATCCTCGGAGGTAATAAGATGTACCGTGATTTGAAACAAAGATTATTAGTGTGGAAATGAATGGAAAAGAGATGTGACGTATGCGTGTCTAAATTTTTGACGTGTCAAGAAGTCAAAGCGAACACCAAGTTCCAACACACAGTCTGTTGAATCCTCCACCCTCAATGAAGCTGATAACATTACCATGGATTTTGGTGGGTTTGTGCTTTCCAATGCAACAAAACATGACTCATCCGGGTGATTTACGATAGGCCTGCCAAAGCTCACCGCATTTTATACCAACGGATTAATTATCTTATGGATTGACTACAGTAGAGCTATATGTGGATGAGATCAGGCGACGATGGCGTGTCGCTATGTTCATCAGGTTAATGAATCCCAGGATTTATATCGAGATTCCGGAAGGAATTACGCTAGCCTGGGAACTCTTGCTTTCTTAATTTCGCATAACATTCCCACCCGCTGCATGCATGACAATCGGAGAGATTGATTCAAGTACTAAGATATGCTTCGAGGATTGTGAATTTAAAATTCATTGCAGTTGATGTATATTCATTGATAGAATTTACCTATAATAGTTAATAACGTTACTGCATGACACCATATGAGGCTTTGTATGGCTTCCGAGATGCAGAACTCCTGTGTTTGACATAATCGAATAAACATAAAGTGATTGGTCCGGCATAGTAAAAGATACGTACAAAATTTCAAAGAGCTCAAAAGGTTAAAGGGGTCACGTTGATCTATTGTACCATATACACTTGAAATGAAGACATTGAATATGAAGTGGTGACAAAAAGGTTCTTAAAGGTATCTCCATGGAGGAAGGTGCTTAGGATTCGGGAAGAGGAAGCCAAGTTCGAGGTTCATCGTTCCATATGAAGTTTGTGAGAGAATCGCACTGGGCATGATCGGCTGGCACCCTTCAGAGTTAGCCAAGTTGCATGATGCGTGCCCATGTGTCTATGCTCAAAACACCGTCTGATGGGCTCCATACCACTGTGAGTAAGCACAAGAACGCTATTATTTACATATGATGAGGACAAAGGCCATATACGAGAGCAATAAACAATCGTTAATGTTGAAGATAGTTAGTGAAAGTGTTTCTAACAACACCACAGGTACAGCTTCTCACGGAGCTACAATCCATAGATAACAAAGATCTCAACTCTTCGATTCAAGTATGAATTTTGAGGACGAAATTATTTTTAAGGGGGAGAGAGTTGTAATACCCCAAATTATACCATGACAATTTTATAACATGTTTAGGGTATACAAAGTAAATCGTGACATTTTCCGAATAAAATAATGCTAAAATAAAATAAGCAAAACCTGTGACTCACATAAGTGTCAGAGTAAATAAGAAGAATTAACAATTTCCTTGAATTCTAAAATCATACGATAAGACTATGCAAAGCAAAGTGGAAACATTAATAACTTGATGGTAACAGCATGAATGGACCAAAGAATAAAAATGGAAAAGAAAGCAAAATGTCGCCAAGTCATGCCTTAACATTGTAATAATGAAAGACAAACACTTTGGCCGTCTTGAAGGTGCCAGGCAAATCGGTTTATAGGAAAGAGAAGAGAAAGAGAAGAGAAGAGAAAAAGTTAAAGAAGTTAAAGAAGAAGAAGAAGAAGAAGAAGAGTAAGAAGAATAAATCAAGGTATGGAACTTGTTATGAACTTTTGTATGGCTTTTTGTATGGATTTTGGTATGAATTTTTCTGGGGTTCTGGTAATTTCTTTGTGTGTAACCCTTGTTAATGGTTACTCTGTTTGATCGTGGTCCTCAATAGAGGAAAAATCGCATGCAGTAAAAATGTCGGGGTTTGCGAGATGTTGTCCGTTTTTTTTAAACCCATATTTTTGTTTTGGCCATAACTTAACCATCACTCATCCAAATTGAGTGATTAAAAATTTCTAAAATAGGATTTAGGATACAAATCTTCCTAAATAAGTATCCAAATTCGACCTATCGACCTTAAAATTTCACACAAAGTAGCTTTAACAATTAGGTCTCGAAATTCCATCTCAAACAAATTCCAATTGGTCCAATATAATTCTGATTTTGTTTAAATCATAACTTGAAAGTTATACCGGGTCCAAAGCAGTGATCAAAATTCTGTACAAAATAGACATTTAGGAGAATGAACTTTATATGAAGAAAGTATGGTCAAATTATGTCTCTAATGCCCAGAAATTTTAATATAGACAATCAAATGTGCCTTGGAATTGTTTAGAAGCAGTTCGGAATGTTTAGACCATATCTCCCAAATTAAAATTCCAAATGACATGATTTTTGAACCATAAGAAACTTAAGACATAAGGGTATATTGAGTTAGAATATCACTTTCTCTAACAATTCGTGATAGGTCAAAATCAGAAGTTGAAAATGGACTTGGGGAGCTTTAAATTGTTCGGGACACTGGTTATGAACCAAATTGTTTAAAGGTTATATAATTGTATTGTTATATGAAATAATGTATCATAATAATATGATCAAGATAACATGTGTTATGAAAGTTAAAGAGAATGCACGTATAATTTTGTTACAAAGAAAAAAACATGCTGAATTGTTATAAGAGATTATTTGATATTGAATATCTCATAAGTATATGATATCAATAGTTATTCATGTATATGATTTTTTTCCGATAACATAAAATATTGTTAAAGAAAACATAATAAACTGATCACAACTTATTACCTTGATAGTTGGATGAGATGGTACGCCCATAGGGGGATACGCTTGTCAGAAAGAAGGCAACTTATAACATCGAGGCCCCGTTTACCGATGACATGATCTCGCTGATCATTATAGAGGTCTGTCATCATACGCATAGATCATCGTTCGTGATACGATAAGACTTTCTAAGATATTGGCAGCTTTTTTTCCCGTATCCACTTCTAAGGTTTATGCAAAGTAATGGAACATGTGCCAAAATGACAAGTATACGCAAATGAGATGTATATGATATATGATACGATATATAAGATAACACTTACTATGTGAATAATAGTATATGGTTACAAGAACAATAAGTAAAATGTAAGATGACAATGGTGCATATGAAATATGATAAGAAATGAAACATGTTATGAAAAACAGATATGAGAAATGATAAAACATATGTAAATGTTATATCTGCATAAATATATATTGTATCTATAAGAAGAGACATTCCTATTAGGGCTTCGCCCATCAGGTATTATTCTCACTAAACTATGTTTTTGAAGTACTTTGCAACAATCCTGTAAATTAGAGTACAGAAGAATTCCTGAAATTCCAATTTCTTAAAACGAGAAAATCGTAATTTCGATTACAAAATTGTTATTTAGGTTAGTAATCCGGAATTTATTCTCTAGATCTCGATGACTAAACCACTAATTGATCTGCCTCATTAATCGAAGGCTAACAAAGAAAATTTCGTCGACCAAGATAATCTTAATTCACATGTTTTTCGAGGCATCGCGCTTTCTCTGCAGTCGTAAAAACAATTTACCAATAAAAGCTGATATATCAAGCACTCATGCCACGTATGTTATAGACAGCAGATAAATGATGAAAACGCCACCACTTAGTATACGCCAATGTCAAAACCCGAAACGAAGACATAATAAAGAGATTTTGGGATCTGTTTAAGTCAATTAGAAGACAAACAGAATAGCTGGACTCGCCTTCCCAAAACGAAAAGCAAGAGAAAACGTGAAGGATTTTGTCTGAATAGCCGATTTAATTAGAATTTAAGAGAGAATGGTTAACTCTCTCTGTAAACACATCATCCAATCGCTCAGCTTCTCGTGACGTAAGAAGGAGAGAACCTATTTCACGCTGAGAGGGTTTCATGTGTTATCAGATTTACAGTTTCCTCAACCTGAGGAATTCCCTACTGGTTTTATTCTGCTAAATAATTATGTAAATGTTTTGTCAACAGGCTCAATCACCGCTGATCGCGCTTTCAAAACCTTTGAATCTAAATGTTTGGATTGGAGACCCACGAACGTACTGTGACGTTGTTACGTAATTAAGCCAGTTTAATCAGGTAGGATGAAGTGTTCTATAAATCATGTATTGGTTTGTTTCAGTCGAAATGGTCGTGGAAAAACCCGGTTCACTATGAACTGACACTGTAGCTTTGAAAGGAACAAGAACCTAGGGTTTCATCGTTCTCGAACAATAGATCACAAAATAATTTCAGAAAATATGTGTTCAATGAAAGATTTAAAACTGAATTGTTTCGTATAAGACACAGCCTAAGTGAGCTAATTTGATGTATGAAATGAGAATTTACATGACATGATCAGGTGAATTGATTTGTTTAAAATATATGCATGTTTATATTTATTACGTGAATTAGACTGTATTGGAACTGGCATACATGCATTCCATATGCACTGAACACTTAGGTGTTGGTCCTCACTCATCTTCATGGTCCCACCTCATAGACAAAGATTTGCAGTCTCAATCATTCAGAGCAGTTGACCACGACTCCAGCCGTGAAGATCTTCACTACCAACCCAGCCAAGAGTCTCACAGAACAGAGTGCTCCCACTCTATACAAAGAGTCCCTGTGGTCGTGGTCTCGGCCCCTCCTACTGAGGCTGAGTTAAAAGCACAGTCAAAATCTCGCCGTAATAAAGAGTACCTACATGAGTAAATCAAATCAAGCAGATGAAGGGGTGTAATCCACAATTTTGACCATGATTTGGCTGACGAGATGAGTCTGTGGTGAAAATGCCTGGAGGCTATTCTAAAATGTGAATTATCCGAGAGTTGTCTAAACTAAAAATATCAATCGCCTGGCACTACCTAATCGATATCTGGAGAGTCCACAACACATCAATCGTCTGAGATCACTCACTGGATATCTACACATTCCGAGGGGTTGTCCACAAACAAACAAATGAATACAGAATTTCACATCAGCTTTAGCGAGTGTGAGGAGCCTGAGGACTCCTGATCCCAGTCGTCACCGACATCTCGCTAGATCATGCATTTCCGGTTGAATCACAGATTATTTGGAACATCAAGACCAAGACCTCAGTAAGAGTAGCCCACTTGGGGTGGCGATTCCACTATCGAAAGCATTAGCTCACTCCCGTCGAGGATATTATTTCCATGTGTACAGAAATGCGCGTAGGGACTCGGCCACCCTGTAGATTGAGGATTAAGAAAGCCTGGTTTGTACTGCTTATGACGCTGGACAATGATTGAATCCTAATTTAAGATATGTATCAGATAAGAGTAGTATTATTTAACTCTCAGAATCATTTGATATACTGATTCATAGTGGTGATGTATGATGAGTATTGTTTATAGTTCAAGTATTGCTTTACCTACGCTCAGATTATATCAGACCGCTTTACGCGATATGCAAGAGATTTGCACTTCTAAGTAGCTCTCCGTACAGCTGGTGACTCGCCTCGATTTTCGTTTCATTGGTCAGAACCCGACATCCACTGTATTCCGCTACGACGGCACAACCACCCCCGTGGCTCAAAAAGATCACAAGAGGAAACCAGATAACAGGACAATCCGCATCAGCAGTCAAAGTCAACACATCATTAGGTAACCACTGGAAGACCATTTGGTCTGATGTATATGTATTCTTGTTTATTTTGTGTTAATGAAATATTGTAAATGTCGAACACTTCATATACTTAAGTCAGACATATTTTGTAAATCCACGTTATAAATATAATATGCTTAAACGCTTAACATTATACTTAACGGAAAGAAACTTAAAGATTATAAGTTTATAATAAACAAGAAAAAATGACACTCTATTTGACACTGATGTCTAGTTTGGGGCGCTACACTTGAAGCAAAGGGTGGATACTTAATCTAAACACACAAAAATCATGTCGAGTTCGTGTCAGATTTATGAGTTGTTTCAAATTTTGCAAGATATACTTGTGAGTAGTGAAAGTCATGGTCGTCCCTAGCGCACATACCTAAACGAGTGTATATGAAATACCAACTCAACCAATTTCTAAAAGTATAGCATACAATCAATCATACACACTCTCCCATCGCTTACGCCATAATTGACAATCCCTTTCTTCAGGGGCTGACAATTCTTGATCCCATCGGCAAATACAACTCCCAGACCATACCAAATCTGAACGTTTTAACCGTCCCAATCATGATTCATTGGTCACCAGTGACATCATAAATAGATTATTTATATATTAATAAAATTAAAAATAATTACAAAATTTTATAAAATTTTAATATTATCTCCTCCATTTCTTAAAATATTTATTTATTTATTTATTTTACTTTCATATGGTGAATTATTTTTCTCAAAATATTTAGAGGCTTGTTTAGTAAGTGGTTTCAAGAAAAATGAATTATTCCCACAACAAATAAAAAAGAGGAAAAACATTTACTAATCATAAAACTAAAATGACAAAAAATAAAATAAAATATTTGATTTAAAAATAATATTTAGAGCATATCTAAAGAATATTAAAAACAAATCGAGAACAAAATTTTCAAATGGACCTTTATCTTATAAAATATTAAATAAAGTTGGCAATAATAATTCTCAAAATTTGCTTTTATGATTGATTACGAGAACATTTATCTTTCAAAAAACATAAATTTAAAAAATAAGAAGTAAAAATAAGTAAGATCTAGAACAATAAAAAAAACCCTAGTTGTCTTCTCTCATTTTCTCTTTTTTTTTTTCTTTTGTAACCTATTTTTTCTTATTTACAGCTTATTTGAATTTATCTTCTCACATAAATACTCTTGATAAAAATTATAAGATACGAATTAAGCACTAAGCACTTATTTTATGTTTATTAGATAAGAGCTATATCTGTAAATATTTTGTTACAATAAGCTAATTAAAGTTTGAATGCATATTTATGTAAAGAGTTCAGGCATTATTTTAAGGCGTTTGATTTATTACTATATAAAGACTTATAATCACAAATTACTGAATAATTCATCATAAAGACTTATAAAATCAGTTGCTTATCAAATAAATACTTTGCCATAACGTTTAAAATTTAAATAACCTAAAACTAAAGAACTAAAAATTAGTATTATTTATATATAAAATCATGATAAACAATTAAAAATAAAGTAAAGATTTATTATATACTGAAAACATTTAACATTCAAATGTAATTTCTAGTATAAAAAATAGCTAATGAACTATTATCCCCTCTTCACTTTTGTTTCATATGTATAAAAGATATTATAAAAACTAAAATATTATACTTTTTTTTTCTTCATTAAAATCTTTAGATGTTTTTTTATAATTTGAACATTTACTTGACCATAAATACATAGCTTATTGGCGCGTAAAGCCCCTGAGGCTCCATAAATACAAGACGACTTAAGTACAGATTTTCTGCTCGACGCACTTTACCTAATATAAATAAAAATTATATATTTAACTAAATATTGTCTATAGTTTTTATCTAATAATAAAATACAATAAAGTAAAGAACATCAAACATAAAAATCAAATATCTCAAGTACTTCCCATCATCACAAGCATTTCCAAAACAAAATAACATACATCATTAATACTTCTCATTATCACAAAAATTCTAAGTTCTAAAACAAAATAAAGACTCATAGATCTGCATCAAATTCTAAATCAAGAAAATCTCACACAGAATTTTTTCATTTTTAAATTATATGTAAGAATTTTTTTCCCTATTTTTTACATTTTTTTTCAAAAATGTTACCTATTTTTTTACATATTTTTTCAGAATTTGTTTTCTATTTTTTCATTATTTTTCAGATTTTTTTTCCTATTTTTACATAATTTTTAAAATTTTTTACTTATTTACATAAATTTTCAGAAATTTTTTAGATTTTTTTTCCATTTATACTATTTTCAAAATGTACCTATTTTTTCGAATTTTCTATTTTTTTAGAGTTTTTCCTATTTTGATACCTAATTTGTCAAAATGACAGTTTTGTCATTAAAATGATATTTTTTAGGTTTTCCTATGAGCTTTTTAAAGCTTTTTTTTTTTTTTTTTTATAAGTTTCTCCATGAACCTTATTTAATAAGCTAAAATGGGCTTATAGAAGAGGTCATAAATTTTTTTTATAAGTTATTCCAAACACCTATACTTTTTTTTATCAAAAGTACTTATGTAAAAATATAATCTCAAATAAGGTCTCCTAAGCGCACTCTAAGTACAATTTTTTCCATTATTTTTGCATCCATGATGGTTTGAATCCAATGCTTTTTATATTATTTTTGTATCCTAATAGTTAACAATAAAGGCTCAACAACTCCTTCAAGAACAGTAGCCGATACAAACAATTGACAACTGAATCCTATTTTTTGCATTATTTTTATAACTCGAATGGTCCCGCCGCAAATAGTTTTTCTTTTATGAAATGAAAGTAGGGACAAGAGTCTTCCAAATGATTGTCCCATACATATGACATCAATAAATGTTTACCATTACAATCACGAATAACCCATCCTATCAAGTAATTCTATTTTGTATTCTTCAACTGTACAAGCTTAACTTGAATCTTACATTAGAAGGAATCCTACATTATGTCATTGTTAAAAAATAGTAGCATTTCATTTATCAAAATTTTGCTTTACATAAGATTAGTCGGTTCTATCTTTACATTAAGAAATATCTTTATTGTAGGTTGAGTAGTGTCCTTTATTTCTCGATTTTAATGCATTTGATTTAATGAAACCAAATACCAAAATAAAACGCATTTTCTAAGACATGGATATACCAATCCATGAGGGAAACAGAAATGGGATGAAAATTCATCATTCACCCTCATGAACTGTTATTTCGCTATATCAATATGACAATGAGAACTAAACAAAAAATGATGAACATAACTGTAATGCAATAAAATGGAACCCGCGAAAACTGAAATTGATCAAGTCTTACGCCGGACACACTTCATTAAGACAATTTATCGGGCTCTCGCAAAGAAGGTTTCTCAGCTCCCGATAATACGTCTCCAAGGATAAAATGATCTCCCAACACAAAGGAAAACACTCCCAATGGTTGGCTATCGAACCAGAAACTTGTGCAGAACTTGCTCTCTTAAAACGAAGATGATATGTAATAAAAACTTTTTCTCTCTATTCCTAAATGCTTGAATGTGTGTCCTATTTATAGACTTTACTCATGAGTGTTTGGTACAGGCATGAAGCTTGGGTCATGACTGTTCTGTTCAAGGCAAACAGACACAATCACGTCTGTGTGGAGAAGACGCCCATTCAGTCAAACAATGCTTCCAAAACGATAGCTGTGCTTTGGGGTCCGAAATATATACACAAATTTAGTGCATACCTTCTCCAAAAGATGTACTGGGCAAATCAATACCTGCACTCCAAGCCCAGCTCGACGAGAAGCACAAGGCGCATGTGGCGAACTGCCAGTACAGTCCTCTCCCTTCCACACAAAAACTATGTTCCTCGGTACCAAACCCCACTACAAGTAGTGCCAGATATATAATTTTAAAAAAGTCTTGTTCCCATCCGATATGGGACACAAGTTTTTTCACAAGCTTAAAGCTTTTGTTACCATTTTCAAGTGGTGATGTTTGTAGGCAATTTCTAATTCACTCCTTAATGGTTTTGAACAACTTAATATATAATCTTCATCTCCTCATGGAGGCGAACACATTCCCATGTGAACCCACTACAAAGAGTTTGTGGGACCCATTTTAATTTATGTTCAAAGATAGCTAATTTATTATGCTCAAATCCATTTTTCCAACAATTCCCCACATGAATGAAATTGATTAAAAGTAATGCAAATGACATGCTAACACTAAGAGAGAGTTCAGTTGGAAAATTTCTGTATAAAGGAAGGTAGCTTGTGGCCTTGAACCTTCCCTTGTAAATGCTATCTGATTCATCAGTGAACATGATGTCTTGAACTGTTCAATCATTTGTGTAAACAAAGACAATAGCATTCACATAGAATCTTTCCTGACACAGTTGGTTCTCACGATTGTGTTCATTTGGCCCTGAACAATTCTTGCTTTTATGAGTGCTTCTAGAGAATTTAGCATTTATCATTCTCATAGAACCGGCCCAGTTCTCATTCACATAGGTGAATTCTTATGGAAAGTATTCTGCTATACCCCACTTGTCTTTAACAAGATATAAGAATCATTAAAAGCATGGCTTACCCTGTTCAACTCTGCAGGCATCACTATTTTGATCATAGGAACGAGTAGGAGATATTTTCTCCGTAGTGATCTTCAATGGGTCACAAAATTTATTGTCCCTTTGAACCTGTGACCTCGGGATCTCCAAATACCTAGGCTGGGTTGCCATTATGGCGAATTTTAGTGTGTAGGTTGTAAACCCATTCTCAATGATTATTTACTTCGCTTCTTCCGGGTCAAACCAGGGTAACGAATCCAAGAATGTTCTCTTTGACCTTATGTATTCAATGGTTATAATATCATTAGAGAAGTTGGTCTTACCGTATTAAGGTCTCTTTTGATGAATATGTTGAGACTTCACTGCTATACATATGACTTCAGGCTCTACCAATTGTCGATTGACTATCGCAATGAAATTTTATTAGTGGGTGCCAAGTTGTGGCCACATTGAATATCTTTCTAAGAAATGACGAAGCCACTCTACTTCACCACTTTATCTAGTGCAATAAACTCGTGATTCCATCGTGGATCTAGCAACGCACGCTGCTTTTAAGATTTCCAAGACACCGCTCTCCACCACCAAGTGTAAATAGATAGCCACTCTTGTGGACTTCGAGTCTTTGCGTCGATATCCACCCGCATCACAAGATCCTTCAAGTACTATCGCATATTTCGAAATAGTGGTAATCCATAGTTTCGGGGTGTATTTCAAATACCTCAAAACTCTAACTATCGGGCTCCAATGGTCCCACTGATTACTTGCGGTATCTACTCAATTTGCCGATAACAGAAGCTATGCTCAGATTCGTAGAATTCATGACGCCCATCAAAGCCTCCAATTGCCGTGCATATTTTGTCAGGATATGCTTTTGCCATTATTTTTGGATAAATGTATATTTACATCTACAGGTGTTTTCGTTAGACTGTTATCATCTTGTTTAAATATCTTGAGAATTTTCTCAATGTAATGTGATTGAGATAATATTAGTCCATTTGATGTTTTAGAGACCTTTATCCCAAGTATAACATCGACAACACCTAAGTCTTTCATATTAAACTTATTGCTGAACATTTTCTTGGTAGTTTTAATGACTTCATTATTACTACCCATAATGAGCATATCATCAACATAGAGACAAATGATGATGTGCACTCCATGTTCTGTTCTCGACATATACACATTTGTCACACTCGTTGATTTGAACCCATTTGTCATCATTACATCACAAATTTCATGTCACTATTTTCGCGCCGCTTTTAATCCATAAAGGGATTTAATGTTTAATAAACTTTCTTTTCTTGACTCGAACACCCTTCTGTTGTTCCATGTATATTTCTTCATCCAAGTCACCATTTAAGAAAGTTGTCTTTACATCCATTTGATGTATCTCAAGATTGTGTATAGCTACAATAGCTATTAACATACGAATGGATGATATTCTTGTAACTGTTGAATAGGCATCAAAATAGTCCAAGCCTTCTTTTTTATTGTAACCTTTGACAAACTGGGCCTGCCTTATATTTATCAATGATCCATCTCGCTTTCATTTTCTTTCTCGAATATCCTTGTAGGTTTTGAACCTGGTGGAAGATCCACTAGTTCCCACGTATGATTTTGCAAAATGGATTCTACTTCATCGTTTATAGCTTCTTTCCAATATGGAGCTTCAGGGCTTGACATTGCTTCCTTAAAGCTTTGAGGCTCATCTTCTAACAAATATGTTATAAAATATGGACCAAAAGATTTTGATGTTCTAGTTCTTTTACTGCGTCTAGGTTCATCATCATCTGTTGCCTTAACTATCGCTTATCATAAAGATTACGAGTTCTTTTTTACTTCGAAGTTCGACTCTTGTGCTGGTTTGTAAGGAAATATATTTTCAAAGAAAGATGCATTTCTTGACTCGATAATAGTATTGACATGCATATAAAAAATTTCTAATTTATGAATCGGAAAGCGATATGCACTACTATTGTGTGCATATCCAATGAAAACATAATCAACTGCTTTTCTTTTTGTTCCATTCCACCCAGGTATAGGTACTCGTTTACTTTAGCCAAACACCCTACACTTTAAAAGCATTTGTAAGGTGGAACAAATTTCGAATTTGCCATCGTAGAGATCGGGAGCAAGATATCTCCAATCGGGGCCTTCGATTATAACGATTTTTCCCGATTTTTCCTTGGCTCTAAAATCAAAAAAAAAAGCTTTTTGAATTTATCTAACCACCCAAAATGCCTGTATAGCACCCTCCGCCCAATTGTAAGTCATTGATAGCACTTATTATATATAGTGCAAACTTTTTTTATATTTACTTATTATTTATTTAATATAATCCCTTTATAATATTTTTTTATTTTATTTATTTTACATTATAACTTATAATATTTTTAAATCAATATTAATTTGAAAAGGAAAAGAAATAAAATAATATCATTTAAAAATTTAAAATTATAATATATAATATTTTGAATATCCTCATTATCTACATAATATTTATAATAATAATAAAACAAATAAATAATATCTCTTTAACACAATAATATTCGAATAATATATTAAATATAACATATTTAATTTAATAATTACTAATCTATTTGATTTTAATCTACCTTAATTAAGATATGAATCATTTTTCATCATCTATATAATTAAAATATGAAAAAATTTAATCGAATCGATATTTTTGTAAAAATATCCACCGATCTTTTACCGATATTTCCGTAAAATCCAATTACTGATATATCCGTGTTTACCGATATTTTGATCCTTGTTTGTAAGAAGGTATTCGACCTTTCCACAACTCATATGGGGATTGGTTGGATTTCTTTTGAGGTATTCGGTTGAGATTATAATTTGCGGAAAGAATTGCTTCCTCCCACAAATTCTGAGGTAGTCCAGAACTTAATAGTAATGCATTCATCATTTCTTTTGAAGTTAATTGCTACGGTCAACATTTTAATTTGTTGAGAGGTGAATAGGGTGTAGTAGTTAGGTGTATTATACCATGTTGTAAACAAAAATCACCAAAAGGTACTTCATATTCACCACCTCTATCACTTCTTCTAACCTTGATTTTTCTATCAAGCTGGTTCTCTACCTCATTCTTGAAATGTTTAAACATTTCCAATGCCTCATCTTTACTTCTTAATAAGTAAACATAATAGTATCTTGTGCAATCATCAATTAATGTAAGAAAATATTTCTTACCACCTCTAGTTTGAATAAATTTCAGATCACAAATATCTGAATGTATTAATTCTAGAGGTTCACTACTTCTTTCAATTGATTGAAAAGAAGTTCTTACAAGTTTAGATTCCACACAAATCTCACATTTATGATTTGGATCTATTTTAAATTTAGGCATACATTCCATATTAATTAATCTACACAATGTATTATAATTAACATGTCCTAGTCTACCATGCCACACATTTGAAGACTCAAGCATATAAGCAGAAGATGTGTTCTTATTAATATTCTTAATAGGAGGTACAATGGTCATTACATTTATTTTGAAGAGCCCATTGCTCATGTACCCCTTCCCCACATACATCCCAATTTTGGTGAGGATGAAGTTGTCTGAGACAAACACCAAGTTGAAGCCCTTCTTACTCAACAATGATTCAGACACTAGATTCTTTCGAATTTACGCACATCACAACACATCATTGAGAGTAAGTTCCTTGCCCGATGTCATCTTCAATACTACCTTCCTTGGCCTTCAACCTTGGAAGAAAAGGAGTTGCCCATAAAGAGTTGTTATCCATTATCTATGTTATGATATGATGAGAACATTGTCTTGTCTGAGCAAACATGACGAGTAGCCCCTGTGTCCACCCACCATTCCTTGGTATTGCTGCTAATGAAGTTCACCTCGGAGACTATAGCTGAGAGGTTCATGTCTGAGACATCGCCTAAAAGGTCATCCACTTCAGTCACATTAGCTTGAAGGCGTTTCTTCTTTGGATTCCCTTGGTCCTTGCGACTATGACAGTCCTTAGCACGGTGCCCTTGCTTGTTGCACACATAACACTTGCCTTGGAACTTTTTCGTAGGACCTTGCTTGGGACCATTGCCATTGTGCTTCCTCTTCTTGTTATTATGGGAGGTCTGCCCTTGTTCCACAACATTGGCCTTGGATTCCATGATGGCCTTGCCTGCCTTCTTTTCAGATGCACAGTTGTCTTCCTTTATTCTCAGCCTTACTATCAAGTCTTCAAGTCTTATTTCCTTCCACTTATGTTTTAGGTAATTCTTGAATTCTTTCCATAGGGGTGGCAATTTTTCAATAATTGCAGCCACTTGGAAAGATTCAGCAGAACATCCCATACGCATATATGTCATGCAAAATCCTTGTAGATCTTGAACTTGGCGATCACGAGTCTTGGAATCGAAGCATCTTGTAGTCTAGGAATTTTCCCTTTACAAACTTCTTGGAGCCACTGCATCCTCGCGGTCTGTATTTTTTGTCCAAGGATTTCCACAGTTCTCTTGCAGCATTGAAGGCGCAATACACATTATACAGTGTGTTGTCCAAGCCATTCAGGAGGGCCATTCAAGAGGTAGTTGCTGCACAAGAAATTAGCATGCTTTCATGCTTCCATAGCGGCAACCACTTACTTATCAGTTTCATTTTCCTTCAATGCAAGAGCATCCTCTCGAAGGAAACGGGTCAAATTTAAAGTGGTCAAGTAGAACAACATCTTTTGTTGCCACCTCTTGAAATCTGTCCCATTATACTTTTCCAGCTTCTCTCCAACGACTCCGCAGTCATTGATTGCCATAACGGCGTTGGAGGCACCCGCAGTACAGGAGTAGAATCAATAGCCATTATTGTTTGCAGAAACATAATATTAAATTTAAGAAATAACGGAACCAAATTCTGAGCAATAAAACAATATTAAATCAAAACAGTGTACTAGAAGTTCTATAATTCCTACATAAACCAGAATAGTAAAACGGGACGGACGAAGAAAAACTTAAGTTTATAGTTTTGAGTTCTGTATTTCAGATATGTAGTTCTCTTGATTTTTCCAGTTTTGTTTTGGAACGGGAAGCGAAGCGAGAGATTAAAAGCCGACATATATATATATATATATATATATATATATATATATGTAAAAAATAATAAATTGTGTTACGATTGTTATTTCACCATATTAGTATGATTATAAGAACATAACAAAAAATGATGAACAAAACTGTAATGCAATAAAATGGAACCTGTTTGTAGAAATCAGAAACTGATCAAGTCTTGTGTTGGATACAATTTCCTTAAGACAATTTATTGCCCTCGCAGTGGTGCTTCGAGTTCTTGGCAATACGTCTCCCAGGATAAAATGATCTCCTAACACAAAGGAAAGCACTCCCAATGGTTGGTTGTCGAACCAGAAACTTGTGCAGAACTTGCCCTCTTAAAATGAAGATGATATGTAATGATAACTTTTTCTCTCTATTTCTAAATGCTTGAATGTGTGTCCTATTTATAGACTTACTTATGACTGTTTGGTACAGGCATGAAGCTTAGGTCGTGTACGTTTCTGTCGAGGCAGCCTTGAACCACGATCGTATGTGGAAAGACGCCCATTTAGTCAAACGGTGCTTCAAAGCGAAGCGGCGTTTTAGGTCTGAAAAATATCTGTAGCCCGATGGCACCTTTCTCTACAAGATAGAACAGTTCATCAGCGTGCATACAGGAGGCCGGCAGAGGCGGGCATGCGATGTGGTGAATAAGCATGTACTGAGTCGCCACTCTCTCTGAAACTTAGGGTGCCCGCAGGGCTGAGCCGAATTCTGGTAGGTGTATATATCTTTCTTTAAAAGTCTTGTTCTCATCCAGATGTGGGGCCCATGGCTTTTCATAAGCTTAAAACTTTTATTTACCATTTTCAAGTGGTGATGTTTGGAGGCAATTTAATTCACTCCTTAATGGTTTGAAGCAAACTCGATATATAATCTTAAATCTCGTAGGGAGAGAAACGCATTCTATGTGGACCCACTACAAAGAGTTTGTGGGACTCATTTTAATTTATGCTCAAAGATAGTTAATTTATTATGCTCAATAGCTAATTTATTATGCTCAAACCCATTTTTCCAACATGAACAATAAAGAATTGAAGCAAGTGCCGTCATAACCCATAAAGAGTGTTTATTACATATGATACCTTTTGGATCCCAATTTAAGGTCCGGATACTACAAACACGACCATTCAAATTTTTGTTCTTAATGTTATCAATCATCAAGCCTTCTTTTCCAACAATCACTAAGAAAGTTCTAACCAAGGATAAAAATATCGGTTTTTACGGATATATCGATACTTGGATTTTATGGATATATCGGATATATCGTAAATATATCGGTATTTATAAATTATTCAAAATTTAAATATATATTCAATTTATATATCAAAATTAGTTTGAAGGTATATGAAATGAAGGCCTTTCATTCTCTCCTCTTATCTTATTTTCTCCAATTTTTATAATTAATGATATGATTATTAAGGAAGATATAAAATTGTTGTCTTTTGATCTTCTTCTCTTTTCTATAAATAATTAATGATATTAATTATTAAGGAAGATATACAATAAATGATATTAATTATTAAGAAAAGACTTTTCATTTTCTCTCTCACATATCTTCATCTACTATTTATTTGCTCTATTAATGAGACACCTACCTTAAATATTGTTTTTTTTTTTTTGAAAAATTTATCAGTAAACCTGACAATGGGTATAGATATATCGTAGATGTGTATAATATATCGGCCAAAATGATTTTTTTGCATTTTTAATGCGCGCAGCACTGCCGTTTTGATTATGATATGTTGGGTCATACGCCGTCTCTCCGGCGATATCGTCGATATTGACCGATATTTTCGATTTTCCGCCGATTGATTATGATTTGTTGTCTCGTGTCGAAGGCCAGCTGCTTGAAATCTCGTGACTATATCGATAATATATTGTGACATTTTTGTCCATGGTTCTAACCAACTAAAACTCAATCTTAAAAACAACATAGATTGGTATGTTTCAAAACCAGTCATAGTTCACAATCAAATCATCGGCAAAACATATACTTCTTTGCACACAAATGCAAATGCTAAGAAATATCATTTGAAAAACAATTGAAAAATTAACCATATAATGACTCGAACAAAAAAAAAAAAACAAGAATAACTAAACTCAATTACGAGATTATTGGATCAAAAGTTCAATTACGAAACATTTAAAAAAAAAAGAAAAGCAGTGAAAAGATGGCAGAGGTATCCAACTCCACCGACGGAAGCTTCCCAAAAGCTCTGATTTTGAGGTCAGCGTTTATTTCATGGGTTCTTGTTTAAATCAAGTTATGTTATCGGTGATTATTGACATGAAATATCGGTAATATATCGGATTATTTTAGATACTTTTATCGGTCAACCTTAATTGACTTATCTAAAAAATATTTTGGGGGATTCAACCGGATCCAAAATCCTGGAATGAGAAGATCCTATCTACCAACTTTTTATAACATTAATCTTATTTTTAAGAATAACTAGCATATGATTTTTATTTTTTTCATATTCAATGTTTCAAATTTTCAAAAAATAATATATATTAAAAAATAATTAATTAATAATATTGTATAAGTACTATTAATTGATTAAATAAATAATAAATATTAATATATTTTAAATTAATGATAATAAAATATAATAATAATAATAACAATTATTTATTTTTAATGGGTAAATTTCAATAATATATATTTTTATTTTAATATTACAATTATTTTTGTTGAATGATAATTATTGTCTCTCGGATTCAGAGTCTCTGGTCGTTGGGGATGAAGCTTGCAATGGGAGCACGTAAGATGAACGAGGGGCCAGAGCGGTGGTGTGTCGGTCGACTCTCCGATACTTAAGTTAGTTAAAGAGATGGGAGCGTTAACGATCCCGATTCACGTAGGCGTATATTTTCCACTTGTCTGGCACACTACCGAGTTACCTCTTTGTTTATGAAGGATCTTGATCGCTTTATGGGAAGTGGATGATTAGTTCCGAAATGAAGGGGTCGATTTCGTCTTTTCTTGTTTCCAGTTTTTCGCTTTTAGGTGCTTAAGATGTCACGTCGTCGCCTCAAGATTGGTTGATCTTAGCAGAGCGGTTTTGTCACGTCGTTTGTGGGAGATATATTCTTGATTCTTAGGGAATCGGTCGAAATTCTTGACCAACCATCTCTTCTGAGTTGCAGGCCGAGGTGGGCTGGATTCATCAGTCATGTCATAATGCTTGGACATCTTTTAGGCTTTGTTCCATTTGGGCTTTCTACATGAAGTTGCTAGGTCAAAACCCATGATACCCACAATAATTTTTTAAAAGATAAAATTATTTGTTTTTTTAAATAAAACATAATTATAATAATAATAATAATAATAATAATAATTTATTTTTAATGACTAAATTCTAATAATATATATTTTAAATTTTAACATTATAATGTTTTTAAAGATTAGTATTATCTCATAAAAAAATTTAAAACTTTTTGAAAGTATTTTTTATGAATCTTATTCTTTATTAATCTGAGTATTACCATCATCACCATCATCATCATCATAATCATTATTATTATTATAAAATGTATTTAAGTTGGTGAAAATTGCAAGTTGGTTAAATGTCTTGAGCATCAGGTTACGTGTATGATTCGTGTTTTTACTAATTCTTAACGAAAGCAAAAGCTAGACTGTCATTAATTGTCATTGCTTAGGGGGAAAGCCACTTGGCTATCCTTAATTTTCCTGATAACATCTTCTTCAATGGCCTTTTTTCTGTCGACTATCTACTATTCAACGTATCTAAGAAGTGTTAAGAGGTCGGCAGTTCTTGAAAGGTCCGGGACCGACATAGGCTTCCGCCTTTATTGTTAGTCTTTACTTTCATATTGAGTTTTCTCCCTCCCTATTTACACATATTTATATTCTTCTTCCTTTCTCTATTTAATCCGAGAATTTTTTTTTGTTTTTGGAATTTTGGTATTCTGCGAAAATCAAATTTGCTCTACAAATTTTGGTTTTTCGAATTCCTGCAATTGGTGTATTGAAATTCCATTTGAATAGAAGGGAAGATCATTTTACTGATTTTGATTTTTTAAATATAGAGGAGTGGGGAATTGAGAAGGAGTTGGTACAGAGATTGGAGTGGTGATGGGAGGGAAAAGTTCGAAAGGGGGGCGGAGAAAGTATTAAATACATCCCGGATGCGTCGCCCCGTTGACAGTATAGGTACTTTCTTTTTCTCAGACATATCGCCGATACGATGACAGTGCATCAGGTCCGCGCCGTCACTCCAGCCGTTGGCTACTCCAACGCTACTCAAACCCCTCACCAACACCCCCAACTCGATCGTCGATATTCCAAGATTCCTGATAATTTTAACACCCTCGATCAGGTTACTTATTCCTTTTTATGCCTTACATTCCTTCTGCTCTCACTCCTCATTCTACAACATTCTTCTCTTTATTCTTATTATTTAAAATATCTATATCTACAATTTTTAAATTATTTCTTTTCAAAATTTTTTAATTATTTAATATATATATATAAGAATTTGAATTTTCTGGTTTTGTATTTGTATAACATATACGACCCAAAATTTTTAATATTTGAAAATTAATTTTTACATTTTAATGTATATAAATATTTCGAAGAAGAAAAGGAAAGTAATTACCTTAAAAATACTAGGTCTTTTTGGTTAGTGTTTTTTAAATATGTTCTAAGGTTAACGTGGTCAACTGTTGATATTGATACTTGAACGTAGAACCTTTTTTTATGTTTTAATACATGTTTTAAGGATGAACGTTTTATCACTTGAATTAGACAAATGTTTCTTATTTTTTAAATTTTGAGAATACCATTTTGACAATTTCTAATGATTTTTAGAAGAAAAAAAAATCAACTCAAGTAAAAAACTGTTTCTTGGTTTCTCTTATATTTTTGTCTTTTTCTGTTCTACATCCTTTTCCTCAAGTAATATGGGTGATTTATCGGTCATTCTTACCTTGAAATCATCTCTATATCTGTTTTTTTTTCCAATAAATTGGTTTTTCTACACAATCTAAGTTTGTAATTCATTTTTCACATTTTCGTCATCGTCATCGCCTTTTGTTGTAGTGTTTATTGTGTGTAAGCAATTCAAATGGTAAAGAGTTAGGTATTCAAGTGATTATATTATTATCAAATATGTAGGTTTTAAGTGGATCTATCGTCATTAACTTGGATATTTTTATATAAAGTGTTGCTAGTTTGTATCAATAAAATTCTTTCTTTTCAAAAAAATTATTATGGAAAAAAAATACAAGGTCAACTGTGATGTCGCTGTGATGGTCAGGAGTTCATAAATCGAAATAAATAAACCTATAAGTTTAAGTTATGAGTCAATCATTTGAAATAATAATAATAAGTTTAAAGTTTCAGATGAGGTAAATAGAATTAAAAAAAGGATGCCTTCACATGCTATTTGTGTTTTATTTTTATTTTTTGACAGCCTCTTTTATTTTTATTTATTTAAAGGAAAAAACGTTAAATACATCTTTATATCTCAATGCCCATTTTGATTTTTTGTTTTTTTAAAGGAAAATACATTGATAGAAACACAATCAAATTCTCAAAAAATCATAAAAAATAAAATAATATTTAAATTGATAATATAATAACATAATAAATTGACTTAAAACCCACACATTTGATATTACTATAATCCTATATACTTGTGAAAGGTCAAAGCAGTCTTATCATCCTCTTCATTTCCCTAAAATTATCTACAATTATAAACACAAATCCTTTTTTTTCCTCCTTCCCAATCGTTACCTTCTATTTATATTTTTAACAATTTTCCCTTTCTTAAAATTTTATTTCTGTAAACAGGTAACTGCTGCTCTTGCTGAAGGTGGCCTAGAGTCTTCTAACCTCATTGTTGGCATTGACTTCACGAAGAGCAATGAATGGACAGGTTTCCCATTTGCATTATTTTAAGCTGCGTTTGGCACCCAGAAAATACTAAAAAAATGAAAATAAATAGAAAAAAAATAAAAAATAGATTTAAACTTAATAAATTAATTCTTTATATTCATTCAAACACATATTATTTGTTTTTTTCTATTACATAAGGACTAAGAAAATATATAAAATTTTAGGGAATTTTAATTATATTTGGTTTTTTATTTATTTATAAATTTTCCACATTTAAACCAAAGATAATCATTTTCCTTAAGTATTTTTTTCTTTCCCCCAAACGAAGCCTTAAATTACAACTTCATGTGCCTTATCATGGAAAATGCTGAACTTTTATTGAAAATCAGGTTCCAGGTCATTCAATAGGAAGAGCTTACATGACATTGGGAGGGGTCAAAATCCATACGAGGAAGCAATAAATATTATTGGAAAGACCTTATCTGCCTTTGATGAGGACAACTTGATTCCTTGCTTTGGATTTGGAGATGGTAATCTCAGTTTGAGCATCATCTTAAGTTATTTATTTAGAGTTCCCCCATCATAGTTATCGAAAATTTGAAATCAATCCTTTTCCCATGTCTCATTGCATTTGCAGCCTCAACACACGATCAAGATATCTTCAGTTTCTATCCGGATGAGGGGTGTTGCCATGGATTTGAAGAAGTACTGACCAGATACAGAGAATTGGTTCCCACCCTTCGACTTGCAGGTTCTGCTTATAATGAGAGAGATAATTTGGTTACCTGGACATTCATTCTATATGTGTGCTTTGGAAATTTATAGGTTTGTTGTTCTTATTTCAGGACCCACCTCTTTTGCACCCGTTATTGAAATGGCCATGACCATTGTTGAGAAAAGTGGTGGCCAGTACCATGTTTTGGTGATCATTGCTGATGGGCAGGTAATTAATTCAATCTTGCACCAATTTTGTCTAGTTATTTAGGTTCTGCAATCGTCATATGATTAGATAGTGTTCTCCAAAGTGAAAAAAATATACATCTCTGACAATCCTTGGCTGCAACATAACACGGAGTTGTGACTCACTGAGATTTTCTATTGCCTTAGGTGACACGAAGCATCGATACACAGAATGGCCAACTCAGCACTCAAGAGCAAAAGACGATTGATGCAATTGTAAAAGCAAGGTAGGTAGATATTTCATGACTTGTTTGCTTTTGATTTGTCAATCCACATTCTTATATGCCTTGTTATAATTTCAGTGACTACCCCTTGTCAATAATTTTGGTTGGGGTTGGAGATGGACCTTGGGATATGATGAGGGAGTTTGATGACAACATCCCTGCTCGTGCCTTCGATAATTTCCAGGTTGGTGATTGTTGATTGTCAATGTCATCCACATTTTCGGTGCCATGCTTCTCCATTCAAACATACTAAATTGGAAAGGACTGTTTTCTTGTCTTGTTAGTTTGTGAATTTTACAGAAATTATGTCAAAGAATGTTGATCCATCAAAAAAGGAGACAGAGTTTGCTCTTGCAGCCTTGATGGAAATTCCTTCCCAATATAAGGCAACTATTGATCTCGGCTCGCTGGGGTAATGATTGAATCTTGTTTTTGTGATTTCTGCAGGCTCTTAGTAATGCAAATCTAACTGGCTATATTTTCTGTATATTATTCATCATGCAGTACAAGGAGGGGGAATGCTCCTAATAGGGTTCCTCTCCCCCCACCTCAGTATGGAGCACCTTCTTTCAGCAGCAGCTCGAAACCTTACCATTCAAACAGTTTCCAAAAGAGCTCGCCACCGTCTTATCCTGAATGTGAGGCAGCAGTTAGCACAGCCCCATCGTCTAATTCTCTTTATGATAATAAGGTATATAGTAATACTATATATAGACCAGCTCCTGGATATGTTTGCTTCAGTTTTTCTTATCCACTTAGATGTAGTTTTCAGCAAGACATGAACCAAATCTATCTTGCTGTCATAATTAATTTACCACCAAAACCATTTGAATCTATTCAAAGGTTTATTTATTTGGTCTGAACTTGGACAGGTATGCCCCATTTGCCTCAGCAATCCAAAGGATATGGCTTTTGGTTGTGGTCATCAGGTAAACTAATTTTCCATGTGTTCTCCAACTGTGAGGTTTAAGGATGATGAGACTATGCTGACCACTTTGAAATTTTGCTTTCCTTTGAACTGATAGACTTGCTGTGAGTGCGGAGTAGACCTCAAATTATGCCCTATTTGTCGAAGCTCGATCCAGACTAGAATAAAGTTGTATCAATAAGCTTTTATGTTCATGTCTAAGATCCCATTGCTCTGAGAATAGAACTGTGTTTGGCTTGGTGGATGGCCCAAGGTCTGCAATTCATTTAGCAATATTATTAATGCTTTTTGTATTGTAAGTCTTAAATTTTCTTAAATAGGTATAATAGATATAACCTTTTCGAGTGATTTACAGGTATGTTTTCCATCTCGGTGAAGGTGTATTTTGGCCTGGGACATGATGAACACTACTGTACTGTTAGCTTGGAAATATATAAGATTAAATGAAGTGCGATGCCTTAATGAGAGATAAATTCCTTAGAGATTTATCAACGATGGCTTCCAGAGGCAGAGGACCTCTCATAATTAGAAGAAAGACTGTTTGGATTGGGATTCAATTTTTGCTCACTCGAGGTTTTTGTATTCCTTTTTTTCTTTCTTTGATTGGTTTGTAATGATGAATCCTTTTCCCCCCTCTTTGGAATGAGTATGTATATTGTAGGAATTCGTATGCATTGTTTTGAATTTTATGTATAAGAAGTAAGAAACACATTAAGGTTTTCAATACCCATTGGTTCCAACCTCCTCCTTCATATGGCAGCTGCCCTGAGTTTTCAAAGACTACGGTGACACGGTTGTTTTTTTTTTTTTTTTAAACTTAAATCTAAATAGAATTTTTGTTTTGAATAATACGTAAACCATTTAGTTGTTTTTTTTACTGAAATCTAAATAGAATTTTTGTTCTGAATAATACATAAGTATTTAGTTGTTTATCTTTTCTAAATAAAAATCAATCCTTTTATTTTTATCTAAATTTTGAAAAATGGAAATTTAAAAATATATATGTTTTTATTTAATTAGCATTAATCCAAACTAATGAGAGTTTCAATATATATATATATATATATATATATATATATATATATATATATATATATATATATATATATATATATATATATGTTTTCTTATATTTGAATATCTAATTTTTCTAATAGAAAAAAATTCAGAAAAAGTCTTAAATTAAGTAATAAGTCATAAAAAGGTTTTTCAACGAAAAGCTTAAAAAAAAAGCCCAAACGCCACCTACAAGTTCAATTTCCGTAGCATTCAAGATATCAATTGAAAAAATTTACAATTCCCTAGTTCAAAGTGTTCCAAGTCAGCTACAAAAAATTGGCGTAGATATACTATATATATAACCTAAACAAAATAGCAAAAGGATTAAAAGCTTTTAATCATTAAGAGAAACAGGCTGTACACAAAATTCCTCCACCAATTCTTTCTCGGACTGTCATTATACCTCTCGAAGTAGAAAGAATTACAATCCCTATACCACCTAAAATTCTAGGAATTTATTGATAGCTAGAATAGATTCGTAAACCAGATCGACTGATTGGTTTTAAATTTAAAATAGTATAATTCACACTAATTATATCTAAACAAATGTGTCGCTACCTAAAATATAAATAATAGTATTCTAGTATTCAGGTCAATGGCTATCTTGAAAGCACCCTCCAAGTTTACTTCCTGTTCAATTAAAAACATGAACCAAACAACACTCATACCAGAGACCAGAGATTCAAGTTTGATTTCCGCTCTTTCCCTTTTCTTGGTTTACAAGCCCTATTTTCTTTTTCTTTTTTCTTTTTTTGGGTAGCATGACTTTTCATACAAACTCAATACATTGGAAATTTATTTTATTTTTAATAAAAAAAGCTACTATGGACACCGCATCTTGGCTATGATTTGTTTCATACTAAAATGCGAGACTCGTTTTTATATTTTTGAAATAACCATTTGCAAAACGATTTGGAGTCAACTTATTTTTGTTTATATTTTTAAAAGGGAAAACAAACTAAGAAATAAAGTCTACGAAAAACGAGCCCGAATTCAAAGGTCATGCTACCTATTGGAAAGATGCGGTAGTGATCCGTAACACCCTTCTAAGCTTCTAAAAGGTCGGGTTTTTACTATTCAAATTTAGGCAAATTAGACAATCGACTAATTAACTTTTGGGTACCAAGAATGAACAACTTTAATAACACAATAACACATCAAATATGAATGGATGAATGAATGAATAATTAGATAAATAGATAAACAATTGGGGAAAGAGTGAACAATTTTGACGAGGAATCTAATACGCTATAAATAGCAAATAAGGTTAATGCAATAACAAATATAAAGACATTCATAATTAAATTAGAAGATGAGTTATAAATAACATGCCAAATCATATTATTAAAATGATACATGGATGTTGGGTCCGTCATCAAGGCTTATTTATTTAGTATGCAGGTCAACTTCATAGGGTTATATTTTATTGAAATTATAAAGTATTCCATGTTTTCAGAATTTTGAAAATCAAGTTGGAGGAGGGTAATTTTGGAAAACAAAAACTTTATTTGGAATTTGAAAAATATAATACCATTTAAAAAAATTTAGAAACAATAATTTAAATTTTAGATATTTGGAAGATGGAAAATAGATGTAGGGAAGTTAGAGGAGAGAAAAAAAAAATTGATTTGGGGATTTAATTATTATGTTTTATTAGAAGAATTTTAAATTAGGAAATTTAAAGAAAATGAGCTTTGATTTAGGAAAATTAAAGAATGTAGGTTTTGGTTATGGGAATTTAAGGAAAGTGAACTTTGATTTTTTTTTTTTTTAACTTAAAAGAATTTTATATATAAATAAAATAAATTCTGATTTTTTTTTTCATCTAAAAACGGGGATTTTTTAAATTTGAAGGAATTTTTTTTTTTTTTTTACTAAAAAAATATGATTTTGAAGTAAATGAAAAAAGAAACGAAAGGAATATTTTGACAAAAAAAAAACCGTGAATTTTTCATTTGGAATTTGAAAAAAAAAAATTTACTTGAACAAAAATAGTGAGTTTTGATTTTTGAAATTTAAAGGGAAAGAATTTGGACTAGAAAGCTTGAATTTTAATCCTTGGAAATGTGAGAAAGATTATTTAGATTCATGGAAATCTGGAAAGAATTTACACCAAAAAAAAAAAAAAAAACCTTTGATTTGGAATAAGGAAAATAGGATTTTTAATGAGAAAACAAATTTCACAAATTGGTAGACATATAATTGTAATAATACAAAAAACATGAATCCTAATAATAGGAAAAGTGGAGAGGAGATAAGGCCTGTCAAATAGTCCATGCACTTTCACCATTTTTTATATTTAATCCTTATACTTTAAAATATTAAAATGAACCCCTACACTATTAAAAATATAAAATATAAATCTTTTTTAAAGACCATTTGCACTCAATAAAACTCATTCGTTGAATTTGATCACCTTGGATAGTAGAAAATAAAATTTTTATTTTAGTATTTTAAAAGATAATGTAGTCATTTTGCTTTAATAGAAAATTACGCAAATTGTAATAATTTTCAAGTTCTCATTGAAATATAAAAAACCTTGAAATAAATTAAGAATTTTTTATTATCACTTTTAATCTGAAAATATTTTTAAAAAATAGAGATTTGATCAAATTCAAAATTTTATTTAAAATAATTAAAAATATATATTATAATTTTGTTGAAAGTCCAGATATATATATATATATATATATATATATATATATAGTATATATATATATATATATATATATAGTATATATATATTAAAATACTAAATTAATTTTACTAAAAAAAGTCTGACTTAAAATACTTTGATTTCATATATATTTAAATTTTATGTTCAAATTACAAACTTAACTTCTTTTTTCTTTTTTTTTGAAATAGAACAAACTTAACTTTTGTAATTCAAAATAGAATTAATGAATTTAAAATTTATTTCAGAATAGTCTAATTTAATACATTTTATTTTATTTATTAAATATTAAGGATAAGATTAATAGTTTGATTTAAATTAAATCAATGCTTTTACAAAAAAAATGGATAAATAATGTTTGATTTAAATTTAATCAAACTAGATAAATGTAAATTGAATAAAATACAACTGAATTTACAAACTTTTAAACTAAAAGTATGTTTTTATTTATTAAAAATTGGAATGTATAAAAATAATGTTTAAATAAAAAACCTTCATTTATATTCTAAATTAATAATTTTTTACTCATTATCACATAATTTTAATCTAAAAATATATTTTTTTTAAATAGATAATTGATAAAATTTTAAAAATTTATTTCATTTAAAATTAAAAAATATCCTGTTTCATTTAGATTTAAAATAATTAGGATACAATGTTCAAATAATAGTTAAATTTCTTAATCCAAAATAGAATTTTATAATTAATTTAAGAATAGGATCTAATTAAGTATAATATAATTTTAATATAATTTTTTTTTAAATAATCTAAAAATATTTTTTTTAAATAGATATTTTATAAAACACAAAAATTTAGATATAAAAATTTAAAAATCACTTATAATCTTTTTCGAAAATTCTTTAAATGTGATTTTTAAACAAAATAAATATTTTGTGGTTTTACTAAAAATAGTTGGACTTAAATACTTTGATTTCGTTCAAATTCAAAATAATTACCATTAACCTTTAAATTCATTAATTCTATTTTGGATTAAGAAATTTAACTTTTTAATTTGAACATAATATTTAATTTAAAAGATTGAATCTAAATAAATCAAAGTACAAGTCAAACTATTTTTAGTAAAATTATTTTAAGTATTTATTTTAAAAAATATTTACATAATTTTCAACAAAATTTATAAGTGATTTTTTTATTATTATAAATAAAATTTTGAATTTTATCAAATATCTATTTTTTTAATAATTATTTTTAAATTAAAATTATGAGATAATAATAATAATAAATCTTAATTTAGGATATATTTGAGGTTTTTTTTTCATTTAAACATTATTTTATATAAAAGTTTATTTTGAAAATGTTACAGAATTTTCAATTAAAGTAAAATGACTAAATATCTTTTAAATGTTAAAATAAATATTATGACTAAATTGTCTCTTAAATGTTAAAGTAAATATTATTTTCTACTTTACCAAGTGACCACATAAATCTAATATAACGAATTAATTTTATTCTCCATTAACATTTTGAACATCATGCACAAACTATCTTTAAAAAAAACTTATATTTTATGTTTTCAATAGTATAAGAGATTCATTTTAACATTTTGAAGTACAAAAGGAAAATATGAAAAAATATGAAAGTACCAGGGATTGAAAATGCATTGTTTCAATAGAATACCCAGGTTGACGATGTCTCTCTAAACCCAAGGACCAAGGTTACTGATTCCAGATTTAAGTTTGAGATTTGTTTTTTTTTTTTTTTGTTCATTATTATTTAATAATTGAGAGGAGTTTGTTTAAGTTTGAGTTTTTTTTTCCTTTATTCTTTAATAATTGAGAGGAGTTTGCTTAGACTGTCATGAATAAAAGATGATGAGATAAAAAAATATTAATAATAAAACAAAGTTAAAGTACAAGAAATTAGGAGATACGAACCGAAAATGCCTAGAAATTGGGAATGAATTAACATAAATTAGGAGATTAAAAGGGAAAGGAATCAACTAAGTCCAAAAATTAGAAAGAAAATAACCAAATTAACTGAAAATAAAATCAAATGAACTAAAATTAGGCACAATCAATGATACTAGATACAATGAGACGCCTAGAAATTTGGAAGGATTAATTAAGTAAATTAGCAACTAGCAATTTTAACGGCAAGACTTAATGACTTTTTTTGGAGATTGAAGAAGATTCTAAAGTAATTATAGATTCTTATAATAAAAAAAGTAGTTTACCTAGTTCAATTATTAGAGATATTTGGTGACTTACTAATGATCTAAATATTTAAATGATTGCCATATTTATAGGTAAGAAAATAGAACAACAAATTAGCTAAAAAAAATATTTGCAATACTAACTCAGTTATTTGGTGGTCAGAGTTTCTTTTAAATTTTGTCTTTGAAGATTATTGTGGAACTTCTTTTAATTGTATTTGTAAAATGTCTCATCTGTAGTCTTCCTTCACCAGAAAAAAAAAAAAAAAGGAAGGGTTACTGTACAGTACACTTGTACCAAAAATCTGTAATATCATGACTATGAAATGCTCACAAATAAATATCATGGCAATTAAATGTGCTCTCAAATAAATATCATGGCAATTAATATAAGCAAATGAACATCATGACAATTAATAGTAAACAAACAAATAGATAAATCCATAATATCATGGCAATCAAATATGCATAAATACCAAGAATCAGGGAAAAAATTATAAACATACAAATAACTAGGGATCTTCCCAGAAATCAAGCCGCAGTGCATAGAATCAATAAAATGGGAATGACGATCAGTGAATTAGAAATAAAATCTAATGCTAGAGAGCAACCAACCAATAAAAACTGGAAGAATACCAAGCACGGACTTCAAAGTGCTATAGGCATAAATTTCTAGAGATTAAACTGCACAAGGTTAGAGGAATTACAGAGTATTAATTTTCAAACAATACACTAAGTATTAATGCACAACAATACACTAAGGTATAGCAATATCCCTTAGAGAATCGATTAGCATAAACCAATACAACATCATAACAAAAATATCTAACCTACATCGTCCTCAATCGCCTCCTCTCTATGAAGAAAAAAATTAACTCCTTTAAATATTTTTTTCCATCCGTAAAAAAAATAAAATCAAAATCAAATGAAATAAAAATAAATAAATATATAAACATTACTCTAAATATTCTATTTTCCAAAAGAAAAAAAAAAGTGACCCTTTGGATAGGTGTCAAGTGGCAGCCATCTAGGGGTCGTCTCCACAGCTACAAAATAGGTTTTAGCTGTCTGGCATCAGTAATATGATGAATACTGCTGATAAGAACGTGAGTAATTCGATGGATAATGATAGGAATGTGGGTCGTCTAGCTCAGGCACCATAGAACCCGATAATAAAGAACCCTGCAACTTCCATCCTTCCGGTTCCTGAAGGAACTCATTTTTTTCAATGTAGTACTGAATATTTCCAGTGACTTGCTTCAACTTTGGTTCTTTTGCTTTCTCCCCTTGTGCTTTAAGTGCAACCAGAAAGTTGCCAGAGATGTTCTTCAGTATCTTCCTGAACTGAGATCTGTACTTTCGAAAGAGAGCAAATCCTGCCATCTGGAGAATGCTGAAATCTTTTAATTCTGTGGTATTCGAAAATCAGTTCAAAGAGCTAAACTATAATAAGCTTCTACATCAGCTTACTTGCAGGAACACCTCAAGCGCAACCCCGGTATATACATTGGCAGGGAGAGCGTTTAAGAACCTTGCTAGCCATGCCCAACCTTCTTTTAGACCATGTGGGTTTTGAATACCCTCAGCTTCAGTCTGCCAAAACAAACCATCTTAGCCTGCTGCTACGGTTTTAAAAGAAGTAAGGAGATACATGGAGTCAGTGGGACAACGAATCTCATGATGGAGAAAGTAGATTTAAAAAAAAAAAAACAGATTCAGAATGTGGAGAAAACTGGGGCCCTCAATTCATTCAATGCACAATAAGACAGTAACAAAACCTGAACCAGTGCAGCATATAATTTCATGTAACATGCCAGTCGTTTCAAATAAGCTTCAGTGCTTTCAATTTTCCCGTTCTCTTCTCGGTATCCAATCATTTTGCAGTAATCCTCTTTTGATTTGAATGCTGACTAAAGAAGAAAGAATGTTTTTAGAATCTATGCAAGTAGTACACCAGTAACAACAAAAAACGATGAGATACTACCCACAAAACACATTGCATAGGTTTGAGTCACCTTAGAATAATATATGTGCTTTGGTACAGTGTATATGCAAACTCGATGTAATTCAGCAAGAAGAAGATCCATCGCATATGGAACCTGATTCATTTATGGAGAAACATGCAACTCATTAGAATAAGCCCAAGAACAACAGTAGTATGAAACACATTTAGATAACATATATGTTCTTTCATAGGCATGACTCACTTAAATAACATAAATAATTATGTTGTGTACAAGAGCTGCACCTTGGGAAGGACTCCCACCAACTTAAGCAATGACCTAACAGGTATTCTCAGGCTAGGCATAGGATTGACTCTAGAGTCAATGCTCTGGCACCCCAACTTGGAATGCCAGAATATGGAGAATAAGTTGAATAACTTCTATAGATCGCGTTAACATGCTATATACCAAATAAACTTCTTTTGTAAGTGCATATATTGCGTTTGCGTAAAATGACATGAATGATGACCTAATGTCCACCTCTTCAATTACTGCAATGCTATTAACTTTCAATGATCCTAGAAATCATTGAATCCTGCTTAATATTAGACACTGCAGATAACTGTCCTCCATTCCAAACACCACAGACAACCACTTTGTGCCAAATAATTCAGGAGGGAAAAAAAAAAGGAAGTATGAAACTGTACCTGTGAAGTAATAAAGACAATGACATGACCACATGCAAAAGTAACCTTACTAGGTTGATCCACTTCAAAGTAGGAAACGATCTGCAGCACCAAAGAATTGGAATTATATATAACATACTATCAACATGCAGTGGGAGTGAAAAAATATGTTTCTAGGCCAAACAATAGACATACCTTCTTCACAAACACTGCAACATTGATTGGTTGAGGGTAAAGAGGATCATTGAACATCTTAATTAGTTCATTCACTTTTGTTCTGAGGAAAGTAGACCAATAGTAGAAGTTGCATTAATATGTATCATTATTTCAACATAAATTGGAAGCATCAAAATGAGATGTGGTCAAGTCAAGCTTATGAAAAATCGAGAAACCCAAATTGAGAACAAGTATTAAAAATACGAACAAACTTATCTTCTCAAATCGTGTTATAATGGCTACTTTGAAAGTTCTAAAATGGTTATTCTTATTGGTTGAGTCCTAGTTTTAAAAGGTGTGCTTAAGACATGTCTAGGCTCAAGGCACAACCACTCCCTAGTTAAAGCGCCTCGCCTTAAGACATGTGCCTTACTGAAAAGGCGCCTTATAGACTATAATTTCTTTTTAAAACACTTTTATTCTTGAAATTTCTAATTATATATTAAAATTTATATAATTTTACAACTTTTTTCATTGAAATTTTATTTAAATATTTAATTTTTTATTGATATAATCATACTTTGAATCATATTTTATAAATTTGATGTGCATCCAACGTCACATTTCACTTCACAAAAGCCTATGCCTAAGGTGCACCTTTTAAAACTATGGGTTGAGTACCCATGGCGTTTTTTTTTTATGAGTAAAAGCAAGAAATATATTCATCAAAAAAGAACCCAAGGAAGGCCCACAAGTACACAAGGGGCATACAAGAGGGTCTGACCAAGGGGGCAAAAAGAAGGAAGCAAAACAAAACCCACCAGCCCCTAACTATACCCACTAGCCCTCATCTACAACCTAACCAAGTCAAAAAATTTACCAAGGTTCTAAGCCTATCAACCATGTACAAATTTGTCCAAGACCATAAATTACAAAGAAAAGACGATTTCATCCTTTGAGCTGAGAACTCTTTGTTGTCAAATGGGATGTTGTTCCTTTCACGCCAAATAGTTCAAAATAAAGTAAGGGGGGCTTGTCATCCACGCTTTTTTACGTTTCTTTCCTACAAAAGAGTCATGCCAAGAAAGGAGGGTCTCTCTAACTGACAAAGGGAACACCCATTTAACATCTACAATGGCTAAGAGAAGATCCCAAAGCAACCTAGCCTTTGAGCAATGGATTAACAATTGGTCCCTGTGAAGAGAGAAAAGAGAGAATCCCTAATTTTTATTATATTCACGGAAAAAGACTTACCTCTACATTACATATTGGACTTATATACATACACACTCATGGGACCCACACACAAGCAGTTAAAATGTTTAGCATCAGACAATATCTAACACTTCCTCGTTCTGGAAGATATACGCTATACGCACCAAAAATTGTTACAAATTATTAAATTCTAGGACATCCAAAGATTTAGTAAAGATGTTCGCTAGTTGATCATTTGAATTGACAAAACTAAGAATATACATCCCGATACGATCTTCTCTCTAATGAAGTGGCGCCAACTTCACGTGTTTGGTCCTTTCATGGAAGATTGGATTTGATGCAATATGCAAAGCAGCCTAGTTATCACAGATGAGCTTCACCTGCTCATCCTCGCTTAAATCTCAACTCTCCGCAGGAGCAAGCCACCCATATGAGTTCACATGTTGCCAGGGCCATAGCTCGATACTCGACTTCAGCGCTAGATCTAGCCACTACATGTTTTTTACTCTTCCAAGATATTAGGTTACCATCAATGAAAACCACGCACCGCGAACGCCTATCTCGTGGGGTGGTTTTCAACCCACTTCAGACCAGGTAAATCAACAACCCGTACGACCTCTGCCTCGCACAAATACACCCGCCCGTGTACTTTGGATGATATCGAAGAATGCTGATACAAGATCCCAATGACCATCACATGGTGACTGAGGAATCGAACACTAACAACACTCATGTAAGAAAAGTTTAAATGTCCTACGAGTAATTGGCGTAGCTTCAAGATATGGATCTCCAAAGACTCCCTCGTCCTAGTACAAGTTTGACATTAGATCCATAGAGTGTCGACCGGTTTAAAGTCTAACATACCGGTTTCTTCCAAGATGTCTAAAGCATACTTCCGTTGGAAGAGGTCTACACCAGAACTACATTGAGCTATCTCAATTCCCAGAAAGTACTTGAGTTTCCCCAAGTCTTTAGTTTGAAAGTAGGTGAAAATGTGCTGCTTTAGTTTCTGAATACCATCTTGATCACTGCCTGTAATAACTTTGTCATCCACAAAAACAACCAGATAAATACACCGCCCGGCGATTATGATGGTAAATCTAATGGTCTCAGATCGCGAAGCATGCCAAATTCTTGAACAACAAAACTAAAACAAGCCAAACCACGTCCGGCGATATTGTTCTGGTTTCATATGTAGAGCCGACGTAACCCGCACACTAAACTCGACCCCCCCGAAAGAACAAAACCAGTATGTCTATACAAACTTCCCCAAGAAGATCACAACGGGGCGAAGACATTTTAATATCCAACCTAAAAGTGGCCAGAACACATAGCGCCATGGAGAGAAGCAGACATGGTATAATCTTGACAACTGGGAGAATGTGTCACCATAATCGAACCATAACCCGAGTATATCCTTTAGCAACCAAGCGGGCCTTAAGGCATCAACCCGACCATATCGACCAACTCTTAATCGTAAAACCAACTGTACAACCAACCGGAAACTTACCAAATTTAAGAAACAACAAGCATCCTGCCGCCAATTTTCATTGAGTCAGCAACCATTTCATCTACCATTGTTATCACACCGGATTTTAAAGAGCCTCACCATGGTTTCCAGAAGAGAAATGTGAGGAAAGGTAGGAAACAAATGCGCAGTAGGTGAAGATAATCAATGGTAACTCAAAAAATTGTAAAATAGGATAGAAGATTGCTAGTGTAGCGATTACCTTCCGAACAAGAATGGGCAAGTTATCGCTGAAGAGGTAGAGTCTGGATAGGAGAAGTCGAAGGATGTGGAAGTGAGTCAAAGAGGCCCCAAGTAGGCGGGAGAGGAACAAACCCAAGATCTGATTCGCGATGATAAACCTAAAGTGGACGAGAAGATACACCATCAAATACTGAAGTGAGACGGGAAGGGGTAAGACTTCGCAATGTGGAAGAGACTCCTGAGGAGGGCAGCACGCGAGTCCTCGAATAGCGCGACACAGAGCAGGCACGACGAGTCCGAGAAAAACAACGATAACCCTTCTGAAGTCAGGAGTAGCCTAAGAAGATGCATTTCGTGGCCTTGGCGAAAAGCTTGTCTTGTCCTGGAGTGAGAATATGAACAAAGCAAGTACAACCAAAGACACAAGGAGGAAGGAAATAAAGTGGTTGGTCAGGGAAAAGAAGTGAATGAGGAATCTGATCATGTAACACAGATGAGGGCATACGATTAATCAAATAACAAGCAAGAAGCACTGGCCCCCAAACGAAAGAGAACATCATAACGGAGGAGGGAGAGTACGAGTCGTCCCACAAGACGACGATTCTTACGCTCACTACCCCATTTTTATCGAGGAGTATGAGCACAAGAAGACTGTTAATGAAGGGATCCCATGTTGGACATAAATGAAATAGTGCCACTGTTAAAAATATTCCCTGATATCACTACGTAACACACAAATAGAAATATTGAACTGGGTTAGAATTTCAGCATAAAATTTCTAGAAAAAAGAATATAACTCGGCCCGATTTTTCATTAAAAATAACAAAGTACATCGAGAATAGTCATTAATGAAAGTGACAAAATACTGAAATCCTAAAGTAGACACAATCCAACAAGGACCCCAAACATCAAGCAGGGATGTTCAAAGAGATTTTCGCTCATTATTCAAACAAGTAGAATGAGACACGAGTATGTTTCCTGCCGACAGACTCACAAGCAAGTGACGACAAAGTGGAAAACGAGGGACCATCTTTGGAACTTAGAAAGACCAGGTGGCCTGCATTAACCGTGGATGAGGAGAGGAGCATCGGGAAACACAAACCGCAGAGATGATTGGCGTAGGTGAGGTGATGAGGCCTGACTCACGCCCGATGTCAATCGCTCTTCCGCATCCGGCCCCGCAAGGCCGCCAAATTTATCAAAAAAAATAATGGAGCAATTAAGAGTACGAGTGATTTTGCTGATGGAAATAAGATTAAAGGGACACTCAGGAGTATAAAGGACAGAAGTGAGAGGTAGGGAAGGGAGAGGATGTGTCAAACCAATACCTTTAGCCACAATTTGAGAACCATTAGCTAAGGTAACAGTAGGTAAAGTAGGGGTAGTAGTAAGAGAAAAGAAAAGATCTTTATTACCAGATATGTGATCGAAAAGCACCAGAGTCTAGAATCCAGGGTCCAAGAGAAGATGTATGAGTAAGGCAAGCAGAGGCATTACCGGTCTGGGCAACAGATGCAACAAAAGCTGACTTGGCTGCTTGATAGCGAAGATAGTCATCATACTCACTGTCATGGGAATCTCTCGCATGTGGGAGGAGCCTCGGTCCGGGGCGGCCGAGAACCGGGACCGAAGACCGGGGCCACGCGGGCAAGGCAGAGGTCAGTCCATGCAACCGATAACAACGATCACGAGTGTGGCCAAGCTTATTTCGCACAGTGCAGGAGACGTTTGTCCCTTACTGATTACCACTCGAGTCCTCCCCGAAGGTTAGTGAGAAACCAACACGTAAGAATCAAGGGCTATTGACAAGAAGCTTGTGTGGAGGAGATACGAGAGCGAAGCAAACACATCATCCGCTGATGGACTGGATGGACTACCAAGAATCTGATCTCGGACGGTCTCAAGATCCGGACGGAGGCCAATAAGAGTAAGGACCATGAAGAACTTGTCAATCTGCGTTTGTTAAGCCCCAACATCACTAGTAAAGAGGCATCAGTGTTAAGAACTCCTCCCAAGAGAGTAATCCGCCAATATACTGTGATATATCCACGCCCCGTCATTTCCGATATTGACAATAGCGTAAGTCACCTATAAAGGCGCTGATATCATTTCAGGTATAGAACTTTTGCCTGATTCCAAAACTTAGAACATGTTTTGTAAGCCCGAAGATGAAGCAAAATTTTTGGATCAACCGACTGCCATAATACGCTACATAGTTGTGCATCTATTTTCTTCCATTGCACCTTGTCAACATTAGGTATAACATCCTCTAGCTGCACAGCATTTATCCTCATAACCTTGTCCCATGAACCGTGAGTTCCACAGGTTTAATTAGGAAAGATAATTCTCTACTACCAATCAATTTTTTCTCTGATGTGATAGTAGGAGATCCGTAGGATAAATGTGATGTAAAAATAGGATTTTAGTTGTCATATCCACTTAACCGAGATCAATCACGCCGATTGAAGAGAGCCCTAATAGAGGGCGACCACACAAGCCAGGAACTTGAAATCACGGCTGTGGAACTGGAGATGAAGAAAAGTGACCCAAACCGTGGAGAAGATCGACTAACGGAGTGCGGTGGAGGTGAAATGGGCAAAAAGGTGGATAAAGAGGGAGCTCTGGGGCGACGCCGAGGGATGGAGCAAAGAAGATGCCGCTCTGACGAAAGCCCTCGATATGAAGTCCTCGTCACCGAAAATGATCAACGAGCCACACGCACTCCACGCCGCGCGCCGCGGGACGGCAAGCTGCCGAAGAGAAGCGGCGCGTGACGGGGCGTGCAGGATTGTTTTCCGACGGGGTTGCCATTGACGTGTAGATCGGCCTCGTGCGCCTCAGAATCTAAGGTTTCCGGCCGGAGATGAGCTGGCAGGCAAGTCACCGGCGGCGGTGGCGAGGAGATCCGACGACGAAGGGTTCCAGGAGGAGAATAAAGTGACCGGAATGAAACACGATCACCGAAAAAGTAAATTAGGTTTTCCCTTTGGCTCTGATACCATGTGAAGAGAGAAAAGAGATAATCTCTAATTTTTATTATATTCACGAAAAAAGACTCACCTCTACATTACATATTGGACTTATATATATACACACTCATAGACTCATTAACACAAGAAGAAAATAGCCGAAAAGACTCCATAATATCTAACAGTCCCCATCCACCATTTCCTCCTCTTCTTCATTGAGAAAACATTTGTTAGCCTTTGAGTACCCATGGCGTATTGATTTCAGAAACTACACAACCCTCATTTCAGTGAGTACAAAGTAACATAAATAAGGCATTAAATCACACATATAAAAGAGAATCACCTCAAAAAACAATAAAGAACTCATGTGCCTCCTTCCATCCTAGTTTCCAACCATTTTTTATCTTTCTCAAAAAGAAAAAACAAAAATATATAAAAACAAGATAAACAAAAGCAAAAACAAAACAAAACAACCAAAAGAAAACAAAAATGAATACTCATGGAGGATGGACTTTCATCCACAGGCTCCAGCCCCAATCCCACAAGTCATACATAGTAAGCAATAGGAATGCAGGAAAAGTTCATTACTGAAAAATATTTTGTCCAAGCTCCCTTGAGCTATGATAGAACTAAGGAATCGTTTAGCATTTGATTGCCAGACCTTCACAAGGTGCAAAAAAGGATGAAATGCTCTCCATATTGACTTTTGTCCTGATTAAGGGTCCACCTTCAAGGAAAGGAAGGAATAGGTGGTGGATTTTGGCGGGCACTGAGCCATGCATCTTTGCTCAAAAGCAAGGTTAAATTCAAAACTTTCAAAACTCAGCAAGTTGCAACAATTTATTGTATCATAACACATATTAAACATGCACAAATTACATCTAAAAAAAATACCATGACAATCCACAAACGTAAATGAAGGTCTCCACCTACCTGACATTCTCTTTGGTCCCTGATATCTGCCTTATTCGTCTAGCAAATTGCTGTTCATGTCTCTGAAAATCCTGCCCATACATGAAACCAAGTGCAAGAATGGTTCAGGGAAATAAGCAAGCATTTAAGTTTTAAATATTGATAAGTATCATACTTTATTAATGAAATTAACCCACTAAGAATAACAACCACCAGCATCCACAAATAAAGAATTCCAAGAAAAGGTTCCTTCCAGCCTGTTAACTACAAAATTTTGTGATCTAGACATATAATCCAAGGAGCAACTGATTCTTTATAAAGATCAATTGTCTTACAGATTAAAGAATCCAAATGCTTGGCTCCCTTATTCTCTGAGTAACTTACAAGATAACCACAGCTACAATCTCCCCCGCCTGGAGGTTGTCAATATGTAGAGAGGACATCTCCATCAAACCTTCCAAATAAGCATGACATTCCAGTTAAATGGGTAACCAGAACCAACCAATTTCGGGAAGGCTCTAACCAGACTGTTTCCACTATCTTTGATTTCTCCATTATTCCCCAATTTTCAGATTTCCAGTCAATGTTACCTTCTAATTGCCTGCTTCCTTCATTTCACAATCCTCTATAATCCAATAAAATCAAACTGAAATACATGTCTTAATCGCAGAACTCCTGAAGGGAAAAACAGTAATAAATGGAATCTCAGGAGATATCTAGAGCCCTCCACAGATCTTCAAAAATCCTAGCTCTCCTATTAATCAAGAGCACCCCAAGAATGATTAGCATGGACCCCAGACATACTATTCCCACCTAAAATTCCTGCAAAGTTTTTCTCCATTACCACCATGTCTCTTATTTCACTCTCTGTTCAAGAAACTGGCTGTGGGGGTGTTAAAAATGCATTCTAGGCCCCAGTTTGGTCACTATTGGGCTGTTGATTATGGCAAGTTGAATTCAGGTAGGTAAAGCATGATCTAGAAACCTTTTGGGGGTTACCGCATCATTCCTTGGATTCTATGCTGAGTTTTCCTCCACAATTTCACTTTCAAGCAAATGAGTGCATTATAAATTAAATGCTCATTTGCATTACACCTTGATAAATACAATGTCTACAATGGAAACTGTCTTTCTATGACCACGAAGGCCTGTAGAGTATTTCATAACATCGGTCGCCTAGTTTTCGAATGGCTGATTGGTAGTTGCACAATTGTTGTGAATGCAATCGTGCACAGATCAGCTCGTTTTGACTGCTTGACTGAGTAGCAATCCTGGAAAAACTGTTGAATCTCTAATTGAATTTTCTTATTCATGCTAGTCAGACCTAATGGTAGCTGACCTATGCTCGTTGAACATCACTTAGCAGCTTATTCCAGCACTATAAAACATGATATTGTGTAGAACTTGGGACCTGAACAATGTGTTTTATAATGAAATTTTGGTTTATATTAGTGGTATCAGTTTGGTAGTATAATTTGTGCACAAGTTGCTATGAATTTTGGGACCTGAATTTCAAATGGGTGGTTTTGGCATTTTAAGCTTAGAATTGTTGATTAGGATATGAACATTCTGGACCAAGACCAAAGAATCTTCCAGCCTTTGGAAGGAAAACACTTCATTGTCAAAAACAATCAGGTTTCTCTCCACCATCCAAAAAAAGACAAAAGGAGGCTGCCATCCAGATCTTTATGAGACTTTTTTCATGAAAGCTCCTTTCCAGCCAAGAAGAAAGTCTCTCACCGAGTAAGGGAGTACCCAATCAATACCAACAAGGGAAAAAAGAAAGTTCCAAAGTTCCCTAACCATAGAGCAGTCAGCAGGGTAATAGAATGTGTTCTATGTTCTTTTCATCCTCACCACAAAGAGAACGTTTGTTTGCAAGAGCACACCCTCTTCTCTTGAGCTGATTTAAAGTAATCATCTTACCCCACCATACTTCGCAAGCAAAGAAGCTCACTTTTGTGGGAACACAAAGGTTCCATAACATACTTTTTCAAAACACAGCTGCACTACCACCCTTTAACTCGCCGAAGAGCAAGTTTACTGAAAACAAGCCAACCTTTACACAGCTTGTGTTTGAATAGAATTGTTTTGGGCTGATCATATGGCTGTAAATGTTTGAATAGAGCATTTGCTTTGCTTTGATTCTACATGAACTGGATGTACTGGTTTAAATACCAGTTTGGGGTCTACGCAAGGCTTATTATGTTAATAGTTGATTTAGTTATGCAAGCCACTTTGCTACTATGTAGCACTTAGCATTGCTATTCAAGCAAATATGATGCAAGGGCGGGACCGTAATGGATGATCTAATGGTTTTGGTAAGTCAGAGATGGGTTTATGGTAGTTTAGGGGTATAGGATGTAACTTTAAAGGATAAGGGACAAGTCTGGTCTCAAAGGTTAAAGGGATAATTTAGGGTTTATATAGGATGGAATTAAGGTTCAGAATGAAGGATTTTAGGGTTGGAAAGGTTCGGGTTTGGTTTGATACAAAACGGCCTTATTTTTAGCTAATTTGAGGTTTTCGGGTTTTTCTACTGGTTAGGGCTATGGATAAATTTGGGTTTCTCTAAGGTTAGGGATGATGGTTTGTATGGTTTCTAGGGTGAAACAAAGTATATGGAAAGGTTTTAGAAGTATGGAACAGGATTTGGAAAGTTTTGGGTTGAGGTTGAAATTTTGGTTATGGAAAGGTGAAAGAGAAGATGATGAGATGAGTAAGATGTATAGAAGGATAGGTACTTCACAACTCAAGGAATCCACCAAGAGATGCTAGTTCACCGAACCGCCACCTCGCCGCGACCACCTGCCAGACAGGAGAACAAGATATATACTTCGCCAACACCTGCTTAATCCACCTGCGATAAGCAACGAACTCGCTACCAAGTGATCCACCGAGAGATAGAATGTGTTATATAATCCTCTTAAAAAAGAGTAAATCTAAAATATTATTAAACTTTAATTGATAATCAAAAGACTGCATTAGTGGGGTATATATATCCCCATACTTTCTAAATCCAAAAAAGAAACTTCTACTTTGACTTGGAAAGCAAAGACTTTCTAATTTAAATAAAGCAACTCCTAAAAAGAAAGAGAAACTCCTAAAAAGAAAGAGCAACTCCTACTAGGAAAACAAACTTTCTAAATTAAATACAACAACTACAACTTTGACTTTGAGAACAAATCTTTCTAAAATAAAACAACTCTAAATCAAAATAGTAACAAGACTCAAATACTTGGATTAGAAACGTATTTGGTGTCTCCAAGGTTTCACAACCTCCCGAATCTGAATTTTCCAAAATTAAGATTGAATTCCCAATGTATGTTGTAGAAGATCTTGCATCAATCCTCCATAGTTGGAAAAAAAAGACTTGCCCTCAAGTCTTCACCATGATAAGGCCTCAAATCCTTGACATTGAATGTAGGCAAGATATTGTAGTCATCGGGCAATTCAACCTTGTAAGCATTCTCTCCAATCTTCTTAATAATCTTGGAAGGACCATCTGCTCTTGCATGCAACTTGGAACACCTCTACATCAAAAACTTTTATTTTCTCGTAACCAAATCCATCTTCCACGATCAAATATCAACCTTTGATAACCTTCATTTGCTTGGTTTTCATATTGCTCTGCTCTTTGCCCTATGTTGAATCTTACTTCCTCAAGAATCAAAAAGTTGTTGAAAGCTTGGCAATAAAACACATTCTCCAAGATCCATCTTTTTTCTTGCACCAACATAGTTGGAACCACATAAGAACTTTCACTCTCTTGAATGAGCTCTGTGTCAAGTAAATCATCAACTTGTGTTTTAAGCTATTCATGCTCCTTAGGACTCATTCTATAGGCTAGTTTTTTGAGCAAAATCGAACTTGGTATGAGGTCTATTTGATGTGGAATATTCCCCATAGGTGGCAAACCATGTGATATTTCCTTAGCACTACATCAACACATGCCTCTAGAATCTGTTCCACTTCTTGCAGGATTTCCGTCTCACTTTCTATTTCTTGAACAACAACCAAATCTATCACATCATAACCAAATTTGATTTCTAACTCAGATTTTGATTGTAGTGAACTCTTCTCCACATCTTCTTAGACATGATTAGATTTGATTACTTCTTCAACATCTTCTTCCTTAGCCTCATATTCCTCAATTAGGGCAACCACTTTCACATTCAAAAGCAATATGCCCCAATCCTTGGCTCTTATAACACCTCTTTGGGGTTGATTCTTGATGTGGTTTATGCACTTCACTCTTTACTTAAGGTTTTGGGATAGATTTAGCATAGTAGAATTTCCATACACTTTGTGAATCCCAACCTTCAAACAAGTTTCATAACATCTTGAAGACTATGATATGGTTGGAAAAAAATAACTCTAGCAATATCAAATCTCAAACCAACAATGAAGTGGGTTATGCATATTTCTTCGGCCTCTTGCAAGTTTCCCTTCATAATCAAGTTTACAAGCTTAGCCGAATACTCCTCCGCACTCAAATCTTGTTGCTTAAAATTTTGAAATTTGAGATAGATGTCTTGATGATAGTTAGTGGGAAGGTACCTCCTTTTCAACTCTTTCTTCATCTTTTCACAAGTTTCAATCTTCTTTTTACCATCTCTTTCACATTGCTCTTCAAGTCTTTCTACTAAATGGAAGCATTCTTGCACATCTTGATAGCCACCAACTTCACTTTTTCACACTCAAGGGGATCATAATACTCAAAGACATGCTCCACCATATTAAGCCAATCCAAGAATTCATTAGCAACAACTCTTCCATCAAATTTTGGAACGTCAAGTTTTGGATTGAATCTTAAACCTATATCATAGTTACCACGCCTCTCATAGTAATCCTCATTCTGGTAGTAGCCACCATACCTCCTCCCATGGTAATCATAGTTTTGTGCATAAATACATTTAGCTTTCTTTAGCTCTTGTACCACTTTGATGCAAGGACGGGACCGTGATGGATGATCTAATGGTTTGGGTAAATTAGAGTTGGGTTTGTGGTAGTTTAGGGGTATAGAATGTAACTTTGATAGGTATCCAAGCCCAATGGAAGAGCCCAACCCAAAATACTAGCCTATTAGGTGGGAGAACTCATCAAGCTTAAGTACCACTCCACACTCTTTTGTGGAACCGATGTGGGATCGTATCAAACTTTAAAGGTTAAGGGAAGAGTATGGTCTCAAAGGTTATAAGGATAATTTAGGGTTTATATGTGATGGAATTAAGGTTCAGAATTAAGGATTTTAGGTTTGGAAAGGTTCGAGATTGGTTTGATGCAAAACGGCCTTGTTTTGAGCTAATTTGAGGTTTTCGGGTTTTTCTAAGGTAAGCTAGGGCTATGGACGAATTTGGGTATCTCTAAGGTTAGGGATGATGATTTGTATGGTTTCTAGAGTGAAACAAAGTATATGGAAAGGTTTTAGAAGTATGGAATAGGATTTGGAAAATTTTGGATTGAGGTTGAAAATTTGGTTATGGAAAGGTGAAAGAGAAGATGATGAGATGAGTAAGATGTATGGAAGGATAGGTACTTACTTCACAACTCAAGGAATCCACCAAGAGATAAGAAGCCACAAACTTGCCAATCAAGGGAATCCATCCAAGAGATTATAGAACAAGATATATACTTCACCACCTTAGGAATCCACCTAGGGATAAGAAGCAACGAACTCGTCACTCAAGGGAATCCACCCAAGAGATAAGAGAACAAGAGAGAACTCTTAAAAAGAGAAATCTGAAAATATTATTAAACTTGAACTGATAATCAAAAGACTACATTAGTGGGGTATATATAGCCCCATACTATCTAAATCCAATAAAGAAACTCCTACTTTGACTTAGAAAACAAAGACTTTCTAATTTAAATAAAACAACTCCTAAAAATAAATAGCACCTCCTAGTTAACAAACTTTCTAAATTAAATAAAACAACTACTACTTTGACTTGGAGAACAAATCTTTCTACAATAAAACAACTCCAAATTAAAATAATAACAAGACTCAAATACTTGGATTTAGAAACGTATTTGATGTCTCCAAGGTTTCACAACCTCCCGAATATGAATTTTTCATAATTAAGATCGAATTCCCAATGTATCTTGTCTGCATCAAAATATCAACATGCGTTGCTCCAGCCTCAAGAGTTTTTTAGGATTGCTGATTGAATGGAGTTTCTCTTTCTTTCTAGTTTTCCTTTTCCTAACCTATTTAACCGTTATAGAGTCAATTTTTTTTGTTCAAAAATCTAGATTTTTTTTTTTATCAGTAAAAAACAATTAATTGATAAAAAAAGAACCAAGAGGTTCCAAGAAGTACATTAGACGTATACAAGAGGGAACTAGATGGAAACAAACAAAAAAGCAACTAGCAAAAAGCTGCAAAAAAAACTATCGTCCCAAACAACAAACCCAAGCACCCTACCTACTCCCCATCCAAGTCAAAAAGTCCAATAAAGAATTTGTGTTATCAACACTAAACAAATTTGCCCAATTCCACATATTGCTTAGGAAGTAAGCTTTAATCTTTTGAGCAGAAGATACACCATTCTCAAATGTCACCCTATTTATTTCATGTCATAAAGTCCAAAAGATACCCAAGGGTGCTGCCATCCAGATTGTTTTTGTGTTTTTTACCCACAGAAGCTCCTTGCCAGGTTAGAAGGGTGTGAAGAGCCGAACGTGGGAAAACCTAGCTAGACCCTACAATCATAAAAAATAAGGTCCCAAAGCATCCTGGCTTTACTAAAATGGATCAGCATATGCTTTATAGTCTCCTCTTCCTCCTCACAAAAAGCATCAATTAGCAAGAGCCCTTCCACGACGTTTAAGTTGATCCAACGTAAGCAGTTTCCCCTAAGAGGCTTCCCATGCAAAAAAGCCTATTTTGGGAAGCACGGTTAAATTCCAAACTCAACAATAAGGGAACTTTATAGCGGGAGAATGATCTAACCCTTTGTACATAAGCTTTACCAAAAAACCATTGTCCTTGACGCCCTTCAAAAGCAGCTAATCCTCACCTAAGGGGCTAAAATTCTGTCTTGACAGAGTTAACAAGAATCTTTCCACCTCTTCTATCTCACAATCATTAAGAGATCTTAGAAAGGTTGGAGACCATCCCCCTTCCTCCCTGCCACAATCCCACATGTCCGCTACCATAGCCCCTTTATGCACAACCAAATTAAAAAGGGAGGGGAAAACTAAATTGTGAAATGAGAGAAGAATACTATTCTTTATTAAATGAGTGAATGAGTATTACATAGTATAGAGACACCTATATATATACAAAAAAATGGAACAAAAAGGAAACAAAATAAAGGATAAAAGGAAGGAAAATAAGCGTAAAAGGAAGGAGGATAATATCTAGAGAATATCTAGATAAATCAAAAATATCTAGAGAATATTCTATGATTCCCAACACTCTCCCTCAAGCTGGAGCATATAGGTCATATACACCAAGTTTGTTATAAAGATGTACTTAATCCTATCCGATGCCGACGGCAATGCGACACCCGAGGTGTTCCACGATGAAGTTGATGTAATCAGATTGAGAGTCGCCAAAGAAGATCCAACGAAGAAGGTCCGACGGAGAAGATTCGTCGGAGAAGATACTACTGAGAAAATCCGACTGAGAAGATCCACCAGAGAAGATCCGACTGAGAAGATCTGTCGGAAAATATCTGCCGAAAAAGAGGGTTCACTCCAGAATCAACCATGACTCTGATATCATGCTAACTGAGAGAAGAAAAGAATACTTTTCTCTATTAAATGAGCGAGTGAGTATTACATAGTATAAAAACAGACATATATATACAAAAGAATGGAACAACAAGAAAATAACATAAAGGGTAAAAGGAAGGAAAATAAAGTGTAAAAGGAAGGAGGACAATATACACAAAAGGTAGGGAGATAAATCAAAGAAAATCTAGAAAATATTCTATGAATCTCAACATATTCAAAGCGCCTCCTCTCCACACCAGACATCTTTCCAGAAGCTAACCCTCCTTCCATCACCTATGGAGAAGGTTGCATTTTGGAAAAAGACATGTCATTCTTTCCTGGTTTCCTTCCATAAACCAACACCGAAACCACCCCTATTGTCGCAAGTGTGCCAACATCCACGAGTCTCACCGAATTTACTATATATAACCTTTCTCCAAAGGGAGTCCCTCTCATTAGTAAACTACCAACTCCATTTGCATAACAACGCTTTATTCGGTTTTGAGAAACTTCTCAGCCCTAGGCCTCCTTTTATCTTCTCTATGAAAACAGTAGCCCAATGAACAAGGTGTGGTTTCTTCTCAAGGTTGCCCCCTCCTCAAAGAAATTGTCTTTGGATCCTTTCCAATCTAGCACATACTTTCTAAGGCATTCGAAAGAGAGATAAATAATAAATTGGAACGCTAGTCAAAGTGCTATGTATTAGTGTTAACCTTCCACCTTTTGAAATATACTGCATCTTTCAAGAAGCTAGCCTCGTCTGAAACCTCTCTTAAACCGAATCCCAAACTCCTATCACCTTATGAGAGGCTCCAAGGGGAAGGCCCAGGTAGGAAATAGGGAGGGAACTTACATCGCATCCGAGCTCTGTGGCTAGTTCCTCCACGTTGGCAATAGGCCCTACTGGAATGATATCGCTTTTACTTAAATTAATTCTCAGCCCTGACATCGCTTCAAACCACATCAAAGTCCAACTCAAAAACTTCAACTGATCTTTGTCGACTTCACAAAAAATGAGAGTATCGTCAGCATAGAGAAGGTGGGAGATGACCAACTTCTCACCTCCCCTATCTACAACCTTACAACATGAGAGGTAGTTACCTTCAACTACACACACTTAAACGATATCGGGTAGCCTTCCACGCCAATCACAAAAGATATGGAACAGGTGATCACTTTTGTCCTGCACTCGAACTCTAGATAACCCAGCCGAGGTGCCATTGATGAAAACCAAAAAAAAAGCTATGGATATACACCACTTTATCCAGCTCATCCACTGTCTGCCAAAGCCCATTCTATCCATTACATGGTACACAAACGCCCAGTTGATGTTGTCATATGTTTTTTCTATATCTAGTTTGCAAATCACCTTCCTCGTGATCAGGTCCACCACTGCAATCAAGACGCCCGTAATCCGTCCCTTCCTACAAATGCACAGACTAGAAATGACCTTGTCCATTACCCTCTTAATCCCGTTTGCTAACACTTTTTGTCAAAATCTTGTATAAACCTCCCATTAGGCTAATAGGTCATAAATCCTTAAAATCCTCCACATTCTGTTTCTTAGGGATCAAAACCAGAAAGGTGGCATTTAAACTTTCAACAAATCTACTATGTTCGTGGAATTCCTTGAAAAAGCCCAGGACCTCATCTTTCACGAAATCCCAATTGAAGGACCAAAAGGCCAAGGGGAATCCGCCAGGGCCAGGAACCTTATCATCATTAAGCCTTGAGATTGCTGTCGAAATCCCTTCCTCTGTGAAAGCTTCCTCCAACTAAGTAGCTTCCTCAAACCCAATCTCATTGAAAGAAATTCCAGGAAGAGTAGGACGCCAACCGCCCGGGGCTAAAAGGAAATTTTGAAAAACATCCATCAGACCTTCCTTAATCTCAACCTCATTGTCTAACCTTGTACCATTGATACTTATGTTTTGGATACAATTTCTTCTCCTATGAGCATTAGTCATCCTATGGAAGAACCTCGTATTTCTATCCCCTTCTGTCATCCATTTCTCATAGCCCAACTCTAGAACTCTTCATTGGCCTTAGTTCGTTCCTCAATTTCTTCGAGACCTAACTCCCTTTCCTTCTCAAGATCATCCCAGAAAGTCACCCTCTGTAAAGGATCATTCTTATGGGTATCAACTCTACCGAACATTTCCCTGTTCTAGACCATAAGAATTCTTTTCAAGGCCTTTAGCTTAGTAGCCAGGATAAAGATAAAGGACCCATGAAACTGTAGGCCTTGCCACCACCCTTTCAAAATCTCTTTGAAACCCTCAAACTTTTTTTTTTTTTTATCGGTAAAAAGCAGTATATAGATTAAGAGAACAAAGAAAACACGAGTAGGGAACAAAGAAAAACCATCTCCCTCTCACCTATACCCCATCCAAGTCAAAAACCCCACCAACGAATTTAAGTTATCAACACTATACAACTTAGCCCACGACCACAAGGAAAACAAAAAAAATGATTTCATCCTATGAGCGGAGGGGACCTCATTCTCAAAAACCACCCTATTCCTTTCCACCCACAGCGTCCAGAATATACAAAGAGGAGCCGCCATCCAAACTCTCTTCCGTTTTTTTTCCCTATTACCAGCACCCGGGCAAGGAGTAAATGACTTAACCGTATTTGGAACACCCGCTAAAATCGCAATGGCCAAAAGAAGATCCCATAACATCTTGGCTTTCGAACAATGGATAAGCAAATGGTCTATTGTTTCATTCTCTTCACATAACCGCACCAAGCATAGGATCCCCTTCTCTTAGCTGGTCTTGAAACCCTCAAACTTCAGCCACATGAGTTCGAAGTGAAAGGGGGAAGGGCCCGTCCTAACTCCATCACTGTCCAACGGAATGGGAGAGTGGTCAGAAATTGGCCTAGGGAGACATCTCTGAATCGCCTTGCTACACTGTCTTTCCCAATCGATAGAAACCAGAAATCTGTCTAACTAGGACATTAATCTACCATTTTGACCTCCTCTCCAAGTGTAAGGACCTCCCTGGAGCAGAAGATCTCTCAAGCCTAAGTCATTCAGGGTTTCAAAGAACCTTTTCATAGCAGGAGAAAGCTTGCCCCCTCTGGATCTTTCGTTAGGAGAGACAATCTCATTGAAATCACCTCCTAAACACCAAGGACCTTCCCACAAGCCTCTGATTGAACTTATCTCTTTCAAAAAAATTTCTTATGACTCCTTTGGACTGGACCGTACTGGTACCCATCCTCCACCATTATAAATAAACACAAGATCGAGAAGCTACTTGTCATTGACTCCACCAATCTGATTCTTCTTCTATCCAAAAGTAGAAGAATACCCCGTGTTGTCCCCTCTGCATTCAAAGCTTTCCAATCCAGGAAACGACCCACTCCAAAGGCTACGAACCAGAGCTTTATTCATATCCTAGACCTTGGTTTATTGAAGGCAAACCAAATCCACCCTCTAAGCCCTAATAAAATTCCTTATGGCTTTCCTCTTATCAAAGTCGTTCCTTCCTCTAACATTCCAGGAAAAGATTTTAACCTTCATTTTAACTTTAGCAATAAATTCCCTCTGTCTCTGCCTCCTTTATTTTTATCCTTCCCATTGTAATTGACTAGGAAGCACGAACACGGCCACGGGGATACGACACAGCAAGACACGGGGACACTGCAAATTCCAAAAAACTAGGGCACGGATACAGAAAGGACACGACATAATAAAATAATAAAAAAATAATTATTCTTAAAAATCAATTTAGATAAATAAAAAACAAGTGTTCAAACATTGTTCTTACAAACATTCAAAGACTAGCATAAGTAATACTAAAACTAAATACTAGCATACTAAAACTAAACACGGCAACTTTTTAAAAATATTTTCATCAAATTTTGTATAATTTTCGCTTTACCAATATCTAAAAGAATACCAAAGTGAAGAAAAGAGCCAAATAAATTCAAAAGGTTAGGGATTTTTAAGAAATAGGGCCCAATTTCAATGGGCTTTGTGAATGTTAGCCCATAATTTTATAAAAAAAAACAAAGAAGAAAAAAACCCATGTAATATATCCAGCCGTGTCTGAAGCCTTTGACTTCTTATCAGGTCAACGACAAGCCACGTGGCGTGTCAAACACGTATTCGACGTGTGTCGGCGTGTCCAACACATGGAAACTTCACCATTTAGTTGTGTCCATGCTTCATAGGTAATTGATGGCGCTCTCCAATTATCTTAGTTCCCGCTCACATTTCAACACTGTCACGGTCCCCTTTATCGTCTTTTGAATCCTCTTGAATCTCATTATGAACCCCATCTGTTCTTTGCCCGTCTTCGTTGAACCCCTCCCCCACTTCAACCATCATACCATAACACTCCAAACCCCATTCACTACCATCAACCACCACCACCCTTAATGGCTCCAAATCCTCAGACTCAAGAGAACACCCCTAAAGAACCTCCTAAAAGTAGGGGTAGGCCAAAAACAAAAAAAGGAGGAGAGGGGTAAAGAGCAGAGAGATACTGTTCAAATGGGTTATCCCCGTACACGTGATCGTCGATGCTATTAGTCTCCCCATCAATATCAACTCTGAATTCTCCTTCTTCCTACGTCTGCGAGAAGTTCCCCTCCTTATTGCATTTCGAAGACCTTGCGAAGGAGCCTGGGCTTTTAACTTTATGAAAAATTGCATGATTTAAGAGGCCCTAGCTCGGCCAAACCTCCCTTCTTAAGACCTCTGAAAGGTTGGCTCATGTGAGCCCACCCCATTTAGAGAAGGCCATGAATTACTACTTAGGCTAGGATCAACCCAATAATCTTAGCCCAACCCCAAATCCTCCCCCTGGGTTTGACCTGACCTTGGATCCACCTCATGGACAAAACCCAATCCCCGATCCACACTACTCTGCCTTGACCTAACCCTAAGTCCACCACCTCTATGCATGGGAAAGGAAAGATCTCGCTTTTCTCTCGTCGAAGGCTCGTCATTCCTTAATCTTCTCCAATCGGTCAGTTTTGGATCTCGCCTACCAAGATGTGTGGATCCGGCTTCATCCCCCGAAATACCTTGATGTCATCTCCCTTAAGATATTTATAGAACTGAAAAATGTTTGCATCTCCCACCATAGTTGAATTTTGTACCTTTTGGGACCTCCAAACACCCCAATGAACTGAGGAAAGGTTTTTCCATCCCACTTCCCCTAGATTCTAGCCCATCGAAGTTCAGACATAAACGTCGTATCTTCGTCCATGACCAAAAAACCTCCGCAACTGTTGCCAATCTTTCTCAGAACCAATCTGGCTATAATCCATATATTCGAACAATATATCTAGATTATAGAGCCATTTAGTCTATAATCCAGATATATTGTTTGAATATCTAGATTATAGAATAATGGCTCTATTATGGCATGATGGAATGAATAAGACAGAGGCCTTGGAAGCTTGGTTTATATCTTTTCTTCTTTACCACTCTATTCACTGCTGCCACCAATGCCTTTGAGCAATTTGAGTTTTTTTATTACTAAACTGGAGTGTAAAATTTTTCTAGATCGTATTTTTGTACAAATATTTGGATTATGGACTAAATAGAGGTTCTATCCATTAAGTGGAATGATGGGATTATTTAGATTAAGGCTTTGGAAGGTTGATTTATTTTTTTTCTTCTCTACGCACTTTTGCCACCAATGCCTTTTGAGCACTCCTTTGAGTATTTTAAACTAAAAAGGAGGCTCGCCAGCAATTCCAATGGGTTAGGCAGTAAGAAAAGTACAAATGGGCCCAATAACATTAGATTTTGTCATCATTCTTTTAAAACCTAGGACAACTAGACTTGAGGAATGCTTTGTTATTTCACTAGTTACAAGTAAATTGTTGAAGCTTTTTTCTAAAGCAGCTGGAAAAGGTTCGGTTTGAGGCAGATATGCTAACACTTTTGCAGTACTGCAGCAGGCTAAAAGACTTTAAGCATTCATAACCTTTAGGTGGAAGGAAACTCAAGGATCATCATCCTAAAAATGTCCATAAAGGAACGAGATCCATATAAGGATGCAAGAGTGGCTATTCCAAATTTCTGATGTCACTAGATATTTAGGATGCTACTCTCTTAGGCTTCAAGCATGGTTAACGATTTCATGCTTCAATTTGCTAAATAAGAAGCCAAACCGTTGTTTTTGTTTATAAGGGACTTTTTTTTTTTTGATGGGCAGCTTTGGTTTATAAGGGACTTTCTACAGCACTAAGTTCTATGAAGCACTTTTGAGATTGTATATTCTTTAGGATTCCCCTTTTCTAGTTATGAAACTTGTTTTAATTTCTTTGAAAAAGTCCTCACATATTTTTGCCTTTTCTAGTCAGAACCTGTATTTATTTATTTATTTTTGGAAGGATTTCTTACCCTTTCTGTATTTACTATTTCAATACAATAATTTGAGTTATCATGATTACAAATACATTTAATAAACCTGACTACTTAATTATCAAGTGATCTCTCCTTCGAGCCCACCAATGACTAAAAATCCTAAATATAACAGCTATAAGGAGACTACGAAGGATGGATGGTAATAAAAACAAATTGAGGGACAAAGGCCCTAAAGGATGGTAATCCCTGTCTCAAGACAACAATAAATCCTTCCAATAATCCACATGCAAGCTTCTGACAGCCTTAATGGAAATAGAATCCACTTTTTATTCATGAAGACACACCACACCTTAAAAGGGGATAACAAAATTTTCAGCACCCTTTCTTCTCCCACTACCAATGGACAATCATAACCAACAACCCCTAGAAGATCCTTCCTTAAATTAGAATACATGAATACCAAACCAATGATCCAAGTTTTTGAGTAACCAGATCTTTTTTTTTAATAAGTAAATGTTTTTTATTTTTTTTCAATTTTTTTGTCTACACTGGGACTTGAACCTGAAACTTCCAACATCTCCATCTCATCCCTTTACCACTTGAGACAGGCCTCAAGGGCTTTAAATAAGGGGATCTATGCCTTCTCATATAGCAGATGTTAACTTAGGCTTAGATCAACAGGATCCAGGTCCCTTGAGGTTCAGTAGCCTACTGTTTGAAGTGGACAACTGCACTCTAGCTACTCTAATCTAATTGGAAAAAAGGCCCTTTATGGCTAATCCATTTGTTAGGGATTGCCATAAGTTTATTACATTCATTAAGAAGCTTCCAAAAAGAGTAATTGCAGTAAAAAGTATCGAGAAAGCATGAACACAGAAAAATGAAAATTTGCAGATTTAAGCTTGAAGTTTGACATTTGAACTATAGCAAAATGCATTAGAATATTCCACTTCAAGGTTTTAGTTTCAACACCATAGATATTGCAAACTGAGTAATTTTTTCAAAAAATTGATACAATATGATAATGATATAATTTTTTTTTATTTTTTATTGATCAATAAACTTCACAAATATATAGATCAAAAGAGTATACAGGAAGTATACAAGGCAAAAGCCGAAAAACAGCGAAAGCTGAGGGCAAAAAACAACAAACAAAAACTCACCATTCCTTAAGAAGTATGATAATGATATAATAAAGTAGAAGAATAAGCAAAACAACCAAAAGGAAAAGCATATAAATTATAAATCAAAAAGGCAATATTTTTAGCATCACCTTATTGGAACTTAGTCCTAGTGCCTTGGTTTTTTCCTCAAACTCCTTGTACTTCTGTAGTCTTTCTTGCTCTAATTTCAGTGCATTCTCAGCAGCCTTAAGTATATTACCTGTAATCACATTTGTGAGTTGCATTCTTAGATCAACATAAAACCTTATGAGAAGCAGCACTAAAAGAACTTAAGTATTAGTAAGCACGAAATTGCAGTAATGATGTTGAAATTTAATAGAAGACAGCCAGCATGAATAATATAGTAATCAGTCATTCATTTAATTATCCCTTTTATACTAGAGGAAATTTCACTTACTTTCCTTGAGGTTTGGGCTAAATACATTTAGTGACCATGAATGAAATCTCATCAAATATCTGTCTTATTTTGAATCAAATGAGAGGTGAATGAAAGAACATATGAGAAGAATAGGAGAGGTTTTTGATGAAATTTCAAAATAAAGGAGATAATTAATGAAATTTCAAACTGATGGCAACTATGTGTATATTGAGACCTAAGTTAAAGGCATGATATTCATATTAAACCCAAATCCTACAAGCTTGAGCTTTTAGGAGAGTTGGCCATCATTTAACATGGTATCAAAGTTTGGTTTGACAGGAAGTCCTAGATTTGAGCCACTTCTTTGTAATTTATTCCCCATTTGTTAATTTGAAACTCCATGAAGGACTCTATTTGGTTTATTTGACTCTCCACGTGAGGCATGGAGCTACAAGCGAGGGAGTGTGTTAAAGTCATGATATTCATATTCAACCCAAATCTTATAAGCTTGAGCTTTTAGGAGAGTTGATCATTTAACAACCAATATAGGCTATTGTTTGTGGACAATTTTTTTTGTTTTTGTGCCATCAAGCGTAAGGTATTCGTCCTATGTACTTTGGTGCGTCCTTGTGGAATTTTTTATTTTTAATGCAATCGGTTTTATTTTATCAAATAACAAGGGAGGTAAGTGAAATAAACCATTTATAATATTTACAAGTTGAAGTAAAGAGTTAACCCACAAGAACAAGCAAAGATGAGAAGGGAGAGTGATGGAGACGGTCAAAATATTAGGACTCCGATAGAAAACCCAAGTATTTGGAAAAGAAGTGTCTTGTGTGTTAGGTGAGAATTAGAGGAGGAATTAACATGGTAGCATCAAGAAAAAAATCTTTTTTTTATAAGTAAACTGAATAATATATTGACAAAACAGAGCTAAGCCCTAGAGTATACAGGATGTATAATAAAGTACTCCCCCTCATAAATAAGGCCTACCCAAGAAGTGAGACAGGTGATGAAGGGATTTTTCAGCCTATTTGGAAAAAAATTGTCATTATCAAAGACCACCCTATTTCTTTCCATCCAGATTGCCTAGAAAAGACTAGAGAATGCCGCCTTCCACTAATTTTTTGCTTTCTTCCTAATAGGAAAAGTTGTCCAACCCACCAGCAAGTCATTAACCCAAAAAGGGCATACCCAATCCATTCCAGTAAAGGAAAAAAGGGCAACCCAATAACCCCAAACTGAGGGCCAGTGAAGTAGTAGGTGGTCTAAGTTTTCCTCGTCTTCTTTGCAAAGGGCACCTGCTTGTAAGCTAAAAAACCCTTTTTTTTAGCTAATTCATAGTCAGTACCTTACCTCACCAAACCTCCCATGTGAAAACACTCACTTTAGGGGGCACGCAACTATTCCATATTAAGTCAGTTAGTAAAACAAGTACGTCATCGCCTGTTAAGTGCCTATAGTTTGCTTTGACTGTGTGCTAGCCTTTCTTGTCCACTAACCAAAAAATTCCATCCTTCTCCCCTAGAAGACTTTTCTGCTGCTAATCACTGATTAGTCTCTTAGGTTCTTCTATCTCCCAATCATTGAAAGGTCTAATAAATCTCAGGTTCCACCCTCCTTCTCCCCATCAAGCTTCAAACCTCTCCCACTCGTGGCACCTTTGATCGCAGCCTACGTGATACAAGACGGGAAAGAGACACACAGCGGATTCTCCCCACACCATTTATCTTCCCAAAATCTAATACGACCCCCATCACCCAAGATTTAGCTCGTACTGCTTTCACCACAGCCTTTCTAATATCCTTCCATAGGCCCACCCCACAAAAATCATTTTAAAGCAACAAATACTATCTCCCTGGTGATAACCCTCCCCAATGGGAGTGAAAGGAAAGAAATTATTGGAAACAAAGTTTAGATGAGAGCACAAAACAAAGAAGGAAAGGAACTAGGCAAAGAAAAAGGTCGTTTCAAACAACCACGATATGGACCAAAGAAGTGTTGACCTGATTTAAAATGCAGAACTACCATTACATCCCTTAAATCTTAGAAAAGCAAAGGTTATGTTCATTGCACTCTGGAAATAGAAATACCTGATGATTGTCCATCAGTTTTGGATCCATTCAAAATTCCCAAACTAGCATCTATGTGGTGCCCTGTAGCTTCCTTTGCTGCAACTTCAGATGCAGCTCTTGTAGAGGTTTCAATAGCTTCCCTTTCTGCAGCTTCTTTTGCTGCTCTTCTCTCATCTTCCAAAGCTGCTAATTTTGCTTCCTCAGCTCTCTTCTTTGCCGCCAACTCAAGCTTAACCTGCATCCAAAAGATAAAACTTACTCCTGACAAGCCAAATAGAGCCATCCTAAAGTATTCAATAGACAAGCATCTATGCCACAGATGCCAGGTGATTTTGAGACTTGTGAGGTCACCTTATTTCAATTGTGAGAAGTTTAAACAGTCAAATTTTTCTATACTTCAATGTAAGATTAATACCTAAACAGACAAAATATCAGATAGATTTATGTTATTTGAATATGTATCAGGTTCCTTATTGAGGGTATCTTTTGTTTAGATTTTGCTCTGAGGGAACTTTTGGAGTATTCAAGTTGGGATAGAAGCTGCTGACTTTCTATTTCTTGTTCAGTGAGGACTTTGGATTTGAACCTATACAATTTAAGGGGTTCAGAGTGTAATTAGGTTATACCTAAAGTAGAGAATTCCTACTTGAGGAGACAGCATTCCATGAAAAAGAATAGTGAATCTTTGAGTGTGGTTTCTAAAGTGGAGAGAGGTTCACTACACAAATTCAACTTCAGGTTTGTCTAGAACCGGTTTTCACGGACGGAGGACGAGGAGAATTACAGGACCATTTATCGATCCATCGTTGTATGCCAAAACGCTGCTGAACTTGTCATTAATCAGGTTAGTCAGGTTTCGCAGCCGGTCTACACCCTTTAGCCTGGGCAGGTCGCCGTGGGAAAGAAGCTTTAAAAGATTTGGGAGAGCAAAGACTCCCTCAGATTTGTTTCGACTCTCGTGTTAGAAATAAATGCTGGAACAAGGTCACCTCACCAAAGATAAAATTAATTTTGTGTCCAATCTGTGGAGCTGGGCCAACCTGTTTGGCAATGAAACCACAAATTCTGTTTTAGATTTTCTCACATGGTTTGGGTGTAGGTAGTTTTTTTGGGTTTTCTTCTTGTTCATGTGGGTCAAGTTTCCTTTGTCCACTCGTACCCCTTAAGTTTCCTTTATAATACTTGCTTTATCGATCAAAAAAAACGATTGTCGAGAAATCCATTTTTATGTCTCGTATTAATTTTCTATGAGGACATTTTTTGGGGCGTTAAATAAATTATTTTAGTAAACATTGTTGGTCATCTTGGTGGATGTAGCCAATTAAATGAATCATATAAATCACGGGGTTTGGTGTTTCCTATTTTAATAAAATTTTCAACATGCCAAAAAAACATGGACTGAATGCATTTGCAGATCCAAACAAGCAGTATCAGAATCCAAATTCTAGAGATTTCTTCATTCCTGTGAAGCATTTCAACTGAAGGTTTAGTGTGAGATGTTTCTTATTAGAGGTTGGGGCTTGACTTAGGGCTGCAACAGTGTTGCAAAATTGATCAATCTTTATGAGGTGGAAAATTTTACTGAAAATAAAAGGCTTGACTTGTGATGAGTCAAAGTATGAATCTTACACAAGATTCCAATGGAAAGACAACTATTGACAATGTTACTTTGGATCTGATGTTGGCATTGTCTAGCATCTGATCTTCGCATTCCCAAAATTTTACAATGCAATGATCTGGCTTAAAAGGATCTCAATAACAGACACAGGTACTTGTACACAGCATAATAAAAATTAATGCAGAAGTGTTAATGATGCAGATGGATTTTTAAGTAATACAAAAAAAGAGAATTTTTATTAGTTGCAATTAGAGTCAAATTAGGGTTAGTAGTTTGAGTCAAATTATGATTATTAGTTAGAAAAGGATTTTCAATTTAAATTAGGATTATCAATTAGAGTTAAATTATGATTCTTTTTTAGAATCAAATTAGGGTTTGAGTCATATTAGGTTATTAAAATTTTAGTACATTTAGGATTTCTTAGAAAAGCCTATAAATAAGGCTCATTGATGTAAGTTAAGACAGTTTTTTTGAGTAATAATATTTCATCTTTTAGCAATCTTTGCAACTTTCAATGGTGAGATTCCGTTGACTCTCAATGGTGAGACTCCATTGGCTTTCTAGGTGAGACTCCCAGAAGACCTTAGTGAGATTCTAAGGTTTCTACCCATCCCTTCTAGTACATTCTTTTTATTTTATTATCAAATTTTCCCTATCACATATCTTATCTATATATTTTTAATTTTACCCTTGTTCCTTTTCCCTAGACCCTAATTTATAAAAAAACCCTTCTTCACCCACCTTGCATTGAGGCAACCTTTCCAGGGTTGTCCTACATCGCTAAGAATTTTTGGAATGAGTTAAGATAGTAGAAAACATAGAGAAAATTCAAAATGAAGATATAACTGCAGTGATGGATAACTATGCCAAAGTAAACAAATGGCAACAATTGATAATATGAATATGTTTACTTTGAGTTTAAAAGCAAAAACATCCAAGTTTCAAATGCCACAAGAAAAAAGGGTAAAGGTACAAAAAAACCCATCGTGTTTTACCAAATATCCCACTTACACCTCGAACTTTTTTTAGGTCTAAAGAGGCCCCTAACGTTTACTCATGTAGCCAAAACAATGTTAAAATGGCTGTGAAATCAGCCACGTTAGCTGCTGATGTGGCTAATTAGTGCCCTAATTGATCTAAAAAAATTGGGGGGTTCAAATTTGGGGAAATTAAAAGCCCCTAATTCCCCTAATTTAGTCAATCAATGACAAGAACAAGCAATTTCTGAGATCCAAACGCACTGTCAGGGAGTTATTTGTTCATTGAATTCCATATGAACCATCAGCAAAGAATTCTCCTAATGGGGGCAGCACAAAGGCTGACCACAAAATTAAAAAAAAAACCCTTTAGCATCCTCCATTTATAAAGGAGTCCGTCGTAGGAAGTGAGGAAAATATGCAGCAGAGATTAAAGACCCAATTCGAGGTGTTCGAATGTGGCTCATGGATACCAATGGCTTGTTTTTTCTAATCCCTCACCAACATCGGTCCTTGGAGATCTCTGGGTCGGCTTCAATTTGCTCTGGGAATTCAGTTAAAGAAGAAGACAATGCAATGGAAAATGACAAAGAAAAGCAACCTATTTCGTCGATGACCGGACCTACAAATTCAATTAAAGACGAGAACTCCATGGAAAAATACATGGTTCCTGCTGCAGCATCCCTCGTGTCCTATTAGGGATTTTAATTTCCCCAAATTTGGACAATTAGGGCAATTAGGGCTTTTAATTTCTCCAAATTTGAACCCCCAAACTTTTTAGATCAATTAGGGCACAAATTAGCCACATCAGCAGCTTAAGTGGCTGATTTCACAACCATCTTAACGTCGTTTGGGCTTATTAATGTTATTAGTTACAGCAGAGACTTAAGTTGGCTATGGGAGTAAAAGCCTAGACCTAAATAACTATTCCAATACACCCGAATAGATATCTATAAAAGCAGTATTATATCACAAGTACTACAGCCAGAGATTCACCAACCAAATATCAATGAAACTAGAATACCAACTAAACAAACCTTGGCTTCTGCTTTAGCCTTTTCTTGACGTAACTTTTCTTCTTGAAGAGCCTTCTCTTTTCTTGCCTCTTCAATAGCAGCATCATTCCTTATTCGCCTTTCTTCTATTTGAGATCTATGTTCATGGTCTCTTTGGACAGCAGTCATGTGGTTGTCAAGCGCTTCTGCACTAAATTGTTCCAATTAAAAGTAAAGAATGTCTCTGAACTTGTCTAATTATTAAGCAAGCACATATCTAGACAAGGATTGATGCAGTAGGTAATCCGAATTTTAACCTTGCCAAACAGGAAAAAGGTCAACCAGTTCAAGCAAGGAACAGCGATAGTTTTTTTTTTTTTTTGATAAGTAAGCAAAGGAAATTCATTGAGAAAAAAACAAAGCAAAGAAAGCATCCCACTAGATGTCAACAAAAATTCAAGACTAAATGTCATCATGCTTTCACATTTAGGAAAAAAGCCAAACTAAATTATAAATATGAAATAACTAACTAAAAATTCAAAATGATAATCCACGAACATGATTAACATTGTTTCAGATTTTTTTTTTTCCAAGTAAGAAGTAAAAATATCATATAAACAAAAAGGGCCACCAAAGTGCCAACTCAAGGGAGTACAAGAATACAAACCAGCCCTCACAAAAACTACCCAAAGCAACCAAGAAAGCTATACAAAATCCAGCCCAAACAAAAATCCAAGGAGAACGTGGAGCTTACATGTTGCGCTGATATTGAATATCAAGTTTCCTATCCATCTCCCGCCTTGATTCGACATATTTCTCAACCCGAACAATTGCAGATGCAGATTTTTTCTTTTCATGCATTAAATCTGTCTCCAGTGCTGAAATCTGGTTCCTAACTTCCCCCTGTTTATCAAAGCAGTTGTATGTCACCCAGAAAAGAAAAATAAACAGGTAAATATAACCATTGTCCATGTGCATATAGAGAAGAAGGGGTGATAGAGAATGAAGAAAGCATTGGTAATAAGCATTTTGGGAGCTCAGTGCTCAAACAGAATAAGCTGCTTCAGATAACAACACAGAGAAAACACTAATGTTATCAACATGGAGAGTGAAAATTGAAAAAATAAATCTCAAAATATCACTGCCATGAACCTTCTTCTATAATTCTTAAATTTACCTATCAAAGAGAGGGTGATCACTAATTCACTATCAAGAATAACTCTTGTATACTTGGGGCAGGGATGTGGAGTTTCTAGGTTTGACTCTCAATACGAATGAACAAATAAAAAATTAAAACAAAACCGTTACCTATGAAAAATCATACATAAATACATAGTTACATACATGCATAAATCCACACAACCAAATGCATATCCATGATTCCACACATACATACTTCCTGATTATCCTACCATGTTTCTTCAGCTTGAGTGTGGCATGTGGAAGATTTTAAGTTTGAGTCTAAAGTAGGAACATGAAAATTGATTCGAAGAAAAATGTTACCCATCAAAATCTTATCCATTATACAATCATACTAATGAACGCGTATGTGTGTGTATACACACACACACACACACACATGCATGCATATATGTTAGTGCTCCTATTACCTTTCCATGTTTCTTTGGCATTACTACAAAAAAGAATAACAAAGGGATGAGCAATCATGATTTTCAATCTATTACAGTGATCTTGAAGGTAATACCAGGTAATTGCCATCAAATATAGAAATTGGATTATACACCATACAATCATCTCTAATACCTTAACATGACACCTCCCAAACATAAAGATCAAAAATCTAAAATGCTGGTCAGTTTCAAGGTTATCATTATCACAATTAGAACAAGTACCGCACCTTAACTGCAAGCTGATGGAAACGGGTTAGCTCAAAAAATGCATCTTCTGCAACTCCTGCTTTATCCATCAAATGGCATTGGTCATGAAGATCTGACTCATCGTCACTATCACTGAAAGACCATTTACAAAATCTCAATTCAGAATTACAAGCCCAGTAGGCAAACACATCAAGTGGGGGTTTTGCATGTGTTGGTCGTGACTGAATCATAACAGGTTGTGCCTAGGGCATAAGCAAGCCGAGCAGTTGAATTAATTAGTTAATACTAAAGTTAAAATAATCCCGGAAGTTTATGGCCTTGTCTTCGTTCCTAAAAATGCTAAAGTAAAGAAACTTGAAAAGACATAAAGACAATTTCTCCCAAATATAATAAACTAGTAACAAAATATTGTAATATTTTTCATCCCATCTATTATGAACCAAACATACTTTGAATCCTCTTTCCAATAGGTGTTCAATTGACAACTAAGTACAATTCTTTTCCATTATTTTTGTATCCATGGTGATTTGAATCCAATGCTTTTTATATTATTTTTGTATCCTGATAGTTAACAATAAAGGTTCAAAAACCCGTTCAAGAATAGTAGCCAATAGAAACAATTGACAATTGAAACCTATTTTTTGCATTATTTTCATAACCCTAATGGTCCCATTCCAAATAGTTTTCTGCATAAAATGAAAGTAGGGACGAGGAGTCTTCCAAATGATTGTCCCATACATATGACATTAATAAATGTTTACAATTACAATCACTAATAACCCATCCTCATCAAGTAATTCTATTTTGTAATCTTGAATTGTAAAAGTTTAGCTTGAATCTTACATTAATAGAAGGAATCCTACATTATGTCATTGTTAAAAAATAGTGGCATTTCATTTCTCGAAATTTTGTTTTACATAAGATTAGTCGATTCTATCTTTACATTCAAAAATATACTTATCGTAGGTTTAGTAGCGTCATTTATTTCTTGTTTTTAATCCATTTGATTTAACAAAAAAAATACCAAAATAAAACCAATTTTCTAAGACATGGATATACAATCCATGAGGGAAAAAGAAATGGGATGAAAATTCATCATCCACCCTCATGAACAATAAAGAAGTGAAGTAAGCACCTTCATAATCCATACAAAGCGTTTATTACATATGATGCCTTTTGGAGCCCAATTTAAGGTCAGGCTACTACAAACACCACCATTCAAATTTCTGTTCTTAATGTTATCAATCATCAGGCCTTCTTCTCCAACAATCACTAAGCAAGTTCTAACCAACTTACATTCAACCTTAAAAACAACATAGATTGGCATATTTCAAAATCAGTCATAGTTCACAATCAAATCACTCAAGCATAAACAGTAGCATTTTTATCAATTAGAACAATTAGGGCCTTTTTTGGTTCATGTTTTTGAGAACAGTTTTTGAAAAACACAGAACCAAGATTATTGTGTTCTCTAAAAACTCTTCTTGTTCTCTAAAATTTAGTGTTTAAAAACCAAACAACCAAGAACCAACCATGTTCTGTGCTTTCCTTGTTATAATTGTTTTTTTCTTAAACAAAAACAATTTTCTAATACCATAAACAAACCGACCCTGAAAGCCAAGAATTTTGATTGCAGGTACAAATGGTTATGCCTTAGAGGTAGTGACAATTGTGTATCATCATCATATGTTTGAATCTCTGATAAGACATGCATTTAAATTCATCATTGGCAAACCATATACCTCTTTGCACACAAATGCAAATACTAAGAAATGTCATTTGAAAAATAATTGGAAAATCAACCATATGATGGCTCAACAGAAAAAAAAAACAAAACAAGACCCCTATGGAAAGTAGAATAAGTAATATGTTTTGTGCATCAGAGAGATTCCCAAAGACAAATCATCACCCTCCATTGGAGTACTGATGTCCCTGTCTAATTAATCGTCCCTTGCACAACAATTCTCGTTTAAATTTGAAATAACTCGAATTGTATGGAATTATGGAATGCATCAGAGAGATTCCCAAGAACATGTCATCAATCTCTTGAAGAGTACTGATGTCCCTGTCTGTTTTATCATCAATTGCATGCTCTCAACCATTTTGCAATCAAAGCCATAATTCTGAAATAAGATACCATGTAAAGAAATTTTCCCAACAGTGCATAATACTTTAAAAATCCTATATTTAAAACAAAAGAAGAGCTTGCAAACAAGGCTGTTTGGGAAAACAGAAAATAGAGGAGGAAAGAGAATATGCCTCGGATTAAATTCGTTTCACAGGTATTTTTTTCAAAAATGTTACCTATTTGTTACATATTTTTTTCGGAATTTCTTTTCTATTTTTTCCTTATTTTTCATATTATTTTTACATAATTTTTCGAAAAATTCACCTATTTTTACATAAATTTTCAGATTTTGTTTTCTATTTTTCAGATTTTTATTTCTTCTTTATATAATTATTTTTAAAAAAAATTACCTATATTTTACATAATATTTTCGGAATTTCTTTTCTATTTTTCAAAGTTTTTCCTATTTTAATACATAATTTGTCAGAATGACAGTTTTTCCATTAAGGAGATCATTTTCTAGGTTTCCCTATGAGCTTTTTTAAGCTTTTTTGGATAAGCTTATCCATGAAGCTTATTGAAATAAGCTAAAATGGGCTTATAGAAGGGTCATAAGTTATTTTTGTAAGCTCTTCCAAACACCTATAATTTTTATCAAAAGAACTTATGTGAGAAAATAAGCTCCAATAAGATGGTAATAAACTCTCCCAAACGCACCCTAAGTACATTTCTTTTCCATTATTTTTGTATCCATAATGGGTTGAATCCAATGCCTTTTATATTATTTTTGTATCATGATAGCTAACACTAAAAGCTCAGCAACTCGTTCAAGAATAGTCACCAATAAAAACAATTGACAATTGAATACTATTTTTTGCATTATTTTCATAACCCTAATGATCCAGCCGCAAATAGTTTTTTTTATGAATCCTACATAAATAGAAGGAATCCTATGTCATTGTTCAAAAATAGTGGCATTTCATTTCTCAAAATTTTGCTATACATAAGATTAGTCGGTTCTATCTTTACATTCAAAAATATCCTTATTGTAGGTTGAATAGTGTTGTTTATTTCTTGATTTTAATGCATTTGATTTGATGAAACCAAATGCCAAAATAAAATGCATTTTCTAAGACATGGATATACAATCCAATAGGGAAAAAGAAATGGGATGAAAATTCATTATCCACCCTCATGAACAATACAAATTGAAGTAAGCGCCTTCATAATCCATACAGAGCGTTTATTACATATGATGCCTTTTGGAGCCCAATTTAAGATCAAGCTACTACAAAAACCACCATTCAAATTTCCCTTCTTAATGTTATCAATCATCAGGCCATCTTCTCCAACAATCACTAAGCAAGTTCTGACCAACTTAAATTCAACCTTAAAAACAACATAGATTGGCATGTTTCAAAATCAATCATAGTTCACAATCAAATCACTCAAGCATAAACAGTAGCATTTTTATCAATCAGAACAATTAGAGCCTGTTTTGGTTTCCGTTTTTTAAACAATTTTCTAAAACAGAGAACCAAGATTTTTGTGTCCTCTAAAAGCTCTTCTTGTTCTCTAAAATTTAGTGTTTAAAAACCAAACAAATCAGGAACCAACCATGTTCTGTGTTTTCCTTGTTCTAATTGTTTTTTCCTAAACAAAAACAATTTTCTAATACCATAAACAAACAAACCCTAAAAACCAAGAATTTTGATTGCAGGTACAGATGGTTATGCCTCAGAGGTAGTGACAATTTTGTATCATCATCATATGTTTGAATCTCTGATAATACGTGCATTTAAATGCATCATTGGAAAACCACATACATCTTGGCACACAAATGCAATGAGAATTATTTGAAAAAGAATTGGACAATCAAATCCATATGATGTTTAATAAAAAAACCAAAAAAAGAACCTTGGTGGAAAGTAGAATAAGTAATATGTTTTGTGCATCAAAGAGATTCCCAAATACAAATCATCACCCTCCATTGGAGTACTGATGTCCCTGTCTAATTTATCGTCACTTGCACAACAATTCTGGTTTAAATTTGAAATATTGTATAGTGTTGATAACTTAAACTCGTTGGTGGGGTTTTTGACTTGGATGGGGTATAGGTGAGAGGGAGTTGGTTTTTCTTTTTTGTTCCTTCAGAGCTCTCTTGAGCACCTTGTGCTCTTATTAATCTATATACTGCTTTTTACCGATCAAAAAAAAAAAAAAAAATTTTGAAATAATTCGAATTGTATGGAATTATGGAATGCATCAGAGAGATTCCCAAGAACATGTCATCAATCTCTTGAAGAGTAATGATGTCCCTGTCTGTTTTATCATCAATTGCATGCTCTCAACCATTTTGTAACTGGGAGTTCTAAAATAATATTACATAAAGAAAATTTCCCAACAGTGCATAATACTTTAAAAATCCTATATTTAAAACTAAAGAAGAGCTTGCAAACAGGGCTGTTTGGGAGAATAGAAAATAGAGGAGGATATAGAATATGCCTCAGATTAAATTCGTTTCACTGGTATTACCCTCAAAGTATATTTAACACCATCATAGGCACATGTTTGATGTCCAAGACATCAGAAACGCAGATAAGCAGAACAAAGAAACAAATTGAAGAAACCTAATCGAAACGAAAGACAAAAAATTCAAAAGAAATATCCCCACGTAAAAACTAAGAATGTGTTAAAGGAAATCGCACCTTTTCACAATCGAAGCAAGCTAAAACCCTAAATAGATATCACAAAGAGATCGATCAAAGAAAAACGAAGACCCTAAATTCAAACGATACCATCACATTAATAAGGCTTAAACCCTAATCGGGTATCGACAATGGAACACGATGAAGAAAGAAAATAGCATTTTCAAATATATATAAACCAAGGAAGAAACCCTAATTGGGTCAGCCTTATGATCTAGCATGGATGCTAGGGTTTAGGAGTGAAAGGTTCTCACAAATATACCTTTGAGAGAGCTAGGGCAGAAACATTAAGCCGGCGCATGATAATATATGGATGCCCATGAGATCACAACCGTTGATCTGAAAATGAAGGAAATTATCATAGCCCAATAGTTGGCTTCTAGTGGGCTGAGAACCCACAATTCCAGCCAATTGCCCATTTTAACCCCCTATAGTTTTTGTGTTTGTTGGTCGACGATTTGGAAATCAACCTTCTGACACTACCACATACTCCATTTTGGATGACCCACCCCTACCATTACCAGTGATACCCCTTGATCAACCACCACTTGCTTCGAACAATACATCGTCTATTTCTCTACATGCTTTCGATGGTCATTTGTTCCCACCACACTCCAGGTTGAAGGTAACATTTCAGGACAACTAGTGATCGTTTTGATTGACAGGAGGGGGGGAAATTTGTTCAAACAAGAATACCTCAGCATCTGGGCCTAGCTACTCAACCTTCACCCCACTTGAACGTGACTGTTGGGAATGGGGATGCTCTCCAATGTGCGCCGCTCTACTCATGAGTCCCCTTATCAATAGCTCAAGAGCTCCTCAGTGGATTTATTCCTTCTACCTATTTATGGTGCGGACTTGGTCCCAAGGATCCAACGGTTGGCAGAATTATGAGAGATTATTTTTATTATCGTCAACTGTATATTAAATTTGCTCATAATGGAGCCCAAGTTGTTTTGAAAGGTATGCGCCCTACACAACTATCTCACATATTTTTCTCCCAACTAAAACAAGTAGACAATTCTGAAGCTATTGCTTCTCTCTTCCATATTGAAATGCTGCCCACTTCAACGCCTTCCTTACCTTCTGCCTTCCACGCCCCCACATCGGAGATTGCTTCACATGACTACATTCAGGGTTCCTCTGATATTGCTTATGTGGACGAGCTCCTTACTTCAAGGGACCAACTTGTGACTCGGCTTCATGCCAACCTCCAACGTGCTCAGCTCCGCATGAAGAACCAGGCTGATACTCACCGCAAGGATGTTCTACTTGTAGTTAGGGATTGAGTGTTTGTGAAATTGCAGCCATATCGGCAATCGAGTGTGGCTCGTCGACAGTACAACAAACTGTCCAAGAGCCACTTTGGTCCCTTCACAATTATTGCTCGCATTGGCCTTGTGGCCTACTCACTTGAAATCCTAGATCAGGCTCGAATTCATAATGTCTTCCATGTTTCTCTTTCGAAGAAATATCATGGAGATCATCAAGTAGCCCCAGTGTCCTTACCTCTAACTTTTCGTGGCTCCCAACCCCTTTTATTGTATAAACAAATTTTAGGCTATCATCGGGTGTTGCAACAAGACTTCATGCCTCAAATTCCCACCACTGGCAGTTCCAATTGCCCTTTGAAGCCACCTGGGAGTCTCTTCAGGACTTCACAAAAGACTTCCCAGACTTCAACCTTAAGGACAAGGTTCTACTGAATGAGGGAGATAATGTTACAGGCCGAGGTGTCAACAACCAGCCCCCTTCAGTCCCAGCACTTAGAAGGAGTCAAAGAGAGGCCCGTAAACCAACTAAAATGACTAATTACATTATAATATTTCCTTGTTTATTTGGGTAAACTTTAAGTGCTAAGGTGTCATAGTTTTCTGTTAGGATTTGAGTATATTAGTTTGTTGGTATTCGAGCAGTGGGGAAAAGAATCATTTCATCCAAATTTTCCTTCTCCTTTTCTCGGTTTTCTCTCCCCTTCTTTGCCTTTTTGGTTGCTTTTTCCTTGGTGCTTTATAGGTATCGGCAACACCAACCTAAACTCTTAACCACTTGAACTAAGTCTTATTGATAATAATTTTTTCTTAATGAGCTTATCACTTAAAAAGGTTTAATATAAATTTAGCAAAATATTGTTTCCTAAAAATTTTATTTTTCCGTAAAATTTTAAAAATTATTTCATATTTCATAAACTTTTGCAAAATCAAAGTTATCTTTTAACAAAATCATGATTTTGACAACTTCAATTTCAATTTAAGTCAAGATAAGACGTCATAAAAAAAACCAGCTCCAAGCATCAAACAGAACTTGGGATACCTTCAAAATCTACCCCATCTCAACCTGTCATTGAAAAAGCCAGAGCACAAGAAAAAGATGATGAGGATTTTTCTAAAATGGTGTCTATGGAAAACCAAAAACATATATGGATTTAGTCACTGAGGTCCATCTGAAAACCAATTTATGACATGTTCCTCTATATTGTTGAAAACATGATTCATCTAATAGATATCCTTCCTCTGGGTTTGAAGAGTAATTGATAGATAAGAAGAGTATTTGGGCTAGATTGAATTCTCAAGCCCAGTTATAATATCCAGTGTCAATAATTCTCTTCTCACTTAAATATAATCTTATATAGCCATATTTCTTCTTCCAAGTCTGTCAACTTTTCTCGTCAAGTTTCATACTCATTGATGTTATATTATCTCAGAACATTCATAGTCCATATGAAAAAGTGCATTTAGGTTGTTTGATCATAATAATGTTTCTAAAACCAATATTATTATATGCAGATAAATAAAAAAGATTTAATCTGGCTGATGGATTTGGGCAAATAAAGTTATAAAGTACTTAGGTTTTGAGGGCAAGGAGATTCTTGGTGGTAGTGTGGTTTTTTGTCCAGTCAATCCTAACTAGGATCTTTTCTAATGTTATGTCATATGCCCCTACTATTTCATAGTTTACCCACCGTTTTTAGTTTAATAATTCTTCCTGACATCATTCTTTAATAACTAAAGTGAAAATCTACTCAAAATCCCCAGTATCTACTCATCTGAATCTTGAGTACTGTCTATCTGTCTTTATGTTTCAACAAAAATGACTACAATGACCTATATTAATTTTTTTTTGATTTGATAACATCTAGTTAAAATCAACAAAGAACTCAAAGGTGAGATATAAGTGATACAACAGGAAAACCAAAACCAACTCAGGTCTATCAAAATAAAAAAAGAAAAACAATTTACCTCCACAAATACGCTAGGGAATATTGAAGATATCTCTAACAAAAGGGTGTTCTACATTAAACATCAAGCTAGCCCAAGAAGAGAAAGAAAATAAAAAACAGGATTTCAATCTGGACTTGGAAAAAGCTTCATCATCAAACACAACCCTATTACTATGACCATATTAATGCTGAATTTTTAAAAATTTCAAATCCTAAATGACATTATTCGTAAATTAACAAAGTTGAAAATACCTTTTCATCCATGCCCCTAAACAGTTTCGTCTCTACAAACCACCCAAGCCCACCTAAAAGCCTTAGGTCTATTCAAACCCAATAACCATTAGCCAATGAACAAAGATGAGTTAGGTAGTGTTTGTTTTTTTTACTTAATGCTGAATATAACTTTTTTTGATCTTAATGTTGAATAGTACTTAATAGCATTAAGTATTAAGTTATTTGTTTTTTTAATATTGGGTAGTGAGTAGGGATGCCAATGGGACGGATTATTTTGGGTTTTTGCCCCACCCCACTATTAATGGGATGGGTTTGGTTTAACTATAATCGGGTTTTTAACGGGTTTTGATTTATTTTCTCAAATCCGAAACGAATTCGGGCGGGAGTTCACATTATTACCTGCCCCGCTCTCGATTATATTTTAAAATATTTTTTGTTATTTTATTTTATACTTTAATATAAATAATACACAATAATTTTTTTTAATAAATAATATAAAAATCATAATATTTTATTTTTTATGAAATATTAATTTTAATATAATAAAAATAAAAAAGGTAAATATAAAAAAAAAAAACAAAAAATCAAATATAAACTGGACTGGGTTTGAGAATTTTCATCCCCAACCCACTTATTTAATCTTTTACATGAGCATTGTGCCTGGTAATCAAAAAATAAACGAATTCTCGCTTCTGATTGTGGCCACCCCCATTCAAAATTCTACGCTGTATCCCTAATAAAGAAATTATTGCAAATTTCTTCTTCTAGTTAGGTAATTATGAAGTTTTTCTTATTTTCATTTGTAATGACTTTCTCTCAATAGAAAAAGCCAAAATTTTCACTTTTTCTATTCGTAACTTCTTTAAAAATTCAAGAATAAGCTCATAAAATTATAAACAAATACGACACCGGGAAGCTATTCGCCAAGATTAAGTCAAAAAACAAACACCACCTTACTCTTGTTCCGTTCAACTTTTGAAAAGTCAATTCACATGTTTAACCATATTTAACTAATTTAATTTATACTGTTGAACAAAATCTCATGAAAAATATTTCACAAAATATTTCCTAATTTGATACATAATTGGTAATATTAATTTTCCTTCTAAATATTTTAGGTAGTAACAGGAAAATATTATAAGTTGAAGTTGTTCTAATAAAATTGTATGTGATTGAAAAAAATAAAGGGTAGATTGAAATATACATGTAAAAGAAAGGAGATACTTTAGTGTTACATGGTTTCTTTTTTTATAATATTTTTATGGTATAATAGAATGATTTTCTATCATTTATAAAATAATTGATCAAACCATATTAAAATTTTTATCTTATACATAAAATTCTTATAACTTATAATAGAATTTAATATAAAAATGCCATTATTTTTAATGAAAACTCTAATTAGTTTATGCAAAAACCTTTTTCAATTTGAAGGAAACTTTTATTATATCAATACAATTATTTGTTTTCTTTTTACATTTATTCACTTTGCATATTACATATAGTAATTTGTTCTTAAAAAAATTCAAGCTTGGATTTTTCATATCATTACCCTCCCCTTTATCACTTGAGTCATATCTCAAGGGCATATCAATATATTTTTTTTAAATCACGAGTTTGACATTTGCCTTCCCTTTCCGAGTAAAATAAAAAAATAGGGTGTTAAGCTAAACAAAGTCAGACCATATTATTTTATCATCAAATTAACCAATCTATACAACAAGAGTTGGGTTACCTTTTCCACCTTAACTGATATCATTAAAAAAAACGTAGGACACAAGACGCAAAGATGAAGAAAATGAAGGTCATTGAAACAAAGCTTAAAAGTTGACATAAGGAGGTGTTTGGGAAGGTGGAGAAAAATAAGTGCATAGATCATAACTGTGTGGATTTCTGGGACGAGCAGGAGAGAGTCAGAGAGTCAGAGAGTCAAAGAGTTGAATAGTGATGAGGTAGAGGCCAGATGTAATGCAAAGGAGGAATTCAAAAAGTAGGCCCTGTTGGAAGAAATTTCTTAGAGGTAGAAGTCTAGACAAATCTGGTTAAAGTAAGGGGATAGGAATACTGACATCATCCATAGAATGGCCAATTCCAATAAGGGAAAGAATCTCCTAACAAAGATTAAGGTAAATGGGGTTTGGCTCTCAAAAGAAGATGAGGTAAAACAAGGGGTGTCTAGAGCTCTGTAGCTTCTCTGGCCCAAAGGTTTGGCGCCTCCTTTCCTGTTTAGCTTCGACAAACTCACAAAGACCTGAGGTCGCTACCTAGAAGTTCCTTTCACTAAAGAGGAAATCTTTGACGCCTTATTTGATTTGAATGGCGATAAAGCTCCGAGGCCATATGGTTTTACCTTTGCTTTTTGGTAATTCGGCTAGGATTTTGTCAAGGATGATTTTGTGGGAATGTTCAAGGAATTCCATCAGTGCATTTGTAAGGAGCTCCAACCTCTACTTTCCGGTGCTGATTCCAAAGAGCAGAGGGAAGGGATTTGAAAAGGCGAGGTCAATCAGCCAAGTAGGGAAGCATTTACAAGCTACTAGCAAAGGTGTTGGCTAATAGGTTGAAAAGAGTTTTGAGCAAACTGGTGTCCCCAACTCAAAATGCCTTTGTAGAGGGTAGGCAAATCCTAAATGCTTCACTCATAGCTAATGAAGTTATAGATTCAATGGTGAAAAAGAAAGAGAGGGGGGTCCTGTGCATGCTAGATATTGAGAAGGCTTATGACCACCTGAATTGGGGTTTTCTCTTGGAAGTTTTAGGGAAAATGGGCTTTGGGAGGAAGTGGATGGCTTGGATAAAATGGTGCATTTCTTCAGCGTCCTTCTCCGTTTTATTAAATGGAAGTTCAACAAGCATTTTTAGGAACTCCAGAGGCTTGAGGCAAGGGGACCCTTTATCCCCTTTTTTGTTTGTAATTGGGATGAAGGTTCTTTCTAGATTGATAGAAACAGGGTTACAAGCTTAGAAAAAGGTTGGAGAGAAGATTACAATTTCGCACCTACTCTTTGCCGATGAAACTCTTATTTATTGTAAAGATTCAAGAGACGAAATGGCTTTCCTAAGTTGGACGCTTAAGTGGTTTGAAGCTATCTATGGTTTAAGAGTTAACTTAGAGAAAAGTGCTTTGCTTTCGATGGGAGAGGTGGCAGAGGTGGAAGAGTTAGCTTTGGAGTTGGGCTGCAAGGTAGGGTCTTTACCTACCTACTACTTAGGCTTTCCCTTAGGGGCGAATCATAAATCAGTGACAACTTGCGATGGGATTGATGAGAGGTACCACAAACCCTTATCTCTTTGGAAAATAAATTACTTATCCAAAGGAGAAAGGCTTATTCTTATCAAAAACACACACTAAAATTTTAGGATTTCTTCCAGTTGGGATTTTGTGAAAGAGGAGGTTATGGGCTTCTTTAAGGATTTCTTTCCATCGAGCATGAGTTAAAAAGTCTTAATGCTACTTTCTTGGTTCTGGTGCCCAAGGGTAGTACTGTTGAGGATCTAAAGGACTTGAGACCACCGCTTTATGGGCGCTCTATAAAATTTTATCGAAAGTGTCGCCAACGTATCTAAAAGGGCTATGTGGGGCTGGATTATATCTCGCCCCGCACGCGTTTGTAGAAGGGAGGCAACCTCGATGCGCGCTGGTAGCAATGAGGTCAGGGACTCATCCCTAAGAAGGAAAGAGAAAGGGATCCCGTGTGTTGGATATCAAAAGCTTATGATCATATCAGGTGGGATTTTCTTCTGCAGACGCTTGAGAGAATGGGTTTTGGGTCAAAATGGATTAGGTGATTCATTGCGCATCACGCCGTTTCTCCGTCATGTTTAATGGATCCCCATCGGGTTTTTTCTGAGTCTTGCAGGCCCGAGACAAGGGATCCTCTATCGCCATATCTTTTGTTATCGGTATGGAAGTTCTAAGTTGTATGCCAGTTGGCGTGGGAAGGCAATTTTATAGCCGGGTGCGATTAGCGAGTAGAGGGGTGGGAGATGTCATCTCCACCCATTATACGACGATACTATTATTTTCGCGGGGGCCAACCGAGCAAATGATGCGAAGATGGACGCACGTGGTTCAAGCCTTTTCGTGATTCAAAATAAACCCAACAAAAGTGAGATTATTCTCTGTGAAGGGTGGACAATGAGTTGTTAGCGGCGAGCTTGGGTGTGGTTGGTTCCTCCCACTACGTGATTTCGGGTTCACCGGTGCTCACGTGGCCTTTGGGGGTTTGGGATTCTATCAAGCAAAGATTTGTGTCATCGCCTGAAAAGACAATATATCTCAAAGGATGCTAAGACTCACACTTATTCAGAGTACTTTGTCTAGCTTCTCTCCCCATCTACCCTCTCCCCGTTTAGAATGCCAAAGACGGCTTGTTTCCTAGATCGAGAAGGACCCAGAGACTTTCCTGGGTGGAGGAATTCAGCGTAAACCACATCCTCGTCAACTCCAAACCGTTTGCCTGTGAGAAAAGTGTAGGTGGTTTAGGTCGAGAGGCCTTTCTCTGCGGATGGAACCATAATCGCTATGCAAGTGGTGCTGAGGTTTGCTAATGAGAGGGATTCTCTCTCGAGAATGGTGATCGCACTAAGTTTTGAGAGGAAGTCAGGGGTTGGATTACTAGAGACATCGTGGGTGGGTATGGTAATCGGCCTATGGAAAGACATCAAAAGAATGGGCCCACCTTCTCTAAAAATTCTTATTTCCTCCCTAGAAATGGTAGAAGGTCAAGTTTTTGGATGGATCCTGGTGCGATGAGACCGTGGCCGGCCATGCCTTCCTACCTCGTCTCAATCCTATCGCCCACAAAGACGCTGAGGGTAGCAGACGTCCGATTTTTCAGAGGATGGGGTTGGTCTCCAATCTTCCTGGGGGACCTTTAATGACGGGGAGACAAGAGGTGGAAAGGTTCCTTCTTTTTCTACACAACAAGAAGATTAGACCTGTTCAAGAGGATCGACTATTGTTAAAGGAGTCCATTACTGATGGCTTTTCAGTTAGACATATGTATCGTAAGTTGATGTTTTCTCCTCCATTAGACTTCCCTTGGAGATCCATCTGGAACCCAATCGTCCCCCCAAAATTGGGTTTTTTCGCTTCTAAGCTTCCTGCAAAGCAGGCATACTGGACCAACTAAGGAGGAGGGGGATTCCAATAGTTAATGTGTGTTTTTGGTGCGAAGATGGCGATGTAAAACAATAGACCACTTGCTTATCCATTGTTCGAGCCGGGTTGTTATGAGACCTGGCACCATCGGTTAATTTGTGTTCCCCCGTTTGGCTCTGCAGAATTTCTCGCTTGGCAGTGCTAGTATCGCAAAAAAAGGAAGAGAGTCTGGATGGCGACTCCTTTGTGTTTATTCTGGACGCTCTGGTTGGAAAGGAATAGGGTGGTTTTTGAAAATGAGGCTCCTCTATTCATAGGTTAAAATCTTTCTTTGCTTAATTCTCATGAAGGCTAAGGTGTACAAGTAGGATAACTTAAATTCTTTTGGTGGCTTGGTTTGATGGGGTATAGGTGAGTGTGTGAGTTTGTTCCTTGTACTCCTCTTGTGTACTTTTTGGGAGCTTTGTGCTCTTTTTCTTTCAATATACTGCTTTTTACTGATCAAAAAAAAAAAAACACACACTATCTAGCTTACTGATTTATTTTATTTCTTTGTTTCACTTGCCTAACACGGTGAAAAAGAGGTTGGAGAGAATTCAAAGGGACTTTTTGTGGGGAGGGGAGGCTCTAGACAAGAAGATTCACCTAGTACGGTGGAAGACCATTGGTATGGCTAAAGAGAAGGGTGGTTTGGGTATTAAAAAGCTAGCTTAGCAAAATAGGGCCCTTCTCGATAAGTGGAACTAAAGATTGCCACTACATGAACCCTTTCGATACAAAGGTGATTATCATAAAATATGGGGACGTAAGGGAGCTTGCATCTTCGTTAGTAAGACTTCTATGGTTTTTGCTTATGAAGGACATACATGAAGGTTTGATTGCAACCCATAGCGTGTTTGTTATTGGTGATGGTAAAAGGGTCCATTTTGGGAAGATTGTTGGTGTGGCTCAACTCCTTTATATTCCACATTCCCTTCCTTGTAGAATTCGGTTGCCCTCCAAGGGGACTAGATTGCAGATTTTTGGAGTCAAAATGGGGAGGTTGGGGACTAGAACCCGAGGTTTACAAGAACCTTCAATGATTGGGAAATAGAAGAGGTGTGCAGTTTTCCATCTACCATACAGGATAAAAGGGCCTGCCTCCAAGAGAAGGATAAAATAGTTTGGAAGTTGTCCAAGAAAGGTTGCTTCACTGTTAAATCACTCTATGGTGCGTTGGAGGGTAGAGGGGAGGATTCCTTCCACATATTGATGATCCGGAACCCTTGTGTTTCCTCCAAAGTATGTTTTTTTGCTTGGGAAGTTTGGTGGGGAAAAATCCTAACTTTGGATCAACTTCAAAAACAGGGTAAACATCTTGCTAACAGTTGCACCCTTTGTGGTGAAGCTAAAGAGAACATTGATCACTTATTGCTATAGTGTAAGAAGGGTCATGACTTATAGGATTTTTTGTTTGCCCTTTTTTGGAAGCTCAAGGACTGTGCCTAGCAACACTACAAAGCTTATAAACTGCGGGAGTAGATCCCCGATTAGGAAGAGACTTAAGAAAATTTGGATGGCTACGCCAATTTGTCTCTTTTGGACTATTTGGAGAGGAGGAATAGTGCATTTTTTGAAGAAGGGACCCACCACAACTCAAAATTTAAAGCTTTCTTTTGCTTACACATTGTGGTCCTGCACAAAAATGTTCCCAGATTTAGATTTGTGTTCTGTGAATGATTTTTTGGTGACTTTAAGGGTTGTATAACTTTATTTTTTTAGGCTGTTTTGTGAGGCTGGTAAGTTGTACAGGGTTTGATATGCCCTACTCTCTTTTTTTTTTTGTGTTTTGTGGCATTTTTGGTGTCGTTGTATACTTCCTGTATACTTAGTGTTTCCCCCTTTTTTTAATACATTCTTCTACTTACTGATCAAAAAATAAATAAAAAATGAATCCTAGTTTTCTCAATACTTTGACCTGGAGAAAATAAATTGCTCCACATACTCAGGCCTAGCAGAATTATTTACATGCGCTTTCAGTGACTTCAACAACCAACACTTTATGCCCCAGATAAAATTCATCATTAAAAATATAGATTCATTCATCATTAAAAATATAGATTCATACCTCAGATAAAGTTCATCACATGCAAATCGGCTCCCCGGAACTAAACTGTGATCATGAACTTCTTCAACCTCACCCTCCCTTTCAACAACCTCCATCTCATCATCTGATACCCGCATTACAAATGCGGTTAGGGCCTTCATCACATTGGAAAGTCCTCTGAGCACAAAACAATGAAGAAAAATAAAAAGTTAAATAACAAATATTCTAAACAAAGACTTAATCGATCCAATGCCACCAATAAACAGAATAAATAGAATACCGCGATTCTCCATTAGCAAAAGGGACAGGAAATTTTGACGATGAACTGAGACTGTCTGGTAATGAATTCAGCTCCTATAGCCAAGAGCTCAAGCTCTAATCTGGTTCCGAGTCAACGGCTACACCTGCCTACATTTTGGGACCACGAAGTTCTAATTTAACAGCTCCCCTAAATCAAAAAAAAAAAACCCCACAAAATTTTATTATCAGGAATGTAAACCACAACAAAACTCCTAAATTTTCAAACTAAAATTCTTCCATCATTAACAATGCAACTAGAAGGTTAACACATGAGTTTGCATTCTCAAACATTCATATCAATGGAATGCATTATACAATAAATAATCAACAGTCGAAAGAGTTCTCGATTTAAATCACAACGAACAAAATCTCAATCCTTTTAAATCAAACTCGCAAACATTTATTAAATAATTATTAAGAAAACAATTTCCACCTCAAAGCTTTAAGTTGTGTCACCCGATCATGAAACTCAAGGAGGAGGAAAGAAAAACAAAAATTGAAAGGTGAAATATAGATGAAATTTAAGCAAGGGGAAATGGAAAGAAAACTAATTCAAAGGTGAATCAAATTCTACTTCTAAATAGGATTTGGATTCCTTAGATATACGTGGTATTCTTATTCACCTTTCTCCTTTTTTTTGGCAACTATTCATCCTTCCCCTTAAAAAACATACAAACTTAAAATTATTATTTTACCCCAAAGTTTCCATTCAAGTCATGAATGTTAGAACTTTGGAATGACTATGTGTGTGTGTACGCGCTTGGTCAGAATTTGTAATTAAAAATCGCATTCTAAATTATAAAAAAAAATTTCCCGGGTTTGTGATGATGCTATGCATTAAGAATTATAAACAATGGCACTGAGGCTTGACTCAGTGGTTAAGAGTTGGGGTGGGTATAGGGAGAGTACCAAGTTCGAGTCCAGTGAGGAAAAATAAAAAATAAAAACACTTAACTATCAAAAAACAGAATAAAATCCTATAAAAGACCCAGGACAAATCAGTCTGTATGAATTTAATTACAGTGGCAGTTTTCTGTATTCCCCAATCATCATTAGGGAAGACTTCACAATTCAATATTGAATATACTTCAACCACATTTTCCCCTGCATCTAAACATAGTCTATTTGTATGGCAGAAAACATTCCTAAATAACAAAGACTGTCAATCTAAAATAAATTTCAGTCTCAGCCGTAATCCAAACTTGCAAGACCCTAGTTTTCAAAACTTCCACGAAACGCATTCCCATGTTATAATACACTCGACTGAAAATACGATCCTCTGCTTGGTCCCCAAGAAAACCAAGAAGAGTAAAAACAAAATCACATTTAGATTATGTCAGCTCACTTCCCTAGTTGCCAATCCAAGATAAAGAAATAAAGAAAAAAAATCAGACTAACTAAGTTATAGTCTTTAGTGTTCTAGATGAAGTGTGACTTTCTGTACTCTGGAGCCCTAGATTGTGAAAAAAAAATATGCAATTCAATCTTCTTTTCATGTTGTCATTGCTTTATCGACATGCTGAAAAGATACTCAACATCCAAATGATTCTATCTAGCCTGGAAGTGGATTGTTCGAATTGGGAATAGAGATCGAAGCAATACCTTGAGCACAGAAATGAATCGAAACGCAGCCTGGAACAGAAATTATCGAATGCTTTTGAGCAGATAGAGATCTGGGCTTCTTATACTGCAAGCAAAAGCCCAGAAGAATTTCAATCACCCTATATGCCAGAAGAAGAAATGCAAATGCACGATATATAAGGATGCCTGGATGCGCCTGCGTCACGGGGTTGCCGGCGGACGGCGGTGGATGGCCGTGTCGGCGTCGAGTCCAACTTCTAAGATAATAGCGAGATAGGTGAAGGTCGAAGGCTTGAGGTTCTGAATGCGTGAAGGGGAGGAGACTAGATTTGAAAATTAGGGTTTTTTCTTTTTCAAATTAACTATTTTACCCTTTAATTATAATTTCAAAAAATAAATAAAAAAATAAAAGTGAACCAAATGGACTGGTCCAACATCGACCCACGGGCCTATACGGGCCAGGCCAAACAACCCGGATCTTATTCGTATATCAACTCATATTTTTATAAGAAATTCTATTTACACCCCAATAATTTCTTTATACACCCCATATCACACACAACCCATTTTTACACCCCATCTCTCTAATGGGGTGTATAGAGAAATGGATGGGGTGTAAATAGAATCTCTCTATTTTTATCTCTAAATTCAACCATCCATGGATCCACCTCATTGTCATGCCACTTTTTATATTATTTTTATATCTTGATAGTTAATGATAAAGCCTCAACAACTCGTTCAAGAATAGTAATCGATATAAACAATTGACAATCAAATCTTATTTTTTGCATTATTTTCATAATCCAAATGGTCCCGACATAAATATTTTTTTATGAAATGAAAGTAGGGATGAGGAATCTTCCAAATGATTGTCCCATACATATGACATTAATAAATGTTTACCATTACAACCACTAATAACCCATCCTCATCAAGTAATTCTATTTATATTCTCGAGCCACAAAAGTTTAGCTTAAATCTTACATTAGAAAGAATCCTATATTATGTCATTGTTAAAAAATAGTGGAATTTGCATTCTCAAAATTTCGTTTTTCATAAGATTAGTCGGTTCTATCTTTACATTAAGAAATATCCTTACCGTAGGTTGAGTGGTGTCCTTTATTTCTCGATTTTAATGCATTTGATTTAATGATCCCACATACCAAAATAAAACGCATTTTCTAAGACATGGATATACCAATCCATGAGAGAAAAAATAAATTGGATGAAAAGTCATCATCCACCATCGTGAACAATACAAAATCGAAGCAAGCTCCTTCATAATCCATATTGAGCGTTTATTACATATGATGCCTTTTGGATCCCGATTTAAGATCGGGCTACTACAAACACCACCATTCAAATTTCTGTTCTTAATATTATCAATCATCAAGCCTTCTTCTCCAACAATCACTAAGCAAGTTCTAACCAACTTAAATTCAACCTTAAAAACAACATAGATTGGCATATTTCAAAATAAGTCATAGTTCACAATCAAATCACTCAAGCATAAACAGTAGCATTTTTATCAATCAGAACAATTAGGGCCTTTTTTTGTTCCTAATTTTTAAAACAGTTTTTGAAAAACAAAGAACCAAGATTTTTGTGTTCTCTTATAACTATTCTTATTCTCTAAAATTTAGTGTTTAAAAACCAAACAAATCAGGAACCAACCATGTTATGTGTTTTCCTTGCTCTAATTGTTTTTTTTTTAAACAAAAACAATTTTCAAAAATCATAAACAAACAAACCCCTAAAAGCCAACCTTTTCAATTGCGGGTACAGATGGTTCTATATATCATCATCATATGTTTGAATCTATAATAATACGTGGATTTAAATGCATCATTGGCAAATCATATACCTCTTTGCACACAAATGCAAACGCTGAGAAATGTCATTTGAAAAACAATTGGAAAATTAACCATATGATGACCTCGACAAAAAAAAAAAACAAAACAAGAACCTTGTGGAAAGTAGATTAAGGTGGGTGTATTTGATTACGATTTTTAATGACTTTTGTCAATTGCAAAGTTTCATAAAATTGATGACGTATTTGATTACGACTTTAAAGACTTTATAAAATCATTATTCGACAAGACTTTAAAAAAATCTATAAAAGTCACGGCGTATGAATTAAGACTTTATGTGACTCTAAGATATCATATTGAAAAGTCATTGGATTTCATAAGCCATTAATTTTTAATTATTTTTAATGACTTTTTTAGTAGGAGTATAAATACTTATCCTTTAAAATTCTCATGCGCTTTTCCGCAATATTTGAAACGACTTTTTCATCGAGAGAGTGAAGTCAATCAAATTTTTTAGAGATAATGGTGAGTATAAATACTCACCTTATGAGTTAGATAATTTTTAAAAACTCATACGATTCATAAAATTATATAATTTTTTAATTCTTCAAACTTTAAGAACTAAAAAGTTAAAAAAATATGTTTGTTCATAAAATCACATATGATTTTTTTAAATCGCTTTCTTTACATATAATTTTGATATTTTAAGAACTAAAAATATCATAATCGTTTTAAATATAATATATATATATATATATATATATATATATATATATATATATATATATATATATAGAGTATATATATATATATATATATATATATATATATCAAAATCAAATACAAATATAATATTTTAAGAACTAAAAATATGATATATAATTTTTAGAATCATAATTTTATTCAAATACGCCTTCTTGTCTCATTCAAAATATAAATCAAAATCAAAATTATAATGACACACTCGTGCCCAAATGCATAAAAATATATTGTTTTCCAAATGCATAAAAATATATCAAGCTTTCCACGATTTTTTTAGTTTACCATCCACAAGCTTAGTTAACGCTCGAATGAGAAGACAAAATTATATATGTTTTCTAATCATCATATCTTATCCTACCCAACAAAATTTATTATTCTTAATTTATTACCATGTTTTTTTATATTGTTTTCTTCCTCTCGATTCATTATCAGTAGAGATCCATTTGTACTATTCATTATGAGACAAAGTTATTGATTTTAAATTTTTGCTCTAATTTTTAAAATCATGTATGCGTATTTCAAGTGGTGAAATAAAATATGATTTTTTTATTCGAATTCTTGATTTTTCCTAAAATCACATATGTATTGTTTTTTGTTTGAATTGTTTCATATAAGTATGATAAAAATAATTTTTTTACTTCGGTAATGTTAATGTTAAATCACATTAAATACATATTTCTTGTATTTCATACATTGATAAAATTTGGAAATGAGGAAATTTCTAAATTTGATAAATTATGAATTTTGATTATTTAAATAAGGAAAAAAAAAGAGGAATTTGTAATTCTTGAAAAAAAAAAAACTTAGATGTGATAAGTGGAATTATAAAATTTATGATGAAATAAATATAAAAATAAAGAAAAAAAAATTTATTTTGTCATATGTTCTGTGCTTCAGAGAGATTCTCAAAGACAAATCATCACCCTCCATTGGAGTATTGATATCCCTGTCTAATTTATCGTCACTTGCATAACAATTTTGGTTTAAATTTGAAATAACTCAAATTGTATGGAATTGTGGAATGCATCACAAAGATTCCCAAGAACATGTCATCAATCTCTTGAAGAGTACTCATGTCCCTGTTTGTTTTATCATCAATTACATGCTCTCAACCACTTTGTAATCAAAGCCATAATTCCGAAATAAGATACCATGTAAAGAAAATTGGCCTAACACTACACAACACTTTAAAAATCTTATATTTAAAACACAAGAAGAGCTTGCAAACTGGGTTGTTTGGGAGAACAAAAAATAGAGGAGGAAAAAGAATATGCCTCAAATTAAATTAATTTCACTGGTATTACCCTCAAAGTATATTTAACACCATCATAGGACATGTTTGATTGTCCAAGAAACAGAGATAAGCAGAACAAAACAAACAGATTGAAGAAACCTAATCGAAACGAAAGAAGAAAATTTCAAAAGAAACACACCCGCATAAAAACTAAGAATGTGTTAAAGAAAATTGCACATTTTCACAATCGAAGCAAACTGAAACCTTGAATAGATATTACAAGAGACTACTAATCAAAGAAAAACAAATACCCTAAATTCAAACGATTCCATCACTTTAATAAGGCTAAAACCCTAATCGGGTATCGACAATGGAACATAATGAATAAAGCAAATAGCAGTTCCAAATATATAAAGCAAGGAAGAAACCCTAACTGGGTCGGCCTTACGATCTACCATGGATGCTAAGGTTTAGGAGTGATAGGTTCTTACATATATACCGTTGAGAGAGCTAGGGTAGAAACATTGAGGCGGAGCATGATAATATATGGATGCATGTGAGATCACAGCCGTTGATCTAAAAATGAAGGAAATTATCAGAGCCCAATAGTTGGTTTTTGTGGGCTGAGAACCCACAATTCCAGCCAATTACCCATATATTGTCATGGGCTTCTCCACTCAACCTTAAGAACCAATAGGGCCTAAACAGGCCTAACCCTTGTGGTCCATTTGAACCAAATTATTATTATTCTTATTATTATTATTATGTTTGAAATATCTATTGATTTGCGTGCGTCGTAGTGATATTATATTTCTACGAATTTGTCTTACCGTTGAGGCTGAGCTGCAAACTCCTCCTTTTCCTATACCAACACCAGCCAGGCCTGCAGCTTAAGTGGCTGCTTGACCCCTCCCGGTCCCAACATTTAGGAAGAGTAAAGGGAGGCAGTAAACCTTAAAACCTTGACGTCATTACAAGCATTCCACAGCAAAATAACAAAAATAATTATATAAGAGTATATTATATAAGAGAAACATATCGTAAAATGCTTTATTTAATAAGTATTTGTGTTTGGATGTATATTTAAAAAGGAAACTGTGCATTATTTTTAAGGTGTTTTGGGATGCATTCTTATGCAGAAACACTTATATCATGAAATTGCGAAAAGACCATCATAAACATTAATAAAATTGAAGTGTTTGAATAAATAAGTATTTGTCATGATGTTTAAAAATTTTAAAAACTAAAAACTAAAGAACTAAAAATTAATATTATATATATATAAATATATCATGAAACCATGATAAAAAAATAAAAAAGTAAAGATTTATTATATGCGAAAACGTGTCATTCAAATGTAATATAGAGGTATAAAAAAATGGTAATGGGCCAATTATCTGTAATCAGCTTTTTGTTTTAAGTATAAATGAATAAATTAAAAACTAAATATTATAGGTTTTTTCTTCATTTAAAATCTTTGTATTAACTACATAAATTTAGAAAATGATGTACTTATAGCTAAATGGTTATTAAGTACCTTGAGGCATAAAAGCCTCTTAGGGCCTTGAGACACAAGGCGCACACTTTTTTAAGTGATGAACACTCTATCTAATATAAATAAAAATTATATATTTAACTAAATATTGTCTATAGTTTTATCTAATAATAAAATATAATAAAGTAAAGAACATCAAACATAAAAGTGTTTTTTTTATATATTTTTTAGAAATTGTTTTCTATCTTTCAAATTTGTTTTATATTTTTATATAATTATTTCCAAAAAATTTACCTATTTTTTACATAATTTTTTCGGAATTCCTTTTCTATTTTTCAGAGTTTTTCCTATTTTTATACCTAATTTGTCGAATGACAATTTTGTCATTAAGATGATCTTTTTTTAGGTTTCCCTATGAGTTTTTTTAAGCCTTTTTTGATAAACTTCTTAATAAAACTTATTGAAATAAGGTAAAATGAGAACATAGAGTTCGTAAGTTATTTTATATAATTTTTATCGAAGTCTTTATGTGAGGAAGATAAAGCTCAAATAAAATTTGTAAATAGGCTCTATAAGCATCCTAAGGACTAAGGGTGTTCATAAACCGTAAAAAACCATCCAAACCGACAAAACCAAACCTGAACCAAATCGAAACTGCGGTTTTAAAAATTAATAGGTTTGGATTGGTTTGAAATTTTACAAAATCCGACACATGGGTTTCGATTCGTGGTTTAGAGGTGAAAACCGACTAAATCGAACCGACCCAAACCACCATATATATTATAAATAGTTTTAACCTAATTTTACATATTTCTTTCAGCTGCACACACCTCTTCTTCTCCACCCCATCGACCAAGGTTATTTTCTTGGTCTGCATGCTCTGTAATTTTAACTCCCGATTCTTGAATTTTAAATTGTCCTTTAAACATAGTTCTTTTTTTCTTTCTTTCTTCTTTTTGTTTTGATGGCGGGAGGGTTTTGATTTATGAGTCTTGTCTGCATCGTCTGCATCTAAAGGGCTTGAATCTTTTGATAACAACCAACCATTTTTGTTGAAATAGCAATGAATGACATAAACAAAAGAGAAAAGCAAAAGCAAGGAGAATAAAAGGAACAAAAGTACAAACTTCTTTTGTTCACATGTTTGATGCACGTCTCTCTTGTAACGCTTTTTTACCTTTTAAAGATATGTTCATTTAAACACATTTTATATACCAATTTCTAATATGAATAATTAATATTCATTTAAAACATAATTATTTATGTGTATATGATATAAGACCTAATCACATTCTTTGACATAAAAGAATATATATACATTCTTTAATTCAAAATGAATTTATAGCATTATTGAATAGCATTTATAATTGACATTTCATACATTTTCAAATACATAAACAAAATCGTTTCAGAGTTTAACTATTTCGATCGCAAAACGTTAATTGTTCAAAAATAGGAAATACATTTACAAAATGATATTCTTGGAGTTCACCTCTATTTAAAACACATTCCATGAATATCCAAAACAAAATGAGTCTATATTCTTCTCATGAAGACTTTTCACGTCGTGAATTGATGCAAAATGGATTCTGAAATATCATGAATGGAATGATATGTAGGGGACCAGCGTTCTTATCTTTCAGCTCTGTTTTGAGGGGTGACTCAGCGTGACGATCTTGGTCACCTTTACTTTCTACTTGGTATGCAACGCATTGATAAAAACAACACAGCTAAGCATTTTCATGCTTAGTGGTTCTATCACGATTATCTCTTAATTTCAGTTAAATCAAATTATCACCGATTTCATAAGACAATGCTTCGTCTTTCTTAAATGACGATAAGTCTGTACATACACGTAAAGATATATATTTCCATTTAATCAATTACAATTCATTGGTCATTTCCAACCATGCATTTTCATATGCAACAAATCATTCAGATCTCATCGTCTTTATTTTAATTCATTATCATTTGCATTTAGCCCACTGCAAATTTAACTTATGCTTTTGGTGCCTGAGGATAGCGAATCACCAGCACGGTCTCGCTGGGCTACAGGCCGATGTAAACACGGTTTTTATAAAAATATACTCAGTTGGTGCTGCTCATAAGAATCTTTATCTGTGGGCTACGGATCGGTATGCACCACGATCAAATAAATTTGTTCGACTCTTATTTAGATACCAATCTATCGCTAACTTCAGATTTAACGGTTAACATTCTATTAAGGGCATTTAAATCATTTATAGGAAAATACAATATAGCATGTATTTTTATTCTGAGCAAACATTTCAATACTCATACAATTTTCATGTCATTCATTTCTTGTCGATCAATTTCTCGAATTTCTTAACTAAATTAACTTGTAATTCATTTCACAATTTATTTGTATCAAATCAATTTAAAACAATTCAATATTTCAAACATTTTGGAGATAGATATTGAAATATTGAGAGAAGGTGTAGAACAAACCAGCTTTACACTTTGATTACGTAGGGTTTGAAAAGGGACCATGGGGCCCGCTCGTCAAACAAGAAGAGGCGCCCATTGGAAACACTTCCGAGGCATTTAGGCGCGGCTAAATGGCTTTAGTCCGCTCATTTGGCTAGATTATGGATAATTGAGAAAGTCCACATTCTGCAAATCAAACTAAATCTCATCGATAAGGGAAACAAAATAATCCCCAATAACATATTATCTTGCAAAATCAACTAAATCACGACAGGAAAATAAGATAATTCACGATACTTGACTCATCTGCCAGATCAAGCGAATCTCATCGAGGAAGAAAGATAATTCTAAATATAGTTGTTCTTTTCGATATCCCTTATCGAATCCGTCTTGATAAAGGCGATATCGTCGAATGGGAAGAATCCTAATCGTAGCCGTCCAAGCGGGAAAACATATACTATAAATGCCGGGCCTTGCGGATTGAAAGGTACGTAAAAACATTTGCCCTCTAAGCAGTCTATCTTTTCTCTCAGAAAGAAACTGACTAAGGCATCGGAGTGACCACGGGCGAAGCCCCAGCCGGACCCTTCTTTTTTCTTGTCTTTGCAGAGGAGTGCCACATCTAGAGCACGCGGACGGCCAGTTGCCACATCCGAACTGTAGACCGGCCCGGCTGGCGATTTACCGCCGGCGACAATCAGGCCCGCGAACCAGCAGCGAATGACCCGAGTGCGTGACGACCCCCGAGCGCTCGGCCGGTCGGTTGAAAAAGGCATCATTAGTGGCGTAGATGCGTAGGGCAACCGGTTCCTTTACAAATAAGCCCGATCTCGGTCGCGATGGTATCAACGGAACCTGGCGGGAACGCGCTAATCCACCAGGATGCAGGATGCGCCCGAGCGGCCTTGAACGGCGAACCTCTGGCGCGTTCGGCGATGCAAGCGGCACGAGGCAGGTGGAGCGCTCGCGCCTCCTGACGGCAGCTTGGTAGAAGAGTTAGCAATTCACCAGGCAGATGCAACGCCCACGGGAGGCACGACAAGCTCAAGAAGGTCACAACATTCCCCTTAATGAAGAGGCGACCTGATCGACATTCCACGAGGTGCTGAAGCGAAGCCGAGTTCGGTAGACGGGGGGCATGGTGTAATTGGCCTGGGGAGCAGCGAAGCAACACTCGGGCATGTCGGGGCAATTTCGATCACCCTCGACAAGGAGCAGAGAGCAATCATGGGACGGGGTTCAGAGCCTCAGCTGAAGCTCGGTCGTGTGAAGGAGGTGGTAGAGGACGCTCACGATCGCATGGACACCTTGGTACAACGAGCGGAGTCACCGCCGCGTAGGGTGCTTCACTTCCCTCTTCGGCAAAATTCGAGATGCCAGTGGAAGCATTCGATGGTGTCGAGATCGGTTGATCATCTGACACTTGCAAACCAAATGGGCTACATGGGTATGAAGACCTTGTGCGATGCGGCGTTCGCTATCCGCGTTAAAGGGCTGACCTTGGCACGGTTTAATAGGCTCCCGCGCTTCGCTCGATCTCCTCATTCGGTATCCATTGGATTCGTCTCACTTCATTGGGCCGGGGCGTATAAGCCAGTTACCATCTATTGACCATGGCTTTGAGCTCAGCGGGAAACTGAGTCTATGTTCGAGAAGATTCCAACGCGAGGTCTCACGAGAAGGTAGATAGCTCTTGACGAGAAGTTCGCGATCACCGCGTTCATTGCTAGGTTAGGGGTGCAGTCGAAAGACTTGATGGTTTCCATCTCTAAAATCCTCGAGCAAGCACATGGTACGAAGTGCTCATAAAGCGGAGAAGTACATCGATAGGCGAAGAGCTTCATATCCGAAGGAGCTCCTCGCATGCAAAGAAAAAGCGGGACAAGCAGCGGCGAGGACGGAGCCCCGAAAGACAAAGCTGACCCAGGGAGGGTCTCCAGAAAGATGGAGAGCAGTCCCAGAAGGCGTGGAAGCCTCAAAGATCGTGCGGGTTACCTCAACTCGAGAGGCGACAACGTTATTCACACCGGCGGTTCACCCTTAACATTGCCGGTATCCACGGGTCTGCGCGAAGTCGCGGCGAGCCGGTTCTGGGTGTGACTCAAATGAAGTCGAACCACTTCTGAGAGACAACACGGGTATTGCGAGTTCCGCCAGGGTTCACGAGGGCACGCCACGGATGATTGCATACGACTTAAGAAGAATAGAGTGCTAATACGGCGTGGATATCTCAGGCCTTCATAGCCTTAAAATCGGGCTCAGAGTCGGGCTGGAACCGAACTCCGGCTCGGCAACCACCACCGCCACCTCGACGGACAACAACTTCGGCACCAACAGCCTTTTGGGGAAATCCACGTGATCTCGGGAGGATTTGCGGGAGGGAATCGGCTCGGCGGAAGGCTATCTGCGCGACATCGAGTCGGCGAGAGGTGGTGGAAGTACAGCGGTGTCGACTACCTCGCCTCGACCCATCCATGCTTTCGACTCGAGATGCGGGGATGCCGGCACCCACATGGCGACCTTGGTAGTGACGGTTGGCCATAAAACGGTCCATCGGGTCCTAGTCGACAACGGGAGTTCAGCCGACATCATCTTCGCCTCGGCCTTCGATAAGATGGGCATCGGAAGGGAGAAGGCGGAACGTCGGCCTGCGAGGATTCTCGGGAGAAAAAGAGTATTACCCCCTTAGACTCAATGCACAACTAGTGCTCACCTTGGGAGATCCCCATGCCGAACAACGGCAGTGTGAGATTCCTCGTTGTAGATGCCCGTACGCTTATAGTATGTTGTTAAGATTCTATCACCGTCTGATAAAGCCATTACTCAACACCACATGATGATCAAGTTTCCTATCGTATCGGGTAGAATGGTTCGAGGAAAGCAGCAGTGGCGAGGGAATGCTACTGGCGTCCATGAAGCAAAAGCGTCGATAACACACTATACTTGGGCCGAGCTTGACATCTTGCTGACGAGGTGCTCACCCGAACGAGCCCTCGAGAAGAGGCGGAACTGTATCGTTGGATGGCGACCACGAACACCCTCGCCCCTCATTCGGCTCCAAGCTAACGAGGACCTCAAATCCATCTCACGTGCGAGGCGAACAAAGATGTAGCGTGGAGACGGGCGAGACATGGGAGGAGTTGACCTACGATAATCACCACGTAGGGTGAGCGTCTGACCCGTCGCCCAGCTAGTCAAACAAGGAGGAACCCCCGGCCGAAAGGCAAAGCGATCAATGAGGTCGAAACTCCTCTAAAGGGCGATCGAAGGTGGAATATCACGAATGGTTAGCCAACATCGTACTTGTCAAAAAGCGACGCGACGAAGTGGCGACTCTGCGTCGACTTCTTGACGTCCCGATAGAGCATGCCCAGACAATTTCCCTTTCTTCTTGAATCGACCTCATCTTGGATGCCACTACCGGCCATGAACTCCTCAGTTTTATGGATGCCTTCTCACGACTACAACCAGGATGTTATGGACCCCGAAGCGACCAGAAAGACCTCGTTCGATCACGGCGTAGGGAACTGTGTTATCATGTGATGCCATTTGTTTCGAAACGCGAGAGCTACCTATCGAGTTTGGTGAGCAGGATGTTCGAAGCGAGATAGGAGCGACCGTGGAATACATGCATAGATGACATCTTGGTAAGCCCCTCTTGCCACACATAGCTCATCACATGCGAGGCGTTCCAGATCCTGAGAGAGTACAACATGAAGCTGAATCTAGCCAAGTGCGCCTTCGGAGTATCAGCCGAAAAATTCCTAGGTTTCATAGTCAACAACCGAGGAATTGAGGCAATCCAGACAAATAGTTAGTCAGGGCTCACACACGCTCCTGGGCATAAAGGAGGAACCATTGGGTTCGACAGAAGGATTGGTCATGGTCGATTCGTATCCAAGGCTAGTGATAAATGCCGACCTTTCTTCCGTGCTTTGTAAAGAAGCGCCTTCAATGGGACACAATGCAAGGCGTACATATTCTCAGCATTGAAAACATATTTGAGCTCCCCCATTCGTAGTTCTATTGAAGGGAGTTTCACTTATACTTACCAAGCTGTGATTTCACCACCATTGCCCCGTCAGGACAAAGACCGAAAGTGTGACTCCAAGCACATTGCAACTGAAAGCTCAGATGAAGGGAGGTAGGTATCCATGATGGAAAACTAATCTTCGCATTAGTAATCGCAGCTCTGGTCTACTTTTACTCGTGCTCATACCATGGTTCCAACAAATATCCATTTAAGCATGCAGCATGTCGAGACCTCAGGAAGGCTGGATGAAGGGCCATGTATGTTTAGTTCTGACATGATATAAACTTAAATCGTGCACAAAAGGGCAGTCTAGCAGATTTCGTCATGGAATTCATCTCAATAGAGCCCGCCGAGAACGCTCAAACGCCGACCGACCTCCCAATCTGGAAACTCTCTGTAGATGGGGCCACAAACGCACAAGGAAGCGGATGCCGTCTAACTTCGACCTCCCAGAAGGAAGGATATCAGTACGCGGGCCAGATTCAAATTCCAAGCTCTGAATAACGAGGCCGAATATGAGGCCGCCATAGTGTGCCTCAACCTCGCCCATTCATCAAATTGACCACCGAGGTCTGGCAAACACCTCAAATGGGCAGAAGACAACAGAAGATACCACGATACTGTGTTTAAGGAATGATCCTACACTGGCATGGTACTGGATTTAATGAAAGGTGTTCTGCGGCTGGTCCAGGTTCATTGATATCCCCTTAATTTGAGAGAACCCCAGCCGATGCCTCGGGCGTAAACCAATGACAAACTTCACACAGAAAAGCACAGTCAACGCCGTCGACACCAGAGCCTTCATGATCTCTCCTCAGGGCGCTGAAGTCAGCTCTAATCGTCCGAGCCGGTTGGATGGACCCATTTAGATTACACAGACCTTTCGACGCCTGACCAATGCACCCAAAAGAGGCATCTAAATTAGACAAGGTCACAAATTCACTAATCATAAGGGAAGCTTTGCAAGCGAGGTTTCTTCAAGACCCATCCTATGCATCATGAAAGACATCGACTAAGGGTTAAGGGAAGACATGAAGGTGTATGCGGAAATCATACTCCGAGTCAGGGCATTAGCAGGAAGGTATTAAGGGGCGGTGGATACTACCGCCCATAATACTGCAGACGCGAATCAATCTAGTCGAAGATGCAAGATCCGCCAGAGCATGGCCAAGATCTCGCTCCCATCCGAGCCTCGACATCAATCACAAGCCCCGGTCTTTCCAATGCTGGGTTTGATATTCTGATCTCCCGCCAATGTAGGGAAGGCCACGTGCATTCATCATCATGCAAAGATTACTTTCACCAAGTGGGTCCCAGGCCGAACTCCGCCACACCGCAACAAAAGATACGCACTCTGTGCAGGCGAAACACACGCAGTGCTCGTAGTCCCAAGAGCCCTGGGTGATCGACAATGAAAGCACCGACAACCGCCAAGTTCGTGATTTTTGTGTCGAGCTTCTGAATTAAGAATTATTTATCATCCCCTAAACATCCCGTGGTAGCTCCAACGGTCAGCAGTCACCACTTAACCCTTAAGGCCACATCGAAGACCAAATTGAAGATCTTAGCAAATGAGCAGAATACCCCGAGGTGCTACGGGCCCACAGACTACTGTGGTGTCAAGAACCCAGAAACCCCATTCGCCCTAGCCTTTGGTAACGGCGAGCCCTGGGCGAGGCTCAAGTTAAAGTCCCTAAGGATCGAGTCGGGCAACAAAGAGACACAATGACAAGGTTCTCCACTCCAATTTAGACTTCTTAGATGAAAGCCGTGGAGCAGTCCTATATGCACGAAGACACAAAGGAAGACGGCGAGGCATTATAAACTTCTGGTGTAAGTCAAACTTAGAGCTACATGCAAGACCTAGTCTGGGTTCTGCTATTAACAAGGGGAAGAATCCACAAGATGGAAAACTAGGCCCCAACTGAAGGTCCCTTACATCATTTTCCCACTACACAGACCCAGCAATTACGAGCCTCAGACAGTGAGGAAAAATTCTACATCATGCTTGAATGCGGAACAATCTAAGCCGCTTTTATCAAGAGACCCTGTTTGTAATTCAACTAAGATTATCAATTTTCGATGATATTTTGAAGCATTGTTATTTTATCGATCGCTCTCAACAATTTCACATAGAATGTGCTCGTAAAAATTACGTGATAAATGTAATGTGAAAGTTCATGATCAAAAAGAAAAGCTCTCTCTTTATTCCACCAAATTACATTCAATTAAGGAATCAGAAGGTCATCTATTACACTCTAAGGTTACGCACGCGGTTCTCAAAAAACCTCTACAGCGAAGAGAAAGGAAAACGAGATGAAATAAAGAGAAGAAGAATAGAAAGGCAGAAAGAGGAAAGAAGAACAGAGAGGTGGAAAAGAGGGAGATAAAGGAAAAGGGATGGGTGAGTTTGGAAGTAAAAGGAAAGGAAAAGGGAGAATGAGACGGGAAGAAAAGAAGAAAGAAAGGAAGAGAGAGAATGAAAGAGAAGAAGAAAGAAAGAGTTTTGAGGAGAAGAGAAAGCAAAGAATGTGAGACAGAGAAAGCTGCACAAGAAATGTACTGCCTTCCTCGGATGCATTCCTCTCAAAGACGGCTTAGGAATAAACATAACCCCATGCAGGGAAGGACTAGGGAAAACACAACCCCACAAAGCCAGGTCCAACAAAATCGAACTGTAATCCTCGCGATTCGACGAAGACGATTAAGCCTCAACGCTTCATTTCGCAAGATATTCAGTGTTACACACCCGAAAGGCGTAATCCCGGGCATAAACTCCATAAATAAACAGAAGCCACATTTATAAGAAGGTTTAAAGCACTGTACCGCAATCGCTTTCAATTCTCCATGAACCAAGACAGTTTCACCGATCTTTCCTGTAAAATCGGGTCAAATCCACTGCACTTGAACGGCCATTGACGAGCTTGACTACTCAGACAGCTATAAACAAGAGTCGATCAACTGCTCCACCCCACAAGGCCTCCCACCGAGCCCAAGCAGCCACTGACGAGCTTGACTACCGCATATGCCACAAGAATGAAGAGCCGATTACCAGTTATTCAACCATTGCCACCAGCTACTGAGCCCAAAGAAATTTCGCTTTGACGAGCTCGACATCAGACAGCCATGCAAACTTAAGAGTCGATAAGCTCAGCACCAACCACAAGGCCCGGGACCGGTTCCCCAAACAGCCATTGGACGAGCTCGATTACCGCTAGCCATGCGCCTAAGAGGTCATATTAGCTCAAAGCACTCACTCCATAAGGTTTTAGCGCCAGGAGCCCAGCAGCTCAATTTTGAGAGCTCAACTGCTCAACTCAAACCATACGTACCAGAGCCGTTTCAACTCGTGACGCTTCAACTCAGTTATGCAAATGGAAGAGATTAATTCAACATGCAACAACGCAAATGCATAAGTAGAGACAAAAGTGGTAAAAAGAACATTTATTACGAAAGGCTGCATACATCTTGGCCTAGGCCTAGCAAAAAATAAATAAAATAAAAATCGACGTCAGGAAAGCGAAGAGGGCGCGTGGAGGATCGTGACATCGTAGAGGAGCGAGGGTGAAGAGGGGAGTGGCCCCACGGGTGTGTCCTAGCTTCTCCGTATCAATCAGCAGAGAGGACTCCCCGCCGTCGCTATGGATGTCAAGGTTAGTCCAGTTCGGTAGGCACAATGTTCTTCCTCCGAAAGCAAGCCACCAAGCCCATTGAGCATGTGCTCATCCCTTAATCTTCCTATAACTTCATCCCAGCCGAGCAAACCGCAGTTACTTTGTCGATGAAGGTCCCCACGCGCCCCACGATACTTTAGTCAGCGCCCGCCAAGTTTGTACTGAAGCCTCGCACGACAGCCCCGCCCAAAGAGCGCCGCCCATCACGCAAAGCCTCATCTTGGCCGACGTATTTTTTCTTACTCCACCGCCTCGGAGGCGTTAAGCCTCATCCCCAACCATCCTAAGCTCATATCAAGGGGACAGAATTCGCCTCGCTCTAACAAGTCATTTGCAGTCCGCAGCCATCCCGAACCTCCTGCCGCTTCACACTTTGCCGCTTTCGGCCTCATCTTTCTACTGCCTGCATGTCGACACTAGATGCTTCAATCGATTTTAAGCTTCACCGCTTCCCTACATACGCACCCGATCCAACCCACCGCGTAAGAAAGTGAAATAATCTCGCCGAAACCTAGGGTAATTTCAACTAGTTTCAGACTGGGTCGCTTGAATAACTCTTCAATTTGAGGAAACACCATTACATCCAACGTGAAGATCAAGATCCAACATAAGACCAATACCCAACCTCGTAGAAATCAGACACCCATAAGGTATGGAACTTCTACAGAGGCAACCCCCCGGGAGGATGAGCCAAAACTTCCTCACTAGTAATGCCGAGTCTGGACCCTTAAGGTCGACTCATGATTGATCAAATCACGAAGCTCGCTTGAGAAGTAGAGGTCACTATCCTCGCCGCCGAACCCTTCCCTCCCCAACTCGTCCGACCGAGGAAGGTGGCTTAACACTCGCTGCAGAGATTCAAACCGATGGGTGGCAGATAGCTGGGCTGGCTTCGCCAGCAACCGTCTCTCCTGGTGTGGAGCTCGCTTGCAACGCACTTCCGAATCTGGGATCATAACCTCCAAAGATTTGGGGTGGATCTCGCTGAGGCGCAATATCTCGCCCGGCGTCTCGACTGGTAGCTGATAGCCATAAAAACACTTCAATTTGTTAACCCGCCTCAAGTCGGATTTGGGTCTTTCTCAACGGAGTCCGAAGTTTTCAGTTTCACGCTCCGGTTTCCGAGACGTTTCCACCTGCCGGCTCTCGCGGGCTCATTAACCAAGGCACCAATGAGAGACTGATAAGTATATGCGGCATTTCAAAACACAGAGCTGGTCGACCTCGAGCTCAAAGGGCCGTAGAATATCCGACTTCTGATCATCGTAGTGGACGCTGGGACACTACCACACAGGTTATGACGCATTCGTATCGATCAGGGTCGAGCCACCCAGAGACGTGACGAGGCAAAAATTGGGAGATATCCAATGACCATAAAGATTATACCAAAACAAAGCGACACTCACGACTAAAGGTCCAAGCAACCGAACGCCCTGTGGTGTCACCCTGTCAAGAGGGTCAGCATCTCCACCGCGGTCGCCGACAAAGAAGTAACGTTCCTTCCAAAGCCCAAGCGATGAGGAAGATAGAAATCACCAGTGAGCGCCTGCGACTCGAGAAATAGAGGAAGCCCTCATGCGCTTCCCCTTCGCACTAAAAAGATAAATGAACGTGAGCTACACTGAACACCGAGCCCCTCGTCTTAAAGAAACTAATGACCAACCAAAATACCCCTACCCATCGGACGAAAGTCAGAAGGACAAACATCGTTGGCCGCAAAACCCCTTAGAAGTGATGCGAGGGGAAGCTAAGACCATTATCGAAGCTACTTCAGCACATACCATCTTAGTGGACTCCGAAACTATAGAGGTCAAAACATCAGGGGACCAGACTCGGACGCCAAAAGGAGGCTCAACGCCGGCCAGTGGCCCCACACAGACCAACCTTGCTAGCCCCACGCCCAAAGCATTCAACTACGTGATTTTAGGTATTCTAATTCCTCGTGATAATTTAATTCCAGTCTACTCTCCCCTTACCCGTTTCCATGGTGCACCCCTGAGATCTTCAAGATCGACCCGGCTGAATCTCGCTGAGGCATCGCGTCGCCATAACCTAACAATAAGAGTCACCTCCAATACGCAGAGAAGAAGAGCGATCTGACCATGGTAATAGCGGTGTAATGAGAACGAAACTGGGTTTCACCCAACCCTAACGCCACGACGCCCCGGCAAGACACTCCAAAAATGGTGAAAGACGCACGGCCCTGTGAATAAAAACGAAAAAGCTATCTCAGAAAGACGCTTAAAAGGATCACAATAAAGACTGATGGAAACTAAGGAAAAGGGAAGTCCGAACTTTCGTAAAAGCAAGAAAAAGTTTCAAGATCGTGACACACAAAAATGAGAATGTTCATGAAGAGTTAAAAGGAACCGAAGAATAGGAGAATGTAGCCGCTAAAATCAAGAGTCATCATTATCGCAAGACATACGTACTCCGCGACCAAGCCCTAACTAACCCAAATTGAGCACATCGCGAAATTGCATCCCATACGAGCGCACACCGCCCACGCACACCGCACACAAGGGCCGGGGTAACTGATGGTTTGAAAGGGGTCACAGCCCACTCAACCCAAAGAAGAGGCGCGCCCATTGAAACACTCAGACCTTTGACGCCAGCCCAAAATGAAGGCCTAGTCCGCTTGGCCCAAAGGCCGGTTATGGATAATTGAGAAAGCCCACATTCTGCAAATCAAACTAAATCCCACTGAGCAGGAAACAGCATCAACCCCAATAACATAATATCCGCAAAATCAACTAAATCTCACCGCTGAAGGAAAATAAGATAATTCACGATATAATGTACCATCTCGCAGCATCAAGCTTCCGATTCCCATCAAAAATAAGAAAAGATAATTTAAATAAATCGCTTCTTCAATATCCTTATCGAACTGAGCACGATAAAGGCAGAATATTCCGTCCAATGGGAAAGAATCTCTAATCTCACCATCCAATCGGGAAAACATATACTATAAATACTGTGCCACCCCATCGCAAGTGAAGGGTGTCAGAAAACATTTGCCCTCTAAGTTAGCCATCTTTCTTATAAAGAAACTGAATTTAGTGACGGAAGGCCATGGGCGAAGCCCCGCCTGACCTTCTTTTTTCTCTTTTTTTGTTCTGCGCAGGGGAGTGCCACACTAGAGTCATGACCGCCGTGCCACATCAAGAGCCCGTGCACCAGCCCTACAGCTAACTCGCCTCTCCGCCCAATTCAGAGTCTGCACTAAAGCCCCAAAGAGAATTCAAATTCACTAACGACCCCCAAACGCTCCGCACCCCACCCATGGAAAAAGGCACGCATTCCAAACCCCGAATCTCGATCCGGCCGCTTTCCTCCCTCGTATCCTATTCCAATACAATTAAATAACAATATTATTCAGTGCATAAGTGGATTTTGGTTAAGGTTGATTTTCTTGAACTTAAATATCCATTCTTAATCTCATTAGCAAATAAGGGTAAGATAAGCCCTGTGATGGTTGTTAGTTTCTAACTTTAATCCACTATATAACCAAAATATTAAAATTTCGCCCCTACCTTTTAATCCTTTTTCCACAAGAATCTTGATCAATTAAACCATCCTAAAAAGGAAGATTAAGTCAAAAACCTCAAACAACACTCAACACCACACATGCAAGGATCGTTATTTTCCGCCAGATTTTCGACTATTAATTAAAAAATTATTCAAACGGTCTTCAAAAAATTATGAAACTCTCCAGTTTGGGGTCCTTCATATATTCAATGATTCTAAAAAAAATTTCAATTTAAAATTCTTCTTAAGGCCCTCAAACTTACATAACAAATAAGGTTAAAACATGTTTTTTTTCTCTACAAAGAAGATTTTTTAAAACGCTCACCAAAACCAATCATACTGTCGTCTAAAATTAACTTCAAACATTGATTTGATTAGCTAGACCAAGGCCCAACTACCCCAACCACCCAAAATCAGAGCTATAAACTAATGGTCAAGTTTTAACTTTAACATCCTAAAATCCTAACATCATGTCCACTTTGACGCTGAACAAAACACTTTTTAAAATCAAATAAATTCCAATAATTTGGTCTGTGTAAGTTAATATTTCAAGACCATATATTCCTTCCCAAGACCTTAATCATCTCAACAATCTATTCCCCTTACAAATTAAACACACTTAGCTAAAAATGGGCTTCTCAAACTCGTTACGCATTTTTAACACAAATCGATTAGCTAACTGGATCACTATTGTTGCCTCGATTTTGGGGTCTTAACTCCATAATGGTAATGGTTCCTTCACTATTTGAAGTTGTTCCATGTTTTCCACCTCAACCACCAACTCTGATTCGTCAAAACTGTTATTGCATCACATCAGATCACTAATTAAAAAAACATAATCTACATAGTTCAATTTTTACAGATCTTTTGCAAAATTCGGTTACAACCACAGAACACCTGGCAATGATTCTCTATGTCCAGTCGTTCATCTTGAGTCCATCAACGATTTAAGAAACCATTTTGATGTCAAATCGGCAACATCCAAAACAATATCATGATCGTCTCCAATTTCTTAACTATGGTCGGAGTTTTAGCGGCGCGACTGCTCATCCTTCTGATATAGATTCAGAAATGATATGATCACGTTTTTCATTAATATAATCATCATCAATGATTAACTGATCATAATGAACACGATTTATTGACGGTATCAAAGATTATCGATTGAAACCAATTATTTTCTTTAACCGTCTTCAAACGATCCGAACTTAATGTTAATCAACATCTCAATTAATAAAACCATCAAAACACGATAATGATTGAAATATTAACCAAACATATAGGTTATGGTTGAATATGATTTTCATACCTTAAAATCTAATATTTTCCTTCTTCTTCCTCTTCTCATCAATTTATTTTGTAATTACACGATAAAGAAACACATCCTTCCTTCTCCCAACCTGGAGCATCAGCCTCTCCCCATCTCTTTGCACGCAGAAACATTTATAAGACCTGTAATTATTTAAGCCTTATCTTCATACCTTTGTCATCTTCTCACAAATCCAATTTTTTCATATTTTGTCACCACCATTTACTCTACTACTTAATCTCACTCACTACATTTTTAAGAACATAATCCACATGACCTTGAGGTCCATCGCGATACTTCGCACCAAATCATTTGGCCCAGACAATCTTTCTCTGCAATACTTTTTCCGCCTTGAAGATCAATCGCAAAATTTACCATTTATCTTACACCCAAACATGCTTTAAACTGCTAGGTATTTTTAAAGGCGTTACATCCGGCTGGATCATGACACTCTTGAGGTTTTGCTTGTACGGCCCATTATGAGTTGCTTACTGCGGACGGAAATTTATCACCCATATACCGCGATATCGTGTCGGCATTCCCAACACTCGCAAACGAGCCAAGCCAGCGGCAATCGGAAAAATTGCTCATCGACGATATATCGCGAATCGACTGATATATCTCGACATTTGCGTAAAAATCAAAAATGCAGCATGTGAAAAATTCCAAAAAACAAAAAACAAAACTGGCCGATATGGCCGATATATCGGCTAGTAAAGCTTCCATTGCTCAGCTTCCTGAAGTCAAGAAAATGTGGCAAGTTGCCATTGCAGAACTGATTGAATTTGATGCACGTACCTGCAGATCTTAGAATATCATTCAACCTGTACATTTCATCCTACCTAATTATATCATAAAATCATCATTCTACTACATCTTTATTTTTCAATAATTATTATTTGTTTATTTTTCTATTCAATGAGAAAGATGCATGTGTCTTATACATCGAGGCAGTAGAACTTTAGAAGTAGTTCCAATGGCAGCTGCTAGCAAAGAGAGTGCTCCTCCTAGGGCGTGTATAGGTAAACTGAACGATCCAAAAATCAAATCAAGACTGAACAAATAATACGTATGAGTGTATCTCCTACTTGGTCACCACGATTGGTTCTTTGCATGATGGTTGCTTTGAAAATAGGAGGTAGATATGTTTTGTAGGCGGACTCCAATAAGTTATATATACGTATACGCTTTGATCCTATAATCAATATTATCTTAACACCACGCTCGATACGAAAGATTGCCTTTATCGCATATCCCCATCAAATTTCGGCAATGTGAAATGCTGCATCAGATCTTTATTTTTATATTTTTAAAACTTATTGCAATGTAATTTCAATGCATATATTTATTATTAATGCCATTTTTACACTTATAAAAAGTATTTCCATGAATTTCATTTTTTATAATTTCGATATATCGATATAATGTAAAATATTCACCAATATATTCGATATATTCAAAATCTAAGACTGATGATATCCGCCGAACTGATATTTTGTCTTGTTTAAGGGACAATTTTTAATTGCTCTAAGAAAATTAAATATATTAGAGCTACTAGGCAAAGTAGAGAAAATCGAGGAAAAAGTGTTCCTTGTTTTCTTGGTTTTTTTCACTCTGTTTCGGATGGAGGTCAAAGAGATATAGCGAGTCTTTGGTTAACGGGTTCTCTAAAGATGATGCTTCGAGTTTTCTGAGTTGGCACCAAATTGAAGAATATATTGGTTGTAAGTTCAAAACAACAAAAATATTTGAATGCATTAATAACATACCTCAGCATGCATTTTAAATCCTGGTGGGGGTTGTAAAGAAGGACGGGTTGCTGTTGGAGGATCAAGGAAAATCTAGATCATTATAAATAATAGTATTATTATTATTATCCACATATACATGAATTCTTCAAAGTTATTCAAATGGGTTTACATAGAAAATTTATTTAGATATAGCCATAGACTCTACCTGTAACATCTTAAATTATATCCTAGTAGTTGATTATAGTTTAGAAGTATAATAAAAGTGAAACTTGTATTTTTCTGGAATTGAAGTGCTAAGGGTGAAAAATGATAAACCCGGAATTTATCAAAGAGTCAAGGGTATAATGGTCAATTACAAAATAAGGACTCAAAGGACATTATGTAAGAAGATTATATGCTATTATGAAATAATGATAAGTGAGATTTGCAACAGAAATGGAACTTGAGGACTAAATAACCAAAGGAAAAACTTAAGTCAAAATGAGATGCTGTACAAACAGGCCTTTATAACAAGAAGGGATAAGACCACGCTTTTGGCCTTACGTAACCAAGGAACAAAAAATCGGTAATATCGACCGATATATCGCTAAAATATCGGATATCAACCAGTACCAACACGATAGCTGCTAACCTGGGGTCTGGCCGGGCAAAAATCGGGAAATCATCGGTATTTTGATGAAATCTCGGAAATATTGATATTTCACGAAATATCTGTGTATACTATCATGCGCACGTTGAGTTGAAATCAAGAAAATCTGATAAAATATCGTAAATATTTGGGAGATTTTTTCAAAATATCGTGGACTAGATTTCTCTGACTTTTAACTAGCAATCCGACGACCTATATCGTTTATACTTGATCCAACAATTATTATTTGCCTACTTTTAAAAGCATCCAACGACAATTTTTTTTATCCAACTGTTGATTTTAAATCTGAAGCTTGATCTAACGGTTCATATTAATTTCCAACGGATTTATGATGATTCAACGATCAGATTTCAACAAAATCAAACTACCAGCTAATTAAATCACAAACGTTTTTAACAATCTATCATTTATTTTGACTCCAAAAATTCTATAAATAATTCCTAAAAATCATATAATTTCATTACAAACCCATCCATCCACATCTAAGCCCATTTGACTTTAAAATTATTTTTCATATTTCAACATATTCAAGACATTTATATACCATACTGTCAAGCTACAATGATATCGAACACCACGTGATTGGTATGATTATCAGAATATTCCAAATTATACCCTAGTAGTTTCATTATTACACGTATTTAGGTATAATATATAAGTAAATTTGCATTTTTCGAAAATTCTATGCTAAGAGAAATGGTACTATCAAATTGGCACTCAGCACATAAGGCAAGAATATTGTGTTAAAGTAGATTTTTGATAAATTGATATGCAAATATAATGAAAGAAGGACTTAACAGCAAAAGAACTTTGTCAAAATGAGATAGTGCCAAACATGGTATTATGGAGAAGACATTTTCTTTTATTTTTGATTTGGAGGCCTAGTATGCCTGATTGCTAGAGAGAGAGAGAAGAGCTAAGTTGGTTTGATTTATCCTCACTTTTATTCTCCCTGCTCAAGTAAGAAGGAAGGGAAGCAAGAAAATGTTTGCTCTTCTTAAGAAATCAATGGCGAAACTATCACAAGTCATACTTGTTACGGTTGTTAGAAAACCTAACTTCCATTATGAAAAAGGTTGCTGGTTTTGTGGGCTAGTGGTTTTGCTTGGTTCCAAGCCCCGGTGCCTTTGAGTTGTTTTGATGTGTTTGGGTTTTGCTGGAATTATAGGCAGGAGGCCAACCTGCCATTTTTTGCAGTAGAAATTCATAGGTAGTACTCTAAGACGGGAAGTTGAGCATCGTAATTAAAAGTCGCTGTCTGTAGATATCGGTGCACCGATATCGAAAGTCAGCACCGCACTGTGCTATTGGTCTAGAGTATGCTGGTACCAAGACTAAAGTTGCTTTTAGCCCATAGGAGTGTCGAAACCGCACTCAGCAGAAGACCGCACTGTGCTCAAATACTACCGTTATATGTAAAAATTGTTCTGAACCTTGCCGCCAAGGCTAAGCTTCTTGCCCATTATTTGTTTGCACTATATAAATATAAGAATGTGAATAAGAATAATATAACAAGTTTAGTAATATATAGTATGTCCGCTCTGTTAACTAGATATAGCTAATGAATAAACACCCTAATCGTTTCGACACTTTTGTTAGTGCTACGACACTCCGCTACGCGGGCAAGACGCTCGCTCGCCGCTTCGGCACTCGCTAGCCGATATGACACTTCGTTACGTAAGGCACACGCTCGTCAGCTTCAAGACTTCGCTAAAGGTTACTTATTGACTTCACACGCGCGCATTAACGCCTCTTGTTTATACCGCATCATACCCTCTCGTACCTATCGTGGTTATGTCCATATCATTCATTGTTATCGGTCTGGCGCACAAACATTTATATGAAAGCACTAAATAAATGATGTGTGAAAGATTTATATGATAAGAATCTAAATAACGAATAATAAGAAAGCATAAAGAATAAGTTCCGGCTCAGAATGTACCCACGTACCTTCCATAAAGACTCTCTATTCGAACTCCTACGGGGAGATATGAAAACCCCTCATATAGGTCTTTGTTACATGAAAACTCAGAGAAGAACTAATATACGTAAACTCTCGACATATGCATTATGTTATATGGTACTTCGATGGGGGATCATGGACTTCAATTTCCCAAGGTCAGATTCATATCTGCTTTCCCACCAAGCCATGTTTAGTACGCAGTGTTTCATCTAGCAGGCATCAAGAGGATCATCCGAGGCATTCCACATACAACATGACCAACATAGCAATAGGAGTCCATCTTATGTAGGCTTTGATTTTTGGTTTTGGAATGTAAATGTAAAAGTTTTTGTAATAGTGGACTTTGTGTAAGTATAAGTAAATGGGACTCAGACATGTATATACAAGACAGTTTAAACACCACTACTTATGGTAAGACTGGGAAGTTTTATTTCATGACATATACGAATGGTGCCACCGCGCCGGTAAGAAAGTGTTAATCTCATCCGTGTCGCGCCCCCCTTCCCCTAAGCGAGTAAAGTGGACAAATATTGTCTTTATTAAGATGATATCCCTTCATCAAATAACAATCTGAGCCACATCTATCATTTTGGTTTTAAAAGGATTATTACAATGTAAATTTCTATTAAATTATAATGAATATTGCCTCACAAGTATATATTTGCTTATTTGGTGTCTTTTTTTTATAGGTCAACAAAGATTTCACTTAATTTCATAATATTTTGTTAATTTTTGTTTATCGATATCTTGGTTTAAAAATATCCAATCGATATTTTCGATATATTCAGAAAATCTAAGTAATCGACATATCCAGAATTACCGATATTTTGTTTCTGCATAGAACAAGAGTTCTCATTTTGGCTTAAGGAGAGCTAGGGCAATTCTTGAAGAAGAAAGGAGAAGAAAGAAGAAGGGAGTAAGAAAAGAAGAGAAAAAGAAAGAAAAAGCTTAAAAGAAAGCTTTGAAGCTTTACAAAGAGGAAAATCCTAACTCCTCCATTCAATGGGCATGCCTTGACTTAGGTTTAAAAGTTTGTTACAAGGCCTGAGATTTCCTATTTTGTGTTTGTCTGTGTTGTGCTTTAGTTTTAGATCCTCAATGGAGGAGTATGGTGTGAAAAAAAGAGTTAGGGTTTGAATGGGTCGGAGGTGTTGCTCATTTTTCTTTCTTTCGACTTGCCTTGTCTCCGTCATAACTTGGCCATTAGGGACCCCAAATTGAATGATTCCAATTTCTGGTGTGAATGAGACTTCTGTAGAAAATAACCTAAGAAGGAAGTGTAATGCACCCGGCCCCAGGAAGCCTAAAGAATTTTAATCTGAATATTAAATAAAAGGTGTGCCTCGGGCTTCATTCTCCGATTTTGATACAGCTTAGTGTCAGGGTCATGCAATATTTACTCATCCAAATTAAGGTTTCAAATTTATGTGTAATCTAGACTTATAATAACAACTTCATGAAGAAAGCATTCGTAAAATTGTGTTGGGAGGTCCTTTGCCAAGGACCATTTTGTGTAAAATGAATATAATAGAATTATAGGGGAAGTGCTATCAAAATTTCCCCATAACCCTTTTTTATAAGCCATAACTTGGCCTCCTGGCCTCCAAATTGGATGATTCTAATTGGGGAAGAACCTTAAGAGGTAGACCTACAAAAATATAGTAGGTACCGAGAAGCAATTATGGCCCTAAGTCCCTTATTTTTTAGACTAAAGTGAAGATACGAGCCTTTGGACTTTAACACAGGGTAGGTCTCAGATTTTGCCATGTTAAAAGTTATACCGATTCAATGAGATTTATCTAATTTCATCGAAAATAGACTACAGAATTATAACTTTCATGAAAGAAGTTTGGGTAAAATATGTCTTGTTTATCTCGTAAAACTGTGTTATGTGAAAATTTTGTTTCCTGTGAAGAACATCTACAATTTGACCTTGAGTTGCAAAATGCATTGTTCATGCATGATAGTTATGATGCCAGGCTAGAAGGGTGTGAAGAGTCTTAGAAAGATTGGAGACCCTCCCCCTTCCTCCCTACCACAATCCCACATGTCCGCTACCATAGCCCCTTTATGCACAACCAAATTAAAAAGGGAGGGGAAAACCGAATTGTGAAATGAGAGAAAAATGCTTTCTTATTGGAATGAGTAACAAAGATACATAACATAGCAGACACCTATATATATATATATATACACACACAAAAGGAATGGAACAAAAAAGGAAACAAAGAAAGGATAAAAGATGAAAATAAAGCGTGAAAAGGAAGGAGAATGATCTAGAGAATATATAACCAAAGAATGTCTGAGAATATTCTATGATTCCTACTATTCTTCAAGTTCCTGAAAGATATGCGCTTACATGCACAAAGCTTGTTATAAAGATAGCCTGAATTTTATCCATGCCGATTTACAATGCGACAATCTAAGGTGTTCCACGATGGAGTTGATATGATCGGATTGAGGGTCGCCGAAGAAGATTCGACGAAGAAGGTTCAACGGAGAAGATCCGACAGAGAAGATACTACTGAGAAGATCTCACGCACATCTTTACTACCTGAGAAGATACTTTCATCGGTAAGATCTGACTAAGATCTAATGACAAGATCCACCGGAAGATCCGTTGGAAAAGATTTTTCCGAAAGAGGGCCCATTTAACCAATCGCCTGCTCGATACTCATAAATGTAGAGAGAAATAAAAGAAAACTTGTCTCTATTGAATGAGTGAGTGAGTATTAATTAGTATGGAGACATATATATACAAAAGAATGGAACAAAAAGAAAGAGAAGGAAGTGGTAAAAGGAGAACAGTGCAAAGGAATGAGACACATACACAAAGGTAGGGAGATAAATCAAAGAAAATCTAGAGAATATTCTATGAATCTCAACATAAACAAAGCACCTCCTCTCCACACCAGACATCTTTCCAGAAGCTAACCCTCTTTCCATCACCTATGGAGAAGGCTACATTTTGGAAAAAGACATGTCATTCTTTCCTGATTTCCTTCCATAAACCAACACCAAAACCACCCCTAATGTCGCAAGTGTGCCAACATCCACGAGTCTCACCGAATTTTCTATAGATAACCTTTCTCCAAAAGGAGTCCCTCTCATTAGTAAACTACCAACTCCATTTGCATAACAACACTTTGTTCGGTTTTGAGAAACTTCTTAGCCCTAGGCCTCCTTTTATCTTCTCTATGAAAACAGTAGCCCAATGAACAAGGTGTGGTTTCTTCTCAAGGTTACCCCCTCCTCAAAGAAACTGTCTTTGGATCCTTCCACCTAGTGTTGATATTTCTAAGGCACTAAAGAGATAAATAATAAATTGAACATGAATCAAAGTATGCTAAGGTATTAGTGTTAACCTTCCGATGAGCTTAAAAGTCATCCATTTTCACCATTTTTCGATTGATTTTTATCTAAAAGATTGATTTATGCGCAATATGGAAAACGTCAATCATATGCCAGGAATTCAAGAGAAAAGAGGAATTTCAAGTAGAAGGGAGTTGTGGCGGCCGAGCATTACCGATATAATCGGTCAAGAAGTTACGCAGCAGAGAGCACAGGCGATTAAAGGACCCGATGTCGTAAAGCCCCGACAAAGAATGAAAATTCATATCAAGGTCGCGATTTACAAACTCCGCTGCACGTAAGAGCAATTGAAGGCAAACGAAGCCACACGGTTTAAACTCAAGTCGTGCAACTAAGGAATTGATGAAGAAAAAGACATGAGGGTCGCAGGCATCACTGAAAGTCATGATGGGGACAGAACCTGGCTATATGATATATCGCCGCGACATCGCCGAGTTCATATCAACACCGCATCAGGCCGTCGCGATATCGCCGAGGTCGCGACATCGCGACATGAATGCTTGTCGCGACATCGGGCCGCCAGCCGCGACATCATGAGCAAAGAGAGAAGCGTCGCTGACAACACTAGCTGTCACATCGTAGCTTGCACTGTTGAGGCTACATCATTAAATGTGGTCGCAACAATGTAAGGCGGGAAAGAAAGGTCGCGACAATGGGCCAGGTCACGATATCAGAACTGAGATTCAAGGTCGCGACATCACCCAAGAGTCGCTACATCAAATACAAGAGTTAAGGTCACGACAACAAAGAAGCTGCCGCGACACCGGTTAGGAAAAGCAAGTCACACACCATTAAGTGGTCGCATCAATTGTGAATAACGGTTGCCCGACACATTTAGTTGTCGCGATAAATGCAAGAGATAATGACTACACGCCACGACTCAAACAAAGCTCACGACATAATCAAGACAACAAAGGTTGCGACAGAATCGATGTCGCGACATCAAATCAACCAACCGCCTTAACCTAAGTCCAAAAAGAGGTGTATCGGAATTAGCCCAACTTCAACCCTATAATACGCAGTCACACTGGCGAACGCAAATTTTCTTTAGCGACTCAAAGAGATCTCGAGCGTCTATGCCCTCAGATTTTAATTTTCTTCTTGGCTGAGTTTTTTATTTCAGATTAGTTCGCCTTTATTTCGTTCTAATCTAAACTAGTCGCTAAAATTTTAGCTCTAATGCGTAATTTATTCAAAACATCATCTGGTCGCTTGAATCGACAAATTTTGGAATTTAACTACCGCTTGCCTATTTGTTAAAGGCTTTCTTGATCAAGAAGTTATCAGATGGTAATCCAAAGGATTTAGAAACCAAATTTTCCATTAGGTCTGGACACGCGATATTTGTAAATTATCTTTTCTCGTAATTCTTATTCATTAATGTCAACTTTAGCTTGTAAATCTACTTGTCGGTCTTGTGTATTTTCCGTTATTGATCCCAATATCGTTGTCTCCACACCCATTAACGGATTGTCTCGCTCTAATTTCAGAGGCTCCGAGTGACACGAGAAGGCATTCTTGAGAGTAATGAACAATTTCAAGGTGTTAACCCGATATTGCTGATCTAGTGTGCTCGTGGAAATTAACTGATAATCCTCTCTCACTGGGAGACGAGAATGGTCATTATCAATTCTGCTTGCAGAGAGTTCGCCTCGATTCAATAATGAATTCAACTCAGATAGCAAAGATCTGAATCAAGGAAAGAATGAGCTATTCTAATTCGAGAAGAGAAACCAAGATAGTGTAAACCCATGCAAATGATTCTTAACTTAGGAGTTAAGGGTTTGCAAACCCATGCTGTGGGTATGAAGTATTGAGAAAGAAAAATACCTGCAATGGGGTGCAACCTGAGCCAGTGCCAGTTATCTAACACTGCCTTCGAGAAATGTCAAGATTAGATAATGAACTAGCTGGGGTTTGGAGAAATCCAACCCGCACCATCATATTCCTCGGACTAGTTTTAACATGTGGTTCATTAAGCAAACGACAAAGGCAATCATAGAATCAGACATGTTTCAACAGGTCGATTTTCACTGCTCCTCTTTAAAAGATAATCGTTCGTCAATTTAAATTTTATTATTTCAAGATTCAATTCATTTGTTATTAATTCAATTCTTTAGTTTTCTATTATTTTAAGGCTTAAAGTCGATTTCAATCACATGAAAGTCCAAGAAATGTGAAATTCCGATTTTCAGTCGTGGTAGTTGATTGATAATTTTAGATCTCTGGATCGATATCTGATTTTAAATCCATTTTATTACTTGTTTAATTGCACTTATGTGATTCGATCAAAAGCAAAAGAAATTTATCTAATTTTAAGGAAACCGGATTTAGAATGAGTATAATTGGTAAAGAAATATAACAAACAAGTTTCACGGTATTATTGCTGTGATTAGACAATAGTTCTTGTAATGGTGCCATAAATTTAGATATATCTTTTGGTCCACTCAACACCTTCCACCTTTGAAATATACCGGCATCTCTCTGCCAGCTGCCTCTTCCTAAACCTCTCTTAAACCGAATCCCAGTCCCTATCACCATGAGAGGCTCCTAAGGGGAAGGCCTGCAGAGCTGGAGGGAACTTGCATAATCGCATCCAGCCAGGGCTAGTTCTCCACGCTGGCAATATGTTCTACCAGAATGATACGCCTTCACAAATTGCCTAATTTATCACCTAATGACATCACTTTAATCCACATCAAACTCCAACTCAACAACTTCAACTGATCTTTATCAGCTTCATAAAAAATGAGAGTATCGTCAGCATAGAGAAAGTGGGAGATGACCAACTTCTCACCTCCCCTATCTGCATCCTTACAACCAGAGAGGTAGTTACCTTCAACTACACGCTTAAATGGTCTATTGAGAGCTTCCATGCCAATCACAAAAAGATAGGGGAAGAGGTGATCACCTTGTCTCAGACCCCTCGAACTCTAGAGAACCCAACCGGGGTGCCATTGATGAGAACCAAAAAAGAAGCTATGGATATACACCACTTTATCCAACTCATCCACTGTTTGCCAAAGCCCATTTTGTCCATTACCTGGCACACAAACGCCTAATTGATGTTGTCATATGCTTTTTCTATATCTAGTTTGCAAATCAGCCCACACTCTTTCCTTCTTAGGATTGAGTCCGTTATCTCATTACAACTTAAGACGTTTAGAATCTGGCTCTCCCCTTACGAAATGTAGCTTTGAGGACTGAAATGGAACTCAGTTTCATTACCCTCTAGTCCCGTCATAACACTTTGTCAAAATCTTCAGATAAGCCTCCCATTAGGCTAATAGGTTTTAAATCCTTAAAATCCTCCACATTCTATTTCTTAAGGATCAAAACCAGAAAGGTTGCATTTAAACTTTTAACAAATCTATTATGCTCGTGGAATTTCGAAAGCCCAGACCTCATCTTCACCTAAATCCCACTGAAGAACTGTATACTAGCGGGAATCCGCTAAGGCTAGAGCCTATCACCATTGCCTTACATTGTTGCCTAAACTCCTCCTCCGTGAGCTTCTCCAACTGGGTGCAGCTTCCCGACCTAATCTCATTGGAAAGAAACTCTAGGAAGAGGGCGGCGCCAAATTACGGGGCTAAAAAGCAATTTGAAAACACATCCATCAAACCTTCCCCAATCTCACCCTCACTGCCTAACCTTCAATTACTGATACCGATGTTCGGGAGACAATTTTTCCCGCGAGGCTAGCCATCCTATGGAAGAAACCCTGTATTCCTATCCCCTTCTTTTTTTTCATCCATTTCTATACCAACTCTCAACTTTTTCATTTTTAGTTCGTTCCTCAATTTCCTCGTGACCCAACTCACTTTCCTTCTCAAGATCATCCTAGAAAGTCACCCTCTGTAAAGGATCCTTCTTGTTGGTATCGACTCTACCGAATACTTCTCTACTCTAGACCATAAGAATTCTTTTCAAGGCCTTTAGCTTGGTAGCTAGGATAAAGCTAAATGACCCGTGAAACTATAGGCCTCACACCACCCTTCAAAATCTCTTGAAACCTCAAACTCAAACACAGAGTCTAAAGTGAAAGGGGAAGGGCCCCGTCCCGACGATCACTATCCAACTAATGGAGAGGGTTCTAAATCGCCCAGAGACATCTTGAATCACCTTGCTACATCATTTCTTCCTAATCATGTAAACCATAAACTGTTTAATCAAACATTAATCTACCATTTCGACCTCCTCCAAAGGTGACTCCTCCCAAAGAGAAAGATCTCTCAAGCTTCAAGTCATTCGTGGCTCTCAGAACCTTTCATAGCAGAAAGCTTCGTTTCTCCGATCTTCGTTAGAGAGACAATCTCATTGAAATCACCTCCTAAACATCGAAGACCTTCCCACAGCCTCTGATCGAACCTATCTCTTCTCAAAAAAAATTTTAATAACTCCTTTCGACTAGACCGCACACCCTTGAAAACATCAATTCGTACCCATCCTCCACCATTATAAACAAACACAAGATCGAGAAGCTACTTGTCACTGAATCAACCAATCTGATTCTTCTTCTATTCAAAAGTAGAAGAATAGCCTCAAGGTCCCTCTTCTGATTCAAAGCTTCCAATCCGTGAAACGACCACTCCAAAGCTACGAACTGTGTTTTTTCATATCCCAGACCTGGTTTATCAAGGCAAACCAATCCAATTCATCCGAGTCTCTAATAAATTCCTTATGGCTTTCAATCGAGTCGCTCAATTCCTCTAACATTCAAGGAAAGAATTTTAACCTTCATTTTAACTTTAGCAATAAATTCCCTCTGTCCATGCCTCCTTTATTTTTATCCTTCCCATTGTAATTGACTAGGAAGCACGAACACAACCACGAGGATATGACACAGCAAGACATAAGGGCAGTGGCAAATTCAAAAACTGTAAGACACATGAAGGATGACGATATAATAAAATAATAATAAAATACTATCCTTATAAATATTATCCTTAAAACCAATTTAGATAAATAAAAACAAGTGTTTTAAATATCTTCACAAATATTCAAAGATTAGCATAATAAACACTGAAAAACCAAACAATTTTTAAACAAGATACTGAAAACAAACATAACTTTAAAAATATTTTCATCAAATTTATATATTCTGGCTTTACCGATATCTAAAAAGAATGCCAAAGTGAAGAAAAGAACCAAATAAATTAAAGGTTAGGATTTTGAAGAAATGGCTGAATCAAAAGGGCTCAGAATGTTAATAGCCCATAATTTTATAAAAAAAGAAGAAAAACCCAGTAATATGTCCAAATTAAGTGTCTGAAGCCTCGACTTCCTTATCGGGGTCAATGACACGCGATTGGTGGCGTGTCCAACATGTATTCGACGCATGTCCGCGTGTTTGCGTGTCCAACACACGAAAACTTCACCATGTAGTCGTGTCCATGCTTCATAGGTAATTGGTGGAGCCCTCCAATTTTCTTAGTTTCTGCCACATTTCATTAATCGCTACGGGCCCCTTTTCTGACCATTTGCCAGCTTTCGCTTACCCAAATTTCTCATCAACTCCAAAATCTCATTTTCAAAACCCTGGTTTAAAATCCAAAAAATTCACCAAACAGATGTCTTCCTAGTTATCGTAATTTGAATCCTCTGGAATCACATTATGAACCTTCCTTCGCTTCTGTCATTTGACTTCCCCACTTCCAACCATCGCATCGTAACACAAACCCATTCATCGCTATAACCGCCACCCTTACGCTCCAAATCTCGGGATTTAGAGAACCCCCAATCCCTAAAGAACCCTTTAAAAGTAGGGTCGACCAAAAAAAGAAAAGCAGGGAGAGGGAAGAGGAGAGACAATGTTCAAAATGGGGTTATCCACCGTGACGCCGATGCTAGTCTCCCATCATCAACTCAATTCCATTCCTACATCTGCGAGAAGTTCCCTCCTGTTGTGATACTTCAAAGACTCCAGCTGGGAGCCCGGGCTTTTAACTTTATGAGAAACTGCATGATTTAAGAGGAGGCCCTGGCTCGGCCTAACCTCCCTTCTTAAGACCTCTAGAAGGGTTGGCTCATGTGAGCCCACCCCATTTGGAGAAGGCTATGAATTACTACTTGGGCTAGGATCAACCCGATAATCTTGCCTGTCCCCATAACTTTCCCGGTTTGAATCAACTGATCCACTCTACGGATAAAACCCAACTCGACCACTATTCTCGACCACACCGCATCCACCGCCTTGCGTATGGGGAAAGGAAAAGATCTGCTTTCTCTCAAGGCATGTGGCTCCTTGTCCCTTTAATCTTCCGCTGGTTGTTTTCCGATCTCGTGTGCCTACTCCTACTCAGGGATCCGACTTCTTCATCCCCGAGCTGACTCTTGATGTCATCTCCTAAGATATTTAGGTAGAATCAAAACAGTCGATTCCACCATAGTTAGAATTTCGTGACTTTCGGGGACCCATGCACTCCCAACCGAATCGGAGGAAAAGGTTTTATATCCCACTCACTCACCTAGATTCTGCCCATCGTTCAAACAGCAACGCTGATCTTCATCCAGCCAACTTAAAACCTCCGCAATCATGCTAACCCTTTCTCGTAATCGATCGACCCAAAGGCTAAGATTCTTGGCTATAATCCGTATATTCGAACAATATATTCAGACAGGAGTTATTTAGTCTATAATCCGTGATATATTGTTTGAATATTCTGGATTTAGTATAATTAATGGTTCCATGATGGAAGGTAAGATGAAATGAATTAGACAAAGGCCTTGGAAGCTTGGTTTATTTCTTTCTTCTATCACTTATACACTTCGCCAATCGACAGTTTTGAACAATTTATTTTTTATTACTAAACTGAGTGTAATTTTTCTAGATCGTATTTTGTACAAATATTTTGGATTATGGACTAACAGAGGTCCTGTTCATTAAGTGAATGATGGGATTATTTAGATGAAGGTTTTCTGGAAGGTTGGCTTATTTTAATTCTCTATTTGACTTTGCTCATCGATGTTCTTTGAGCACCTCCTTGAGTATTGAACTAAAAGGAGGCCTGCCAGCAATCAGAATGCTGGGTTGTGCAAGAAAAGTACTAATGGGCCGAATAACATTAGATTTTGTCATCATTCTTTTATAACCTAGGACAACTAGAGACTTGAGGAATGCTTTGTTATTTCACTAGTAACAAGTAAATTGTTGAAGCTTTTTTCTAAAGCAGCTGGAAAAGGTTCGGTTTGAGGCAGATTATGCTAACACTTTTGCAGTACTGCAGCAGGCTAAAAGCAGATTCAAGAGTTCATATAACTCAGGTGGAATAGAGACCCAAGATCATCATCCTAAAATGTCCATAATGAACGAGATCTGATATAAGGATGCAAGAGTGGCTATTCCAAATTTCTGATGTCACTAGATATTTAGGATGCTACTCTCTTAGGCTACAAGCATGGTTAACGATTTCATGCTTCAATTTGCTAAATAAGAAGCCAATTGTTTTTGTTTATAAGGGACTTTCTGGAGCACTAAGTTCTATGAAGCAATTTTGAGATTGTGTATTCTTTTGGATTCCCCTTTTCTAGTTATGAAACTTGTTTTAATTTCCTTGAAAAAAGTCCTTACATATTTTTTCCTCTTCTTGTCAGAACCTTTATTTATTTATTTATTTTTGGAAGGATTTCTTACCGTTTCTGTATTTACTATTTCAATGCAATAAATTTGTTGTTTCATGATTAATAAAAAGGCATTCAAGATTGCGAACCTACTAATAATTATCAAGTGATCTCTCATTTAAACACAATGACTAAAATCCTAATCTCTATAAACTATATGAGATCTTGATGATGGGATGGTAATACAAACAAATTAAGGGACAAAGGCCCTAAAGGATGGTAATCCCTGTCTCAAGACAACAATAGATCCTTTCAATAATCCACATGCAAGCTTCTGACAACCTTAATGGAAATAGAATCCACTTTTTATTCATGAAGACACACCACACCACAGGGGATAACAAAATTTTCTTTGCTGTTCTCCTACCAATGGTTAATCATAACCAACAACTGAAGATCCTTCCTTGGCCCCAGAATACCACGAATACCAAACCAATGATCCAAGTTTTGAGTAACCAGATCTTTTTTTTTTTTTGTAAGTAAAAGTTTTTAATTTTTTTTAATTTTTTTGTCCACACTGGAACTCGAACCTGAAACTTCCAACATTTTTATCTCATCCCTTTACCACTTGAGACAGGCCTCAAGGGCTTTAAATAAGGGGATCTATGCCCTTCATATAGCAGATGTGCTTGACCCAGATCAACAGGATCCATGCCCCTTGAGGTTCAGTAGCCTACTGTTTGAAGTGGACAACTGCACTCTAGCTACTCTAATCTAATTGGGAAAAAGGCCCTTTATGGCTAATCCATTTGTTAGGGATTGCCATAAGTTTCTTACATTCGTTAAGAAGTTTCCAAAAAGAGTAATTGCAGTAAAAAGTATCGAGAAAGCATGAACACAGAAAAATGAAAATTTGCAGATTTAAGCTTGAAATTTGACAATGAACTAAAAATGCATTAGAATATTCCACTTCAAGGTTTTAGTTTCAACACCATGGATATTGCAAATTGAGTAATTTTTTCAAAAAAATTGATACAGTATGATAATGATATAATTTTTTTTTTAATCAAAAAACTCCACAAACATATAGATCAAAAGAGTATACAGGAAGTATGCTAGGCAAAAGCTGAAAGAACAGCAAAAGCTGAGGGCAAAAATCAACAAACAACAACTTACCATCCCTTAAGAAGTATGATAATGATATAATAAAGTAGAAGAATAAGCAAAACAACCATAAATATCAGTGAAAGGAACTCCTTGAAGAATGACCAACCATAAAGTTTTTGGTCTTTTTGCTCTAATTTCAGTGCATTCTCAGCAGCCATAAATATATTACCTGTAATCACATTTGTGAGTTGCATTCTTAGATCTTATAAAACCTTGTGAGCAACAGCATAAAGAACTTAAAGTATTAGTAAGCACAGTGTAGTAATGATGTTGAAATTTCAATAGAAGACAATAACATGAATACTACTTAGTAATCAGTCGTTGTTTAATTACCCCTTGCACTTCAGAGGAAATTTCACTCACTTTCCTTGAGGTTTGGGCTAAATACCATTTAGCGACCATGAATGAAATCTCATCAAGTATCTGTCTTATTTTGAGTCAAAGTTTGGTTTGACGGAGATCCTAGATTTGAGCCACCTCTTTGCAATTTATTCCCCATTTGTTGATTTGAAACTCCATGGAAGACTCTATTTGGTTTTTTCTCCACGTGCGGCATGGGGTTACACGCGAGGGAGGATGTTAAAGACATGATATTCATATTAAACCAAAATCCTATAAGCTTGAGCTTTTAGGAGAGTTGATCATTTAACAACCAATATAGGCTATTGTTTGTGGACAATTTTTTTTTGTTTTTGTGATGTCAGGCGTAAGGTATTCGTCCTATGTACTTTGGTGCGTCCTTGTGGCATTTTTTATTTTTAATGAAATCTGTTTTATTTTATCAAATAAAAAGGGAGGCAAGTGAAATTAACCATTTATAATATTTACAAGTTGAAGTAAAGAGTTAACCCACAAGAACAAGCAAAGATGAGACAATCAAAAAATTAGGACTCTGATAGGAAACCCAAGTATTTGGAAATGAAGTGCCTTGTGTTGGGTGAGAATTAGAGGAGGAATAAACATAGTGGTATCATCGAGGACAAAAATCTTTTTTTATACTAAGTAAAGCCGAATAATTTTTTTTTATCGATAAAAAAGCATTATATAGAACAAAGAACGAGAGGTTCCAAAAGTACATAGGAAGTGAACAAGAGAGGCCAAAAGGAACCAGGGAATAACCTGCAGGCAGACAAAAGCGAGCAATGCCTACATCTAAGCCAAGCCAAAAATCCACAAAAGAATACGTGTTAACAACACTATACAAATTTGTCCAATTCCACAAATTTCTCAAGAAATTAGATTTAATTTTTTGAACGTTGGTGACCCCGTTGTCAAACCATCACCCTATTTCTTTTCGGCCATAAAGTCCAGAAAAGGCATAAGGAGAAGCGATCATCCAGTTTTTCGTTTTTGCCTGAGGACGCTCCTTGCCAGATTTGAAAGGTATGAATGACAAAGCATGGAAAGACCCAACTAATCCCAACTATAATAAAAAAAAGGTCCCAAAGCATCTTGGCTATCTTGCAATGAATAAACAAATAGTCTATTGTCTCTTCATCCTCTTCACAAAGGCAACATGCGATGCGCAAGGGCTCTTCATGACGTTTAGCTTATCGAGGTCATCACTTTTCCCGGGAAGCTTCCTAGCGAAAAAGCTAATTTTGTAAGGGATCACACGGTTCAGCGAGAGCGGAATGGAAAATCAATTTCGGCGAGAGGTGCAAGCCACTATACATGGTCCTAACGGAGAATTTGCATATAGTGGAACCCTTGATAAGTTTGTGTCAATCGAGGTCTAATTTTCTTCTGTGGATGGGGATAGGAATCTTTCCACCTCCTCCATCTCCCAATCATTAAAGGACTTTGAAAGGTTGGAGACCAACCCCCTTCCTCCCTAACCCAATTCCATAGATCTGCCACCATAGCATCTTTTTGCACAACCAGGAGAAACATAGAGGGGAACAAAGAACACAACGCCTAAGGAAAATGCTGCATTTTGGAGGAAGAGGCCATTCTTTTCTGATTTCCTTCCACAACCCAACACCAAAGCCACCCCTAATGTCACAAGTGTGCCAACCCCCACCCATATTTGCTACTCAAAACCTTTCTCTAGATGGCATTCCTCTCATTTGCAAACCTCCAGCTCCATTTGCATAAAGGAGCTTTATTAAGATTAGAGAAGTTTCTCAGACCTAATCCCCTTTTTTTCTTCTCTATACAAACAATGGCCCATTTAACGAGATGAGGCTTCTTCTCAAGGCGACCCCCACCCCACCCACAGAAATTGTCTTTGAATTCTCTCCAATCTAGTGCAAATCTTTTGAGGCATACAGAAAAGGGATAAGTAATAAATTGGAAGACTAGACAAAGTACTGCGGATCAACGTAATCCTTCCACCCTTAGATATATACTACATCTTCCATGAGGCCAACCTCTTCCGAAACCTCTCTTTGACAGAGTCTCAAACCCCTGTAGCCTTGTGGGGAGACCTCCAAGGTAGGGAAGGACCCGATCAGTATGAGCTCGAGGCTAACTTCAGCTGACATTGTCAAGCCAGCCTCTTAGGAATGATCTCACTCTTGTTTAAGTTAATTCTCGGGCAGACATCGCTTGAACCACATTGGAGTCCGACTCATAGAATTTCATTTGATCTTTGTTGGGTTAAAGCATAATAGAAGGAGTGTCATACGCATAAAATAAATGGGAAATGACCTCCTTCCCTCCATGATTGCAACCACCTTTGCTCCAGAGAAAGGAAATTTATTGACCACTTTCATTGAATCCAACAAACTAAGCTTCCATCTTTGTCAAGAATAGGTAGGGGGGAAATAAGATATCCTTGTCTCAAGCCTCACGAGCTCTGGAAAAAACCAGTAGAAGAGCCATTGAAAAGGACTAAAAAGGAGGATGTGGAGACGCACCACTTTATCCAACTCAACCACCGATTTCCAAAGCCCATACTATCCATAACGTGGAATACGAGCTCCCCCGGCCCAGTGCTATCGTAGGTTTTTCAATATCGATTTGCAAACCGAGACCACTCTCTTTTCTTCTCAAAGAAGTTGAGTCCGCGGCTTCATTAGCAAATAAGGACATCCCCAGATTTGTCTTCCTTCAACAAAAGCAAATTGAGATTGGGAAATGATCTTACCCATGACCCTCTTTATCCTATTGGCTAACACTTTTGTCAGAATCTTATACAACCCTCCCACTAAGCTGATAGGTCTTAGGTCTTTGAGGTCTTCGGCATTTTGTTTCTTGGGAATTAAGACCAGGAAGGCGACATTTAAACTTTTGACGAATCTACTATAGTCATGGAACTCCTTGAAGAAACCTAGCACCTCATCCTTACTTGAAATCGACCAAAAGACCCGAGCTATGGGAAAGCCATTGTTGTTCAGGAGCCTTATCTAGATTAAGCTAATTGCTGCCCAATTTCTTTCTCCATTGAAAACTTCCTCGACTTGGGAAGCTTCCTCGGGCAATCATGTATTAAAAAGGAAGCCCGGGGAGGAGGCGCCGACTGTCCCAGGGGGTGGGCGAATTTTGAAATGCATTCACCAGACCATACTTTATCTCATCCTCCTTATCTAACCTTCTTCCATTAATACTCAGGTTTTGAAGAAAATTTCTTCTCCTGTGGGCATTTGCCATTCTATGAAAGAACCTAGTGTTTTTGTCCCCTTCTTTCAGCCAGGTTTCTCTGAATTTTTGTCTCTAGGAAATCTCCTCATGCTTTAACCACATTAGTTCAAGCAGAAGGGAAGAGGGGCACAATCTTAATCCCATCCTTTGTCAGCAGATGGGTGAATGGTCGAGAAATAGGCACAGCGACATCTCTGAACAAACTGCAGGAACTTTCTTCCCGATCATAAAAACCAAATCTATCAATGAGACATGGCTCTACCGTTTCAGCCTCTCCTCCAAGTATAAGGTCCCCCCCAAAGCAGCATATCTCAAAGACCGAGCTCATTTAGAACTTCTACAAACCTTCTCATAGCTGGGGAGATCCTACCCCCTCTGGATCTCTCAATAGAAGAAAGGATCTCGTTGAGATCCCCTCCTAAGCACCAGGGACCATTCCATATTCCTCTAATCGAACCTAGCTCTTCCCAAAAGAATTCTTTAGAACTCCTCTCTGAACCGTACACTCTGGTGAACATCAACTTAAAATCATCCTCCACCATTCTGAACAAGCAAGAAAAAGGAAAGCTAACATACTCTAACTCCACTAGAGATAGTCTTCTTTATCCCGAACGAGATGCCCCTTAGACCTACGCATCCAGCTTCGGTCAGAACCTACCACGATACTATGAACGGCTTTATTCATCCCCTGGATCTTGGTTTCTTGCAGACAAACCAAGTCAACCCTTTGAGCCCTAATAAAATTCCTGAAGACCTTCCTTTTTTCAAGGTCATTCACACCTTTGACATTCCAGAACCCTCCGCATCCAAAGCTTTCCAATCGAACCACCCACGATACTATAGACAGCTTTATTCATCCCTGGATCTTGAACAGAAGACCAAAACCAAGTCGACCCTTTGAGCCCAATAAAATTCTAATGACTTTCCTTTTTCAGGTCTCACACCTCGACATTCGAAAAGTTTTTACCTTCATTTTAACTTTAGTAATAGATTACCCCTGTCTCTGCCTCCTTCCTTAAACTTATCCCTCCCATTAATAATTAATAGAACTTGCCAACTTCTTTAGTTCCCGCTCACATCCGGTAGTTAGCCATGACCCTTCTTCTTGTCATTTTCTTTGCTTTTCTTGTGCATTTTACCATCAATGCAGAGGATCTCATTCTCGAAGTTGCAGTAGAAAAACCTAAAAATTCACTTCAAATTTAACCAATGACTATCTTCCGGTTCTCATACAGAAGACATGGTTTGGACTTCTGCATTAAGTTACTTTATCTTCTTAAGACTCTCTGTATCTCGACCATCGCTTGATTTTCTGACCCCCATTCACTCCCATCGGCCACCACCACCCTTAGTGGTTCCAAGTCGATAGTTGCCTATCTTTCTCTATGATACATCCATCTTCTTTAGCCCATTTCTTGAGAAAGATAGAAAAGCCCCCTATTCTTCTGGTACTAACCCTAAGGATCCTTTCAGCTTCTTTTGAATTATCAAATTCAAAAAACCAAAGCCCTTTTCCCATTTCCACCACATTTAAGCTGCCTATAACTTCCCAAGGAGACCATGCTTGTCTCTTAATGGTCTTTAAATCAAATGACGAGTTTCTCCTCCCCCGACCCACGAAACCAACGAGATAGTTTCCTTAGCCTCTCTGCGATTTCTCTTTCCCCCACGCTCACCCTAACTACACTAGTAGGAGCTTCATGCTTTGTCCCCACTACCGCTTCTGCAAAGGATTTTGTTTCTAGAGAGCTTTTCTTTTTTAATCTGATTGGTGGTGCCTTTTTTTTTTGTGATTTTTTCCACAATCCCTCATGAGGCCCACTCGGCTTGATCGAGTTCTGTGTAACTTCTAACCCTTCATAAGACCTTTTCCTTTCGGAAAGCACAAGCATAACCATTTTGCTCCCAAATCCCTAATTGTGCATCAAATAAAAGATCTCGCGTTGTTCGAACGCCTCTCTAGCTTGTAACTTCTTCCAACCTCCTCCCATTTTGTGAACCAATATGTTGGTTACGAGCAATATTTTCACAATCTTCCAAACCCAGAAGCAGATGCCAGAGACTACTATCTCCGAACTTGATCCACGACGTAACTCCCTTGCACCTCTCCCAGATGCATCCGTTCAATTTCTTACCATTCTCTTCACTCGCAATCTCGAAGCGATTTGGCCTCAGCGGCGAACTAAACTACCCCCTCGTGACAATCCTATGAAAGTCTCATGCCTTGAGCATCAGGCACAATCACATTGTCTTCTTAGAATTCCCCTCTTGTTTTAATATAACATCCAAAATCCAAAAAATATATTAGAACTAGGAGTGAAATGCTATGTATGACAACTAATAACACATGGAGAATCATGGTTGTTAGAAATTAGGCGATGGTTGAAGAATAATTTCCTACTTTGCGATTTAAAGCGAGACGATATATTGACCATGGGGGCTAAGCCCCAGAGTATACAAGATGTATACAAAGAAAATAAAGCAAAAATAGGGCTTAATCTGCGTAGCGCAAAAAGCATGGGCTGGAGTCTTGAGAATGCACGTACCAAGTTCCTGATAGAGTACTCCCCCTCATAAATAAGGCTTTACTTGAGAAGCGAGATATGATGAAGGAATTTTTATTTATACGGAGAAAATTTGTCATTATCGAAGCTCACCCTATTTCTTTCTATCTAGATTGCCCAGAAAAGACTAGAGAGTGCCCCTTCTAGATTTTTGCTTTCTTCCCTAATAGGAAAAGTTGTCGACCCACCATCAAGTCATTAACGAAAAGAGCGGACCCGATCCATTCTGTTAGCGAAAAAGAGACCTTGATAACTGAGGCGAGGGGCAGTGAAGTAGTAGTTGGTCTAACTTTTCCTCGTCTTCTTTGCACAGGGCACTTGCTTGTAATAAACACTTTTTTTTTAGTTGATTCTTAGTCAATACCTTAACCCACCAAACCTCCCATGTGACATCACTCACTTTAGGGGGCACGTAACTGTTCCATATTAAGTGTGCTGGTAAAACATGTACATCATCACCTGTTAAGTGCATGTGGTTTGCTTTGACTGTGTGCTAGCCTTTCTTTTCCACTAAACAAAAAATTATATCCTTCTCCCCTAGAAGACTTTTCTGCTGCTAATTAGACTGATTAGTCTCTGAGTTTCTTCCATCTTCCAATCATTGAAAGGTCTAATAATAATAAATCTCAGGTTCCACCCTCCTTCTCCCCTCGTCGTTTCCCAAACCTCTCCCACTATGGCACCTTTTGAAGCAACTACAACATACAGCATTGGGAAAGAGACACACAGCGAATTCTCCCCACACCATTTATCTTCCCAAAATCTAATACGACCCCCATCACCTAACATGAGTTTGCACTTTTGTTTTAGTTGTTGAGCATCTTTTCTAACATCCTTCCATTGGCCCAACCCCACAAAAATCATTTTAAAGAAACAAAAACTATCTCCCTGGTGATAACCCTCCCCAATGGGAGTGAAAGGAAAGAAATTATTGGAAACAAAGTTTAGATGAGAGCTCAAAACAAAGAAGGAAAGGAACTAGGAAAAGAAAAAGGTCGTTTCAAACAACCACAATATGGACTAGAGAAGTGTTGACCTGATTTAAAATGCAGAACTACCATTACATCCCTTAAATCCTAGAAAACCAAAGGTTATGTTCATTGTACTCTGGAAATAGAAATACCTGATGATTGTCCATCAGTTTTGGATCCATTCAAAATGCCCAAACTAGCATCTATGTGGTGCCCAGTGGCTTCCTTTTCTGCAACTGCAGATGCAGCTCTTGTAGAGGTTTCAATGGCTTCCCTTTCTGCAGCTTCTTTTGCTGCTCTTCTCTCATCTTCCAAAGCTGCTAATTTTGCTTCCTCAGCTCTCTTCGTTGCCGCCAACTCAAGCTCAACCTGCATCCAAAAGATAAAACTTATTCCTGACAAGCCAAATAGAACCATCCTAAAGTATTCAATAGACAAGCATCTATGCCACAGATGCCAGGTGATTTTGAGACTTGTGAGGTCAACTTATTTCAATTGTGAGACAAGTTTAAACAGTAAAATTTTTCTATAGATCAATGTAAGATTAATACCTAAACAGACAAAATATCAGATAGATTTATGTTATTTGAATATGTATCAGGTTCCTTATTGAGGGTATCTTTTGTTTAGATTTTGCTCTGAGGGAACTTTTGGAGTATTCAAGTTGGGATAGAAGCCGCTGACTTTCCATTTCTTGTTCAGTGAGGAATTTGGATTTGCAACTACACAATTTAAGGGGTTCAGACCATAATTAGGTTATACCTAAAGTAGAGAATTCCTACTTGAGGAGACAGCCTTCCATGAAAAAGCAAAGTGAATCTTTGAGTGTGGTTTCTAAAGTGAAGAGAGGTTCACTACACAAATACAACTTCAGGTTTGTCTTGGGCACCGGTTTTCATGATTGTCAGAGAACAAATCCATTTTAATGTCTCAGACACTTCTATGAGGACATTTTTTGGTGCGTTAAATAAATTATTTTAGTAAACTTTGTTGGTCATCTTGGTGGATGTAGCCAATTAACTGAATCATATAAATTCCTGGGTTTGGTGTTTCCTATTTTAATAAAATTTTCAACATGCCAACCAAACATGGACTGAATGCATTTGCAGATCCAAACAAGCAGTATCAGAATCCAAATTTTAGAGATTTCTTCATTCCTGTGAAGCATTTCAACTGAAGGTTTAGTGTGAGATGTTTCTTATTAGAGGTTGGGGCTTGACTTGCGCTGCAACAGTGTTGCAAAATTGATCAATCTTTATTATGTGGAAAATTTTACTGAAAATAAAAGGCTTGACTTGTGATGAGTCAAAGTATGAATCTTACACAAGATTCCAATGGATAGACAACTATTGGACAATGTTACATGGATCTGATGTTGGCATTGGTATAGGCATCTGATCCTTCACATCCCAAAATTTTCCTATTTTGTCGATGACCGGACCTACTAATTCAATTAAAGACGAGAACTCCATGGAAGAATACATGGTTCCTGCTGCAGCATCCCTCTTGTTCTATTAGGGATTTTAATTTCCCCAAATTTGGACAATTAGGGCAATTAGGGCTTTTAATTTCCCCAAATTTGAACCCCCAAACTTTTTAGATCAATTAAGGCACAAATTAGCCATATCAGTAGCTTAAGTGGCTGATTTCACAACCAATTTAACGTCGTTTGGGCTTATTAATGTTATTAGTTACAGCAAAGACTTAAGTTGGGTATGGGAGTAAAAGTCTAGACCTAAATAACTATTCCAATACACCCGAATAGATATCTATAAAAGCAGTATTATATCACAAGTACTACAGCCAGAGATTCACCAACCAAATATCAATGAAACTAGAATACCAACTAAACAAACCTTGGCTTCTGCTTTAGCCTTTTCTTGACGTAACTTTTCTTCTTGAAGAGCCTTCTCTTTTCTTGCCTCTTCAATAGCAGCTTCATTCCTTATTCGCCTTTCTTCTATTTGAGATCTATGTTCATGGTCTCTTTAGACAGCAGCCATGTAGTTGTCAAGCGCTTCTGAACTAAATTGTTCTAATTAGACTTCAAGAATGTCTCTGAACTTATCTAATTATTAAGCAAGCACATATCTAGACAAGGCTTGATGCAGTAGGTAATCCGAATTTTAACCTTGCCAAACAGGAACAAAGTGAACCAGTTCAAGCAAGGAACAGCGATAGTTTTTTTTTTTGATAAGTAAGCAAAGGAAATTCATTGAGAAAAAAACAATGCAAAGAAAGCATCTCACCAGGTAGTTGTCAACCAAAATTCAAGACTAAATGTCATCATGCTTTCCCATTTATAAATTATAAATGGGAAAAAAGCCAAACTAAATTATAAACATGAAATAACTAACTAAAAATTCAGAATGATAATCCACGAACATGATTAACATTGTTTCAGATTTTTTTTTCCAAGAAAGAAGTAAAAATATCATATAAACAGAAAGGGCCGCCAAAGTGGCAACTCAAGGGAGTACAAGAATACAAACCAGCCCTCACAAAAACTACCCAAAGCAACCGAGAAAGCTTTACAAAATCCAGCCCAAACAAAAATCCAAGCAGAACATGGAGCTTACATGTTGCGCTGATATTGAATATCAAGTTTCCTATCCATCTCCCGCCTTGATTCGACATATTTCTCAACCCGAACAATTGCAGATGCAGATTTTTTCTTTTCATGCATTAAATCTGTCTCCAGTGCTGAAATCTGGTTCCAAACTTCCACCTGTTTATCAAAGCAGTTTGTATGTCATCCCAGAAAAGAAAAATAAACAGGTAAATATAACCTTGTCCATGTGCATATAGAGAAGAAGTGGTGATAGAGAATGAATAAAGCATTGGTAATAAGCATTTTGGGAGCTCAGTGCTCAAACAGAATAAGCTGCTTCAGATAACAACACAGAGAAAACACTAATGTTATCAACGTGGAGAGTGAAAATTGAAAAAATAAATCTCAAAATATCACTGCCATGAACCTTCTTCTATAATTCTTAAATTTACCTATCAAAGAGAGGGTGATCACTAATTCACTATCATGAATAACTCTTGTATACTTGGGGCAGGGATGTGGAGTTTCTAGGTTTGACTCTCAATACGAATAAACAAATAAAAAATTAAAAGAAAACTGTTACCTATGAAAAATCATACATAAATACATAGTTACATACATGCATAAATCCACACACAACCAAATGCATATCCATCAGTCCACACATACGTACTTCCTGATTATCGTTCCATGTTTCTTCAGCTTGAGTGTGGAATGTGGAAGATTTTAAGTTTGAGTCTCAAGTAGGAACATGAAAATTGATTCGAAGAAAAATGTTACCCATCAAAATCTTATCCATTATACAATCATACTAATGAACGTGTATATATATATATATATACATGCATGCATGCATATATGTTAGTGCTCCTATTACCTTTCCATGTTTCTTTGGCATCACTACGAAAAAGAATAACAAAGGAATGAGCAATCATGATTTTCATTCTATTGCAGTGATCTTGCAGGTATTTACCAGGTAATTGCCATCAAATATAGAAATTGGATTATCCACCATACCATCATCTCAAATACCTTACCATGACACCTCCCAAACATAAAGATCAAAAATCTAAAATGCTGGTCAGTTTCAAGGTTATCATTATCACAATTAGAACAAGTACCGCTCCTTAACTGCAAGCTGATGCAAACGGGCTAGCTCAAAAAATCCATCTTCTGCATCTCCTGCTTTATCCATCAAATGGCATTGGTCATGAAGATCTGACTCATCGTCACTATCACTGAAAGGCATTTACAAAATCTCAATTCAGAATTACAAGCCCGGTAGGCAAACACATCGAGTGGGGGTTTTGCATGTGTTGGTTGTGACTGAATCATAACAGGTTGTGCCTAGGAATAAGCAAGCCAAGCGGTTGAATTAATTAGTTAATACTAAAGTTAAAATAATCCCAGAAGTTTATGGCCTTGTCTTCGTTCCTAAAAATTCTAAGAGTAAAGAAACTTGGAAAGATGTAAAGACAATTTCTCCCAAATGTAATAAACTAGTAAGAAAATATTGTAATATTTTTCATCCCATTTGTTATGAACCACAAATACTTTGAATCCTCTTTCCAATAGGTGTTCAATTGACAACTAAGTACAATTTTTTTCCATTATTTTTGTATCCATGATGATTTGAATCCAATGCTTTTTATATTATTTTTGTATCCTGATAGTTACCAATAAAGGCTCAAAAACTCGTTCAAGAATAGTAGCCGATAGAAACAATTGATAATTGAAACCTATTTTTTGCATTATTTTCATAACCCTAATGGTCCCATCCAAAATAGTTTTTTTATGAAATGAAAGTAGGGACGAGGAATCTTCCAAATGATTGTTCCGTACATATGACATTAATAAATGTTAATAATTACAATCACTAAGAACCCATCCTCATCAAGTAATTCTATTTTTTATTCTTCAACTGTAAAAGTTTAGCTTGAATCTTACATTAATAGAAGGAATCCTACATTATGTCATTGTTAAAAAATAGTGGCATTTCATTTCTCAATTTTGTTTTACATAAAATTAGTCGATTCTATCTTTACATTCAGAAATATCCTTATCGTAGGTTTAGTAGTGTCATTTATTTCTCGATTTTAATCCATTTGATTTAATGAAACAAAATACCAAAATAAGACCAATTTTCTAAGACAAGGATATACAATCCATGAGGGAAAAATAAATGGGATGAAAATTCATCATCCACCCTCATGAACAAAACAGAAGTGAAGCAAGCGCCTTCATAATCCATACAGAGCATTTATTACATATGATGCCTTTTGGAGCCCAATTTAAGGTCAAGCTACTACAAACACCACCATTCAAATTTCCGTTCTTAATGTTATCAATCATCAGGCCATCTTCACCAACAATCACTAAGCAGAAGTTCATTTAATAAATTCAACCTTAAAAACAACATAGATTGGCATGTTTCAAAATCAGTCATAGTTTACCATCAAATCGCTCAAGTATAAACAGTAGCATTTTTATCAATCAGAACAATTAGGGCCTATTTTGGTTTCGAATTTTGAGAACAGTTTTTGAAAAATAGAGAACCAAGATTTTTGTGTTCTCTAAAAACTCTTCTTGTTCTCTAAAATTTAGTGTTTAAAAACCAAACAAACCAGGAACCAACCATGTTCTGTGTTTTCCTTGTTCTAATTATTTTTTCTTAAACAAAAACAATTTTCAAATACCATAAACAAACAGACCCTGAAAGCCAAGAATTTTGATTGCAGGTACAGATGGTTATGCCTCAGAGGTAGTGACAATTGTGTATCACCATCATATGTTTGAATCTCTGATAATACGTGAATTTAAATGCATCATTGGAAAACCACATACATCTTTGCACACAAATGCAAATGCTGAGAAATGTCATTTGAAAAACAATTGGAAAATCAACCATATGATGGCTCGACAAAAAAATAAAATAAAAGAACCCTATGGAAAGTAGATTAAGTAATATGTTTTGTGCATCAGAGAGATTCCCAAAGACAAATCATCACCCTCCATTGGAGTATTGATGTCCCTATCTAATTTATCGTCACTTGCACAACAATTCTGGTTTAAATTTGAACTAAATCAAATTGTAAGGAATTATGGAATGCATCAGAGAGATTCCCGAGAACATGTCATCAATCTCTTAAAGAGTACTGATGTCCCTGTCTGTTTTATCATCAATTGCATGCTCTCAACCATTTTGTAATCAAAGCCATAATTCTGAAAAATCCTATATTTAAAACAAAAGAAGAGCTTGCAAACAGGGCTGTTTGGGAGAATAGAAAATAGAGGAGGATATAGAATATGCCTCAGATTAAATTCGTTTCACTGGTATTACCCTCAAAGTATATTTAACACCATCATAGGCATGCATGTTTGATTGTCCAAGACATCAGAAACACAAAATAAGCAGAACAAAAACAAATTGAAACCTAATCAAAACGAAAGACAAAAAAATTCAAAAGAAATATCCCCTCGTAAAAACTAAGAACATGTTAAAGAAAATCGCACCTTTTCACAATCGAAGCAAGCTAAAACCCTAAATAGATATCACAAAGAGACTACTGATCAAAGAAAAACGAAGACCCTAAATTCAAACGATACCATCACTTTAATAAGGCTTAAACCCTAGTCGGGTATTGGCAATGGAACACGATGAAGAAAGCAATGTAATTCCAAATATATATATAAAAGTAAGGAAGAAACCCTAACTGGGGTCAGCCTTACAATCTACAATGGATGCTAGGGTTTAGGAGTGAAAGGCTCTCACAAATATACCGTTGAGAGAGCTAGGGCAGAAACATTGAGGCGACGCATGACAATATATGGATGCCTTTGAGATCACAACCGTTGATCAGAAAATGAAGGAAATTATTAGTTGGCTTCTTGAGGGCTGAGAACCACGAATTCAGCCAATTACCATATTGTCTGTAATACTTTATACTCTGTATTAAAACCTGATATCTAATGATACGATTACTGTTGGATTATTTGAACGATAATATGTAGTGTGTTATTTGAATCAAAACCCAATAATTATTAGTCTCTTAACAAGGATGGCTTAACCCTTAAAAAGTCAAAACCTATATTAAAAAAGAATTAGAATGTCTGATGATTTTGTATTCATTACTGGAGTCTTACGTTACATTTATGATTGAAACGCTGGCTTCAGGCTGGCTAGGCCTCATGCCCCCGATACCGTGTATTTAGGTGTGATAACCAATACCTCAGGTCCTAGCATTTAGAAGGAGTCAAAGGAGGCCGTAAACCAACGAAAATATGTGCAGTGTTTAGAAACAAAATAGCAACATTAGTTAATGTTTAAAGTAAATGCAAAAAATTATAAGTTAAAGAAAGCAAAATGGCTACCGTAGATTTGCGTCAATTACAGATTGTTTTCATTTTTAAATTATAAGGTAAAATTTTTCACCATTTTTTTATAAAATGTTACCTATTTTTTACATATTTTTTCATAATTTATTTTCTATTTTTTCATATTTTTACATAAATTTTCAGAATTTGTTTTCTATTTTTCAGATTTTTATTTCTTCTTTTTATATAATTATTTTAAAAAAATTTACCCATTTTTTACATAATATTTTTGGAATTTCTTTTCTATTTTTCAAAGTTTTTCCTATTTTTGTACATAATTTGTCAGAATGACAGTTTTGCCATTAAGAAGATCCTTTTCTAGTTTTCCCTATGAGCTTTTTTCAGCTTTTTTTATTTGTATCAGCAGAGAACATTGAAATAAGCTAAAATGGGCTTATAAGGGATCATAGGTTATTTTTAGCTTTTTCGAAGCAACATGATTTTTATCAGAAATGCTTATGTGTGAGATAATTTCCGATAAGATGTAAATAAGCTCTCTGGCGCGTAAGTACATTTTTCCATATATTTGTATCCATAATGGGTTGAATCCAATGTTTTTTGTATTAACAATAAAAGCTCAGCAACTCGTTCAAGAATTGTCATCGATATAAACAATTGGCAATTGAATACTATTTTTTGCATTATTTTCATAACCCTAATGGTCCAGCTGCAAATAGATTTTTTTTTTATAAAATGAAAGTAGGGACGAGGAATCTTCCAAATGATTGCCCCAAACATATGACATTAATAAAATGTTTACCATTACAATCACTAATAACCCATCCTCATCAAGGAATTCTATTTTGTATTCTACAACTATAAAAGTTTTGCTTGAATCTTATATTAATAGAAGGAATCCTATGTCATTGTTAAAAAATAGTGGCATTTCATTTCTCAAAATTTTGTTTTACATAAGATTAGTCGATTCTATCTTTACATTCAGAAATATCCTTATCGTAGGTTTAGTAGTGTCATTTATTTCTTGATTTTAATCCATTTGATTTAATGAAACAAAATACCAAAATAAAACCAATTTTCTAAGACAAGGATATACAATCCATGAGGGAAAAAGAAATGGGATGAAAATCCATCACCCTCATGAACGATACAGAAGTGAAGCAAGCGCCTTCATAATCCATACAGAGCATTTATTACATATGATGCCTTTTGGAGCCCAATTTAAGGTCAAGCTACTACAAACACCACCATTCAAATTTCCGTTCTTAATGTTATCAATCATCAGGCCATCTTCACCAACAATCACTAAGCAAGTTCTGACCAACTTAAATTCAACCTTAAAAACAACATAGATTGGCATGTTTCAAAATCAGTCATAGTTCACCATCAAATCGCTCAAGCATAAACAGTAGCATTTTTATCAATCAGAACAATTAGGGCCTATTTTGGTTTCAAATTTAGAGAACAGTTTTTGAAAAACAGAGAACCAAGATTTTTTTGTTCTCTAAAAACTCTTCTTGTTCTCTAAAATTTAGTGTTTAAAAACCAAACAAACCAGGAACCAACCATGTTCTGTGTTTTCCTTGTTTTAATTATTTTTTCTTAAACAAAAACAATTTTCTAATACCATAAACAAACAGACCCTGAAAGCCAAGAATTTCAATTGCAGGTACAGATGGTTATGCCTCAGAGGTAGTGACAATTGTGTATCATCATCATATGTTTGAATCTCTGATAATACGTGCATTTAAATGCATCATTGGAAAACCACATACATCTTTGCACACAAATGCAAATGCTGAGAAATGTCATTTGAAAAACAATTGGAAAATCAACCATATGATGGCTCGACAAAAAAAAAATAAAGAACCCTATGGAAAGTAGATTAAGTAATATGTTTTGTGCATCAGAGAGATTCCCAAAGACAAATCATCACCCTCCATTGGAGTATTGATGTCCCTATCTAATTTATCGTCACTTGCACAATAATTCTGGTTTAATTTGAACTAACTCAAATTATAAGGAATGTGAATGCATCAAGCCGAGAACATGTCATCAATCTCTCTTAAAGTCTTGATCATCCCTATCTGTTTTATCATCAATTGCGTGCTCTCAACCATTTTGTAATCAAAGCCATGATTCTGAAATAAGATACCATGTAAAGAAAATTTCCCAACAGTGCATAATACTTTAAAAATCCTATATTTAAAACAAAAGAAGAGCTTGCAAACAGGTCTGTTTGGGAGAATAGAAAATAGAGGAGGATATAGAATATGCCTCAGATTAAATTCGTTTCACTGGTATTACCCTCAAAGTATATTTAACACCATCATAGGCACATGTTTGATTGTCCAAGACATCAGAAACACAGATAAGCAGAACAAAAAACAAATTGAAGAAACCTAATCAAAACGAAAGACAAAAAAATTCAAAAGAAATATCCCCTCGTAAAAACTAAGAACGTGTTAAAGAAAATCGCACCTTTTCACAATCGAAGCAAGCTAAAACCCTAAATAGATATCACAAAGAGACTACTGATCAAAGAAAAACGAAGACCCTAAATTCAAACGATACCATCACTTTAATAAGGCTTAAACCCTAGTCGGGTATTGGCAATGGAACACGATGAAGAAAGCAAATAGCAATTCCAAATATATATATAAAGTAAGGAAGAAACCCTAACTGGGTCGGCCTTACAATCTACAATGGATGCTAGGGTTTAGGAGGGAAAGGCTCTCACAAATATACCGTTGAGAGAGCTAGGGCAGAAACATTGAGGCGACGCATGACAATATATGGATGCCTTTGAGATCACAACCGTTGATCTGAAAGGAAGGAAATTATTAGTTGGCTTCTTGTGGGCTGAGAACCCACAATTCCAGCCAATTGCCCATATTGTCATGTGCTTATGCTCTCAACGTTAAAAGAACCCATAGGGCCTAAATGGGCTGACCCTTGTGGTCCATTTAGGCGATAATAATAATAATAATAGTGTTAATATTTGGTCACTTCTGATAATACATTAGTCTCTTAACGAGGATGGCTTAACCCTTAAAAGTCAAAACTATATTAAAAAATTAGAATATACATTAGTTTGAAATTCTGTCGCGTCTTTTGTTACATTCTATGAATTTGGCTTATTTGAGGCTTGAGCTACAGAGTAGCAAACTTTAATCTGTGGCTATTCATTTATTCTGAGGCTGGAATTAATCGATAAGCCCAGCCGGATCAGCATTTGGAGAGTCAAAAGAATGTGCGTAAATACCAACCAAAATAGCGTAAATCTCAAATATTCCAGCGAAAATAGCAACGTGTTAATGTTTAAAGTAAATGTGAAAATTATAAGTTAAAGCTTAATAGCTGTAAATTTGCATCAAATTCTAGATAATCATTTATATCACTCTTCTCATCATCAATATAAATTTTTTTCATTTTCAAATTATAGGTCAGAATTTTTTTCCTATTTTTTAAAAAATGTTACCTATTTTTTACATATTTTTTCATAATTTATTTTCTATGTTCTCCCGTATTTTCAGATTTTTTCATATTTTTGTAAATTTTCAGAATTTGTTTTCTTAAAAAAATTTTCAAGATTTTATTTCTTATTTTTATATAATTATTTAAAAAAAATTTACCCATTTTTTACACAATATTTTTGGAATTTCTTTTCTATTTTTCAAAGTTTTTCCTATTTTTATACATAATTGGTCAAAATGACAATTTTGCCATTAAGAAGATCATTTTCTAGTTTTTACTATGGCTTTTTAGAACTTTTTATAAGTTTATCGTAAAGTTTATTGAAATAAATTTAAAATGAGAACTATAGAGTTCATATGTTATTTTTTAAGTTTTTGAAACATGAATTTTTATCAAAGAAATGCATGTGATAGATAAAAGGCTCAAAATGAGATATAAATAGACTCTCAAACCGCTCTAAGTACATTTTTTTCCATTATTTTGTATCCATAATGGGTTGAATCCAATGTTTTTTGTATTAACAATAAAAGCTCAGCAACTCGTTCAAGAATTGTCATCGATATAAACATTTGGCAATTGAATACTATTTTTTGCTTTATTTTCATAACCCTAATAGTCCCATCCCAAATAGTTTTTTTATGAAATGAAAATAGGGACGAGGAATCTTCCAAATGATTGTTCCATACATATGACATTAATAAATATTTATAATTACAATCACTAATAACCTATTCTCATCAAGTAATTCTATTTTGTATTCTTCAACGGCAAAAGTTTAGCTTGAATCTTACATTAATGGAAGGAATCCTACATTATGTCATTGCTAAAAAATAGTGGCATTTCATTTCTCAAAATTTTGTTTTACATAAGATTAGTCAATTCTATCTTTACATTCAGAAATATCCGAAATATCCTTATCGTATGTTTAGTAGTATCATTTATTTCTCGATTTTAATCCATTTTATTTAATGAAACAAAATACCAAAATAAAACATATTTTCTAAAACAAGGATATACAATCCATGAGGGAAAAAGAAATGGGATGAAAATTCATCATCCACCCTCATAGTTTCTATCTGATGCAAGAAAATTTAAAATTTTATAAGTATAAAATTAAATAATAAATTGTTGAAATAGCTTCGAGGCACAAAAGTCACTGAAATTCGAATAACCAAGCAGTTTCTTTGTAGATTGAGTAATATCATGAAATAACGAATAACTCACAAAGTTTGTTGAATTCCTAGGTAGTGGGTCTTTATGAATTTTGAAGTTAGGTATCTGAATGTCAAGAGCAAGAATTTTTAAAAATGCTGAGAGTTAGAAATAAATTAAGTTTATTTAAAATAAATTGAGCTGAAGACGAAAATAAATTGTTTCGGAATGAAACAGTACGGACGAGTCTTGGGCGCATAAACAGAAGTGGGCACGTCGGCAAAACTAAAAGGAAAGATAAGAGAGAAATCATATTTTTTGCCACGTTTTGGTGGTCTGACGTTGGGCGTGAGAGAGTGAGAGGAGAAAATTCCTTCTCTCTACGATTCCTACGGAGTCGGGTGGTCGGAATCCGTCGGTAGATTAAAGTTAAATGCTCGACGAAATTTCTGGCATTAGATGCGTGACCATATTCACTTTAAGATTTAGTTTGGAGAAGAAAATTTAGTGAGGAAAGCGACCTGCATCTCTACAGATTCTGACGATCGTGACTCGATTCCGTCGGACTACAGACTTAAAGTCAGGAATCTTCGTCGAGACGGCCAGCGTGGATATGAAATCAGAGGTACCGTCGAAGAAGATTTTAAGCGGAAGTTCGGGAAAGTGAGTGGGTCTCGGGTCTTCGGGACTTTAAAAGTTTACGTTTGGCTAGAGGTAGGGAGACCTTCCTACTTTCGGGTTTATATTTCATCTAAATGCTGTTTTAGACATTAGTTGAGCCCTAGGGGTTGTTTGGTTGTGTTCCCGGACACAAAAATTGATTTTTCTGGTTTTGGAGCTATGATGTCAGTTTTTTGGGGTGGCTTTGAGGCGATTTTGGGGGTGGATTCGGGATGGAGTTTTGTGCCATGTTTGCAATGAATTTGTAGTCCCTAGTGGGACCCGGGTTTGTTGTCGGATGAAAGGAGTTGTTTTGAGATGAGTTTGGGTAGGAAAATAGCATGTCTGGGAGCTTTAAGGAGCCAGGAGCCTTGTGATTTTATTTGGAGTTTCACGTAGGCACCAATTGCTTGTTGTTTGTCTGAGAGGCTCTAATTTTGGACGGTTATAACTTTCTCGTTCGAGCTCTGTTTTGGGTGATCTTGACTACATGGAAGCGGCACTGAATTCGAATCATCCATATATAGTTTGATAAAATTTGAGCTAAGTATTTGGTTGAAAATGTAGCAGATGAGCCTCTTAGTTACGTGCGTTAGTCACTTGTTCTGCCAGGCCTCCAACTTGGGACGTGATAACTACCGTTCGAGGCTCCGTTTGAGGTGTTCTTGGACTCTGGAAGCTCTTGGAGTCTAGAATATGACCCGTGCCAATTTTCAATGGCAATTGGTGCTCCATCCTTGTTGAAAATTGATTGTTACAAGTGTGCTAATTGTTGGTTGTGTGGATGTGAGGGTTGTACTGAAGTGGCCATTACATATGGAAGGTTGTGGCTATCTTAGGTGGATGATATGCCATGAATTAGCCTAGGAAATGAGGTGTGTCGTGCCTGAGTAGTGACTTGATAACAAATATTATCCGTGTTTGTGTGATTGATTGGGAAATGACATTTCTTGGTTAAGAGGTATCATCAGTGAATGTCAGCGTGTGTGCTTTTAACATATTGGGTTTGTGATGTGTTTTTCGGTAATGGGCATGGCTGTTGCGCGTTGGCGAGCCAGTTTATTGGTGTATGCACCATGATGTAGCCTAGGATTTGGGCGCGATATTACTTGTCTAAGTAATAGTCGAATGATATTGATGCATGCTTGTTTGAAGTGTTACGGCATGAATGTGATAAATACATTGAGAGCCATGACTACATATATATTAGCGTTTAATGAATGTATGGACTTTTGTGTGCATCGAGACATGAGAATGTCCAATGTAGAATCTTTCGCCAGTGGGCATGACCAGAGTCATGACCAGCTCAAATTGCATGCTGGCAGTGCATGAGGACATCGCATGGTGTGGTGTGAGTGCATAGTCGTTGTCAGTGCCTCATCCTTGGTGAATGGAGTTTATGGGCTGCATGCTGGGCCGAAGTCAATGGAATCCACGGTTTGCATGGTGTGCATAGGTTAAGGAAATGGAAATGGCTCCGAATTCATTTCCATGCATTGGGGGCACCTTAGAGAGCAGTAGGAGTGAGTGCATGAGGTGGTTTCTTGAGAGAATTGTTTTGGAGGAGTTTAATGTGATATTATTTATCGAGATGTACTTGAATTGATATACATTGGAGGGTTGTCCATATAATGTGATCGTCGGGATGCCTTGATTGATATATCGGAGGGTTGTCCACAAAATAGATTATCGAATTATGTCCATTATTTATATCGGAGGGTTATCCTGAGGTAAACACAAATACACTGTTTGAAAATGGTTTTAATTCAAGCTGAAATCTAAATGTTTGAGGGGAGTTTTAATGAGACTTAGTATGGGCGTAATAATTTGTGTCACCATTCATAATGATGGATTCTATCTTGGGATTGCATGTCTGAGTTGGCGTGTGGCAGTTGTTTGACCCGTTCGGTAATAAATTTTAGGTAGGGAATAGCCCTTATTAGGACTTATCTCTTGGGCGTTAACTGTCAGTGGGGACTTCCTTTTCCAGGTACGAGGGCGTATGCGGCAGGCGATTGCATATAGAGGCGAGCTAATTATAAGGCCATTTGGGATTATTGGCCTTGATCCATATTTTGTATATTATATTAGAACATGCTAGTTTTTAATATAATGATTTTTGTGTCAGAGTGATGTAATAACTCTTGGCAGTGAGAAGCCCCAGTGGTGATATCCTCATTGTATTTATATGGATAAATGAGCCTAATAATGGTGCTCAAATAATGTGGACCGATTGTGTTCGTTGTATGGCATGTGGGACATATTTGCCCATGAAATTGCACGGAGTTGTATTTTGGGTAAACTCCCAGTATAGAAGGGACTCACGAATTTTGGTAAATCCCGGTCGGAAAAGTTCGTAAAATTTAAGTTGTCGCGGATTACACATCTCTGAATTCATGGGTTGATGGGTTCTGCAGGATACTGAGTTTGTGTGTCTGACTTATTGTCGAGAGGCAGCATTATCTGAATACTACGGGGGCTCATTACGGGCATAGGTTTGAGACATCTTTGTTAAGGTATGGAGCTAAGGTAGCTACAGTACCCTATGGCTCAGAGTGTTTAGTAAATGCTTACAACTTGGTATAGCTGTGTTAGAGCTTAGGGTGTGATTACCTAATGCTCGGTGTCGCAGCGTTATGGCTTTTAGTATGCGGAGTCACAGGTAGGTGATTACAGGAGTTACGGAGTTGAATTGGAAATAAATTGCATGCATTGTGTGTTTTCATGTATGTGTTTGGTGTGTTCACGTGATGTGTTACATGTTGTGTGGATTATATACATGGTGGATGTATATGGGAGAGTACTGTAGAACACTAGGGTTGAAGAGTACTAACATAGGGGTTGAAAAATGAATGAACGGGTAGTTCATGATGTGATGTCCTATTAGTGGTTGGATTATGCACTACTAGGTAGACTAGCAAAGGAATACGAATTTGCCATTTGACACATGTAGATGGCAAGTTGGAAAAGCTTAGTAAGTGTAAAGTTCTCCCTAGGAACTAGGGCGAGGGTTGGATAGACAGGTTGGGATGGTGAGGTAGAGATCTCACGGATTCTCCTCCTTTGTGGAACTAAGACCACCCAGGAGATGTCGGGATTAGATGATATCCTCGGGGTGTTTGGATAACTCTGGGTTGTCATTAGTCGTGATGCGGGAGAGTCAGCCTACGCCGCGGGGCCGGTGTTTATGTGATGTTTAGGGGGGGATAAGCATGATGCTTTACCACACTAGGCCGTCGCATGACTACGGATGTTCTGAAAGATTGATGGGTTGGTTGTGAAGCCTTGCTGGGAGGAAGGCGAAGGCCGAGACTTGAGTCTACCTCGGGTAGTTAAGAGTATGGGGATGTTTTTCCGGATGATCTATCGGGATTACCTCCAAAGAAGGATGGTAGTCTTCGGTATAGGGGATGGATTGTGGTTCCCCAATTGGCAAAGTTGAGAGAGGATATCCTTCGGGAATTCCATTGTTCTCGTTTTGCGATGCATCCAGGTGGCACGAAGATGTATCATGATCTTCGTCGCCAGTATTACTAGAGCGGGATGAAGAGACACGTTGGGGATTTTGTTTTAGCAGTGTCTCACGTGTGTGAATTAAATTTGAGCATGGAGGTTAGTAAGGGTTACTTGATACCATTGGGTAAGCGGAGCGGAAGTGCATATCATGATGGATTTTGTGACTCACTTGCCATGGACATCGCGGAAGCATGATGCGGTGTGAGTGATAGTGGGTCGGCTTACTAAGTAGGCACATTTTTTGGTTGTGCGGATGACCTTCACACTAGAGGAATTGTCGCAGGTGTACATACGAGAGATTATCTGATTTGCATGGTGCAGTCTGCAAGTATCATATTGGATCCAGGTTTCTGGCTGGGTTCACGGAAGAGTTTCTAGAGCCATGGGACATAGTTGCGATGAAAGGCGCATTTCATCTAACGAAGACGGATGGTCGATCGGAGGGCCTTACAAGTGTTAGGACATCTTTGCGAGCATTAGTTTTGAGATCTGGATAGTGGTAAAAGAAATTAACCTTGGTGGGGTTACTTTGCAACAACGGGTGTTAGGTAGAACATATGGGACACCTATATGATGCTTGTGGCAGGAGATCATGTAGATTCCTTGTTTGTCGAGCGGGTGGGAGAGAGATCCACCAGCAGTGAAATTGATTAAACACCTCAGATAGTGGACTTGAATAGGGAGCGTCTTCTCACGGCTTAGAGCAGTGAAAGAGTTCGAGGCCGGTGATCTTGCGGAAGGTGATGCCTAAGAGGGGAGTGATCAAGTTCGGTAAGCAAGGAGAGTGCATTCTTGGGGTATATCGGGCCCTTCGGTCTCGAGGAGGGTGGAGTGCGATCGTGTCTGGGATTTGGTTTTGCTGCGAGGTTATCGGGTGTCGAGTATTCCATGTTTTACCCGTGCTCGGGAGGTACACCCCACATCAGGCTTGAGGTGTTGGATTGGGGCGAGCTTATCGTTGATCTTGAAAGGACAGCCGAGGAGGGACACATTGCATGTTGGGGCTGTGGGGATCAGGTTTCAAGACTTAAACTATGAGGCTAGGGTTTTTCATTTGCAACAGGAGTAATTGAATTAGGAAACTTAGGGATGCCGAGGACACGATGCGATCTTGGTTGTCCCTTCTTTGTTCTTGAGAGATGGAGTGCGATTCCCAGCGATCATTTGGTATTAAGATGACCATCGCATATGCGTGTGATCTCAGGTGCATGTGTATGTGTGAATTTTTAGGGACGAAAAAATTAACAAGGAGAAGGGAATGTAAAACCGGAAAATTTAAAATTTTCTAAAAATATAAAATTAAATAATAAATTCTTTAAAATGGCTTAGGGAAGCCTAGAAAATTTGAGCTCGGATAATGAAAGCGGATGATCGTTGAGTCGATCTCGAAAACGAAGAAATTGAGAAAGGGTTACTTTGAATTCCTAGGTAGTAATTATTTATGGGTGCCAAGTTGGGTATCTGGCCTTGAGAATAGAATTTCTGTAAAATCTCTGCGAGAGTTAGGAAATGACTTGAGTTCAAAGTTCATTTAAAATAGAATTGAGCTGAGAAGAAAATAAATTGTTTCGGGATGAAACGAACTACAGGACAGTCGTGGACTAATGTGCAAAGATGGGCCCCACGTCCAACTTAAACTTAAAAAGGAAAAGATAAGAGAAAATCATATTTTTTTCTCCCCATTTTGGGCAATTACGACAATGGGCATGAAATAGTGAGAGGAGTGAAAGTTCATCCACTTCTCTTTCGATCTCTGAGGAGATCGGAATTGGTAAGATCCTTCGAGCCAAGTTTAAAGTTCAGAACACTCGGCAGAGGCTTACTTTCGTGGAGTGGGCAACTGCGCATTTCACCGAAGATTTCGGGTTTGGAAAAGAAAATCTAGTGAGAGAAGCTTTACCTTATCTCTAAGATTTACGACGATCGATGGCTTGGTTTTCGTCGAGCCAAGACTTAAAGTCGGAGTACTCATATAGGGCAATGCGTGGTTTGAAATCAAAATTTTAAATTCATGAAGTTTGAGCGAGGAAGTTCGGGAGGCGAGTAGTCTCGAGGTCTTGGGGACTCAAAGTTTAAAGTACTTGGCTCGAGAAGTGAGGAACCTTCCTACTCGGGTTTTTATATTTCAATCTAAATCTTGTTTTGGTCTTGAGTTTGAAAGACCCTAGGGGCTGTTTGGTTGTCGGGACATAAAGCTGATTTTTGTTTGTTTTTTGTTTGAGATCATGATGTCCGGTTTTTTTGGGTAGCTTTAAGTGAATTCAGGCTAGGTGGGATAGGTTTGTTGTGTTTATGTGTGGGTTGTGTGGTCCCAATGGGATGGGTTGTTATCGGGTGAAAGTATTGTTCGGGATGAGTTTGGAGTAGGAAAAATATGCATGTACGGGAGCTTTAAAGGAGCACAAGAACGCAATTTAAGTGGGTTTCATAAATTCCTTGTTGCCTTGTTTAATGCGAGACTCCAACTTGGGCCGTGGCCTTAACCTGGTTCAAGCTCTGTTTTGGTGTTCTTGGACTGCAATAAAATCCACTTTGAGTCTAAGTCCATCCATATATAATTACGATAAAATTTGAGCTCATATTTAGTCTACCAAATGACGAGAAAAGCGTTAAGGCACCTGTGATTTGCGTCAAGTGGTCCCCTTTGTTCGCGCAAGGCCGCGAGCGGATGACATGCTGCAGTGGAGCTTACGTTTGCGGGTGTGAATTTCTTGAGACTCTATGGAAAGATCTTGAGTCACATGTGGAAGCGTGTGCTTTCAGTGGAGTGGTGTAACACTGCCCGACCTCCCCGCTGGGTTTCGGACTTGTTTAGGGTATGTTAAAAAGCAAATGGAATTTTTAGAAGTAAAGCACGATAGAGGCAGGAATTAATAAAGAGCAAATGGGTAAAAATAATGTAATTTACCGCCGAGAACCTAGTGGTCATAATGGGAAAGACGAGATGCAGAGTGAAATTGGCTTTTACCATGAGGACATAAAGGCATAAAGCTTGATAAGTTATATGCAAGTATGGAATTTGACGAAATATGGAATAAGAGAGAATTGGAAAGAATGGACCACAAATGCCAAAATGAAAAGAAATTTGATGTTAAGTATTATAAGGAATGAGCATGGCCTTAACAAAAAAAAATGAGATTGGTCTCTCTGTTTTTTTAGAGACCCAGCACAAATAAAGAGAGAGGAAGGGAAAGGGGAGAGAGGGAGAGGAAGGAGGAAGAGGAAGAGGAGAGAAGAAAGAAGAAGAAAGAAGAGAAGGAGAAAGGAGAAGAGCAAGGTATGGAACTGTGTAGATTTGTATGGATACATGTTTTGGGTTGTGGGTTTGTGAGAAGCTAACCCACCTAAAATGAATTCTTGTGTGGAAATCAATCACTGATCCTTCCCCAGATCTCATGGGTTTCATTGGGAATTCATGTAACAGCAAGATTTCTTGGGATTGGGTTGGTAAAACATGTAGACAAGGTAATTTATGAAATCCTCGCTGGCGAGGTTCCGGATTCATAGTTAAGTAGCGTAGTAATTGAGTTAGGGTTTAGAATAAGAGCTCTGGCAATCCTTAATTTTGGTTTGTGTATGGGTTATGACTATATTAAGAATGATTTGGAGAAATTCATGCTATGGAAAAGTTTTGAAGAGAATATGTAATGAAGAATGGGTGAATGTATGTGAGATTTTGGGTAATTTGGGATGGTTTTGAAGTGATCTATATCATAAGTATTGAGTTGATTTGGAGTACCGTCTATGGAAAAGTGAAGAAAAACCCACATTTTTGGCCGTCGGTACATGCGATGCAATTAGTATCTGATCGGTCAAGGCGCTGCCGATACGGTAATTGTTACTATTTTCTATTTTGAAGCCAAGCGTTCGTATTTAGATATAGCTTGCTCATTTATGATCGATTAGAAGTGATTCAGATTTGCTGTGTTAAACCAAACTTCCGAGAGAACAAACATCGAAATAAATGCCTTCAAATTCTACGTTCTCTGTGGCCCAATTCACTTTCGAAGTGGGGCCATGTTCAAGCGATTTTGGTTATGTTTTTGACATAGAGTAGTCCAGGTTGTTTAGGACATAGCTCGAGTTTCGATTAGCTCCGATTTGCGGTGATTCCAGTTGGAGAAGAACCCTTAGCACCTTGGCTTCAAGTAGTACAAAATACCAGTGTCAAATGTAAAGTTAGATCCTCTAAAAAATGAGAAAAAAATACGGTGAAAACACTTTCTTAACTGCTGCCAGTCTTTGCGAAGTTGCTGATTTTGTCACGGCTTACCAGCATAACTCATAGTTAGGAATCCATTATGGGCATTCTTAGACTCTATAGGCTCCATGCAGTCTAAAATCTAACCATATGCTATTTAATGTAATTTGGTGCCCACAAGCTGGTGTAATTTTAATTGTTGTACCAAATTAATACTATTCGGCTTGGTTAAAGATTGAATGGAATACGTGGTAAGAAAGTATGTAGATATGAACAAGAAATGCAACATGTATAGATGTGTTCATGAAACATGAATGTGATATGGAAAATGAAAACGAACTGAAACATGAATATGAAGGTATAAAAGAAGGCAATAAGTCATGAACACCTGATGTGGTTAAGTTATATATGATTATTATCGCGTATAGTGAGGAAAAGATAACAAATGATAGGAAATACGTAAATGGTATGAAGACAAAATGTGATTATGATCAGTTATGAGTCCGTTTTGTGAAATATATATATGTGTATATATATATATATCAATTTGAATTATCGTTATTCGAAATATTTGTCATACATAAATGATATGAAGACATAATGTGATTATGATCAGTTATGAGTTTTATTTGTGAAATATATATATATATATATATTGATTTGAACCATTGTTATTCGAAATGTTTGTCAAATGTCTGGCATGTGTGCGAGAGTATTTGAACTATAAGTGAAAATGCGCATAAAGTAAATTGTTTGAAATGTATTATGAAACCAATGACCTGTGGGGATTCACAATGGGTACGTCACATCTGAAGGTATCGTAAATATTGAATGTGAGAATCCACATTTTTATTGAATGACCAACATGTGACATTCACCATTGAATTACGTCATGAAGGTAACGTAATTCTTGAATGTGAAATCACATTACTACTAAATGACAAACAGGGACCGAAAGTTCGCATTTGGATCTGGCGTAGATATTAACTTCTATAGCTATATTTGAGATGGTGATATTGAATGCAAATCCCACATTGCTCTTGAATGACAAACGGGATCGGATTCGCTGGCGAATGCGTAGGTGATGTTAACCATGGTCATATGTGAGAAGGTGATATTGAATCTTGAGAAATCACATTGCTCTCTGAATGACAAGCGGAGACGAGTTCGCGGCTTGAATCGTGGTGTGTCGATTTCTATATGTGCCAGGCGTATTAATATTGAATGTAGAAACCACACATTTACTCTTGAATGACAAAGCAGGGACCGAAGATTCACCCGACTAATGCGTGGTGAATGTGCACTTCCTCCATAACCATATCGCCAGAATCGTGAGTAGTAAAGTGTGAAACTACATTGCTCTTGAGATCACGAACATGACGAGTTCACCAACGATCCGTCGTGAATGTGGAAGCTTCTATGGCTATATATGAAATCACAAACCGAAAATTGAAAAATAGCGAGTAAAAATTGTAATTGTTTAAGTATCTTTTACATTACAGGACATTGTATAAATGGAGTATTTTGTAAATGCATTTTGTTAAATGTAAATGTTATAGGTCTTGCAATTTGTAAACAATGTTTATGGAGCACTTGAAATTAAAATGTTTTCAGCGTAATTAAAAGTCACAAAATGGAATAACACAAACAACATGTTTTTGGGAAGATAGTGAAAATGTCGGAGTAAGCCCAGGGCTCAGGCTTCAGGATCATGCATTGGGTCAGTCTAGGGGATTCGAATTCATGACAAGCTTTTGAAAATGAAGAGATTTAATAAAACCAAACAAGTGTTTGAGATGATAATTGACGTCCTAGAATGGCCAGAGGAACAGAACTTTGGATCAATGTCGGTCAGTCGAGATTGGGGTGACTCTTTTGAAAATCAAAGAATTTAATAGCTTGATAACTAAATGAATTAAGCGATGCCATCAAATCAATTTGATACCATATGTATTTGATATGACTTTGATATGTTCAGATTTGCCCTTGTATATATGCGTATTTGTTTTGAATATGATGATAAGTATATACATGTAGAAGATATGAATTGAAACTTGTAAAAAGACATGACACGCATGGGTATCAGAACAAGATAATGATATGGAATGCGAAAAGGGATAAAATCTGCATGCCATAATATGATATGAGTTGAGTAAGGCGTAAAAAATAGGCTTGGGTATATATATGAGGAAAGTAAATGTAAAGGTACTTGACGGTGATTATTGTTATTAATTAATTCTTTGTCTATATGTTCCCACTAAGCGTAAAGCTCATATAGGTCTTCAATCCGTGTAATTTGAAGGGAGAATAAGAAAGGTGTGGCGTTATGGCGATACGGGCCATCTCGAGAGATAGGTGCTCTACCGGCCTTTATTAAGATCTCTAATGTTTGTATTAAATGTACATGTATAAATATTTGTATAGTAAATGGGACTTAGCATATGTGTATAGTTTAAAATGGATACTACTCGGTGGTAGTTCCTTTGCCATGTAAATGATTTTGGTTATTATAAAATTGTTGTATACCCGAAGTATCAGTTAAGCTCTGAAAAAAAAAAAAAACGGGTAAGGTCCCGGATATATGGTTTTTCGCACCTGGAATCGGTTCGGATCATGTCCCGGGTCGGGTGGGGTGTCGAGCGTGACAATTGGTGCTCACATCCTGTTTGAAAAATTGATTGTGGCCCCAGCAAGTGTGCTAATTGTTAGTTATGTGGATGTGAGGAGTTATGTGTGCTGAAGTGGCCATTACACTTGGAAGTTGTAGGCTTCATATCTTGAGGTGCATGATAGCGCGTAATTAGCTAGGAAATAAGGTGTGTCATTACTTTCCTAGGTAGTGACTTGATGAAATGTTAACATGTGTTTGTGTGATTGATTGAAATGACATTTCTTAGTTAAGAGGTGTTATGCTTGGATGTCAATATGTGTGTACTGTGGGTTTGTGATGTGTTTTAGTGTGGACATGCCATTGTTAAATGGCATGTTTATGACCAGTTTATTATTAGGCAGTATGCGTAAATGATGTAACCTAGAGATTTGAGTATGACATTACTTGTCTAAGTAGTAATTCGGAATGATGTTGATGCGTCTTTGTTTGATGTGTTGACATGAATGTGATAAATGTTAGTATATTTGCATGTATATTTGCGTTGAATGAATGTATGGACTTTTGTCATTACATCGAGACACTTGGTGTCCATGGTACCGCGATAGAGTGTAAATTATAGAGGTCTGTCCATGTATGAAGTCTTTATACATTGGGCATGACCTTAGGGTGCAATGGCACAATTGCATTACCGCCAGTGCCGACATCGCATGGTGTGGGTGTGAGTGCATAGTCGTTAATCACAAATTCACCATCTAGCCAGTGAATGGGTTTGAACTTCGTACTTTGGACGAGAGTCAATGGAGATCACGGTTTGCATGGTGTTACGGGTTAAGGGAAATAGAAATGGCTCTATTCGTTTCGCATACGTTAGACACACTTAGAAGCGATGGAGTGAGTCACGTAGGGTGGGTTTCTTGAGAGAGTGTTTGGAGGGTTGACTGGCATAACAATAATTTGATCGTAGTATTACAACCTCTGGCTCGACTAGGGTTAATGTTCGCCCCTTTCGATATCCTCATATCCAAAAAACAAAAATGGAAGCTCTATTTTGAGAAATGTTTGTAGAGGGGATCATTCGCCGAAGCAACAATCCATTCTCCTCTCCTCTATTATTGGTCAAGAAGAAAGATGATAGTTAGAGGTTTTGCATTGACTATCGAGCATTGAGCGCTATTACAGTCAAAGATCATTTCCCGATTCCAACAGTAGATGAATTGTAGGATTAACTACATGGAGCAACAAAATACATGAGTGGGATTTTACACTGGGGCCGAATGGGTTCATAATCACCCTCAGTGGCGCTCCTCCGTCCCGAATGAGCCACGCACTTTAGGGTTAGTCGACAGATTACCAACCAGCATCCACACAGAGCACAGTTGAGTCCCTTCTGGTATTGCTCGCATTGGCCTTGTGGCCTACTCACTTCAAATCCCAGATCAGGCTCGAATTCATAATGTCTTCCATATTTCTCTTTTGAAGAAATATCATGGAGATCCTGAAGCAGAAACGGTGTCCTTACCTCCAACTTTTCGTGACTCCCAACCCCTTTTATTGCCTAAACAAATTTTAGGCAGTCATCGGGTGTTGCAACGAGATTCTTGGGTGCCACAAATTTTGGTTCACTGGCGGTTCCAATTGCCCTTTGAAGCCACCTAGGAGTCTCTTTAGGACTTCACAAAAGACTTCCTAGACTTCAACCTTTAGGACAAGATTCTACTGAATGAGGGGGGATAATGTTACAGGCCTAGGTGTCAACAACCAGCCCCCTCTAGTCCCAGCACTTAGGAGTCAAAGAGAGGCCCGTAAACCAACTAAAATGGTTGATTATAGTTAAATATTTCTTTGTTTATTTGGGTAAACTTTGAGTGTTGAGGTGTCATAGTTTTCTATCAGGATTTGAGTATATTAGTTTGTTGGTATTCGGGCAGTGGGGACAAGAATCATTACATCCAAATTTTCCTTCTCCTTTTCTCACTTTTCTCTCCCCTTCTTTGCCTTTTTTGTTGCTTTTTCTTTGGTGTTTAATAGGTATCGACACACCAACCTAAACTTTTAATCATTTGAATTAGGTCTTATTGATAATAAATTTTGCTTAAAGAGCTTATTGCTTAAAAAGGTTTAATATAAAATATTGTTTCCTAAAAATTTTATTCTTCCGTAAAATTTAAAAAATTATTTCATATTTCATAAGCTTTTGCAAAATCAAAGTTATTGTTTAACAAAATCATGATTTTGACAACTTCAATTTCAATTTAAGTCAAGATAAGAAGTCATAAAAAAAACCAGCTCCAAGCTTCAAACAGAACTTGGGTTACCTCCAAAATGTTCACCTTAACCTATACCATTGAAAAAAGTTGTAGGGCACAAGAGGCAAAGAATGATGATTTTTTTTTTTCTAAAATTATGTTTTATGAAAACAAAAACATATAAAGGGTGTGATTAAAATACAATGAAACTGTAATTTGAAAAACCAATTTCTAAGTGACATGGGTTCTCTTCATATTTAAGGAAAATGACTCATTCAATAGACACCCCTTTCTCTAGTTGAAGAGAATATATGTAGATGTAGTAAGGAGGATTTGGGCTAGACAATTCTCAAGGCCCAGTTAGCAACAACTTAAAGGGGCCGGGCCACTAATTACCTTCTCACGGGCCATAGAATTTTATGATAGCCATGAGCTCTCTCTTTCCGGTCTATCAACTTTCGTGTCAAGGTGATGTTCCCCATATCGTGATGGCATTATCCTTTGAACATTCATAATCCATAGGGGAAAAAGTGTGTTTTAGGTTGTTGATTTACAAATAATAAGTTTTCAAAAATCCAATATTGAAGCTATGATAGGATAAAAAAGATTTCAATATATTGGCATGGAGCTAGCAAATAAAGTCTGGGGGCATAACTTAGTTTAGAGGGGCATGATATTTTGGTGGTAGTGTGGTTTTCTTGGTCTGTGTTCGAATCCTAGCTAGATTTTTCTTTTTTTTCTCAAATTTCAGAAGGGTCATGTGTCCCCTTACGTACTTATGAGCTTCACCACTGTTTTAGTCGATAAATCTTCCAACACTATCTTAATGAACTCGAAGTAGTACCTTCATGAACCTCATGCACTACCTTAATCAATCTTTAAGTACTACCTTAATCAATCTTACATGCTGAACAAAAAAAATTCTACTCTGACCATATTAATGCTGAATTTTTAAAAATTTCAAATCCTAAATGACATTATTCGTAAATTAACAGGTTGAAAAACACTTTTCTCATCCAAGCTCCCTAAAACAGGTTTGCCCTAAAAAACCACCCAAGCCTACCTAAAAGCCTTAGGTCTATTCAAACCCAGCCTTGATTAGTAATGAACAAAGATGATTACTCTTGTTCAGGTTAACTTGAAAAAGTCAATTCACATGTTTAACCATATTTAACTAATTTAATTTATATACTGTTGAACAAATCTCATGAAAACATTTCCTAATTTGATATAATTGGTAAATATTGGAACAACACAAATATTTAAGTAGTAACAGGGAAAATATTATAAGTTGAAGTTGTTCCTATTAAGTGATTATACTTGTGACTACAAGAAAAATACAGCGTAGATTGGAAATATACTATAGCCAAAGAGAAAGGAGATACTTTAGTGTTTAAGTGGTTTCTTTTTTATAATGTTTTTATATAGTACTTAATAAAATAATTTTCTATCATTTATAAAATATTTGATCAAACCGTCTTAAAATCTTTATCTTATACATAAAATTCTTATAACTTATAATAGAATTTAATATAAAAACGCCATTATTTTTAATGAAAACTCTAATTAGTTTATGCATAAACCTTTTTCAATATGAATGAAACTTTTATTATATTAATACTATTATTTGTTTTCTTTTTACATTTATTCACTTTGCATAATACATGAACTTGTTCTTAAAATTTCAGCTTAGTTTTCTAGCGTTACCTCCTTAATCACTTGAGTCATATCTCAAGGGCATATAATAAGTATTCTTTTTAAATCTTTGAGTTTGACATTTGCAGCCCACTTTAATTAAAATAAAAATAGGGTGTTAAAGGCATAACATTCAAAATATCTGCTAAGTTTTATAACATGTTTAGGCATAAAATAAGTTAAAATTATGATAGTTGAAAAAATGACATTTTTTGGCTGAAAAGGCAAAATGACCAATTTGTCGTTTACAAAATACGAAAAATTTGAATCTCGGATGGCCAGAAACGGACCTCATTGTTAAGGTGTATCCACACCCAATCGGCTGCCTGGCCCGAGATTTTGAGGTAGGTTGGGAACTGGTGAATTTTCCTCACGAATTTTAGTGGCAGGTAAGTGTGAGCACATGGGATTTTAGAAAAATCTCAAAATTGACCATCTTAAGAATGTCATTTAAGATTATTGAAACTTGAAGCAGGCGGAAATCAATTGTTACGGGGTTGAAACGGATGAGATGAGTGAGGGGACATGTAAGATTTACGCAATATATATATAATAGGAGAGGAGCAGGGGCGGTAGAGAGGGGCGGCGTGAGAGATAAAATTTTATTTTGTATTTTCTTTGCTTCTCTATTTAATATCCGTTTTCGATCTGTTGGAATTAGTTGGAGCGAACGAGTTAAATGTACTCGACGAGGGTTGCATTGAATACCAAAAATATGGGGTTCATAGAAAATTAGTAAAGAAGTTCGGGAAAATCACTGAAGTTTCGATATTTTACTCGGATCATGGAGTTCGACCCCGGTCGAGTCATTGGATTCAGGAACAAGAGGATTGATCCGCGTCTCGGTATGCGTGGATGCAAAAATCTTGGGTTTATTGGCTTCTACGAGGTAAGGAAGTTTATAACGTTAGGGCTGGATTTTGATTCTTGAGTACATAGAAAGCCCTTTGGTATAGAATTCATCCATATATAGCTTGATATTTGAATGATATTAAATTGTTCATAAGCCTTGTGGAAATGAAACCATGATTATTCACATATAATGAAATGGCGGAAAAATGCAAAGATTGAATAAATGATTTATGCATATCGCATATGATTCTAGAATGACCATAATTATTCGGAAATATGAGATATGTCTTAAGCTCAGGGTCATCTGGCATGGATTGTCTGTAACTAGAGCACGATGGGGATAAATAGGCATGCTATAAAGGGTTATAGTTATTTCAACATAGAGTTGAGATATCGAGGGCCTAGTTTGGGTCGATGACATAGATCCGTTTGGATCATTATAGCGTAGATGATTTAATGCCGTATAGTGATGATACGCCGGTATATCTGGCCCATTTGGGTCCACATATTATATGGCGTAGATCGTTGTCACCGTCTGCGGTGTTGATAACCCGGTATACGGATAAGAATCATTTTATGCCGTGGTGATAAGCGCCCCCAGTACATACAGGTTATTTCCGTATCCTTACAAGGTATTTGGGCGAAACCCCTAAACATGCACATAAGAAGGTATAGAATATAACATGATATGAGCGTAAATCTTTGCTATGCGATGATAATCCTCGACAAGTATCTGAAATCATAAGTAAAATGTCAATGACACGAAATGTATATGATAGCTAAAGTATATGAAAAGCATATGAAAATATAGTATATAAAAATCATAGGAAAGTATAGTATATGAAAAGTACAAGATGAAAATATAGGGAAGTACAATATGACAGTACAAGATGAAATGAAAGTATATGACAAAATATGCGAAATACATGAAAGAGCAGACATTCTTGAATGACAAACAAGGCGAGATTCCCTCTCGAATATATGCGTGAATGTCAGTTACATAGTCTGTGACTGCATCTTGTAAATGCAAAAACACGTTGCTACTTGGATAACCAAAATAGGCAGTTCGCTTCCCGAATTTGTCGTACGAATGTCAATTACATAATTCAAAGTGAATCCTCTGGATTAAATGTGAAATCACGCTGGCTCACTGATAATGAAACGGGATGAGGACCTCTCGAATCTGTCATGAATGACATATAGTCATAGTGAAATACAAATGCACAAAGTATATGATGATCTGAATCATATAGAAAGTATAATTTTGAAAATTATGAGCAAAGTACGATCTGTAAAGGAAATATCTATAAGAGAAAGTATATAACGAGGGGAAAAGCAGTATATGAACTACGGTATATATGATAACGATTACATGAAAATAGAACATAACAAATGGTATGATATATAACAATGAAAGCTGTATATGTATATATTTATGATATCTTGCAGAATAGGAGATGTAATATATGAACCATTAGAAGGTAATAGATCGAATGATAAGTACTAGAATAAGAAATAAATGATATGAAAGGTTATATGTCAAATGTCACATGATAGATAAGTGTATTTGTTGAGACGATCATAGTTATTGGTCGTCCCTGTATATGTTTCCCACTAAGTGTAAAGCTTAGCATGGGTTTTTAATCCATGTAGTGCAGTAGGAAACGAGGATAAGAGGGAATGGGACATCCCACACGCCCGGCGGGAGCGGGCCCGACTCTAGGAGATAGGTGCTCCACTTATATATTAGCAATCTACGTATTTTAGAATGGAAGTATAAGTTTTGTATATTGAGTAATGAGACTTCGGTCTTATGGGAACTCATGTGAATACCACTACGGTGGTACTTATAATGTATATGTAACAAAATTTTTGTTATTACAGAAATTGTGCGTATGAATGAGAAAACAGGTACAGATGTCAGCTCTGAGAAAGAAAAGGTTAAAGAGTCCCAGTCCCGAAGTGTGACACCCTCTCTTGACACCCCATCAAGTGCCGAGTTGGGGGCGTCACAAAGCTAAACAAAGTCAGACCATATTATTTTATCATCAAATTAACTAATCTGTGCAACAAGAGTTGGGTTACCTTTTCCACCTTAACTGGTATCATTAAAAATGCAGGGCCCTTGAGCCTTAAAGATGAAGAACATGAAGGTCATTAGAGCAAGCTTAAAAGTTGAAATAAAGGAGAGGTGTTTGAAGGAGTGGGGTGATAGTGCCTCAGATCTTAATCGTGTGGATTTATGGGACGAGCAGGAGAGAGTCAGAGAGTTGAATAGTGATGAGGTAGGGGCCAGATGTAATGCAAAGGAGGAATTCAAAAAGTAGGCCCTGTTGAAAAAAAATTCTTAAAGGCAGAAGTCTAGACAAATCTGGTTAAAGTAAGGGGATAGGAATACTAACTTCTTCCATAGAATGACCAATTCCAATAAGGGAAAGAATCTCCTAACAAAGATCAAGGTAAATGGGGGTTGGCTTTAAGAAGAAGATGAGGTAAAACAAGGGGTGTCTAGAGCTTTCCAAAAGCTTTTCTCGACTCCAAAGGTTTGGTGCCCTCCTTTCCCAATTTTAGCGTTGACAGATTGTCAAAGATTGAGGCTGCCAGTTTAGAAGTTCCCTTCACTAAAGAGGAAATCTTTGACACCTTATTTGATTTGAATGGTGATAAAGCTTTGAGGCCATATGGTTTTACCTTTTTTTAGCCGGTCGAGTTGGGATTTTGTCGAGATGAATTTGTAGAATGTTCAAAGGAATTCAAAATGAATGGATTTATATTGAGTCTAAACTCTACTTTTTTGGTGTTGATTCCAAAGAAAGGAGGTGGGGAGGATTTAAAAGGCTTTAGGCCAATTAGCCTAGTAGGGGAGCATTTACAAGCTACTAGCAAGGGTGTTGGCTAATAGGTTGAAAAGAGTTTTGAGCTCTAGAGGCTTGAGGCAAGGGGACCCTTTATCCCATTTTTTGTTTGTAATTGGGATGAAGGTTCTTTCTAGATTGATAGAAACAGGGTTACAAGCTTGGAAACAGGGTTGGAGAGGAGATTACAATTTCGCACTTGCTCTTTACCAATGATACTCTTATTTTAAAGATTCGAGAAACGAAATGGCTTTCCTAAGTTGGACGCTTATGTGGGTTGAAGCTATCTTTGGTTTAAGAGTTAACTTAGAGAAAAGTGCTTTGCTTTCGATGGGAGAGGTGGCAACAGTGGAAGAGTTTGCTTTTGAGTTGGGCTGCAGGGTAGGGTCTTTGCCTACCTACTATGAAGGGACCTGACCAGGAACACTCTTTACTGTCCAAGAGGGGACCCTCAAAGGCATCCCTCTGGTTGAGAAAACATTTCTTTTAAACCTTTTTAAAAGTGAATCCTTGGAGCGAACCCATTTATACAGTTGTGTTTTCCATAAAATCTCTTATGACATAGTGGGGAAAAAACTTTTTTTTTTTTTTTCTTTTAACATTAATACATTTATATGTATTTATAGAAAATCGGGTAGAGTTTCCTTTGTTTTTCGGCATTACCCAATTTACAACACCTGTAATAAAACAATTTAATTTACTCGATATCCAACAATAGGACATCAAGTCCATCACAACAATTTCAAATCAAACTTTAAAACCACTTTTTAAACACTATAGATATATAAACAATTTTTTTTTCTATAATCAATGGGCTCAAGACGGGAATTACACCCAACCGCCTACGTACCTCTACCAAACAGAGGATCATAGCTCTATGATTCATTTATTTAAAACATATATATATATATATATATATATATATATATATATATATATATATATATATATATATATATATATATATATATATATATATATATATATATATATATATATATCACAAAATAAATGTGCACAAATAGTTATTTACAACAAAAACTATACATTTTCAAAAAGGTGGTCGTTACATGAGGCAAAAGTGTCAGTGGCCCGGAGGATGCTCAAACTACTCGTCAGTCTTTGCCCCTAAAAACATTTTATAAAACGTTTGGAAAAAGACATTTAAAGGAGCTGGAGTGAGAGTACAATTCGTAGGAAAATAATGTTTCTAGACATAGTTTCAAATACAATGTGTAAAACAATTGTATAGAGATCTCATTTATGAATTTACTTCCTCTTTTTCGCCTAGATATAGTTCAAATCTGATGTAAAAACAATTGTATGACTTTTTCTTTCAATAAGCGAGTTACTTTGCTCTTTCCTTTGAATCCTTCATGTCAATGAACCGCCTCTTATTAACGCACATTGGTCAATGAAGAACCTCGAGGAAGCGGTCTTACGATCCATGATGACCCAAGGCATAAAGATGGGGTGTCGTTCTTCAAATACTGGCTGCGCTATGGAATGGGCTCAGCGTTGTCGTTGGTAACCTTTCGTACTTTTTCACGTGCATGGCAATATGCATCACTCACCCGCTTCCCTACATAAAAATCATATTCCTTTTCCGCATGTACCATATCACGTAAAATATGCTAAACCGACTTTCCTTTAAACTTTATCTTTGTAACATAGGGTGAAATGTAGTTCAAACATTTTCATATAAACATATATATATATATATATATGTTCATAAACATTTATTTAATATGGAAATATAAATCGATAACTTTATAAAACTATGGAAACCATAATCATTTTATATTTTTCTAAACGTAATTTAAAGTCGAAAACCGCATTTCCTTTTCGTTTGAACATTTATAACATGATATGAAAACATAAAAAACGTTGAGTAACGTTAATATATATATACATATATTTTTATAAACATTTACATTTTTCCTTCACTGCCTTAGTTATTTAAGAAGCTTTTTCTCCTTTAAAAAAACTTTGCACCTCCGCCTAAGTCATCCCCATTCTTTCCTCTACCAGTCATTTATCCATAAAATCCATTAACATCTATACCTTAATCATGTTCAAGTAGGCATTAACTATAATAATAACTTTCCAGCACAACCTTAAGCATTAATCGCTTTCGTTGATTAATTCAAATAAACTACCTCTTTTTTTTCATGCTTTTCTTATGCTAACTCATGGCAATTACTACCCTATACAATAGTGTCACGCCCCGTCCAGGAAGCCTGACCCGATTGGCGGATCGAGCCGTCGATGCGAACTATCTATACTACCTCTCTATATCTTTGGGACTCGTTGACTGTTCTTTCTCGAGGCTGGCCACGTACTGTGGAATATATAAACCATTCGTAACAAAAATCTGACTTACATATCTGAAGAACTACACTGGAATTGGTGTCCATCACAATCTATACGTATCTGAGAGTCCCTTTACTTGTACTATTACAATTTTACTATTACCAACTTGAGATTGCGGAGCGTGGCGATGACCACTATCACAAAGTCGGCTCAACTTTCGCGATGTGGAATGTCGCCCAATGTCCTCCTATCCTTTGTCTTGGTACCTACCAGTTGAACACGATCGCTAAGCTTTACGCTTAATTAGAGACATAAGCATGGACAACCACGATGGCGATTTATCTGACTTATACATATGCATTATATATATCTAAACATATTTCTCTAACTTTAATTCTTTATCATCTTATATTCCTTTTGCATGTCAAACTTTTTCTATTACATGTCTCTAGTCTATGTCTTTTTCATCTTTCGGTTCTATGTCTTTTATTGCATTAACATGCTTATGCGTATATCATATGCCATTCATATCTAACTCTGAAATACTTTTACCTATTTCTTGTCCCTTACTTATATCGTATACTTGATCTATTTCATCCTCTTATTTCTTGTATCATGTTCTTTCTGAGTTTCCTATGCTTTCATGTCTCGTATACTTTCATATAACCTACTCTTATATACTATCTGTCGTTATCTATTTATAATTCTTATACTTTTCATATCTCTTTGTTCTTTCATATGTCTTTTGTCTCTAGTCTTTTTCATGTTGTAAGTCATGTCTCTATTCTATGTCTTAATAACGGCATGTTATGTCTATGCTTTTCATACATACATATTCATACTTGTGCTATCGCGTGCGTTCGTGATACATCATCATTCTTTGTGCTTTCATATACTTTCATTGCTTTTCTTGTGTTCATATCTTGTTTTCATATCAAGTTATCTTTGCCTTCTTGTTCTTGTATTTGTCTATGCTTTCATCGCGCAAAGTGCTAATAACTACATATCGTGTGCGTATATTACATCACGTGTGTTTGACTACCCCAGTTTCATGCAGTGCTTAGAAGTGGATACGGAAATCGTATGTGTCTTGGAAGATCTTATCATTTGTCCGAGACAATGATCTACGTACGTTAATCTGAAGGTATCGTCATTTGTCTGAGCTGATGACCTATGTCCTCATCACTATCAGGTACCCCGAGAAGATCACCCCATCATTTGTCTGGCGTGATCTCGTCCTATTAATGTGGTGACCCTTGCGGGGTACTGATCAACGGGATCTATATCATCGACAACGAGGCCTCGATATCGTACATGGATATCTTATGGCATCTGTATCTTCGCATAAGGCGTGCTGTCTATCTCTCTGGGGTCTAGTGAACGATCAACTTTATTACATTTTATTACATATTTCATAGCGTGAATATTGTTATCATAATTGCTTATGCATATATATACTAATCATTACTTTACTCATTAATTCTCATATCTGTAGTTTCATATTACGGTTATCATATATCTATATATTACATATAGTCATATCTCTTTATATCATTTATACATTTCTATCATGATTTCGCTATTCTTGTACTTTACATATTTTATCATGTAGGCTTTACTCATTCACATTTCATATATGTACCTATCATTTATCGCAGATATTTACTCCATTCACATCTTTGTCATCTTTGCTTATCTCTATACGTTCTTATCATTTATGTGCTTTTCTGTCGTGTGTTCCCCAGCATGTTAGTCGATTCCTTTGATATGTTTATCATATATTCATATAGTTTACGTATTTCACTGTCATATCCTTATCTATTCATATACTTTACATATTTCTATCATCATTTAATATTCGTTTATGTATGACCGTCATAAGTTCACAACATATAATCTTACATTCATATGTGTCTATCATTTGTGTACTTTTAAGGGCTATAGTATCTTACTTGACATATCCTATCATATCTTATCATATCTTATGACTTATACCTATCATATCCTATGACATATCCTATATTAATATCATATTCATGTTTATGAACATATGCTCTATCATGTGCATTTAATATTTTTATGTTTATGGCTGTACATATAACACTTCATATACTTATAGTATGGTGTGTATGAATCACACCTCCTTCATGTATTCTTGTTAAATACATGAATCTATTTGCCCAGGAATTGAATCAATCCATTCGGATCATCGAAATAAAGTTATGGCATTTTATGTGACTAGTCATTCTGGAGTTTTTCTAAGGACGGTTGTATTACTCATTTTTCAGGTCTTAACTTCATATTTTGACACTATGTCCTTATACTCTCTTTTAAATCTAAGGTCTTCAGGGTTATTCAAGCTAGAATCACCCAGTCGAACACGGAACTCAAGTCTCCGTCGAAACAACCGGACTTCTCTATGTTCAACTTATGAAGCTTAGGAATTGGTTTTTGTAGTCCCACTTGAGTGGATTTTGAGCCACTTAGATTTATAATTTGTGATGTCTATTTCTATGGATGTGATTCTCCTTGAAGTCTATTTTAATTTTCCTTGAATCGAGCTCAGATAGGATAAGAAGCTGAATGAGTTATGGCCATCTGGCTGGTCAGCTGGAAAGCGAGTGAGGGGGTAATGGGATTTTTGTGTCTAACATGTATGGTACATGTTAACAATGACAATTTCACAGTAATAGGTGCATGTTCAGAAGTTGTATAGGTACATATGGCCAGAATGCGAGAATGTGTTTTCTCGCACCATGACTGATCAAATTCAACTCTATACTTCTTATACACCTCAAAACCATTTCAAAAGTCATCTTATAATCTCTTTTCTCAAATTATCTTTCAATACACCTCTTATGAACTCTATTGAACTCAAACATGCTTTAATTCATCTCTTATACAAGGCTTAGGGTTTTACTCAACCTATTTGTTGAAAGAAAACTTTGGTTAGGAGGACATCTTGGCACAAATAAGTTTAGGGCAGCTACTAATCATCTGTTGTAAAATTCATACCAAAGGTTAGTTCCATACCTTAATTCCAACTTCTCATCTTCTTCTCTTCTTCTTCCTCTTCTCTTCTATTCTTCTTCTCTCCTTCTCTTCTCCTTTTCTTCTCTTGTTTCTCTCTTTTGGGAGGCAATATAAGATAATTTGATCCCCACCTTAGGCCATGTTTGGCCAAGACAAAAAACCATTTTGGTTTTAAGTTTTCTTAATTGCATCTTGGTCCCCAAATTCTTCCCTTTTGAATCAACTTATGCGATTTCTCATTTTGACTGATCTTTCCTCTTTTATGACTTTTCATGTCACTTTTTAATAGAGTACAAGATTGCCGCTTGTATCTTATAAACTTTAGGGTCCCTCATTTATTTTAGAAAAATCATATTTAACTTTTAATATCGCAAAGCAAGTAGAAAGCTATGAGGGTGTATTTGAGGATATTACAAATAGCCCACAGCATGCCATGAGAATGAGTGCGTAAGGCAGACTATTCATAGCATCATAACCAAGCAACCTGCACACTTGGTGGAAAACATAAATTTTTCAGTCATGTTATGATCATCCAATGTCCTCTATAGGCACATGGATGAAATCTTGACTCAATGGGCTTTCCATGGAGTTCAAAAACACCCAAAACGGAGTTTGGACGAAGAAGTTATGGCCTTCCAAAATTGGAGGCCATGACCGTGGCTCCACAAGAATTAGTGTCTTGATGCACTGAGCAATTTTGGAGTCCCAAAGTGTCGAGAATTTGGATATATCTATTTCACAGGAGATGCTGTTCTCTATCATTCTGGACAATCCGGCAATTCAAAATTACTCAATTTTGATGAGAGTGGTGACAGTTATGGTGAAAGCAACGATCGTGAATGCAAAACGAGCAAGGAAGAAACGTAGAACATAGTTACTTTGAATGAATTTATGAGTCAAAGGGTTTAGATTTGGATAGACCTATTTCAGAGACTATGTTCTCCTATCAATCCCCAGTTCTGAAATTTGAGATTCTTGATGGGTGAGTTATGACAGTTAGCCATTTGAAAATGCGATGATGGGGTCGAAGGGGAAAAGCGAATGACATCTCATGGACACACACATGCCCTTAGACGAGGGAATTAACTTGTGGGAGAAAAACCTAGAATGGGTGATTTTACGGGACACCGCCTTTCTCGGTTTCATGAAAACCGAGACTTTGAACCTTAGTTAAAATGCTGTGATTTTAGTGCTGTCTGAGGAGCTCTTTGTCGCGTAGGTAACTTTGGCTTTCTTGACTAAACGGTCAAGCTGAGTAGAAAAACTCATGAATCGTAGAGAGAAACTTGCATTTTTCTTTTCTCCCTCCCTCTCTCTCTCTTACGGTTTGGTCTTAGACCAAAAATGAGATCTTTTGACATGTTTGATATTTTAGGTTATTTATAGTGTGGACACGTGGCTCACGTCACGCCGTAATCCATATGATTTGTTTTGTTCGAGAAGCGATTTATTTAAGATCCGATTTAGGTTCCATCTATCTTAAATGGACAATTCTTTAAATATTTGACATATTTTTGGTTTTTGTAAAAATCTAGTTTAGATTCGCTCGACTCGTCGCATAATTTCGTGAAAGAGATCGATTGTCTCAGTCAGCAGGAAATTCGGCTTGGGTGACTAGATTTTGTGAGAGACGATTAAGCGGTGGTCAGTTTAGATCATCAGGATAAAATTCGGGAAAAATTACCATTTGCCTTTCCTGCAGCAAAGAATCAATTAGTTTCGAGGTCTTATTCTCACCCTTAAAATAATTTCGCTTTAATCTGTTTTAGTTCCTTTAGACTCAATACATTATTCTGAACATTTACAATTCTTCAAGGCTCATTTTTTGAAAATTACTATTTATTTGACCGTTTCCAATCAAATACATACTTATCGAAAACGAAATTTACTATTCGTGGAAACATTAAATTCAGGGTCTTACATACTACTTAGGCCTTCCCTTAGGGGCGAATCATAAATCGGTGACAACTTAGGATGGGGTTGAAGGGAATCACATATAAGCGCTTATACAATTTTGGAAAGAAATTACTTATCTGAGGAGAAAGGCTTATTCTTATCGGGAAGCACTATCTAAACTACTTGATTTATTTTATGTCTTTGTTTCACCCCTTTGCTCTGGTGAAAAGGTTAGAGAGAGAATTGAGGGGACTTTTTGTGGGGAGGGGAGGCTCTAGACAAGAAGATTCACCTGGTAGGGTGGAAGACCATTTGTATGGCTAAAGAGAATGGTGGTTTGGGTATTAAAAAGCTAGCTTAGATAAATAGGGCTCTTCTTGGTAAATGGAACTGAAGATTTGTTGTCGAAGATGAACCCCTTTGGAAAAAGGTGATTATCATAAAATATGGGGTAGAAGTGGGAGCTTGGTATACACGGGTTAGTAAGGCTTCTCATGGTTTTGGTTTATGGAAAGACATAAGGATGGAAGCAGGTTTGATTGCAACCCATAGTGTGTTTGTTATTTGTGATGGTAAAAGGGTCCATTTTTGGGAAGATTGTTAGTGTGGCTCAACTCCTTTATATTCCACATTCCTTCCTTGGCCTGGTGGGACCTTCTCACAGGAGCTGGGTTGCAGATTTTTGGAGTCAAAATGGGGAGGTTGGGGACTAGAACCTAGGGTTTACAAGACCCTTCAACGATTGGGAAATGTAACAGGTGTGGAGTTTCCTATCTATCATACAAGATAAAAGGGCCTGCCTTAAAGAGAAGGATAAAATAGTTTTGAAGTTGTCCAAGAAAGGTTCTTCCTTTGTTAAATCACTCACATGGTGCGATTGGAGGGTGGGGAGGATTCACTTCCACATATTGATGATTTAGGAACCCTTGTGTTTCCTCAGTATGTTTTTGCTAGGGAAGTTTGGTGGGGAAAAATCCTTACTTTGGATCAACTTCAGAAACAAGGTAAACATCTTGCTAACAGATGCACCCTTTGTGGTGAAGCTAAAGGGAACATTGATCACTTTTTCTACTTTGTAAGAAGGGTCGTGACTTATAGGATTTTTTGTTTGCCTTTTTTAGAAGCTCAAGGACTATGCCTAGCAACACTACAAAGCTTTTAAACTATTGGAGTAGACCCCCGATTAGGAAGAGAATTACGATAATTTGGATGGCTATGCCAATTTGTCTCTTTTGGATTGTTTGGAGAGGAAGGAATAATGCATTTTTTTGAAGAAGGGACCCCCCACAACTCAAAATTTAAAGCTTTCTTTTGCTTACACATTGTGGTCCTGGACAAAAATGTTCCCAGATTTAGATTTGTGTTATGTGAATGATTTTTTGGTGACTTTAGGGGTTGTATAACTTTATTTTTGTAGGCTGTTTTGTGGAGCTAGTAAGTTGTTCAGGGTTTTATGTGCCCTACTTTTTTTTTTCTTTGTATTTTGTTGCATTTTTTGTGCCGTTGCATACTTCCTATATACTTAGTGTTTCCCCCTTTTTTTAATACATTCTTCTACTTGCTGATAAAATAAATAAATAAGCGAATCCCTAATTTCTCAACCACTTTAGCTTAGAAAAATAAATTACTCACATGCCCAGGCCTAGCATAATTATTTACATTCACTTTCAGTGACTTCAACAACCAACACTTTATGCCTCAGATAAAATTCATCATTAACAATATAGATTCATACCTTAGATAAAGTTCATCACATGCAAATTGGCTCCCCGGAATTAAATTGTGATCATGAACTTCTTCAACCTCACCCTCCCTTTCTACAACCTCCATCTCATCATCTGATACCCGCATTACAAATGCAGTTAGGGCCTTCTTCACATTGGAAAGTCCTTTGAGCACAAAACAATGAAGAGAAATAAAAAGTTAAATAACAAATATTCTAAACAAAGACTTAATCCATCCAATTCCACCAATAAACAGAATAAATAGAATACCGCGATTCTCTTTTAGTAAAAGGGACATGAAATTTTGACAATGAACTGAGCATCAATTCTAATGAATTCAGCTCCTATACAAGAGCTTCGAAGCTTCAATCCAGTTCCGAGTCGACAGCGATAATTCCGTTCACACTTTGGGACCACGAAGTTCTAATTTAACAGCTCCCCTAAATAAAAAAAAAAAAAAAAAAAACCCCACAAAATTTTATTATCAGGAATGTAAACCACAACAAAATTCCTAAATTTTCAAACTAAAACTATTCCATTGTTAACAATGCGACTAGAAGGTTAACACATGAGTTTGCATTCTCAAACATTCATATCAATGGAATGCATTATACAATAAATAATCAAAAGTCGAAAGAGTTCTCGATTTAAATCACAACGATCAAAATCTCTTGATTTAAATCACAACGATCAAAATCTCAATCATTTTAAATCAAACTCGCAAACATTTATTAAATATTTATTAAGAAAACAATTTCCACCTCGAAGCTTTAAGTTGTGTCTCCTCATCATGAAACTCAAGGAGGAAGAAAAACAAAAATTGAAAGGTGAAACATAGATGAAATTTAAGCAAGGGAGAATGGAAAGAAAACTAATTCAAAGGTGAATCAAATTCTACTTCTAAGAAGGATTTGGATTCCTTAGATATATGTGGTATTTTGATTCACCTTTCTCCTTTTTCTTGGCAACTATTCACCCTTCCTCTTAAAAAACATAAAAACTTAAAATCGTTACTTTACCCCAAAGTTTCGATTAATGTCATGAATGTTAGAACTTTTGAATGACTGTGTGTGTGCGTGCGCTTGGTCAGAATTTGTAATTAAAAATCGCATTCCAAATTATAAATTTTTTTTCCCGGATTTGTGATGATCCTATGCATTAAGAATTATAAACAATGGCACTGAGGCTTGACTAGTGGTTAAGAGTTGGGTTGGGTATAGGAAGGATACCAAGTTCGAGTCCAGTGAGGAAAAATGAAAAACAAAAACACTTAACTATCAAAAAACAGAATGAAATCCTATAAAAGACCAGGACAAATCGGTCTGTATGAATTTAATTACAGTGGCAGTTTTCTGTATTCCCCAATCATCAGTAGGGAAGACTTCACAATTCGAAATTTAATATACTTCAACCACATTTTCCCCTGCATCTAAACATAGTCTATTTTTATAGCAGAAAAGATTCCTAAATAACAAAGACTGTCAATCTAAAATAAATTTCAGTCTCAGCCGTAATCCGAACTTGCGAGACCCTAGTTTTCAAAACTTCCACAAAACGCATTCCCATGTTATAATACACTCGACTGAAAATATGATCTTCTGTTTGGTCCCTAAGAAAATCAAGAAGGGTAAAAACAAAATCACATTTAGATTATATCAGCTGATCACTTCCCTAGTTGCCAATCCAAGATAAAGAAATAAAGAAAAAAAAAAATCAAACTAAGTTATAGAGTCTATAGTGTTCTTAGTGAAGTGTTACTTTCTGTACTCTAGATCCCTAGATTGTGAAAAAAAAAATGCAATTCAATCTTCTTTTCATGTTGTGATTGCTTTATCGACATGCTAGAAAGATACTCAACATCCAAATGATTCTATCTAGCCTGGAAGTGGATTGTTCGAATTGGGAATACAGACCAAAGCAATACCTTGAGCATAGAAATGAATCTAAACGCAGCCTGGAAAAAAAATGATCGAATGCTTTTGAGTAGATAGAGATCTGGGCTTCTTATACTGCAAGCAAAAGCCCAGAAGAATTTCAATTACCCTATATGCCAGAATAAGAAATGCACGATATATGAAAGAAAACCAGTCAATCTCCAAAGGGCACATGCTCCCAAAATTCCAACCAAAAATCAACCCTCTCAACTCTCCCCGACCTTTATATATTTTTAATTTAAAAATACTTTTGAAAGGAGAAAAATCTACAATTAAACAAGATACTAAATACGCCTGCGTTACGGCGTTGCCGACGGATGGCGGTGTATGGCTGTGTCAGCGTCGAGTCTAACTTTGAAGAAAATCGTGAGGTTGGTGAAGGTTGAAGGCTTGAGGTTCTGAATGCTTGAAGGGGAGGAGACTTAGGTGGCGTTTGTTTTTCTTATCTAAATAAAAGCTTTGACTTAGCGTTGAATAATAATGCTCGATAGCGTTAAGTATTATGTTCTTTGTTTTAACGTTAGATGGTAGTAGGGATTACAGCGAAGATGATTATTTAGATTCACACATATGCTTAATGGGATAGGTTTGTAGTTTGCTTTGTAATTGGGACTTTTTAGTAAGTTGGGGTTTGTTAATCCGAATGGATTCGGGATGGATTAAGGTATTGTTATTTCCACCCCACCCCACCATGTCCTGATTATATTTTAAAATATTTTATTTTTTTATTTTATACTTTAATATAAAAAATAATAATTATTATAATGTTTTTTAATAAATAATTTATAAAAATTCATAATATTTTTATTTTTTTATGAAATTATTAATTTTAATATAATAAAAATAAAAAATAAAAAATAAAAAAATAAAATAAAATGTAAACGTGGTGGGTTTGAGAACCCTAAAATGTAGAGCGTCAGTTTAATTTTTAAATCGAGATAGGTTTGAGAATTGAAATAAATAAACGGCTAGAAATTCGAGTCGATATACAAATCGAAACATAGATTGTAAATGCCCAGTAGTGATGTTCTTTATCATCTCACTCTATTGAGTTTTCTGTTTTGGTAGATATTTGAATAATGGCCAAATAACTGCTTTTCTATTAAGAGCTTTTAAATAAATTTATTTAAGTCGTGAAAATTTTAAAAAAGCAACATTTAAATGCGTGAAGTCGCGAAAATTTGAAAAAATAACAGTACAGATATTGAAAGGCTGTTACAGCTTTCGACGTCGTAACTAAATAGCCCCTTAGATTTGTCAATTAGGGTTTTTCTTTTTCAAATTTACTATTTTACCCTTTAATTATAATTTAAAAAAAAAAAAAAAAGTAGAACCAAATGGGTGTTGACATTGGCAAGGCAAACCCACAATTTCTCTGGGTTAGGCAAGCAGCGGATATTGGCATGTCATTCGTATTTTCTCTCTAAATTGACCATCCATGGATCCACCTCGCCACTCATTGTATGCTGATAGTTACTGATAAAGCCTCAACAACCTTTCGTTCAGAATAGTAGTAGATGATAGAAACAGTGACAATTAAATCTTATTTTTTGCATTATTTTCATAATCCTAATGGTCTCGTCATAAATATTTTTTTTTTATGAAATGAAAAGTAGGGGCGGAATCTTCCAGTGATTGTCCCACATCTGACGGTAATAAATGTTTACCGTACGATCACTAATAATAATCCTCATCGAAAATATTATTTATATTCTTAATTATAAGATTTAGCTTGAATGTATATTAGAAGAGATCCTGTTGTATGCAGGGTGGTAGCAGGCAGAAGCTACTCGGGCTCGGCTCGGGTGCATTTCAGCTTCGGCTCGGGCTCGGCTCGTGAGCTAAGCGAGGTCGAGCAATACTAATTGGAGGCAGTAAATCTCGGGCTCAGCTCAGGCTCAGCTCTGGCTCGGCTCGGGCTCGACTCGAAAAAAGCTCGGCTCGGGCCGCCGGGACCCATCCGTCGTTTGGAGCAGGGCTTCTGCTATAGTCTCGGCCAGGCGGGATCTGCGCAGTCTTGTAGGTGCGATCCGACTAGGGCGCGCCGGTGAGATCCAGGTCATGTGTCCGGATATCGATGTAATGGATCCTCGAGCTCCGTCCGGTCGACATGGATGGCAAATGCGTGAATCCTCACGAAGCCGTTAAGGAGGTGCGATAGCGAGCGTAGGGCTCGGCGAATCCGCTAGCCATCGGCCCGGGGCGTACCCTAGATCTCCAGATCGGCTTCGGTGATGAAATGGTACCGATAAGCGAAGGTGTCGGCGGCGGTATGTTCGGTGTGGATAGCGTGAAGAAGGTGCCGGCAAAGGGGACGTCGAGGAAGGACATGGATGTTGGGTATGACCCACTAATACGATCGGTCGATCCTGGTGTACAAGAATCCGATTACAAATATGAGGGGTATTGGGACTCTGTGCAAACTATAGAAGTTTGGTGGCCGCCAGAGCTTAGGCAAGGTTTGATCTTGGAGTTGCATTGAGACGAGTGCGCGGACCCCGCGTCACGATCAATTGACGCTGATGAGCAAGGATCGTCTCCGTCCCGGGGAATTATTAAGGCACTGGATAATGATGCGAACACCACATACTTGTCCCGTGGTGTTGTGATAAAACATCCAAGGGTCATCGTGGGTGGGTTTCATAGAAGGAAACAAAGACTAAACATCTGGGATTTTGCCAGACAAGCGGTGTAGGAATTGACACCATCGAGTCTTGGGTGTGAAGGGATTTGGTAGAATGGGTTGGAGCTTGTGGTAAATGGATGCAGATCTCAGTCATGATGGTGAAATATAGGTCTTAAATTAATCATCGCCTTGGTACCCCAGTAGTCGAGAGGTGGTGTGACTTAACCATGTGCGACGGTATATTGCCAAATAGTTTACATTATTACTAATGAGTTTAACATGAAAATCTTGTTGAAATATATTATTTCTTTATTTAGATAGTGATTAAAACCAATCATGTTCTTATTCAATGATTTAATTATCTTATTTCTGCTGCAATTTCTACTTGTTTTAAATTCTATTTCATAATTTTTAGTTGCAAAATTTGTTCCATTGATGGAGATTCTAACATTACGAGAAAGAAACAAATGTTGAAGGAGGTGGCTATATAACTAGCATCAATTCTTTAATCAACAAGGTAAAACAAATCCACATGAAAATTATTTGTATGGTGGTGTATTTGTTATCAGTTAGATTCTGAAAAAGTTATAAAGTATATGAATTTGAGCTTGAGGGTTGATTCACAGCCTGAGCACAGCATGGAGGCTGAGATTAGGGCTTGAGCTCGAGGTTAAGCTCGAGGCTCGTTCATATGGAGGAAAGCAGCTAATGAGAAACCAAGCTAAGCTTTTTAAATCAAGCCAAGCTTGAGCCTGATTTTAAGCTGGTTCAAAAGCTCGGCTCGGGCTCGAGCTCACTCATAAATTAACAAGCCTAGATCGAAATGTTCAAAGCTCGGCTCGACTCGGCTCATTACCAGCCCTAGTTATGTCATTGTTAAAAAATAGTGGCATTTCATTTCTCAAAATTTTGTTTTACATAAGATTAGTCGGTTCTGTCTTTACATTAAGAAATATCCTTATCGTAGGTTGAGTGGTGTCCTTTATTATAGATTTTAATGCATTTGATTTAATGAGCCCAAATAGCAAAATAAAACGCATTTTATAAGACATGGATATACCGATCCATGAGCGAAAAAGAAATGGGATGAAAATTCATCATCCACCCTCATGAACAATACAAAATTGAAGCAAGCCCCTTCATAATCCATACAAAGCGTTTATTATATATGATGCCTTTTGGATCCCAATTTAAGGTCAGGCTACTACAAACACCACCATTCAAATTTATGTTCTTAATGTTATCAATCATCAAGCCTTCTTCTCCAACAATCACTAAGCAAGTTCTAACTAACTTAAATTCAACCTTAAAAACAACATAGATTGGCATATTTCAAAATCATTCATAGTTCACAATCAAATAACTCAAGCATAAACAGTAGCATTTTTATCAATCATAACGATTAGGGCATTTTTTTGTTCCTATTTTTTAAAATAATTTTTGAAAAACTGAGAACCAAGATTTTTGTGTTCTCTTATAACTCTTCTTGTTCTCTAAAATTTAGTGTTTAAAAACCAAACAAATCATGAACCAACCATGTTCCATGTTTTCCTTGTTCTAATTATTTTTTTCTTAAACAAAAACAATTTTCAAAAACCATAAACAAACAGACCCCTGAAAGCTAACTATTTCGATTGCAGGTACAGATGGTAGTGACAATTGTGTATCATCATCATATGTTTGAATCTATAATAATACGGGGATTTAAATGCATCATTGGCAACCCATATACCTCTTTGCACACAAATGCAAATGCTGAGAAATGTCATTTGAAAAACAATTGGAAGATAAACCATATGATGACCTCGACAAAAACAAAACAAAACAAGAACCCTGTGGAAAGTAGATTAAGGTGGGTGTATTTGATTATGATTTTTAATGACTTTTATGATATTACAAAGTCTATAAAAATCATGATGTATTCACTGCAGACTCTATAAAGTCATAGTGTATTACGATGATGCTTTTTCAGCCGATTAAAAATTTGATCTGTCGGGTCGTTCAAATTTGGTTTGAGCTCTTGTGAAATTTGGACTGGGCTCTTTGGCGAAATTTGGTCTGAGGAGCTCTGGATCGTCGGGACTGGCTATTCTAGGATCAGCTGCTGATCTTTGAATTTGCCAGGCTACAAGCGTCAACGCTCATATCAAAAACAAGGAAGAGGGGGTCGGCGAGGGCCGCTGTGCGCTCGTCTAAGTCGATTCACGAGAGAAAAGATGGTATTTAGAAGGCGAGAGTAATGTTCGCGTATGTGCGTACCTTTCGATGGTGGTTTGCATTATTTATAATATTGTTCCTAGTTAGATGGTGATTAGGATTCTTTCCCATTGGACGAGATATTTCTTGCTATTATCGGTATCAGATTTGATATTAAAAGAGCAGTTTATTTAGCATTATCCTTCTTTCTCGTTGATGGGATCAAACGATCCGTAGGATGAATTTGTTATATAAATGGATATCTTATTTCCTTATTGGTGAGATTTAGTTGGATTTGGATAATATATTGTGGGGATTGATATAACTACTTATCTATTGGATTTGACGTGAGGAACATGGGCTCTTGACTACCCATAATGACCTTTGGGCGTAGGATTGGGCCTTCGATGATGCGGGAGTACGGTGCAAGGCCTGAATAGCCCCGATGGGCATACTAGCGGATTGGGCCTTCATCTGGTACGGCGTAAAGAAACTGAATCGCCCGATGGGCATCCCCGATGGATTGGGCCTTAAATCACGTGGCATCAAAGGCTGGAATGCTTGCGGGCGTACCTCTCCTTTGGGGTTTAGCAAGTGGGCTGCGGGCTTTATTTTCAAAACTGTCGATTGCCCCAGCCCTTGTGTCACGGTCGCGTGGGCAAAGGGTGCATGGCATTTCTCGTGTCGGATGCAATTTCCACGTGCGCTCGGGGCTGAGTTGGATTGGAAGCGATCGGCGAAGTCATCGTCTTAGGTAATAGTGACTCTTTTGGTTAGCCCATCTTGCATAACCGGTTTCTTTCTGTTTCTTCGTGAACCTCCCCTCATCGCATTATTGCTCTTTGATCCTTGAAACCTCTTCTTTGGCACTGGCTTTTCTTGGCGCTTTTCACGAATAGCTTTTTCATTTATTTCACGGGTGTGGTGTCCTTATCCGCTGTTCTTTTTTATTGTCTCGGCGAGGCGCCGGATTGGGTTAGCCCAGTTTGTTTCATTATTTGCTTTCATCATAGGTCCGAGTCGCTCTTCTTCTCTGCGTATTGGAGGTGACTCTTATTTGTTGCCGTTTGGGTGGGTAGGCTCAACGCCTCGGCCGTTCGGTAAGGTTGAACCAGATGCCCCGAGGCGCCGCCTCCATGGACGGGATGTAGGGAAATAGACCTGATTAAATATCTGGAGGTGGAGAATACACTGAGAATCGCCGTTGGCTGTAAGCGTAAGGGCTAGCAAGGTGGAGTCCCTCATATGAGCCACCTTTGCTGAACGTTAATGGCCTCCTTTTGGCGTTCGAGTGTAGTCCCCTGGCCGTTTTGACCCCTCCTATGTGGTTTAGTACCTAAGATGATGCTATGCTGAGTGGCACCCCGATCGTGGTGTAGCTTTCCTCTGCATCCTTTCATGAAAGTTTCTGGCTGACTCAATGTCACGTCATTCGGCTCTCAGCCGATGGTTGGGGTATTTTAGTTTAGTACATTGGTTTCTTTAGGGACGGGGGGGACTTGGTGTTCCCAGTATAACTGTTCCTTTATATTTTAAGCGCGAAGGAATCCTCCCGAGGGCCTCTATTTTCGGATTACGGCGCTCCTGATGATTTTGATCCTTTCCCTTCCCCACGGGCTTTGGAAGGCCCATTTCTTTAGTCGATCATGGTGGGAATATGACCCTCTTGATAGAACTGACGACTTAAGGCGTTCGGTTCGCGTCAGACCGCCAGAGAATCTTCGTTAGTATTCGGCTTTATTTTGGTATAACCTTCCATAGGTAATTTGGTAATTCTAATTACGTTGTTTGCTGGCCTCGGGCTCGAATCGATCTCGGCCTTAGGAATAACGATCATAAATGGCCCCGGCATTGGTTTAGTGTCCTCCTTGCCTATCTGGCGATCAAGTCGAACGTTCAGATCCGCCGGGCTCGAGGTCGACCAGCTGTTTGCTTTGAGGCCGCCGCCTCCTTCACCATGAAAGTTTCTCCCCATTGGGCCCTCATTTGCTTCGGCCCACTGAGAACTGCGCAGTTGGGGCAATGTCTCGGGGAAGCCGGAGCGTGAAGCGAAAAACCTGGATTAGTTAAGAAAATTGGTGGCTTTGGTTAAAGTTCCGAAATTGGAGGCATCTTCATCTTCTCAGATCTACTCATGTGAGAAGCGGGAGCGGAGCCTTGTCGCCTTCGGTTGGGGGCTCTGCGATCTTGAGTTCACGGCCCAGCTACGGGTGTGCGAAAGCCCAGGTCCGCAGGTGGAGCCTTTGAAGCGGTAGTTGGCGGTCATGCCCGTGCATGCGGAATCCACGTGAAGAGTGTTAAGGTCACGCTTCTCGAGGCGGAAGAATTGAAGAGGAAGATCAGAATGAAATTAGGCGGAGATGGGGACTCTTTGCTTCAATCTGTGAACTCGCGGCGGTATGGGATCTCGTCTGTTCTTAAGGATTCGATCTCGAGAGGTCGACGCCTTGCTTGTTGATGAGGCTTGCTTCTATCCCTCGAGGGACGCCTCAGTAAGTTCCCATACCTTGTTGTGTCTGACCCCATTTTGAGTTGAGTGTTGATCTTCCATTGGATGTTGATTACATGTTGGGTGTACGGTGGCTACTCATTTGAAGGTTTGGCGAAAGGCGAACTAAACGAAAGTCATGCCGCGGCAGGGCCACAAGGCGGTGGCCTCACATATGAGCGGGTTGAGGCTGCACGGGGCCGGGTCACGATATGGCCAGGAGCGGAGAAGTTAGATCTGATTTAAGGCGCACCACGTCGGCACGTGCTCGGGCGTAGGAAGATGAGGCCGAGAAGCAGGCAAGGGAGCGGCCGGCGAGCTTTGGGAGGTTCGGGATGAGTTGCGAATTTACCTGAAATGACTTGCTAGAGGCAGGGATGGGGTGCGGTTGCCCGATATGAACTTCGGATGGTTGGAAGTTGGGCTTCCTCCATCCCGAGGTGCCTTGCTGGGGAGTCTAAGGAAGCTGCGTGCGATCAAGGCGACTTACGATAAGGCGGGCGCTGCGGGCCAGGCTCTGCCAGCTAGGCCTCAGGGCATTTCGGCGAGCTGAGCTAAGGAGTCACGAGGCGCGTGGTGACCTCCGTGACAAACCAACTCTTGGTTTGCTCGGCGGGATGAGGTTATAGGAAGATTGAGGGGCGGGGCTTGTACTCAATGGGTTTGGGTGGCTTGCCTTTGGAAGAAAGGTACATTAGTGCCTATTCGATTTGGATTTCAACTTTGACCTTCCCAGCGACGAGGAGGATGAAGGATCCTCTGCGCTAGTGTCACGGAGAGCAGGGCACCCCAGTGAAGTCCGCTCTCCTTCTTGCCCTCGCTCCTCAACCGCTTGATCGCCGGCGTGTGTCGATCTTAGATTTTGTTTTGCTTATTTTGCTAGGCTAGGACCATTTGGACATATGTAGTATTTCCTTAATAATCAGTCTTTTTACTACTTTTGTCTACACTTTTGCCATTCCGCTATTCTACATGGTGTATTGATTTCTTGGCTACATCATCTAAGTCGGCTGACTGTAGGATGTTGAGTTGAGCGGTTGAGCTCTTGAGCAGGCCCGGCGAGGCTTAATGGGAACACTTCTGCTTGGGGTGAACACACTTTTAGGGTGCGTAGCTGTGAGTAGTGTGGTCGAATTAGATCAGCTGATTGTTGGGCTCTGACCTTGAGGCCTTCTGCGGGCTAAATAACTTTGAGTTGATCGACTCTTAGAACATGGCTTGTGCGGGAGTAGTGAGCTTGTGAAGTGAGCTACTAGGCTCAAAGGCGACCCGGGCCTTGTTGTGGTATAGCTGGCCGATCGACTCTTGGGTTGCATGACCTGTGCAGAGTGGTTGAGCTCGTCAAAGTGAGCTATTGGAGGCTCGGCGAGGCCTTGTTGACGTGCTGGCGTCGACTCTTGAGTTTGCATGACTGTGCGAGTAGTTGAGCTCGTGAAGTGAGCTCGGGCTCAGTGTGAGGCTTTGTTGATATAGCTGGGCTAATCTGGCTCCTAGGTTATGACCTGTGCGAGGAGTAGTCAAGCTAGATCAAGTGAGCCTCTTGGGCTCGGGCGCCCGAGAAGCCTTGTTGGCGATCCGGCTAGGTGATATGACCTCCCCAGGGCATGTGTGGCATCTTTGGTAGTCGTGCTTGATAGAGTGGCGACTCTTGGGCTCCGGGTCTTTAAGGCCTTGTTAGCGATCCAACTGAAGCTGATCGGCTCCTGGCTGTGGCATGCGAGTCGTCGAGCTCGTCAAAGTGGCTGTAGACTCGGGGCCCGAGCCTTGTTGGCGATATGCTTTGGCGATCTAACTCCCCAGGTGCTTGGCACGTGCGAGTAGTCTAGCTTCGTCAGTGAGCTGCGAGCTCGCTCCGGGCGTGGAGGGCCTTGTTGTGATCCGGCTGGTGATCCCAACTCTGGCGCCGGCTGTGCGGAAGTAGTCGAGCTGATCAAAGTAGGCTCTTTTGGGCTCGGGCGCGAGGCCTTGGTAGCGTCAACTGAGGCGGGTCAGCTCCCCAGGCTGCGTGCTTTGTGCGAAATGGTCGGGCGCTGCATTCGAGAAGTGAGCTCTTGGGCTCGGGGCGGGGCCTTGTTGGCGATCCGGCTGGTGATGTGACTCTTAGGGCTGCGTGAAGCGTGCGGAGTGGTCGGGCTTGTGGTGAGCTCTTGGGTCTCCGGGGGCCCTAAGACCTTGTTGGTCTCCCGGCTGGTGATCCGACTCTGGGTTGTGTGGCTGCAGTGGCGGGTGGTGGGGCTCGTCGAGTGAGGCTGCGGGCTCCCGGCGGCCCGGGGCCTTGTTGGCGATCCGGCCCCGGGCGTGTGACTCCCCAGGCTGCGTGGCTGTGCGCAGTGGTCGGGCTCGTCAGTGGGCTACTAGGCTCGGACGGCGAGGCCTTGTGGCGATCGGCTGGTGATCGACTCCCGGGGCTATGCTGGCTGTGCGGAGTAGTCGAGCTGAGTGAGTGAGCTCTTGGCCTCCATTTGAGGCCTTGTTGGCGATCCGACTGTTTGATCGACTCCCAGGAATTTGCGTGACTGTGCGGAGTAGTCGAGCTCAGGTCAAAGTGACTCTTGGGCCCAGTGCGAGGCCTTGGTGGCGATCCGGCTGAGCTGATCGACTCCTGAGGCTGCGTGGCTTTTGTCGCGGTGGTCGGTGGTGAGTGAGCTGCGGGCTCCGGGCGTTGAGGGCGCTTTATTAGCGATCGGCTGAGTTGATCGACTCTAAATTTGCGTGGCACGTGTAGAGTAGTTGAGCTCGTGAGAAGTAAGTCTGCAGGCTCGAGGCGAGGCCTTGTTGTGATATAGCTGGTGATCGACTCCTGGTATGGCTGTGCGGAGTAGTCAGGCTGTGAGTGAGCTCCCGGGCTCCCCCGGTGTTGAGGCCTTGTTGGCGATCCCGGCTGAGCCCGATCCGGCTCCTAAGTGCGTGGCTTTGTGCGGAGTAGTCGAGGCTGGTCAAAGTGAGCCCCTCACCCGGAGGCTCCGGGCGTTCGGGGCCTTGTTAGCGATCCGGCTGAGTTGATCAGCTCTTTAGGTTGCATGGCACATTGTAGAGTAGTTAGACTCGTCGAAGTGAATTTCTTGGAGCTCCGAGACGAGGCCTTGTTGACGATATAACTGAGATGATCGGCTCTAGAGGCTGCGTGGCTGTGCGAGTAGTGGGCTCGTCAAAGTGAGCTCTTTGGGCCCCGGGCGGGCCTTGGCGATCAACCTGGGCTGATCTAACTCTGAGGCGTGGCTGTCGCGAGTGATGGGGGCTCATGAAGTGAAGGCTCTGCGGAGAGCAGGGCGGCGGGCCTTGTTGGCGATATAACTGAGGGCGTCGACTCCCAGAGGCAGCGTGGCTTTGTCTGCGGAGTAGTCGAGCTCGTCGAAGTGACTCACGGGCTCCGGCGAGGCCTTGGTGGCGATCGGCTGGTGATATGACTCTTGAGGCTGTGGCGCTTTGCGGAGTAGTCATTCAGTGAAGTGAGCTCTTGGGCTCGGTATTGAGGCCTTGTTGGCGATATAACTTTGGTGTCGACTCTGAGGCTGCGTGGCTGTGCGGAGTAAATCGAGCTCGTCAAAAATTAGTCGTTAACGTGCGACCATTCGACCGATTTTCTTTGGAAAGGTGCGGCGTCTTTTAATCTTTACAGTTTATGGAAATTTGAAAGCGTTTGTGCGAATTTAGAAATTAACTTTGGCCTTCTTATAAATGGCGGCTTCATTGCACATAGGTTTATCTTTGGATATACCGCCTCTTACGGTGCGTGGCGAGATCTGCTTGTGGATGAAGCGTCGAGCTTGATTGTCTTCGTAGGGATCCTGAAGATACGGTTCGATTTTGTTGGACTTACCTTGTGGGAGTTGTGTTTTCCCGAGTCTCCCCTTTATGGGAGTCATGTTATTTCCTAGCCGTCTTTGAGATGTCGAAGGCGATACATTTCTTGTTGCTTTCCTCTATTTTCTATTCTTCTTTCTCTTCCTCTCCTTTCTTCTCTTTCTCCTTAACTTCCATTCTCATCCTTATTTCTTCATTTTTTCCTTTTCTTCTTTCCTTTCACACGAGCTCTTTCCATGCTTTTTCTTCTTACTCCTCTTTTCCGTATTTTCATCTCGTTTTCCTTTCCTCCTTTCTTCACGAAGTTTTTTTTTTTTTTTTTTTGAGAGACGGCTTGTCTTATGTATCTCGAATGTAAGGGATGGCCGCCGATTGTAATTAGATGTAATCCCAATTGGAATAAAGAGAGACTTTTTCTTTTATGACTATGAACTTTCTCATTCTGTTGCATGTAATTTTTCTGAGCATTATATGTTTGAGTTGTTTGAGACGTATAACAAAATAACCAGTAAACGCTCGAATTGTCATCTGAAAATTGATAAATCTTCATTTAAGATTACAAAGCTAGGAGTCTCGCATTAAAAATATTTAAGGTGTTCCGCATTCCAAGCATGATGTAGAATTTTTCCCTCCTCTGTCCGGTGCTCGTAATTGCCCGGTCTGATGACGCGGGATATGATGTAGGGGCCCTCCCAGTTGGGGCCTAGTTTTCCATGCGCTGGATTCTTCCTTGCTGGCAGGAGCTTCTTTAAGACTAGGTCACCTGGCATGTAGCTCCTAGGTTTGACCTTTTGGTTGTAATACCTCGCCGTCTTCCTCTAGTAATCCTCCGTGCGCCTTAGAACCTGCTCACACTTTTCATCTAGGAGGTCCAAATTTAGGCGGGAAGGCCTCGTCATTTGTGTTCCCAGCATGCTAACTGGAGTCTTAGAAGGGACTTTAATCAGGCTCGACGGGGGCTCTTTGCTTGAGTGCGGTAGGCGAATGGGGTTTCAAGGTTCTTGACCTGCGTGAATCTGTAGGCCCATAGCGCCGGGAGGAATTCTACCCATTTCCTTTAAGATCTTCTAATTTGGTCTTTAATACGTATGGGGTTCGATGGTGACTTCGAGCGACCATTAGATTCTGGATGTCTTGAGACGTAATAATTCTTTGTCGAGGCTCGGCACAAAATCCACGAACTTAGGCGTTGTCAGTGCTGTTATGCGATGCAGGGGCTCTTGGGATACCAAACTTGCATATGATGGCTCGCCACACAAAATTACGTATCTTCTGTTTTGTAATTGTGGCCAAAAGTTCGGCCTCGACCCACTTGGTGAAGTAATCTACTGCGACGACGATGAATTTACATTGGCCCTTTCAAGGCAAGGTCCCGGTATGTCAAACCCCTTGGAAAGGCGGGGCTTGTAAGCGTGTCAAGAGACTCACGATGGGAGCGTGAGATCTTGGCGTGCTCTGGTAGATCTTGCGTTTCTGACTAGGTGGTCATCTCCTAAGTATTGTGGGCTAGTAGTATCCTGTCTCAAAGAGACCTTACTCTTAATGCAGAGGCTCCAATATGATTTCCATATACCTTCGTGTGCCCTTAGTAGGTATTACGTTATCTTTTCCCTTTGTGATGCACTTAAGGATGGGTGTGAAGAGCCTGCAAGCTTATGCAAGCTTCCCTTATGATTAGTGAACCTGGTTGACCTCGTCCTGATTTTAGCTGCTTCTTTCAGGTCGTCGGGTAGACGTCCGTCTATTATGTAATCCAAAATGGGGTCCATCTAACTCGGCTCAGATCCGATTTTGGCAACTTCCACGTCAGAGAGATCTATAGAAGGCTCTACAAGGTATTGTGGTGTTGACTGTTGGGGTCTTCTAATGAGAAATTTGTCGCTAGTTTGCGAGGCATCGGCTCGGGAGTTTTCTGCTCTGGGGATATGTTTGACCTGGACCAGCACGAACTTTTTCAATAAATCTCGTACCTTTTTGAGGTATAGGATCATTCTTCCGCTTTTGGCCTCGTAGGTATCTTCTATTTGTCTTACTACCAGCTGAGAGTCGTTGCAGACCTCAAGCTGGTCAATTTCTAATGAATGGGTGAGGTTGAGACTATTTATGACGGCCTCTATTCGTGATTGTTGGAGGATTGGAATCCGAACCTGAGCGCATACTCAATGTCTATTCCCTCTGGGGAGGTCAGGATTAATCCGGCTCCTCTTCCTTGTGCGTTTGTGGCCGTGAAAGTTTCAGGATGGGTAGGTCCAATCGGTGCACAGGTGTTCTTAGTAGAGCTCTGTAAAATTGAATTCCATAGCTGAAATCTGCTAAGACCTGCCCTTTATTACGAGTTTAAACATATCCCGATCATGCAGAACTATTTCAGCTCTAGCCCTTCCATCAACCTTCCACGAGGTCTCTGGTTTAATGTAGCACTTAGCCATCGGATATTATGTTGGAACTTCTATGGTATGAGCACGTAAGTAAGGCGAGACTTCGAGCTACGATTACTAGTGCGAATTAATTTCTCCATCCTCGGGTACCTTTCTTAGCTCACTCTCAAGGCCTGGCCCCGCGGCCAATGGCAGGGTGTTGCACTCGGTCTTTGTCTCTGACGAGGACAACGCTGGTCGAGAAGTCTGATACCGCTAAATATAGAGTGAGGAGCTCCCCCTCGATGGGACTCACCAGAATGGGGGGGAACTCAAGTATGCTTTCAATGCTGAGAATGCTTCTTCGCACTTCGTATCCCATTGAAAGGCCTTCTTCAGAACTTGGAAGAAAGGCTGACATTTATCACTAGCCCTGGATACGAATCGGCAAGCGTGATCCTTCTGTCGGGCGTTGGACCTCAGCACATGCACGAGGTGACGACATGTCGAGCACAGCCTTTATTTTGTCTGGATTTGCCTCAATTCCTCGGCGGTTGACTATGAAACCTAGGAATTTTCCGGCTGACACTCCGAAGGCACACTTGGCTGGATTCAGTTTCATGTTGTACTTCCTTAGGATCTGGAACGCCTCGGATGGATGAGCTATGTGTAGCTCGGCAGTGGTGGATTTTACTAGCATGTCATCTATGTACACCTCCATGGTTGTTCCTATACATACAGGAACATCCTGATTTGCAGCTCTGGTAGGTAGCTCTCTAACGTTCTTGAGTCAAGGCATCGCTCATAACAATAGGTTCCCTACCTGCGGCGAACCAGGTCTTTTCTTGAGTCATCTGGGTCCCATCTTGTCGATTGTAGCTAGAGAAGGCATCCATGCAGCGAGAGTTCATGGCGGCCGGTGGCAGCTTCTGATGGTCGGTCCTTGTGGAGGAAATTGCCCTTTAGATGCAGCTGCGATGTCGATTAAGTCGATGCAGTCGCCACTTGGATTTACTTCTGGCGTCGGTGGCCAACCATTGGGATCATTCACCTCTTTGATCGCTCTGCTTGGAGGAATTTACAAACCTCCTCATTGTTCGCTTTTGTCTGTCGGCGAAGCTCCTCCTCTTTTGTTTCTTGGTTTGAAAGATGGGGCGTTCGGCTATGGGTAATTCTTGTAGGGTCAATTTCCTCCCATGCGCCTCTTCCGCAGCGAAGACGTCTTTGTTATGTCTCAAACATTGGGTGAGAGGGTCTTTGAGATCTTGGCCCGGGAAGCCGTGTAGGCGAGGTGTTGAGGTCGTCATTCAAGCGGCCATGCTCCGGCTCTTCAGGGCTCGAGGTCGGGTGAATATTTGTCAGCGCATTTGAGCTCATCCCGAGGGGATATGTTATCGGCCGTTTTTGCTTCATAGATCTTGAGGTAAATTGTGACACCGATCGAAATTCGGGTTGACTACCGTCGGCAGTGGAATACTCGTAGATGCAGGGTGACGACATTTTCCACAGAAAATCGGGGCGGAGTCTCCTTTGTACGGGGCTCTACCCAGTCTGAGAACTGCATAAACTGTCCCAAGCAGTCCAATATAACAGTTTATGATTTAAAACGGCCACTTGGGCATAAAGCAATACTCGATATACATACTGACTATGAATCCAACTATATACCCAATAGTTACAAGAGTTAATATGTTTTACTCTTATCTGATACATACATTAAACTTAAAGTTCTAATACATGTATACATCAAAGCCACAACCGGCTTTCTTCTAATCCCCTCGGTCTCTAGGATGGCGTCCCCTCGCAAGCTCCTGTACGTAACATAATATCCATCGACGGGGTGAGTTATTAACTGTTAGTGGAATTGCCTAAGTAGGCTACTCACCACACAAGTGGTGCGATGTTCCAATAGTAGCCAAACAGTGCATGATCGTGAGATGTCTACACTTGACTAACTAGGATCCAGGGTCCCCACAGAGCTCCATCACACTCAGCAAGCCTGTATGAAAATTATTGTTTTGTTTGTTTGTGGACAACCATAGTGTATATATATATATATAAATTGGGCGCTCAGAGCCGATTGATATATTGTTTGTTTGTGGACTACCCTCGGGTGGAATATCGAATTGGGCCGCTCCGACGATTGATATTTTTAATTTGTTTGTGGACTACCCTCGGATGAATATCAATTGGGCCGCTCCGACGATTGATATTTTTAATTTGGACTACCCTCCGATAAGTAATATTTTTAAACAACCCTCCGAACCGTTTTCTCTAGACTCATCTCATGCACTCACTCTATAGTCCTAGGGTGTTCCAGTGCATATGGAATGCCTTATGCCAATTCCAATACGATCCCAAATTCACGGTAAATATATAAACATGCATATGTTTACAAAAATTTAATTCACACAATCATGTCATGTAAATTAATTAATTCATACATCAAAATTAGCTCACTTGGTACAATGATCAAACCTGAGCAGTCTGCTTGAATTGCACGACCAACATATATTTTCAAAAAAATATATTTTGGGAACTTCTTTGTTCGGGCATAGTAGAGCCCTCGGTTTACTATTCTGAAAAACTAACAAATTATCGGTTCCGCCCCAGTGAGCGCGGGTTTCCACTGACCATTTCAGACTCAATCCAATCAATACAATCATCAACACACAAATGCATAATTTTACACAAAATCAGCGTGGGGCGGTCAATTTGCTCCATTGATTTTCAAAATTTTGGTATCAATTCGGTCCCCAGGTTTTGGGGCCGTCAAGCGCTGCTTGGCCTCATTCGACTCAAACATTCTTAAAACACTTAAATGGGAATGGCTCAGTAGGGAAACCCACTACCTCTCGGAGTTTGTCAAAAACTCACAAATCCGGTGTCCACGCGTAGCCCTCTCTACGTAGAGTAGTTCTCCTTCTTGTCCCGACGACTGCCGACGGTCGGATTTGCCGATATTCTAGAGAGAAGTGGCTCTCTCTCTAAAACAAAAATGAAATCTATCTCCCAGTCGGCCTCTGTTCTGCCGTTTTTGGTCACTTTAGTGGAAGACAACACTGCACAAAATTTTGTCTTTTTGTGCCATTTAAATCAAATTTCAAATTGCCAATTTTGTCCCTCTTCTCCCAGTTTTGACATTCGGCTCTACCTCGGCCGTCAATTTTCATCCTTTCTCTACTCATGCCACTTATGGCATATGAGTACTTGTTATATGTGATTTTCATCACATCGAAAATCGTTTTACGGCACCGGCAACGATGCCTCAGCGTGTAAATTGAAGCTATCTCGGAATTCGTGAAATTTCGTGCTAGCTAGATTTCGCGAGACAATTCGGCGGTGCAATCTGTTTTGTCATCAGGATCTAGAGAATAAATTCACAGTTTAACCAAATTGTTTAGTAACGAGTCACGATTTGTCCTTTTCCCGAGAATTGGAATTTCTGGGTGCCCACATTCTCCCCTCCTTAAAAGGAATTTCGTCCAGAAATTCAGGGCAATCCCTGATGATAGCATGCATGTCTGGCGTGCACTCACACCATGCATGTAAGCAGTCATTTAAATCTTAAACAACTAAACCCGCGTACCTTCATCCCTAAACAAGAAGGATAGGTGGCCGCATTTGTCGTCCTCGCTCCCACGTGGACTCCTCCACTCCATAGTGCCTCCATAGTACCCTCACTAGCCTCACGGTCTTGCGTCATAAGAGCACGATCACGGTATCAACAATGCACGATAGTCCGCCATGGTCACGTCAATGTCGTATGTCTGTCCCCAATCCACCACATGGTGCGGATCTCGAGTATATTTTTCGGAGCATGGAGCGTGAAACACCTCGTGGACACACACGACATGCTTTGGCGGTAATACTACTTAGAGTGCATAACGGTGCTACCCTCCCAGTATCTCGAAGGGTCTAATGAACCTCGGCGATAACTTCCGCGCTTGCGGGCGATCCACTCCTCTTAGGCATCACCTTGAGAAGGCGTGATCCCCCGACCTCGAACTCTAAGGGTCGACGTCATTTTTATCCAGCATAGCTCTTATAGGCTCTGAGGCGTGAGGAAAGTATTGTATATCAGCTCACACTTCTCGGAGGTGTCTCTAATCGAACCGGGACTAGTGATGGGCGGCTACCGCCACTCAGTCAGGCTATAATGGTGATCTACATGGCCTCCCCATCACGATTGCCTCGCTCTGATTGCCATCTTTGTATACTACGCGATAAGCTGTTGTTATTTGTGTGAATTCCACTAAGGGCAAATTCTCTTCCCGGCTGCCCTTATGATCGGACGCATGCTCGCGGCATGTCCTCTAACACTGTATATTCTGTCCGGTGACCATGTCACGGGTGGAGCGTGCTCATAGTCGGTAGTGTGCCCATAGCCTTTTGGAAACTCTTCCAAAAGTGCGCGTAAACCTCGGGTCCTATCGGAGCATGGATCTTGGTACTCCATGTGTGGACCTATCTCTAGAATGTACAGCGAAGCGAATCTCTCGAGGCGAAGGTCGTCCCTTATTTAAAATGTCTTGAGCTTAGTGATGGGTCCCTTTATCACCCGTACCGCGTCGTAGCCATAACTGCATTAAAGGAACAACGATGGTGCAAGATCCATCGTGACGTGCTTACGCTAAACTCTGATACCTCATTATTTAAAATGCCTCTGGTGCCAAGCCGTAGCCTGGCGACCACGTGAGACCATGTGAATAAGTCACCTACGTGTCTCTTCATCCCACTCCAATGAAATCTGGCGTGAAGTCTGGTATCTTGATTTTCACTTGGATCTACGAATCGAGAGGCGTGAAACTCAGAATCTCCCTCTCTCGAATCGGTCCAGGCGGGAACCCTTTGCGAGTCCCCTATATGAGACTACCATCTATGTGAACGGTCCGACCCTCGTCACCGTGCTGTATAAGATCTGGTGGTTACTCTCTCAAAGTCACATACTTGGGACTCGATCACTCTGCTTTCAATAGAGATGGTGTAGCCAGCTAAACTCCCAGGTACCACAGTGCGCTCATTTGTCTTTGTGTGGCCATCCCAGGTCTCGAGGCATCCGCCACTCTGACTACTAGCGACGCTCCTCGTGACTTATTTGAGTGCATCCCAGCCACCACATTTGCGCTAGGGCCAGTAATGCGAAGTGAAGTCATAATCCTCTAGACTCATCCATCTGATTTGCCTCATATTGAGGTCTCGGCTGCGTGAAAATATACTTAGGACTTTTATGAATTGCAGGTACACCTCGAACTCCTCGCTTGGTATAAGTAGTGGCGCGAATCTTCAAGGCGAAGACTCGGCCTTGACTCCATATCGTGTGTGGGGTAGTGCGCTCGTGATTCTTTAGCGGCGAAATAGCTACTACCTGGGGGTACGCATTAGAACACATCCCAATCCCAGGCCCTCGAGGCATCCATGATACAACAATGTACCCACATCACGCTGTCAGGAGTTCATCCAGCAGATGGAAGCTAAGTAAGTCTCTCTTCAACTCCTGAGATGCCTCTCGCATGGTCATTCCAATCAAACCTGACCTCCTTACGAATTGACTAGTCATAGAGTCTTTGCTCTCCTTGGAGAAATCCTCGATGAATCTCTGTGGTGCCGGGCGTCGAAAACTCGGTATCTCGAAGGCGACTTGAGCCGACTCATGCGCCTCGACCTTCTGCGGGGTTGGTGACCTCTGATGTTGACATGCGTGTCGAAATCTCACCTCGATGAGCGGGCTCGCACTTGCGGGAACTTGGCATCCTGGTGTGGTCTCGAAGCAAACGTAAAGCAGTCCTCAGTGATACTCATGCTCCCACTCTAACTAGAGTAGATCGAGATGTCATCTACGAAGACTCACGACAAATTGATCTAAATGGGTTGGAATATCCTATGCATGAGATCCATGAATGTGGCGCATTAAATCGATTCAAAGGGCATCATAGTAAACTCAAAGTGCCCATGCCGTCCCTAGCGGCCATCTTGGGGATATCGTAATCACAACCTCAGTTATGGTAACCGGTCACGAAGTCATCTTGGGTAGACTGCTCTCAGTAATCAAATAAGTCATCAATCCTCGATGTGATGCAGGTTACTAGAATTAGTAACTGTTCAATGTCTGTAGTCAATTACGGTCGAAGGGTCTTACATCCTTCTTCTTGTAAACTAAGCCGGACCCAGCGGGTGAAGTGCTCGATCTAATGAACCCCTTGTCCGGTAGCTCTTGTAAGCGGACTCGAGTTCACTGTAACTTTCAATGGTGCCATCATCTTGAGGTATTAGGATGGGTGAAGTACGGGGTGTATTCAATCTTTGAAGTCTACGGCTCCAGATGTGGAGGTAGTCAGGTATCATACGGAAAAACATCCATACTCTTGGCACTACCGAGGTAGATCTAGAGTCCAGCTATCTCTCTATGGTGGAACATCCCAACCATGGAGTCCATATCCTGTGAGCGAAGTCACTGATCCCGGCTTGAATGGACAACTTGGCCCCCATTCTCAAATCTCAGGCCTTGGCCATGTACGTGTACGTAATCATCACGGTCGGGCTAACTACGTAGATCTAATACGTAGTCCATCACGGTCGTGCGCCCCTTGCTTTAGCTCAGGAACTCGCCAGGCCTTAGCATGCCTCGCGGAGTTTACGGAAAGTACTTACCATGAGCGACTCCTAAAATTACGCCCCACATTAGTAACCTCTCTAAGTCTACAGAAGTCTGGCCCATCTCCACCATACTTGGGCCTCGCCTACAATTTAGATGCGGCTAACTTTGATCTGAGTCGTATCGGGGTGATCTACATAGCCTCAGAGTAGTTCTACGTCCTGCGTAAACCAATGAGGAGTGCGCCACCATCGGATCTCCTCCCCCTATGAATGTCAGAGGGTGGTGCGCTCTAAATCTCTGGAGGTTACTAGGTCCTCCTTGACTACCTGTATGCTGGCACAATGCGATAGCCGGCCGGCTGCAAACACCTACGACCTCGGCAGTACCTGTTTGATCAAATCTGGAGTGGTGCTGACCAGCGCCTCGTGGACGCCCTCTACGTCCTCATCCTCGACTCTTCATCTATCGAGTTCAATGGCAAGTTAATTCTCATCACAGTATCTCTAAAGAGCATAAACCACATTGAGACACTATTATACACATAAATCAGTGTATGCATTGTCCTTGCATTTCACAATTGTGACAATCTCAATTTTGCATTTAAAATATTGTTTTTCAACAAAAAATTTTATTTTAAAATTTCATTTAGAAATTTTATTTCGAAAATTTTGTCAAATTTGATTTGGTTGATTTTTCAAAGTACCTTTACTCCATTTTCTTGATTTTACAACATGGAAGCATAGAAAATTATTTTCTTCACCTCATAACTAGAATAATTTATGAAATTTATTTTTCTTCACTATCATTTTTTTTCATTTTATTTGCTCTTGGAGACACAAAAAAATACTTATCCATATTTTTTTCATTCTCGATTACACCTAAACATAAATTATTAATTTATTTATTCTAGTTTCTTAGTTTTACACACTATAGCGAAAACCAAATTTTTTTACGTCTCCTCATTTTTTTTCGTTTCTCCATGGTAGCCTTCCTTGCTACCTCTGCATGCGATGGCTTAATCTTTGCGTCCGCACTCAAAACTTTTATAAGAGTTCCAACTATAAATCTATTAAATTTTATTTCCTTTTCCAAATAAATTTATTATAATTTATTTCATTTATTTTCCTTTTCAGTTTACTCATTGTAAACCCTCAAAGTGTTCTAACACCTTAAAATTTTTATTAAAATTTTATTTTGTCATCGATAATAAAATAAATTGATTACAATTTATTTCATTTCCGATTTACACCTTTGTAAACTCCTAGATTTGTTTTCCAACATAATAAGTGCTAATTACCTAAGCACCCAAACATCACATAACATATCATGGTACACATACCATTCATGAACATTCACACAACATTTCATCAAATCACCTGAAAACACCTGAAACACGTGCATGTAGTGTCCTAGTTTTGTCGTGATTTTCCTAGGTAATCTCATACTGCACTTATCATCGAACCACACCTAGTGGTGATATGGATACCCAAACCCGAGCTCCTTAGGTATTCGTATACCTGGTACATGACACCGATCCGGGGTCAGTTGACTAAGATCATGCGGAATACTCGTGAATGTCGGGTGACAGAGCATTTGTAATCGGGGCGGGAGTCTCCTTTATATTCTTGATCTGAACTGCATAAACACCATCCCGAAGCAGGTCAATATAACGGTTTATGATTTAAAGCGACCACTTGGGCCCATAAACAATATTTCGATATACATGCCACCTATGAATCCAACTATACCCGATGATTCTGAAGTTAATATGTTTTACTCCTCTGATACATACATTAAACTTAAAAGTTCTAATACATGTATACATCAAAGCCCACAACCAGGCTTTCTTCTAATCCTCGGTCTAGGGCGAGTCGTCCCCTACTTACGCTCCCTGTACATGTAACATAATATCCGCCAGCTGAGGAGTGAGCTAATGCTCAGTAGTGGAATCGCCCTAAGTGGGCTACTCTCCACCTAAGTGTAATGCAATGTTCCAATGAAAACACACATCCAAGTAAATGCATGATCCCACTTGAATGTCTACATGACTGACTGAATCCAGGAGTCCCCACAGAGCTCCGTCACATTCGCTTAAGCCTGGAAGTATGAAAATTATTGTTTTGTTTGTTTGTAGACTGACCCTCGATGTGTATATATATCAATTGGTGCTCGGACGGTGATATATTATTTGTTGTGGACTACCCTCAGATGAATATCAATTGAGCGGCTCAGCCAGTTGATATTTTAATTTGGACTACCCTCGAGTAGTAGCTGTTTTAAGCAAGCCCTCCAGGAACCGTTTTCTCTGAACTCATCTCATGCACTCACTCCTATAGTCTAGGGTGTTCCGGTGCATATGAATGCATATATGTCAATTCAATAGTCTAAATTCACGAATAAATATATAAACATGCATATGTTACAAAAAAATTTAATTCACACAATCATGTCATGTAAATTAATTAATTCATACATCAAAAATTAGCTGGCAGAATTTGTGAGTCAAGCACGAGCAATTCTACTTAGGAATTACTCGGTAGCATATATTTTTAAAAATATATATTTTTTGAGAACACTTTGTTTCGGGAATGGTAAACCCTCGGTTACTATTCGAAAAATCCTGAGTGTAGGTTCACTTAGTGAACGGGTTTCAAGCGTTTAGAGCTGATCCAGTCGATACACGCTATCGACACACAAATGCATAATTTTACACCAAATCAGTCGTGGAGTAGTCACAATTTGCTTGCTCCATTCTGATTTTCAAAAATTTGTATCAATAATTGATTGAGTTTGGGGGCCGTCAGCGAGCCCAAGGCCTCATTCGGCTGAGCATTCGTAAAACACTTAAAATGGAATAAAACTCAAGTAGGGAGAAACCCCTAGCAAGTTTGTAGCTTCATGAATCCGGTGTCCGCAGCGTAGCCCTCTCTACGTAGAGCGGAGTTCTCATGCTGTCGACATTTATGACGATCGGATTTGCAGAATATTACGAGAGAAGTGGCTCTCTCTCTAAAACAAAGTAAATCTCTTGCTCTCGTCCGACCCCTCATTACGCCCGTTTTTGGTCACTTTAATTGGGGAAGACAACACTGTACAAAATTTTGTCTTTTTGTGGCATTTAAATCAAATTTCAAAATTGCCAATTTAGTCGTCTTCTCCAGTTTGACATTAATTCTAAGCGTGATCAGTTTTTAAATCGTTCTCTACTTCGTGCCACTTATGGCATATGAGGTACGTGTTATATGTGATTTTCATCACGCCGAAAATCGTTCTGCTTACCGAAGCATTGCCCCTCAGCGTGTAAATTTATTTGTCTCGAATTCTGACGAAATTTTAAGTGCTAGCTAGATTTAAGCGAGCGATTCGCGATTGCCAATCAGTTTCATCGTAAGATCTAGAGAATAAATTACGGATTTTTAACCGAAATTACAATTTCGTAACCGAAATTACGATTTTGCCCTTTTTCCCAGAAATTGGAATTTCTCAGGTCTTACAGTAGCATTCCCTGGCCACTCATTGGTTTCCTCGAACCATTCCTATTCTGCTTACGGTAGGAAACTTGATCATCATGTGGTAAAGCGGAATGAAGCTTTTATTACCGTGGAAGTGCGCTATGACATATTATAAGCCGGATCCGTCACAAGAGGAGATCTTGTCGTCATCGTGCTTTGGCATGGGGCATCTCCCAAGGTGAGTACTAATTGTATTGAGCCCAAGGGTAATACCTTTTTCTCGGAGAATCCTCTAGATGGAGTCTTGGCGGGTTTCCATTCTCTCCTTCCAATGCCATCTTATCAAAGGGTGAGGCGAAGATGATGTCGGTGAGCTTCCGTTGTCTGACTAGGGCCCAGATGGACCCGTTTTTTGGCCCTGTTGCTCAAATTACCAAGGGGGTCGTCATGGGAGTCTTGGCATCCTTCAGTGCAGTCGAGGAGAAGTTATGGATGTGTCGGTAGAAATTGGTTTGGACACCGGCAGTACTTCAGCTATCTCTTACGACTTTGATCTTTGGGCGGATGGGCCTTCATTGAAATTTGGATTCCCCTCCCCACACAAATCCTCTGATGATATCATGGATTTCTCCTAAAGTACATTGGTCCTTTAGAGTTATTATGCATCGAGGTCTGGTGGTGTTCTTTGTAGAGACTTGGTTGAGCCTATTTTAAATTTGATTTTCAAAGAAATTTATGAATGTTGAGATACCAGCGCCGTCATCTCTATTTCCTTCTTATAAGTTGTCTGATCATCCGTGCGGTGCACGTAATCCCTGTGGAACTCGCAATATCTGGTGTTGTCTCTTGTGGTGGGGTCTGACTTCATTTGAGTTGGCCACCTCAGGAACTGTTCATTTCGTACTTCGCACAGGACCTACGATACTGAGGCCGTTAAGGGGGTGAACCGTTGAGGCGAATAACGTCGTCGTCTTTCGAGTTGCGATGGGCCCAGACAATCTTTGAGGTTCCCACGCCTTTTCGGGGACCGTTCTCCATCTTCTTTGGGACTTTGGTCGCTTTGTCTTTGGGACTAGTCCTCGTCGCTTGTGCAATCCTCTTTTTTTCTTTGTAAGGTGGGAGCTCAGCTCTTGGGCATGAGAACCTTATGCAATTAATGTACTTTTACGCACCGAGCACCTCAGCCATGCTTGCTTGGGGATTTTTGAAGATGGAAAACATCAAGTCTTTCGACTGAATCCCTAATCAAGTAATGAATGCAGTGGTTGCGAACTTCTCGTCGGGTATATCTACCTTTAGAGACTCGGCATTGAATCTCTTGATACTCAGACACCAGAACTTTCTTGCGGGCTACGTTTGATGGTCGATTAGATGATAACTTGGCTTTCTGCGTCCTGGCCCCTATGAGTGAAGCGAAAGCAATGGATAGCTCTCACGAGATAGGGAAGTTGTGTGGCGAAGCCTATTAAACCGGGCTAAGAGCGGGGCCTTTTAGTGTGATAGCCCAGCTGCACGCCATGCCCGGATCTTGATACCCTTCAGCTCCATTTGGTTTTGTAAGTGTTGAGATGATCGGCCCAGGATCTCGACACATCGAATGCTTCCCACTTTGGAGGCACCGCAGTTTTGCTAGAAGAGGGAAGTGAAGCACCTCGACTGTGAAGGGTGACTCAGTTTGTTGTACCAAGGTACCCATAGTGTCAGGAGCGCGTCCTCTCACCACTTCCTTCACACGACTGAGCTCTTGATGGAGGCTCTTGAACCTCTGCTCCTAGCAGGGTGCTCTCTTGCTCCCTTGCGAGGGTGGCGTAGTTTCTTCGTTCCCGATATGCTTAAAGTGTTGTATTCTGCCTCTCGGGACGGTGTGGTCCGTGCCCCTGGCTCGGCTAGACTCTGCTTATGTTTCAGCACCTCGGGGAATGTCGAGATTGTGTTGCCCTTCATGAGGAGGAAAGTTGTGACCTTCCTGTGTTTGTCGTGTCTCCCGTGGGCGTTGTATCTGCCTGGTGAGTTGCTCTAACTCTCCTATCAGGCGTTGGTTGGTGAGGCGGAGTGCCTCCACCTCGTTCGTGTTGGCTTCGTAGCTAGCGTGCAGGGAGGTCGGTATCTCGTGCTGGTTGGTCTGCATCCTTGGAGGATTGGCGTTGCTTTCCGGGTTGATACCATCGATGGCGAGAAATCAATCTTTGTTATCAAGGCCCATCGTTTCCCACAGACGGCGCCAGCCGGTGATGCTTTCAAGCCGGACGGGAATTTGGGCGTGTCGGGGTCGTTAAATTTTGGACTGAATCTCTTGGAGGTGAGTGCAGGATCTGGATCGTCGGGGGCTCAAGTAGGATCGGCTACTGATCTTGGTCTCGAGCTCTGGGCATCAACACTCTCTGCAAAACAAGAGGAAGGGGGGTCGGGGGCTTCGCCGGGTCGTAGCCTCGATACTAAGTGATTCTTTCGCGAGGAGAAAGATGGAGTTTTAGAGGCGAATGTATTGCGTATGTTTGCGTACCTTTCACCGATGGGGTAACTTGGTATTTATAGTCGTTTTCCAGGTTAGATGGTGATTAGGATTCTTTCCATTGGATAAAGATATTTAACACGCTATTATGTTGCCAGTTTGATATTGAAAGAAGCGGTTTATTTAAATTTATCCTTCTTTCGTTGATGGGATCAGAAGCGATCCAGCGGGGATGGTACATTATATCGTGATTATCTTGCTCCTTATTGGTGAGATTTAGTTGGATTTGCAGGATAATATATTATTGGGGATTATTCTACTTCCCTTATCTATGGGATTTGGCTTGATCTGCAGAACATGGGCTTTCTTGACTACCCATAATCGACCTTTGGGCCGAGTGGATTGGACTTTCATTCTGGGCTGGTGCAAAAAGGCCTGAATGCTTCAATGGGCATACCTAGCGGATTGGGCCTTCATCCTGGGCTGGCGTAAAAAGGCCTGAATGCTTCAATGGGCATACCTAGCGGATTGGGCCTTTATCTTGGGCTGGCATCAAAAGGCACAGATGTGACGGGCATGCCTCTCCTTTTGGGGTTTAAGCGAGTGGGCTGCGAGCCCGTTTTCCAAACCACATGGAGTTGGGTAGCCACACACCTTACGACATAAATTAACATCATAGCAAGATCAACACTCAACTCAAATGGATTGGAGACCGACCAGTGTAGAACTTACGGGACCACTGGAGGGATAAGGCGAAAGCACAAGTCAGCGAAGGCGGCATGCTTTCGACCTCTTGAGATCAAAATCATAAGAATGGGCGAGGCTGGCGGCCCCAGCGAAGTCGACGTGAGAAGCAAGAGTCCCGTCTCCATGATTTCGGTTCCGGATCTTTCCTCCTCAATTCTTTCTCCCTTGGAGAAGGTGACCTAACACTCTTCGTTGGCGAATTCATGACAGTAATGGGCATGACCGCGAACGGCTGCTCAACGGCTCCACCTAAGGGACCTTTTGCCTTCTTAGCGGACCCAGAACGGGGCTGCGAACTCAAGACTGTAGGAGCCTCAGCCAGAGGCGACAGTGCCCGCTCCGGCTTTCGGACATGAGTAGACGGAGAAGATGAAGACGCCCCCAATTTCGGAACTTTGACCAAAGCCGGCCGATCTTTCTCAATGGAATCCATGGTTTTTCGTTTCACGCTCGGGGCTTAGAAAGTGAAAAGTCTCAGCGAGGCGATAGTTCTCCCTTAGTGGGTTTGACAGCGGAGGGCCTGATGGGAGAAACTTTCATGGTGGAAGGCGAGGCCTGACGAGGCTGGCCGACCTCGAGCTCGGGGCCGAGAATGTTGACTTGATCGGCTCCGCATGGGCGGGGAGGACACTCGATAGCGCCCGACGCTATGACATTATCTTGTGGCCCGAGATCGATTTAGCGCTGAGAGTATGTAAGCAATGCGGGAATTAAATGCGAGTAACCTATAAAGGTTATTTTAAAAATAAGCGAACACTACGAAGATTCTCGGGGTGGTCCATGAAACCCAGAAGCATGGTATCGTCATATCAAGAGGTCATATTCCCAATTTACGGCCGTGACAAAGAAATAAACGTCCCTTCAAAACTTTGTGGGAAGAGGGAAGATCGAAATCTGAGGAGGAGCACCGGCGTCGAGAAAAATAGAGGGCCCTCGGAGGAGGTTTCCTTCGCGCTAAAAGATAAAGGAACAAGGCATCAGGAACACGAGTCCACTGTCCCTAAAGATAATGGAGCCAACCAAAATACCCTAATCATTGGGCGAGAGCTGAGAAGGACGGACATTGAAATGCTGCAAAACCCCTTTCATGAAAGGATGCAGAGGAAAGCGAACACCATTATCAAAGGCCACTTCAAAGAAGCACACCATCTTAGTCACGGAAACCACATAGGAGGTCAAAACGTCAGGGGACCACACTCCCAGGCATCAAAGGGAGTCGATAACGTCCCCAGCGAGGTGGCCCCATATGAGGGCCAGACAGCACTGGGGCCCCCACAGGTTAAGGCATCTTGAGCGGCGGGATCGAATATTCAGACCCTCGGGATATTTAATGGGATCTACTTTCCCTTACCGCTTGTCGAAGGAAGGGGCGCCCACACAGGGCATCTCGAGTTCAACCCGGCCGGGCGGCGAGGCCTTGACCAGTGCCTTAAAGCTTGGGGCCGCGGGTGAAGAGTCACCTCTAATACGCAGAGAAGAAGAGCGACCCGGACCCATGATGAAAGCAAATAATGAAAACAAAACTTAGCCTACCCAATCCTAGCGCCTCGTCGTATCAGTCGAAAAAAGACCAAAGGGATAAGGACACGGCGGTCCTAGGAATAAAGCAGCTATCTCGGGAAGCGCGAAAAGTTAAAAGCGAGAAGGGTTTCAAGGTCGGGGCACACAAGATGGAGGAGGTCTGAAAGAGGCGAAAGAAGTGGAAGATGGCGCGAAAACCAAAGAGTCATTATTATGTCCTTAAAGCGTATGTCGATCAAGCCTTAACTAACCCGACCCGGCGCGGTTACGTGGAAATTGCATCCGTCACGGCGTTACGGCCACGCCGCACATCGTACCGCAGTGCGAAGAGCGGCCCGACTAAGGAGTTTGAAAAATGGGTTCCTTGAGGCTACTTCGGCTAAACCCGAGGAGGCATGCCTGTTGAAGCATTCAGGCCTTTTGATGCCAGCCTAGGATGAAGGCCTAATCCGCTTTGTATGCCCATTGAAGCATTCAGGCCTTTTTACGCCAGCCCAGGATGAAGGCCCAATCCGCTAGGTATGCCCATTGAATCATTCAGGCCTTTTGGCGTGACCCGAATGAAGAGCCCGATCCGCTCGGCCCAGGTCGATTAGCCGGTGGTCGAAAGTCCATTGTTTGCGAGATCGAAGCCAAATCCATAAATGGGAAGTAGAATAATCACGATAATATATTATCGCGCAAATCGAAGTAGAAATCTCAACAATAAGGAAATAAGATAATTCACGATACTCTTATTTCGTCCACAACGGATCGGCGGATCGAAATCAACGAGAAAGAAGGATAATTCTAAATAAAATTGCTCTTTCGATATCAAATCTGATGCAGAATGTAGCAAAGAAATATACGAATCAGTAGGAAAGAATCCTAATCACCATCTAAGCTGGGAAAGCAGATACTATAAATACCCAAGCCACCCCATCGGTGAAAGGTATGAACCTCATAGCGCGTCGCATACAAGCGGTCAGTGATACTTCTCTCGGAAAAGAACTTGCCAGGCATCGGAGCGGCCATGGGAGAAGCCCTCGCCGACCCCCCTTCTTCCTTGTTTTTTGAGGAGGGTGCCACGTCAGGATCCTGAGCCCGACACTACACAACGATCCTACTTGACCAGACGATCGGAGGCACTCTGAGGCCAGTCGCCAGGCGGTCGAGTCGGTAGCGACTCAGGCGCTGGGCGTCAGGTTGAAAAGCATCATCATATTCGATTAAGACTTTTATAGACTCTCTAAAAGTATACCGGTATTGAAAAAGTCATTGACTTTCATTGTTATTAGACTTTTAATTATTTTTAATGATTTTTCTAGTAGGAGTATAAATACTTACCCTTTAAAATTCTCATACACTTTTCCGTAAGATTTAAAACGACTTTTTCATCGAGTGAGTGAAGTCAATCAAATTTTTTAGAGATAAGAGTGAGTATAAATACTCACCTTATGAGTTAGATAATTTTTAAAAACTCATACGATTCATAAAATTAGATAATTTTTTAATTCTTCATATTTTAAAATCTAAAAAGTTAAAAAAATATGATTGTTCCTGAAATCACATATAATTTTTTTTAATCGTTTTACATATAATTATGATATTTTAAGAACTAAAAATATCATAATCGTTTTAAAAATATATATATCAAAATCAGATATAAATATAATATTTTAAGAACTAAAAATATGATATATATATATATATATATATATATATATATATTTAAGAATCATAATTTTATTCAAATAAACCTTAACATACCGATTGAGAAATATAAATCCAACCATCAAAATTATAATGACACACTCCTGCACTTAAATGCATATAAATATATTGTGTGTCAGTTTAATTTACCACCATGAAGGAAAACAGTTGAATGAGAGAAACGAAAGATTATATCATTCACAATAATACAATCTTATCCTACGCAACAAAATTTATTATTCTTAATTCATTTACTAGAGTTTTTATATTGTTTTTGCTTACCGATTCGTGCTCCGGTAGAGATACATTAGAGTATAACGAGATCTATTCATTAACAGACAAATTTATTTTTATATAATAAAAAATTTTCGAGGTAAGGGTTTAACCCGAGATCTATTCGTATTGTAGTAATTTGATTAATCTGATTTTAAATTTTTGCTGTAATTTTTAAAATCATGTATGCGTATTTCAGGTGGTGAAATAATATATGATTTTTTTTATTCGTATTATAGTTCTTTATTTTTCCTAAAATCACATATGTATTATTTTTTGTTTGAATTGTTTCATATAAGTATGTGAATAAAAATATTTTTTTTACATCGGTAATGTTAATGTTAAATCACATCAAATACATATTTCTTGTATTTCATAAATTGATAAAATTTGAAAATTAGGAAATTTTGAAATTTGATAAATTAGGAATTTTGATTATTTAAATAAGAAAAAAAACGAGGAATTTGTAATTCTTAGAAATTAAAAAAAAAACTTAGAAGTGATAAGTGGAATTATAAAATTTGTGATGAAATAAATATAACAATAAAGAAATAAAAAATTATTTTGTCGTATGATTTGTGCATAAGAAAGATTCCCGAAGACAAATTATCACCCTCCATTGGAGTACTGATGTCCCTGTCTAATTTATCGTCACTTGCACAACAATTTTGGTTTAAAATTGAAATAACTCAAATTGTATGGAATTGTGGAATGCATCACGGAGATTCTCAAGAACATGTCATCAATCTCTTGAAGAGTGCTGATGTTCCTGTTTGTTTTATCATCAATTGCATGCTCTCAACCATTTTGTAATCAAAGCCATAATTATGAAATAAGATACCATGTAAAGAAAATTGCCCTAACACTACACAATCCTTTAAAAATCCTATATTTAAAACACAAGAAGAGCTTGCAAACATGGATGTTTGGGAGAATAGAAAATAGAGGAGGAAAGAGAGTATGCCTTAGATTAAATTCATTTCACTAGTATTACCCTCAAAGTATATTTAACACCATCATAGGCACATGTTTGATTGTCCAAGAAATAGAGATAAGCAAAACAAAAAAACAAATTGAAGAAACCTAATCGAAGCAAAGAAAATTTCAGTACACATATAAAAGCTGTGACACCATTTATAACTTGGGGTGTCCGTTGACTTGTACTGTCGACAGCGGAAAACTGTATATACCGTATTATAGGACCCGTCGTAATTAAAAATGGTCGAGCTTGGGCTGTACATCCAATACTCACCAAAATACATCAACTATATTACCACTGATTGAGCGATACATCATTTTCTTAATAGAGCATATATTAAGGATTTAAAAATTTAATCGTGTTATACAAAAAGTATCTATCAGCTTAGCGTGTTGGCTTTTTTCTCAGGTCTCCTAATGAGTGCCGTCTTCGAACACTCCCTCTACACACGAAATAATGATCCCTCAGCGGATGAGCAATGCCCGATGTGATAGTCTCTATTAGGTTACTCATTTAAGTGCGTATGCAATGATTCAGCATAAACACATTCAAAGCAAATACATGATTCTACTTGAATGTCTGCATTCATGGATGAGAATGTAGTTCCATTACTTTCCGGCTTCTCGAGTCCCTCAACGACTCACCAGCGTCACGCAAAGCGAATGTGAAACATCGTTTTTCAAAACAAAATATTTTGTTCTATAGAAACACACTACAGAGTTTCGATAAATCTATTGGACAACCCTCAGAGGTGAATTCTTGGATAATTTTTCATGCAAATAGTCGTAGGTTAGCCTCGAGATGAAGCTGTTGGACAAGCTACTCGAGCAATTCTTGAATCTTCCATTAAATTCCTTTCCATGACCATTTTCCATTTTTCTTTTCTTTCATGCCGTGCGCTCGCTAATTTTCGAGTTCTTAGGTGCGTATAGAAATAAATTATCTTAATTTTCATACGGCATCTTACAATATATCTCAATCGTAATATCTGGAACCAGATTTACATACATACCACACGTTATTTATTCCTTGGCAATAACAGTAAAGTGGCTCGCGTGGAATTTGGTGCGGTCGACTTCGATAGAACCACTGCGAATTCATATTTCATATAATTCAAACATGTGTTAACCACGTCAATTAGCATGCATTAACCTCTCATTTTCCAATACACATTTCAAGCCATTTTTATTCAATATTCTGAGTTTATTATCCTTCACACATCATTCATGCTCCTCATGTCAAGCAACAACGAACTGGCGATTTCATGGACATTTTGGTCGACCTGGCCTCCGATTTTTAACGGGTCCCAATGAAATAGTGGGATGTCGTAGGCCCTGCTGGCTGTCAGTTCCACTTTGTGGAACGAAATCCCATCAACCATTTCGGCCCCACGACCATGTTTAACACCGGTGCAACAGGGGACCATTTCCGGCGGGGATCGATCCGGGGTGTCTAAAAGGGTGAGAATTTAACAATTAAGGTCCCAGAGTTTTGGGACCGACGAACGACCATTCCACGGCCTCGAACACTCCCAGCCATTTACAAGGCTCTTCGTAGAAAATAGCAGAATAGGAGAAGACACTACCTCTCGGAGTTGTGAGGAAACTCCGCCAAAACCGATCTTGCGCGTGGCGCTGCAAGCGTATAACTTTAGCTAGCAGCGACGAGATCGAAGCGGTCAGCGAGGAAATCAGAGAGAAGTTCTTGACGCTGCAAAAATCCGTTCTCCTCTCGCATTTCCGTTCACGTCCCCAAAAATGGAGAAGATGAAGTTGTCTATAACTTCGTTTATTCCTTTTGTCCTTATTGTGCTTTATGTCCAGTAAGTCGTTGTTTCATTTGGATTCTTATCAAACAATCGTAGAGCTTTGAATTTTACACCGATTAGGAGATCTTGGCGTGTATGGGCCCTTGCTTTTAATTTCAAGTTGACTCGTTCTGCCGCTAACGCGTGGCGTATTTGTGTGGCTCAGTGTGCGAGTGTTACGTCGCTCTTTCTTATCAGCGTGTAAATTAGTATGCAATTGATGAAATTTGACATAGTAGCCCAAATTTCGCGAGACCGATTCAGCAGTGAAGTTAGTTTCGTGTCAGAATCTAGAAAAATTCGGGATTTGGCCAAAATTAATTTTCTTGCATTTTCAAAAAATTATATTTTCTCATGGTTTCACAAAAACTAAGAATGTGTTAAAGAAAATTGCACATTTTCACAATGGAAGCAAAATAAAACCCTGAATAGATATCACAAGAGACTGCTGATCAAAGAAAAACAAATACCCTAAATTCAAACGATTCCATCACTTTAATAAGGCTAAAACCCTAATTAGGTATCTATAATGGAACACAATGAATAAAGCAAATAGCAGTTCCAAATATATATAAAGCAAGGAAGAAACCCTAACTTGGTCGGCCTTACAATCTACCATGGATGCTAGGGTTTAGGAGTGATAGGTTCTCACATATATACCGTTGAGAGAGCTAAGGCATAAACATTGAGACGGAGCATGATAATATATGGATGCCTGTGAAATCACAACCGTTGATATGAAAATGAAGGAAATTATCAAAGCCCAATAGTTGGATTCTTGTGGGCTGAGAACCCACAATTCCAGCCAATTACCCATATATTATCATGGGCTTCTGCTCTCAACCTTAAGAACCAATAGGGCCTAAACGGGCTGACCCTTGTGGTCCATTTGAACCAAATAATTATCATTATTATTATTATTTGAATCAAAACCCAATAGTTATTAGTCTCTAAACGAGGATGGCTTAACACTTAAAAGTCAAAAACTACATTAAAAAATTAGAATATCTATTCACTTTGCATTACATCATAGTATTCTGTTATATTCCTCACAAATTTGTCTTCACTGAGACTCAAACTCTAGACTCCTCCCTTTCCTGTACCAATACCAATTGTTACACGCTTAGGTGACAATCAGCCCCCTCCGGTCCCAACATTTAGGAGGAGTCATAAGGAGGCCCGTAAACCAACTAAAATGGCATCATCACAAATATTTCCAAAACAAAATAACAAACAACATTAGATAAGAGTATATTAGTTAAGAGCTTATGTCATAAGTACTTTATTTAATAAGCTATTTGTTTTTAGATGTATACTTTAAAAAGAGCTTGTGCATTATTTTAAGGTGTTTGGATGCATTCTTATCTGTGTTTCCTGTCGAAATTACGAAAAGATCATCCATGCTTGCCTAATAAAATTGAAGTGTTTGAATGAATAGAAGTATTTGTCATGATGTTTAAAAATTTTAAAGTATTCAAAACTAAAACAAAAATTAATATATATATATATATATATATATATATATATATATATATATATATATATATATATATACTATATATATATATATATATATATATATATCATGAAACCATATTAAAAATTTTTTTTTTAAAAAGTAAAGATTTATTATATACTGAAAACATTCATCATTCAAATGTAATATATAGTATAAAAAATAGCTAATGAACCATTATCTCATATTCACTTTTGTTTCATATGCATAAAAAAATTATAAAAACTAAAATATTATAGGTTTTTTTCTTTATTAAAATCTTTGGAACACTTTCTATAAATTTGAAAGTGATGTACTATAAACTCATAGTTATTAAGCTACACCAAGACACAAAAGCCTTTTGGGGCCTTGAGGCACAAGGCACACACTTTTTTAAGTGATGAACACTCTATCTAATATAAATAAAAATTATATATTTAACTAAATATTGTCTATAGTTTTTATCTAATAATAAAATATAATAAAGTAAATAACATCAAACATAAAAATCAAACATCACTAATACTTCTCATCATTACAAACATTTCCAAAACAAAATAACAAATATCGTGTCTTACATAAATACATAAAAATTATAAGTTCCAAAACAAAATAAAGACTCATAGAATCTGCATCAAATTCTAAATCAAGAAAATCATCATCAATATCATTCTTCCTATCATCAATATAATTTTTTTCTATTTTTTTAATTATATGTCATAATTTTTTTCCTATTTTTTACATAATTTTTTTTCAAAAATGTTACCTATTTTATACATTTTTTTTTGGAATTTGTTTTCTATTGTTTCATTATTTTTTTCAAAATTTTTTCCTATTTTTACACAAATTTTCAAAAAATTTACATATTTTTACATAAATTTTTAGAATTTGTTTTCTAGTTTTTCAAAAAAATTTCCTATTTTTATATAATTATTTCCAAAAAAATTTACCTTTTTTTATATAATTTTTTCGGAATTTATTTTCTATTTTTCATAGTTTTCCCTATTTTTATACCTAATTTGTCAAAATGATAGTTTTGTCATGAAGATGATCCTTTTTTAGGTTTCCCTCTGAGCTTTTTTAAGCTTTTTTTGATAAGCTTCTTCATGAAGCTTATTGACATAAGGTAAAATGGGCTTATAGGGGGTTTATAAGTTATTTTTATATAATTTTTATCAAAAATACTTATGTGAGAAGATACACTCAAATAAGCTGTAAATAAGCTCTCCCAAACGCATTCTAAGTACTGGGGTGTTCATAAATCGTAAAAAACCGTCCAAACCGAACCAAAACGAAACCACGGTTTTAAAAATTAATAGGTTTGGATTGGTTTGAAATTTTACAAAAACCGACACATCGGTTCGATTCAAGGTTTAGAGGTGAAAACCGACCCAAACCACCATATATATTACAAATAGTTTTAACCTAATTTCACATATTTCTTTCAGCGGCACACACCTCTTCTTCTCCACCCCGTCGACCAAGGTTATTTTCTTCAAATCTCATATCTCTTCATTTTCTTTCCAATTCTTGAATTTTCTGGTGTCCTTTAAACACAGTTCTTTTTTTTCTTTTTTTCTTTCTTTCTTTTTTTTTGTTTTGATGGCGGGAGGGTTTTGATTTATGGGTCTTGTCTATATCGTCTGCATCTAAAGGGCTTGAATCTTTTGATGATAACCAACCATTTTTGCTGAAATAGTAGTGAAGGACATAATCAAAAGAGAAAAGCAAAAGCAAGGAGAAGAAAGGGAACAAAAGTACAAACTTTTTTTGTTCTCATGTCTGATGCACGTCTCTGCTTTGATCATGACTCATGAGGTTTTGTCTGCATGTCCATTATGAGTCAGTGACTGATTCTTAATCTGCTCAGAAGAAAATTAAATATATTAGAGCCAAGAAAGTGGAAGAAAATCGGGAAAAAGTGTTCCTTGTTTTCTTGGTCTTTTTCACTCTGTTTCGGATGGAGGTCACAAAGATATAGCGAGCCTCTGGTTTTCGGGTTTTCTGAAGATGATGCTTCAGGTTTTCTGAGTTAGCACCAAATTGAAGAATATATTGTTTGTAAGTTCAAAACAACAAAAATATCTGAATGCATTAATAACATACCTCAGCATGCATTTTAAATCCTGGTGAGGGTTGTAAAGAAGGAAGGGTTGCTGTTGGAGAATCAGGGAAAATCTAGATCATTATAAATAATAGTATTTTTATTATTATCGACAAATACATAAATTCTTCAAAGTTATTCAAATAGGTTCACATAGAAAATTTATTTAGATATAGTCATAGACTCGACCTGTAACACCCCAAATTATACCCTAGTAGTTTATTACAGTTTAGAGGTATGATAAAATTAAAACTTGTATTTTCCGAAATTTAAGTGCTAAGAGTGAAAAATGATAAACCCGGAATTTATCAAAGAGTCAAGGGTATAATGGTCAATTACAAAATAAGGATTCAAATGACATTATATAAGAAGATTATATGCGATTATGAAATAATGATAAGTTATTTGCAAATGGAATGAACTTTGAGGACTAAATCCCAAAAGGGAAAAACTTAAGTCAAAAATGAGATTTTTGCCAAACATGGCTTTAAAACAAAAAGGGATAAGACCATGTTTTGTCTCATAGAACCATGGAACAAAAAATTGGTAATATCTGCCGATATATCACCGAAATATCATATATCGGCCGGTATTGACACGATATTGCTAACCGAAAGTCGGTTGGGTAAAAAAATCGGGAAAATCGTTGATATTTCAGTGAAATATCAGAAAATATTGATATTTCGACGAAATATCAAGCGTATACATCATGCGCGCGTGTGCTGGAAATTCTAGGAAAATCTCGATAAAATATTGGAGATATACCGACGATATCAGTAAAATATCGGAGATATAGCGACGATATAGGCGATTTTTTGGAGATTTTTTCAAAATATCGGTGGACTAAATTTTGACTTTTTAACCAGCGATCTGACGGTCCATATTGGTTCCTGCTTTGATCTAACAGTCCATATTTCGTCCACTTTTTTAAAAGCATCCAACGACAATTTTTTTTATCCAACTGTTGATTTTAAATTTGAAGCTTGATCTAACGGTTCATATTAATTTCCAACATATATATGATAATCCAACGGTCATATTTCAACCAAAATCAAATCCAACGGTTAGAAAGAAACCACAACGGTTTTTTAACAATCCAATGACTATTTTGACTCCAAAAAATTCTATAAATACCCACAAATTATACAATTTAAATTCTGAACTCATCCATTAATCATAAAACGATTGACTCTCAGGTTATTTTTTCTTTATGATTTCTCAATATTTTTCAAGACATTTATGCATGACATGTTCGAAGTTACAATGAATATTATCGGAACACCATATCTTGGTATGAATATTATAACACCCCAAATTATACCCTAATAGTTTACTACATGTTTAGGATATAATATAAGTAAAATTTGCATTTTTCGGAAATTTATGTGCTAAGGGTAAAATGGTAATTATCAAATTAAGGACTCAAAGGATATAAGGTAAGAAGATTGTATGTTAAAGTAGGATTTTGATAAGTTGATGTGCAAATAGAATGAAGAAGAAGGACTTAATAGCAAAAAGAAGAACTTTAAGCCAAAATTAGGATAAGGCCAAACATGGTCTTATGAGAAGATATTTTTCTTATTTTTTGATTTGGGGGGCTTTAAGGTTCTGATTTAGTGAGAGAAGAAGTAGGATTGGTTTAATTATCTCGATTTATTGGTTCCTTGTTCAAGTAGAAGGAAGGAAGAAGAAAATGTTTAAAGGCGAGAAATCAAGGTATGGAAACTATCCGCAAGCCATACTTGTTTATGGGTTGTTAGGAAACTCTCTTCCATTATGAAAGTGTTATTGGTTGGTTTTTGTGGGCTTTAATGGTTTGGTTGGTTAAAGTCAAGTTTTGGGTTATTTCCGATGTGTTTTGGGTTTTAGTTGGAAGTACGGTGAAAAAAATGAGAACACGCCATTTCTACATAAATCACGGTAAGTATCGGTCTTGAAGTTAGTCATAGGTACTTTCAAGTTGTTTTTGGTCTAGAGGATATAGAATCCGTCTTGAAAGTTGAGTCTGGAAATGCTGAAAATTATTTTGGTCGGAGGATGTTGAGTACCCGATCTTCGAAAGTTGTTTTTAGCATAAGGATGTTGGTATCGATCTTGGCTAAATATCGATATTAAGTACTCAATATGGTCATATGTAAATTGTTCTAAACCTCGCTTGCCGGCGACTTCTTACCGATTGTTGTTTGCCTTTATATAAATATAAGATGTGAATAAGAATAATATATAGCTGATAATATATATAATTGTATGCTGGCAAGATCGAATTGAGCAGGCACCTTTGATAAAGTGATTCGACACTCACACGCTAGTGCTCGACACTTGATACGTGGGCGGAGACATGTCTCTTTTGATTAACCGAGCACTCTTGTTGAGTGTTACAACCGCTTCTTTTATGTGGGGCGAGACACGTCTTTGTTCGTGCTTGGCGCTCTTGCTGAATGCTCTACGACACTTGCATTGCGATGGAGCGAGCACGTCTGCGTGTCTTGGCACTCTGCTAGTTCTAACATACATTTACATGGGCGAGACACGTCTTTGTTGATGCGTACTATACCTTCGGATACATATTGTGTTGTGTCCCTATCATTCATTGTTACTAGTCTATGCATGCAATCATTTATATGAAAAGTATCTAAATAAAATGATGTGTGAAACTTTTATATGATAAGAATCTGAATAATGAACAACAAAAAAGCATAAGGAATCAATTCTGTTCTGTAATGTACCTACGGGTACCTTCTGTACAAGACCTTTGTTCTAAACTCCTACGGGAGATAAGAAAACCTTGTTATAAGAATTATGCTATATGAAAACTCTATGATAAGAATTAGGTTATATGTAAACTCTGACGTATGCATTATGTTATATGGATCCTGTAATTATGGACCACTTCAAGTGGTCATATCTGTTATCTGTTTCCCACTAAACTATAAGCTTAGCACGGGTGTTTCATCCGTGTAGATGTGAAAGAGGAGATCAGGGCATTCCCGCGTCTGACGGGACGACACGTGATAGGAGTCCACTTGATGTAGGTTTTGATATTTGGTTTTAGAATGTAAATGTAAAAGTTTTTGTAATATTGGAGTTTGTGTAAGTACAAGTAAATGAGACTCAGGCATGTATATACAAGATAGTTTAAACACCACTATGGTGGTACTACTAGAAGTTTTATTTCCTTATGAATTTATATATGAAATGAGCCACAGGTCGAGAAAAGCGGGTTAAAGTCTCGGTCTCTTCTTGCGCCTCTGCTTACGCCTGGGGAGTAGAGGCGTGAGCAAATATTGTCTTCATCGAGATGGAATCCCTTCTATGATAATGTAATTGAGCCACATTGGTCTTCATTTTGGTTTTAAAAGACTATTGTAATGTAATTTCTCAATAAATTATAATGAATATTGTATTCAACAAGTTTATATTTGATTATTTATGTCTTTTTTAAAGGTCAATAAAGTATTTTCATGAATTTTATAGTATTTTTGTTAATTTTCACTTTATCGATATTTTTGTCAAAATATTCACTGATATTTCTTATATATCTGTAAAATTCAAATACCGATATATCCGTAATTACAGATATTTTGTTTCTTGCATAGAACAAGGGAGTTCTCATTTTGGCTAAAGGGAGAGCTAGGGCACGGTTTGGAAGAAGAAGGAAGAAGAAGAAGAGAAAAAGGAAGAAAAAAGCTAAAAAGGAAAGCTTTGAAGCTTTAAGGTTAGGAAAATCCTAACTTCCTCCATCTATGGGTATATTTTGATTTAGGGTTTGCAGTTTGGTTAAGTTTTGGGATTTCCTTCTTCTATTTTGTGTTTGTATGTGTTGTGCTTTAGATTTGGATCCTCAATTGAGGAGTTTGGTGTGAAAAAAAGAGTTAGGGTTCGTATGGGTCGGAGGTGTTGTCTGTTTTTCTTTTATTTTCAACCCTTGCTCTTTGTCTAGCCATAACTTGGCCATTAGACCTCCAAATTGAGTGATTATAATTATTGTGTAATCTAGACTTCTTGTAGAATAACTCCCAAGAAGGAAGTATAATCAAATTCGGCCCCTATGGTGGCCAACAAATTCTGGAACCCGAATTTGAGCTTAAAGGTAAGCTTCTGGGTTTATCCTCTTATTTTGATACAGTATTCGTTTTTGGGTCATAAGTTGAGTTTTACTCATCCAAATTGAGTGTTTCAAATTTCTGTGTAATCTAGACTTCCGGGAAAACTACTTTCATGAAGAAAGTATTGCAAAATTGTGTTGGGAGTGTCCTTTGCTAAGGACCATTTTGTGTAAAATGAATAAGATAGAATTATAGGGGAAGTGCTGCCAAAATTTCCCCATAACCCATTTGCTTGTATTGGCCATAACTTGGCCTCCTAACCTCAAATTTTGATGATTCTAGTTGGGGAAGTACCCTAAGAGGTAGACCTACAAAAATATAGTAGGTATCGAGAAGCAATTCTGAACCTAAGTCCCCTGTTTTTGAGATTAAAGTGAAGATACAAGTTTTGATTTCTTAACATGGGTAGGTTCTGTATTTTGGCCATAAGTTAAGTTATAATGATCCAAATGAGATGATTCTAATTTCTACTGAAAATAAACTCATAGAATTACAACTTTCATGAAAGAAGTTTAGGTAAAATATGTCTTGTTTGTTCCCAAAAAATTGTGTAAGTTAAGGTGAAAATTTTGTTTATGGGTGGGAAAAACATTTCCCATAATTTGACCTCTTTGGCAAAAATGCATTGTTCATGCATGATAGTTATGATTTGAACATGTTGATATGTATGAAGAAATTACGGTCATAAAAATTGACTTGGAAAATAATATGAATGAGGTTAGACCTTTATAAAATGTTTTGAATCACATATAATTGTATGTCTGCTTAAGACCAGATAGTGAATAAATAGGGACTAGTGCTATGACACTCATGTTTAGCGCTTCAGCACTCTTGTCTAGTGCTACGACATTCCTGATTAGTGCTATGACACACTTTTTTAGTGCTTTAGCACTCCTAATTAGTGTTATGACACTCCTGTTTAGTGTTTCGGCACTCCTGTATTGTACTGTACCTATAGGTACTTATTGTACCGTATACCTGTTATTCATTCTTACTGGTCTATGCAAACAAACATTTATATGAAAAGTATATGAATAAGGACCAGTTTGCTTATGAAAATAAGAATTTATGATGCATCAGCATACTTCTGTATTGTACTATAGTGTACCCTCGAGTACCTTTTGTTCTGAACTGTATGATATGTACTCCTACGAGAGAGATAAATATGATGACTTGCAAAGGATACGTACATGTGTGTGTGTGTGTGTATATATATATATATATATATATATTTATTTATTTATTTATGAACCTGATAAGCATGCAAATGGTTAAATGTAAGTACCTGAAATAATATTGCATGCTTGTTTACTATATTTGAGAATAGTTATAAGTGGTTTTGTTTTAATGTATTTTCCTCACTAAGCTATGAGCTTAGCATGAGTGTTTAATCCATGTAGGTGCTAAAGAAGTTGTCAAAGACATCCCACGTTCGTCAAGGCCAACACAGCCTTAGGAGCCCCTTTGTAGGACTCTATTCTTTTTTGTTATAGTGAAACTTGTATTGATATATGTAATTTTTTTTTTTTTTTTTGAGACTCAAGCATATGTACAAGACTTTTTAAACACCACTATGGTGGTAGTTTTACTTGGTTATATATTTTGTAGTCTTGAATTTTTATAATTCAGAACTTTTGAGTGTGATTATGTCATTTTGACTTTTTGCTTGAGTTGTTCTCGATTATTTGCCAAAACGAGGTTCTGAGTCTCGAGTTCACATATGGTGTCCCCTCACTTGCCATAGTTATGGGGTAGGGGCGTTACAATATTCAAGTATTTTACAAAACCCTCATGCTTTCCCTAACACCTTAATGACCATATCTTAGATTGAATACTATGATATTATATGGTATATATCATTTCTTTGTTTTTGCTTGTTTCCTTATTAAAAGCTTGTTTATATTTTAATTTTAATTTCAATTTCCTAACATAAATTATTTTTTATTAATTTTTATAGATGAATGAAGATGTGTCATTAAATGTTGAAGGTTACATCGAAGAGGGAATTACATCAAAAATTCATTGAGAAGAAGACAAAGAGGATGAATTGGGAAATAATAGTGTTGAAATGACAATGAAAGATGAAAGTAAAAAACCATCAACTCCACAAAAACTTAAAAGAAAAAAAAGGAAGTGAGGGGACAAGAAAATGTTCTATAATATAGGATCATTTTACTAGGAATAACTATGAGAAAAAATCCACGTGCGTCATGCAATTATTGTGGTCAATCTTATGCTAGTGATTCTAGAAATAGTGGGACTAGTAATTTATGGAGTCACTTGCAATTTAAATGTAGGAAATCTCCCTATATAGTGGTTGATAAAAAACAAAAGATCATTAGCTTTGATGCTAAGAAAGATGTCAGGGATGGTGATAGTGCTAAAATTGGGAATTTAAAGGTTATTAAGTATGATCCTAAAGTAATTAGACGAGCCTTGACATCAATGAGTATTCATGATGAATTTCCTTTTAGAGTCGTTGAAGGGGAGGGATTTAAGGATTATTCTCACTTATTAGAGCCTAGATTTGTAATTCCTTCTCAAATCACTGTTTGGAGAGATTGCATGAAACTTTTTATGGAGCATAAAAAACTTTTGAAAAAACATTTGAAGAATAAACGTTTGTCTTCAAACAGCGATATGGTCATCTATTCATAATTATAATTATATATGTACTTGCTCATTAGTTGATCAAGATTGATTTACAAAAGCGAATTTTTACTTTTGTCAAGTTCCGAATCATAAAGGAAGCACAATTGGAAGGGTGATTGAGAGTTATTTGTTGGATTAGGGCATTGAGCATGTTCTCACAATTACTGTTGCTAATACTAGTTCTAATGATTTAGCTATTGCATGTTTGAAAGATCAATTTCCTTGAAGGTGTAGGGTTTTAAATAATGAATTCTTGCATGTTCGTTGTTCTACACATATTTTGAATCTTGTTGTTCAAGATGGTTTGAAAGAGCATAATGAGTCTATTATCAAGATCAGAAATGCAGTTGGATATGTTGGATCATCTCCTAGACTTGATGCTTTTAAAAAGTGCGTTGAACATGTGAAAATATTAGATAAGCGTCTCTTGTGTTTTGATGTGGAGACTAGGTGGAATTCCACCTATTTGATGTTAGATGCAACAGAAAAATTTGAAGCAGCCTTTGTTAGGTTACAATATCATAATGCTAAATATAATAAACATTTTGAAAAAGAGAAAATTAAGGGCCTTCTAGAAAAAGAAGATTGGAATAGAGCAAGGGTGTTTGTTAAATTCTTAAAGATGTTTTATGATGTTACTTTGAAGTTTTCGGGATCTTTGCATGTTACTTCAATTTTTTTTTAATGAAATTGTGTCTAGGCAAAGAACATTGCAAAAAATGGCTAATGGGGGGATAAAGTGATGGCTGGCTATGTATGCAGAATGAAGGAAAATTTTGTCAAATATTGGGAAAATTTTAGTAATGTTAATTATTTATTGCATGTTGCTATTGTTTTGGATCCCTGATATAAGTTGAAGTATGTGAAATTTTGTTTTGAGCAAGTATATTGTAACACCCCTTCCCCAATCTTCGACAAGCGAGGGAGCATCACAAAGGGCTGAAACTGCTAACCTGATTTCTGTCATTAGTGGGCCCATTTCAAGCATATATTCATGAAAACATAAACTTGTAAAACTACCACCTTAAGTAGTGTTTAACTTGTCCTGTTTATACATGCTTGAGTCACTAACTACTTATAATTATACAAGTTCCACTATCTCAAAATATTACATTTACATTATAATTACAACAAAACTAATTCGAGGACCTATATAAGAAGGACTGTTAATGTTGTGTTGGCCTTGCGAATGCGGGATGTCTTTGACGACCTCTTTAGTACCTACACGGATGAAACACTTGTGCTAAGCTTATAGCTTAGTGGGAAAAGAAATAACAGATGTGACAACCTCTAGTGGTCCTCAATGATAGTATACATTTAAAATAATTCACATATCAGAGTATTCATATCTCCCATATGAGTACATAACAAAAATCTCTTTATAGAAGGTGCAGTAGGTACATTCTGTCTGAGCGAGATATGCCTTAACATCGTAGGTAGTTACTTTGTTTTCATATGTTCCATTATGAATACTTATCATATAAATGTTTGCATGCGTAGACTAGTAGCGATGAATGGGAGGGACCTGGCGCATGATACTCGAAGGTATAGTATAGTGTCTTGACGAAGTCTTGAGAGCAAGCGAGCAGACGATGCTATGACGAGAATCAGGGTCATTAAGTAGCACTATCTGAGAGTCTTGAAACAGTAATCGGACATGCTGTCCACGTGAGAACAAAAAGTGTCGTCACAGACGAAGTCTTAGAAGCACTAAACAGACGTGCCTATTCATTCACTATCTGATCTTAAGCAGGCCTACAATCATATGCGTTTCAGAGTTTTTTATACTAAAATGTATAACATTCGTTTAGGCTTTATAAAAATAGAAAGAAAAATAGGCAGAGAAGAGGCAAGAACAAAGTCCGCCTAGAAGATGGGTTCGCCTAGGCAAAGCATCGGGGGCCATAAGATAGGTCTCGGGTTCGCCTAGGCGAACAGACCTTCGCACTCTTTCGCCTAGGTGGAGAGGCGTTTGGATCCAGAAATGAGGCATTTTTGCCCTATTTCATCAAAAATTTCCAACCAAAACAAAACAAACTCAAAACAACTATATAACCTAACTCAAACCAACCCAAAAACACATTTAGAAGAGTTAGGGTTTTCCTAACACAAACATAGACAAAGAATGAGTTAGGATAGTTTCCTAACCTTGATTTCTTAATACCTTCAAAGTAGTTTTCCTTTACTTCACTTTGCTTGAACAAGTAGAACTAAGAAATGGAGAGAAATCACTAAGAATTACTTCTTCTTCTCCCCAAACCGTATGCCCTAGCCCTCTCTTAGCCAAAATGGTGAGAATGATTATTGTCTTATGGATTTTGCTCACATTTTTCCCTTTGCATTTTAGTCCTACACTTTCATTATATTTTCAAGTCAACTTATTAATATATCATCTTAACATATAATCTTCTTATCTTATGTCATTTGGGTCCTTAATTGGCTAATTACCAGTTTACCATTTTTCACACTTAGCACTTAAATTTTTGAAAAATACAAATTTGACTTTTATTAAACCCTTAAACATATCATATAACTACTATGGTATAATTTGGGGTGTTACATATATAAAGCAAGTCAAGTTGTCACAAAAATTGCTTTATTTGAATCAACTTTCAATTGATTGTATGAATGGTATAATGATTTTTTTTAAGTGAACTTGGGAATGAAATGAATACTCTCTCTAGATCAAGGAGAATTGATGATAATGATAGTGACGATATTGATGATGCATTTGAAAAGAAACTAGAAGAGGAGGCATCTTTGAAGACTAAATCTGAGATTGGAAAGTATTTGTTAAATAATTTTTAAAAGTTGGGATCTACTTCCAAATTTCTCCACCATTTCTACCATGATTCGAGCTCTCAGCTTTTCAATTTCTCCAATTCTTCTATTTTCTTAAGGGCTCTATGTAATTTTCCAGCTCCGTTTCCTCGAAGTTTTGAATAGGCATCGGGGTGGGTTTGAGATTCGTGAGGAGAAATGTTGTCTTTGAGCAGAAAATTGGTGTTTCTCATACCTTAGCTTCTAGAGGAGCTTGTACACAAAGGGTTCCTGCTTGCAACCCATTTTCGCCATCCCTTCGATCCTCTCAGAAAATGGGTCCCTTATGACTACGATTCTCCATCTTCTTACGGTTTTGAGTTGAATCTCACGATTAAAAGATTTTTGTGTGTTTGGGGAAATGGTCATCCGCATGAAATATGGGAGCGTGCACAATGAAATTAGCGGTAAAGAGGCGCCAAATGGGCGGAGGCGGTGATGATTTCTTTGGCAGGTGCGCAGTTTTGTTTGTTTGAAATGGCCACGGTGACCTGCATCGGGGGAAAGGGTCGGAGGAAGATTGAAGGACTTGTGGTGGTGCTATTGTAGTAAACGTTTCGACTCTTGTGTGCTACGGTTTGATGCATTCCTCTGAGAATTCATTTCGGTGTTGTTCCTACGGTGTGTCATGATTTCGAGTTTTTGGATCTTGGGGAAAATAGTGGTTATGGTGTTTTTGTGTGGGGTTTTGGTGTAAACTCCCTTGATCTGTGATCTGCACAAATTTGTTGTGTTTTGAATTTGGTGTTCTTATCTGGATGCCTTTGTTCGGGTTATTGAAGTGGTCGGGGACTTGAAGAAAATTGGGAATTTGACTTTCATGTGAGTCACCTTGCTGGGTTAAGTTATCTAGAGGACATTCCTCTCGCTGAGAGAGCTAGGGTTTTCTCTCGTTGAGGGAGTTCGAGTATGCTTTTGTGATCACAGTTCTATCACCTGCCTATGTAACTTTCCAATTTGCTACGGAGACTCGTATTGCTCAATTATCTCTCTCAGCCGAGGAAGATAATGCCTTCACTCTAGAGGGAAGTCTGTGTTCTCAAACTGTATCATACGAACTATGCATGGTAGGGAAGTTTCTATCTCCACGTCTAATTCATGTTCCTTCCTTCAAGGAACGAGTTCCCGCTATGTGGAGGCTAGGAAGAGGTATTTTTGTTCAGGAACTGGATGATAGGCGATTCTTATTTATGTTTTTTCATGAGTATGATATTAGCAAGGTTTTGGAAGGTGGCCCTTGGATATATGACAATATGTATATCCTCCTCCGTCATTGTGCCCTACTTGAAGCTCCTATTGTTGTTAAAACTGACTCGTTGGATTTCTAGGTACAAATTCATAACCTTCCTGTAGGGTTCATGTCCACTCAAGTTGGGAAGCAATTTGGTGACTTTGTGGGCCAATTTATTCAATATGATGAGACTAACAATACAAGGTTTGGGGCCTTTTATATGCAGGTTAAGATTTGAATTGATGTTTCGCAGCCACTGAAATAATTGAAGAAGATTTTGCTATCTAATGGATCTTCCTCGCAAGTCCTCTTTAAGTATGAGCACTTGTGGCTGTTTTGCTTTCTTTGTGGTAAGCTAGGCCATACATAACGTTTTTGCGATTTTCACTTTTCTATTGCAATAGATTCTATGGCTCACGGATGGAGTAATTTGTTGAAAGCTTCTTTTCGAGCCTCTTCTTCTGGTGGAGGTTGGTTACGGGATGAGAAGGGTGAGCCCATTCATTCCGATGGTGTGATTTTGAAGACTTCAAGTGTTTTTTCGGGCTCATTGGTTCCAAGCTAAATGAGTCCGGTAGTTCGGATCTTGCTCAAGCGGTGGATGTTAGGAAGGCACTGGATAGCTCGATGCATCATTTGTAGCCTATAAACTCTATTCCGACTACTCCTAAGAATTCCGGTCTGGCACATGTACAGTCAACTTCAGATGAAAACGTGGAGGTGGACTTACAAGATGATAGGAAGCGTAGGCGTGAGGGTGTGTTGGCTATGGCCTTGGATTCTTCGGGGAAAGCTTTAGTTACTACAGATGATTCTCCTTCTGGTTTGGATAAAGATTCATCTTCAGTTATTGATGCAGCGGGTCTGCGAAGCGAGCTCGCCCAGCGGCCAATGGTGCCTTAGTTGGGTATTGGGGTTTGGGGAACTCGAGGAAGCTGGAGTTCGTAGTTTGTCTGATTGGTTAAATCACATAGTCCGTATTTTTTCTCATGAATACTAAGGTTCAGATGAAGATTGAGGAGTTACATATCAAGTTGGGTTTTTCTAGTAAATTTACAGTTAATAGTATCGGTCATAGTGGTGGTTTGGCTATGCTATGGGATTCATCTTTGAGTTGTTCGATTTCGGGCTTTTCTAATAACCATATTGACCTTATTATTACTGAAAGCACTGGTGATTCGTGTTTGACTGGTTATTATGGCTTCCCTGAACACCATAGACGGAGGGCTTCTTGGACTTTATTGCGTGCCTTAGCCATTCGTTCTTCCCTCCCATGGGTTTGCATTGGTGATTTTAATGATCTTCTTTCTCCATGGGATAAGAAAGAAGGTGTGGCTCATCCTGATTGGCTCTTTCGTGGGTTTCATGGTGCTTTAACATATTGTAGCTTGAATGAGTTGTTTTTGCATGGTTATGGTTTTACTTGGGACGAATTGGGGTTCTCCTCATGGGTTGAGAAAAGTTGGATCGGTGCTTTGTTCTGACAATAGTTGGCTTAAGTTGTTCCCCTCCATAAGCTGCACAACTTGTTATTTCTTCTGTCAGTCATTCACAGATTTTATTGCAGTTTTCGCACTCGCTACCATGAGAATGTTTCACATCGATTTAGATTCGAAAATTTATGGTTAAGAGAAGATGAGTTTGTGTCTAGCTTTGAGATGTGGTGGGGGAGTTCTGCTGATCTCTCCCCTTGTCTTGTTTCTTGTCTCATTGTCATGAGTTGCCTTAGGTACAGTGGGGGAGGCATTTTTTTACAGAAGTTTCATAATAAACTTAAAAATTGTAAGGTGCGGGTTGAGCAGCTCCAGTCTTCTACTGATGAAAGTCAAATTCTGAATTTTGAGAAAAAGGCGTCTTGCGAGTTTACAGGATGAAGAGTTGTATTGGAAGCGACGAGGCTATGGCTTTTTAGTTGGAGAACGTGACCTTATGCAATTTTTTCATGCCTGGCTTTGCCGTCATCAAAATTTTGATAAGGTTAGTTCTCTTATTGATGATAATGGTATAGTGCGTCAGTTTAGGCCACGATGGGTTCCCTTTCTTTGTCATACTTTGGAACTTATTCTCCTGGTTGCCTAACCGATGGTTTAAATCATTGGTGATGTTGTTAGTTTGGAGGAGAATAGAGCTTGGATGCACCTTTTCTAAAGAGGAGTTCCTTGCTAAGGCTATCAGCAAAATGCATCTAAAAAATCGCACAGGTCTTTGATGGTTTGAACCCGGGATTTTATCAACGTTTTTGGCCTTTGATTGGTGATCAAATCTTTTCCACAGCTTCGCAATGGCTTTTGACCGGTGCATTCCCTTTGGGCCTTAATAATACTTTGATAGTTTGAATTCCCAAATGTGAGAATCAATCTTCCATGAAGGAGTTAAGGCGATCTACCGTCCATGTAATGTTGTGTGTAAGCTTGTTGCGAGGATCCTTCATCATTATGAAAGGCGTTCTTTGTAGGCTGATTTCTCCTTCCTAAAGCATCTTTTGTTCACGAATTAAACATTACGGATAATATTCTTCTTCTGGTAGTCTTTGCAATGTCTTAAGCAACGCACAAGGTGTCGTATTGGCGATGTTGCTCTAAGAATTGTATGTAATAAAACATAATGAGGAGATTGATTGGGGATTTCTCCAATTTATGTTGTGTAAGATGGGGTTTGCAGAACAGTGGATTTCTTGGCTTATGTTGTGCATTTCGAAGGTTGAATATTATGTGCTCTTCAATGGCACGGTTGTGGGTTCGGTTGTACCTAGGAGGGGTCTCCGTCAAGGTTGTCCTCTTTCACCTTACTTGTTTCTTGTATGCGCTGAAGGACTTTCTGCTATGATTCGGGTCGGAAGAGTAGGGTGCTCTTCATGGTTATTCGGTTTGTAGGATTGCACCCTTCATGTCTCGTCTTTCTTTGCGGATGATAGTTACTTGTTCTTGAGAGTTCTAAATTTGGCTTCAAGTGGTTCGTGATATTCTCTTGAGATTTGAACAGGTTTCTGGACTAGCTGTTAATTATGGTAAATTTGAGGTTATGTTTAGTTCTAACATCTGCACTGATAAACAAAATGAGATAATTGGTATGTTGGGCGTTGAAGCTACTGATGGTAATTTTTACTATCTTGGACTGCCTTCAGTTCTTGGTCGTTCCAAACAGGTTATTTTTGGGTTTTTGAAAGACCGTTTGCGTAAACGGTTGTCTTCTTGGCAAAGCAAGCTATTGTTGAGAGCAAGCAAAAGCATTTTGGTAAAGGCTTGTATGCAGCATTTCCCTACTTTCTGACATGGCGTCTTTCTTATTCCTCCATCGATTCACAGAGGAACTTTAGAAAATGTTGAACTTCGTTTTGGTGGGGCTCGGCGTGAAGGCCATAGGGTGATACATTGGCGAGAGATGGGAGAAAAGATTATGTGAGGAAGGAGGAAGGTGGTTTAGGATGGCAGTCCTTTGTTTAATCTTACTGCTTTCACGGAAAGCGAGGTTGGAATCTCTAAAACCAAATACGTACATGGTAGCCCAGAGTGTTCAAGAAAATATTTTCCTTCGGGGAATTTACCTTTCTTCAATTTAGGGGTCTAATCAGTTTTGCTTGGAAGAGAGTATTTGGTCGTAAAGGAGGTTGTGAGGCTGGGGTATTGTATGGTGGTGGCAAAATCCAGTGTTTGGAATGATCCATGGGTTAACCCACTTTGCCCGATATCTGGGTTGATGTGATAATGCGGGTTTAGAGGACTTGAAGGTTTACGATTTTACATTTGGAACTGGTCGTTGGAATGAAGAGTTTATCCACAGTTGCCAAGTCTATTCGAGGCGATTGTGTGTGGGCAGTGCTTTCTCGTCCAGCGAGCCTGATTTTCCAATTTTGCCTTATTCAAGCTCGGACTCTATACGGTTAAATCTTGTTATGATATCTTGTGTCTGGATGGTCTCAGTTTGCGGGTTTCTCACGAGCTTGGAAGAGGTTTTGGAAGCTTTCACTTCCTCCTAAAGTGCTAGATTTTGTGTGGAGGTTGTGCAGTAATTGTTTACCTTTAAGAGTGAGGCTTCATAAAAAATGTTTGGTGTTGGATACATGTTGTGGTCTTTGCGACATGGAAGTTGAGGATGCATCTCATCTATTTTTTAATTGTTCATTTGCACAGTCTTATTGGGCAACTGCGAGGTTGGATTTTCAGCTACCTTGGGGGAGGTTTTTCATACTAGTATTTTGTCTTTGCTTAGCTTGCAAGATAACTTGGTTTTGTGCAAATTTTTCTCGGTGCTATGGGCTATTTGGGAGCGGCGCCAATGTCGAGAGTTCGGGTAGGCAAGCTTTGCCTTCAGAGGTGGCGGTGAGGTCTGCCTTTGAGTTCTGCAATGAATGGAAGCTAGCTCGTGTAAACCCGACAGTCGTTCTGTTGGCCTTTGTTGCGGGTTTGGTCTGCTTTGGGATTCGACCTTAGGTTGGGCGGCGGGGTGAGCGTTGATGCGGCTATCTTTGAAGATCAACAACAATAAGGGTAGGGATGGTCTTACGTGATTCTGATGGGTTATTGATTGCATGTAAGTCTGTTGTTTACCGTTTTGTTGCTCTATAAAAGAGGCTGAAGAAGTTGGTCTTCGCGAGGGATTACAATGGTTGCTTGAGCTTCATCATTTTGAGATTGATGTGGAGTTAGATGCTAAGATTGTGGGGGATGCATTTCACTCGGAGCCCCTTGCTATTTACGAGTTTGGATGCATTATTGGTGATTGTCAAGGTTTGGTTACTAATAGTTATTTTTCTATTCAGTTTGTAAAGCAACAAGCGAATAGGCTAACTCATTGTTTAGCTAGAGCTGCGCGTTCTCATGCTAGTCCTTTTATTTCGTTTTCTATTCCCTCTATTTTAGAGGATACTCTGTTAGCTGATTTTCTTATTTCTTAGTAAAGTTGTTTGCTTGTCTTTCAAAAAAAAAAAAGTTGGGATCTTTTGATATTTTGGATTGGTGGAAGCTGAATGCTTCTAAATATCTGATACTCTCCAAGACGGCAAGAGATATATTGGCGATTCCTATTTCAACCATCGCTTATGAATCCACTTTTAGTACGAGTGGACATATACTTGATGTATTTAGGAGTTCATTATCTCCTAAAACAGTGGAAACACATGTTTGTTCACAAAATTGGTTGAAGAAATATCACATAATCAATTTGCAAGAAATTTTAGAAGGTGTTCAAATGTATGAAGAAATTACAAAATGTATTATACATAAATTATTTTGTTTGTTAATTTATATTTTTGTGATATAGAAAATGATAACTTCTTTTCTTTTTTCTATGTTTTGCTAGAAATTGGAGAATCAAGTAAAATTGTGGAGGAAGATCCAATGGAAGAGAATATGTGAAACTCATGTTGCTTAAATGTTTATTAGCTTGTGTATTATGTCAATGACCTAAGGGTAGACACTGATTCCAGTTTTGCTTTGAATTAATTTTATGTTAAGAACAATTTGCTACTCTAGGTAGTTGCTTCTTATTGCTTCATTAATATTCTAGTGTCATAATTCTAATTTTGGTATGTTGCTTGATGATTTTATGTTATACATTTTATATTCCTTATACCTTTCCTTTTTCCCCAATTTTATATGATAGAACATCTTATCAAAAATTATTTCCTTTAAATACATAAATTGAATTCAAATCATGGTTCAAACCACAAACCAAACTGAAACCATAATATTAGGTTTGAGTACTTTGAACGGCTTGGATCAAATTGTAATTTTTTCAAACCGATGTTATAGGGTTGGATTGAATGTTATGCTCAAACCGATCCAAACCGACCCACAAACAGTCCTACTAAGAACAATTTTTTTCCATTATTTTTGTATCCATGATGGTTTGAATCCAATGCTTTTTATATTATTTTTGTATCCTGGTAATTAACAATAAAGGCTCAATAACTCGTATAAGAATAGTAGCCGATAGAAACAATTAACAATCGAATCCTATTTTTTGCATTATTTTCATAATCCTTAAAAAGTCAAAAACTATATTAAAAAATTAGAATATCTATTCACTTTGCATTATATCATAGTATTATGTTCCGTTCCTTACAAATTTGTCTTCACTGAGACTCGAATTTTAGACCCCTCCCTTTCCTATACTAACACCAACTGTTACATGCCTAGGTGTCAACAATCAACCCCCTCTAGTCCCAGCATGTAGGAGTCAAAGAAAGGCCCTGTAAACCAGGTATAATGGCTGATTACATTTAAATATTTCCTTGTTTATTTGGGTAAACTTTGAGTGTTGAGGTGTCACAGTCTTCTGTTAGGGTTTGAGTACATTAGTTTGTTGGTATTCGGGCAGTGGAGACAAGAATCATTTCATCCAAATTTCCCTTCTCCTTTTCTCTATTTTCTCTCCCCTTCTTTGCCTTTTTGGTTCCTTTTTCCTTGGTCCTTTATAAGTGTCGACGACATTGGTGTTGTCATTGACAATGACCGATAGAATGACCACTCGTTACAGGGCTTTGGAGGAAACTTTATCTGAAATCTCTTACCAGCTTCAGACCCACAGTACCACTATTTCAAAATTTGAATCTACTTTAACTATGGTTACGCAGCATTCGAGGCCATTACTAAGAAATTTGCTCTGAGCGAGACAATTCAAAAGTCTTTGGTGGCTCAGCATACTGTTTTGAAGCAAAAGTTGTCCCGGCTGGAGAAATCACCAAGCATTCGAGGCCATTATACTCTTTAAACTGCTTCAGACAACCACAGTCAATGCTTATATGGTCGACTTTGAAAGGTATTCGAAAATCAGTTCAAATAGCTAAAACTATAATAAGCTTCTCCATCAGCTTACTTGCAGGAACACCTCAAGCTCAACCCCAGTATATACATTGGCACGGAGAGCGTTTAAGAACCTTGCTAGCCGTGCCCAACCTTCTTTTAGACCATGTGGGTTTTGAATACCCTCAGCTTCAGTCTGCCAAAACAAACCATCTTAGCCTGCTGCTACGGTTTAAAAAGAAGTTAGGAGATACATTGACAATAAGATAGTAACAAAACATGAACCAGTGCAGCATATTAGACACTGCAGATAACTGTCCTCCATTCCAAACACCACAGACAACCACTTTGTGCCAAATAATTCAGGAGGGAAAAAAAAAGGAAGTATGAAACTGTACCTGTGAAGTAATAAAGACAATGACATGACCACATGCAAAAGTAACCTTACTAGGTTGATCCACTTCAAAGTAGGAAACGATCTGCAGCATCAAGAATTGGGTGCTCTGCAACATACCACTCAACATGCAATTAGAGTGAAAAAATGTGTTTCTAGGCCAAACAATAGACATACCTTCTTCACAAACATTGCAACATTGATTGGTTGAGGGTAAAGAGGATCATTGAACATCTTAATTAATTCATTCACTTTTGTTCTGGGGAAAGTAGACCAATAGTAGAAGTTGCATTAATATGTATCATTATTTCAACATAAATTGGAAGCATCAAAATGAGATGTGGTCAAGTCAAACTTATGCAAAATCGAGAAACCCAAATTGAGAACAAGTATTAAAAATATGAACAAACTTATCTTCTCAAATCGTGTTATAATGGCTACTTTGAAAGTTCTAAAATGGTTATTCTTATTGGTTGAGTCATAGTTTTAAAAGGTGCGCTTAAGACATGCCTAGGCTTCCGAGCACAATACTCCCACTAGTTAAAGCGTATACTTCCCAGACACATCTTTACTGGCGCACTTTATAAATATAATTTCTTTTTAAAACACTTTTATTCTTGAAATTTCTAATTATATATTGAAATTTATATAATTTTACAACTTTTTTCATTGAAATTTCATTTAAATATTTAATTTTTTATTGATATAATAATACTTTGAATCATATTTTATAAAATTGATGTGCATCAAATGTCACATTTCACTTAACAAAAGCCTATGCCTAAGGTGCGCCTTTTAAAACTATGGGTTGAGTACCCATTGGCGTTTTTTTTTTAATGAGTAAAAGCAAAAAATATATTCATCCACGCTTTTTCACATTTCTTTCCTACAAAGGAGTCATGCGAGAGGTCTCTAGCCACGACAATAGGAGCCTTCATTTAACACTCTGATAGGTAGAAGATCCCAAAGCAACCTAGCCTTTGAGCAATGGATTATGATTGATTACGTCCATATTTCCTCCTCTTAACTTCATTGAAAACATTTATTGTAGCTAATGTACTATGGCATGATTTCAGAAACTACACAACCCTCATTTCAGTGAGTACAAAGTCACATAAATAAGGCATTAAATCACACATATAAAAGAGAATCACCTCAAAAAACAATAAAGAACTCATGTGCCTCCTTCCATCCAAGATTCCAACCATTTTTTTTCTTTCTCAAAAAGAAAAAACAACAATATATAAAAACAAGATAAACAAAAGCAAAAACAAAACAAAACATCCAAAAGAAAACAAAAAAATGAATACCTGTGAGGATGTGAACTTTCATCCACAGGCTCCAGCCCCCAATCCCACAAGTCATACATAATAAGCAATAGGAATGCTGGGAGCCATTACTGACAAATATTTTGTCCAAGCTCCCTTGAGCTATGATAGAACTAAGGAATCGTTTAGCATTTGATTGCCAGACCTTCACAAGGTGCAAAAGAGGATGAAATTCTCTCCATATTGACTTTTGTCCTGATTAAGGGTCCACCTTCAAGAAAAGGAAGGGATAGGTGGTGGATTTTGGCGGGCACTGAGCAATGCATCTTTGCTCAAAAGCAAGGTTAAAGTCAAAACTTTCAAAACTCAGCAAGTTGCAACAATTTATTTTATCATAACACATATTAAACATGCACAAATTACATCTAAAAAAAATAATACCATGACAATCCACAAACATAAATGAAGGTCTCCACCTACCTGACATTCTCTTTGGTCCCTGATATCTGCCTAATTCGTCTTAGCAAATTGCTGTTCAGGTCTCTGAAAACCCTGCCCATACATGAAACCAAGTGCCAGAATGGTTCAGGGAAATAAGCAAGCATTTAAGTTTTAAATATTGATAAGTATCATACTTTATTAATGAAATTAACCCTCTAAGAATAACAACCACCAGCATCCACAAATAAAGAATTCCAAGAAAGGGTTCCTTCCAGTCTGTTTCCACTATCTTTGATTCCTCCATTATTCCCCACTTTTAAGATTTCCAGTCAATATTACCTTCTAATTGCCTGCTTCCTTCATTTCACAATCCTCTATAATCCAATAAAATCAAACTGAAACACATGTCTTAATCGCAGAACTCCTGAAGGGAAAACCAGTAATAAATGGAATCGCAGAAATGTCTGAGGCCCCTCCACAGATCTTCAAAAATCCTAGCTCTCCTATTAATCAAGAGCACCCCAAGAACGATTAGCATGGACCCCAGACATAGTATTCCCACCTACAATTCCTGCAAAGTTTTTCTCCATTACCACCATGTCTCTTATTTCACTTTCTGTTCAAGAAACTGGCTGTAGGGGTGTTAATGTGCATTCTAGGCTCCAGGTTGGTCACTATTGGGCTGTTGATTATGGCAAGTTGAATTCAGGTAGGTAAAGCATGATCTAGAACCCTTTTGGGGGTTACTGCATCATTCCTAGGATTCTATGCTGAGTTTTCCTCCACAATTTCAATTTTCAAATGAGTGCATTATAAATTAAATGCTCATTTGCATTACACCTTGATAAATACAATGTCTACAATGGAAACTGTCTTTCTATGACCACGAAGGCCTGTAGAGTATTTCATAACATCGGTTGCCTAGTTTTTGAATAGCTGATTGGTAGTTGCACAATTGTTGTGCATGCAATCATGCATGGATCAGCTCGTTTTGACTGCTTGACTGAGTAGAAATCCTGGAAAAACTGTTGAATCTCTAATTGAATTTTCCTATTCATGCTAATCAGACCTAATGGTAGCTGACCTATGCTCGTTGAACATCACTTAGCAGCTTATTCCAGCACAATAAAACATGATATTGTGTAGAACTTGGGACCTGAACCATGTGTTTTATAATGAAATTTTTGGTTTTATATTAATTAAATTTATCAGTTTGGTAGGTATAATTTATTACTGAAGTTGCTATGATATTTGGGACCTGAATTTCAAATAGCTGGTTTTGGCATTTTAAGCTTAGAATTGTTGATTAGGAAATGAACATTCTAGACCAAGACCAAAGAATCTTCCAGCCTTTGGAAGGAAAACACTTCATTGTCAAAAACAATCATGTTTCTCTCCTCCAAATCGTCCAAAAAAAGACAAAAGGAGGCTGCCATCCATATCTTCATGAGACTTTTTTCATGAAAGCTCCTTTCCAGCCAAGAAGAAAGTCTCTCACCGAGTAAGGGAGTACCCAATCAATACCAACAAGGGCAAAAAGAAAGGTCCAAAGTTCCCTAACCATAGATCAGTCAGCAGGATAATAGAATGTGTTCTATGTTGTTTTCATCCTCACCACAAAGAGAAAGTTTGTTTGCTAGAGCACACCCTCTTCTCTTGAGCTGATTCAAAGTAATCATCTTACCCCACCATACTTCGCAAGCAAAGAAGCTCATTTTTGTGGGAACACAAAGGTTCCATAACATACTTTTGAAGCACTTGGCTACTGCACCCTGCTAACTCTCCGAAGAGCGAGTTTACTGAAAACAAGCCATCCTTTATACAGCTTGTGTTTGAATAGAATTGTTTTGGGCTGATCATATGGCTGTAAATGTTTGAATACAGCATTTGCTTTGCTTTGATTCTACGTGAACTGGATGTACTGGTTTAAATACCAGTTTGGGGTCTACGCAAGGCTTATTATGTTAATAGTTGATTTAGTTATGCAAGCCACTTTGCTACTATGTAGCACTTAGTATTGCTATTCAAGCAAATATGATGCAAGGGCGGGACCGTGATGGATGATCTAATGATTTTGGTAAGTCATAGATGGGTTTATGGTAATTTAGGGGTATAGGATGTAACTTTAAAGGATAAGAGCCAAGTCTGATCTCAAAGGTTATAGGGATAATTTAGGGTTTATATATGATGGAATTAAGGTTCAAAATGAAGGATTTTAGGGTTGGAAAGGTTCGGGTTTGGTTTCATACAAAACGGCCTTTTTTTTAGCTAATTTGAGGTTTTCAGGTTTTTCTACTGGTTAGGGTTATGGACAAATTTGCGTTTCTCTAAGGTTAGGGATGATGGTTTGTATGGTTTCTAGGGTGAAACAAAGTATATGGAAAGGTTTTAGAAGTATGGAACAGGATTTGAAAAGTTATGGGTTGAGGTTGAAAATTTGGTTATGGAAAGGTGAAATAGAAGATGATGAGATGAGCAAGATGTATAGAAGGATAGGTACTTCACAACTCAAGGAATCCACAAAGAGTAATAAGCCACGAACTCGCCATTCAAGGGAATCCACCCAAGAGATTAGAAAACAAAATATAAACTTCGTCACCCAAGGAATCCACCTAAGGATAAGAAGCAACAAACTCGTCACTCAAGGGAATCTACCAAGAGATAAGAGAACGAGAGAACTCTTAAAAAGAGAAATCTGAAAATATTATTAAACTTTAACTGATAATCAAAAGGCTGCATTAGTGGGGTATATATATACATATACTTTCTAAATCCAAAAAAGAAACTTCTACTATACATATACTTTCTAAATCCAAAAAAGAAACTTCTACTTTGACTTGGAAAGCAAAGACTTTCTAATTTAAATAAAGCAACTCCTAAAAAGAAATAGTAACTCCTACAAGGAAAACAAACTTTTTAAATTAAATACAACAACTACAACTTTAACTTAGAGAACAAATCTTTCTAAAATAAAACAACTCCAAATCAAAATAGTAAAAAGACTCCAATACTTGGATTTAGAAACGTATTTGGTGTCTCCAAGGTTTTACAACCTCTTGAATATGAATTTTCCAAAATTAAGATTGAATTCCCAATGTATGTTGTAGAAGCTCCTTCATCAATCCCCCATAGTTGGAAAAAAAGACTTGCCCTCAAGTCTTCACCATTCCATGATAAGGCCTCAAATCCTTGACATTGAATGTAAGCAAGATATTGTAGTCATCGGGCAATTCCACCTTGTAAGCATTCTCTCCAATCTTCTTAATAATCTTAGAAGGACCATATACTCTTGCATGCAACTTGGAACACCTCTACATCAAAAACTTTTCTTTTCTCATGTGTAACCAAATCCATCCTCCAGTGTCAAATATCAGCATTTGATAACCTTCATTTGCTTGGTTTTCATATTGCTCTGCTCTTTGCCCTATTTTGAATCTTACTTCCTCAAGAATCAAAAAGTTGTTGAAAGCTTGGCAATAAAACACATTCTCCAAGATCCATCTTTTTCATGCACCAACACATTTGGAACCACATAAGAACTTTCACTCTCTTGAACGAGCCCTTTGTCAAGCAAATCATCAACTTGTGTTTTAAGCTATTCATGCTCCTTAGGACTCATTCTATAGGCTGGTTTTTGACAAATCGAACTGGTATGGGGCTGCTGATGTGAGATCTTCAATATGGGTGGCAAACCATGTGGTATTTCCTTAGGCACTACATCAACACATGCCTCTAGAATCGGTTCCACTTCTTGCAGGATTTCCTTCTCACTTTCTATTTCTTGAACAACAACAAAATCTATCACATCATAACCAAATTTGATTTCTAACTCAGATTTTGATTGTAGCGAACTCTTCTCCACATCTTCTTGGACATGGTTAGATTTGATTACTTGTTCAACATCTTCTTCCTTAGCTTCATATTCCTCAATTAGGGCAACCACTTTCCGGTTAGGACATTCAAAAGCAATATGCCCCAATCCATGGCACTTAAAACACCTCTTTGGGGTTGATTCTTGATGTGGTTTATGCACTTCACTCTTTACTTAAGGTTTTGGGATGGATTTAGCATCACTAGGATTCTTAGAAGTCAAATCCTCGGTAAACCCTTCTTTAGTCACACTCTTAGTTGTAGTAGAATTTCCATACGCTTTTTGAATCCCAACCTTCAAAGCAAGTTTCATAACATCTTGAAGACTATGATATGGTTGGAAAAAAATAACTCTAACGTATTAAATCCTCGAACTAACAGCTGAAGTGGGTTATGCATATTCACCAAACTCTCTTGCAAGTTTCCCTTGATAATCAAGTTTACAAGCTTAACTGAATACTCCTCCACACTCAAATCTTGTTGCTTAAAATTTTGAAATTTGAGATAGATGTCTTGATGATAGTTAGTGGGAAGGTACCTCCTCTTAAGCTCTTTCTTCATCTTTTCAGAAGTTTCAATCTTCTTTTTACCATCTCTTTCAAATTGTCTCTTCAAGTCTTTTCACTAAATGGAAGCATTCTTGCACATCTTGATAGTCACTAACTTCACTTTTTCACGCTCAGGGGGATCATAATACTCGGGCTATGCTCCCACCATATTAAGGCGATCAAATTCATGTGATTGCTTCCATCAAATTTTGGAACGTCAAGTTTTGGATTGAATCTTAAACCTTCATCATAGTTACCACGCCTCTCATAGTAATCCTCATTCTGGTAGTAGCCACCATACCTCCTCCCATGGTAATCATAGTTTTGTGCATAAATACCTTTAGCTTTCTTGCGCTTCAAGAAACCTTGAAGTTGGCTAGGCTGCAAAGTCTATTCATAAAAATCATATTTTTCCTCTTTGATCTTGTATTTGCATATACCTTCCATCAAGTTCTCCATAGACATATGATCTTCATAAAACCTCAAACATTGTTGTAGATGTTGAGCAAGAATCTCAAGATCAGCAGTACGTTTTTCCTCCATGGCTAGTGAACAACTCAAACCATGAGTAGAACTCTTGTCTCTAACACTAAGAACGCCTTTTAGCTTATGATCAGCCATCATACAAAGAGCTCTTATACCACTTTGATGCAAGGACGGTATCATGATGGATGATCTAATGGTTTGGGCAAATTAGAGATGGGTTTGTGGTAGTTTAAGGGTATAGGTTGTAACTTTGATAGATGCACAGCGATGGAAGAACCCTGACACATCTTAGTCATCGAGGTGGGAGAGACATGCGAGGCTTAAGTACCACTCCACACTCTTGATATTGAGCCGTGTGGGGATACGTATCATTCCATACCCCTTGAGAAGCCGGACCGTCGCGGACGGGCATTCATCTAGGTGGCTTACACTGCGGATAGCGTTCACTCAGGACCCTTTTGGTGCACCCGGGTAGTCCCTTTCGGGTGGCCCTCCGTAGAAAGCAGGTTGGCTCGATACCAATGATGCACCAGGCTGATGAAAGAGTGACCCAGACTAGCATTAAGTGGGAAAGCGTGTTGTCTGCACTTAGCTCTTGTCTGGAGCCGATGTGGGATGAAGTATCGAGCTTTAAGGATAAGGGAAGAGTCTGGTCTCAAAGGTTATAGGGATAATTTAGGGTTTATATGTGATAGAATTAAGGTTCAAAGGATTTTAGGTTTGGAAATATTCGAGTTTGGTTTGATGCAAAACGGCTTTGTTTTGAGCTAATTTGAAGTTTTTGGGTTTTAAGGAGAGAATTTGGTATGAATGAATTTGGGTATCTCTGGGTTAAGGTGATGATTTGTATGGTTTAAGGTGAAGCAGAAGTATATAAAGGTTTTAGAAGTATGGAGGCAGTTTAAAGGAATTTGGGTTGAGGTGAGTTGGTTATGGAAGGTGAAAGAGAAGATGATGAATGGTAAGATGTATAGAAGGATAGATCTTGCCAGCGACTGAGAATCCATAAAGAGATAAACCCACAAACTTACGATCAGGGAATCATCAGAGATTATAGAGCAGATATATACTTCACCACCTTAGGAATCCACCCAAGGGATAGAAGCCATGACTCGTGGTATCAGAGATCCGTCCAAGGAGATAAAGCAAAGCTAAAAGAGAAATATGAAAATATTATTAAACTTGAACCGATAATCAAAAGACTATATTAGTGGGGTATATATAGCCCCATACTTTCTAAATTCAATAAAGAAACTCCTACTTTGACTTGGAAAACAAAGACTTTGTAATTTAAAGAAAGCAAGTCCTAAAAAGAAATAACACGTCCTACTTAACAAGCTTTCTAAATTAAATAAAACAACTACTTTGACTTAGAGAACAAATCTTTCTAAAATAAAACAACTCCAAATCAAAATAATAACAAGACTTAAATACTTGGATTTAGAAACATATTTGGTGTCTCGAGGTTTCAGCCTCAGAATCGAATTTCCATAATTAAGATCAGATTCACGATATATGTTGTGAAACTCACTGCGTGAGAATATCGACATGCCTTTGCTCGACCCTCCCGGGTTTTAAGGATTCTTGATTGATTGAGTTTCTCTTTCTTTAGTTTTCCTTTCCACAGCATGTTGCTTATTCTAGAGTCAGATTTTTTTGTTCGAAAATCTGAATTTTTATTAATAAAACAATTAGTGATCAGAACTACGAGGGTTCGAAGTACATTGGAAGTATACAGAGGGGGCAAGTGGAAACAAGCGAAAAAACAGCTAGCAAAAGGCTACAAAAAACCTCTTAGTCCCGAACAAGCAAACCCGAGCACCTGCCTACTCCCGTCAGTCAAAAGTCCGATAAAAATTTGTGGTATCCAACGCTAAACAAATTTGCCCAATTCCACAAATTGCTTAGGAAGTTAGCTTTAATATTTTGAGCAGAAGATACACCATTCTGAAATGTCGCGCATTTAACTCGTATCGCCAAAGTCGAGGAAGATACCCCGAGGTGTTACCATTTAGATTTTTTTTTGCGTTTTTTACCCACAGAAGCTCCTAGCCAGGCTAGAAGGGTGTGAAGCGAGCGTGGAAAACCCATCTGAATTTACGATCGCAAAAAAAGGTCCCAAAGCATCCGGCTTTACTCTGATGGATCGACGGATGCTTTCCCCATAGTCTCCTCTTGCCTCACAAAAACATATTAGCAAGGTCATGCGGCGTTTAAGTTGATCAAGCGTAAAGTACTTTCCCCGAGAGGCTTCCCGTACAAAAAGCTGTTTTAGTTAAATTCAAATTGAACAATAGAACTTTATAGCGGGAGAATAATCCCAACCTTTGTACATAAGCTTTTCGAGAAAAACCATTGTCCTAACGCCCTTAACGAAAGCTAATCTCACCCGAGAAATTTAAGAATTACGTACGTGAGTTAACGGGAATCTTTCCACCTCTTCTATCTCATAATGCGCCAGACCCTCAATTTTGTCCCTGACACTTGCGTTTATCTTCATGGAGTGTCACACTCACCCATCGTTCTCATATAGCACCATTATGGCCGCACCCAGGCTTGGTCGATCTCAGGCTCTCTGGTGGGCTTGTATGTGGTCCATTAGTAAACTATGCCTCAGTTCACTTTGAGGTCGTCATCGTGTTATTGGCATCATACCTGGAAGCAGTAAGTACGGTTTTAACTGATGGAGTTTATTGGGTATGTCGGTCGGAACCATGGCTTTTTTATCATATCTCCCTGATCTGAACTCAAAATCATGCACCATTTCTTTTGTTAGTTCCTTTCATTGGAAGAATTCTCTAAAAAAATTGAGAATTTTTATCGGCCGTCGACCGGTTGGGAACTAGCTCGGCTGTTGATGGATTTGATTAGACGAGTTTAAGTCCGAACACGACCTCATTTGGTCATATCTCCCTCCATCAGGACTTGAAAGCTGTCTGCCGTTTTTGTTGAACTCCTTATTCTTCGAATTTTCCTCAAAATTCAGATTTTTCTGTCGAATCGACCCGGTTAGAATTTATGCAGTAGGTTCGAGCGGCTTGCGTGAAACCGCTGTTTTTGTTGATTTTGGAGCCCCGAATCCTGCTTGGTTAGTACATGGCTCCAAATCAATCCTAGGCATGGTTTGGGCCCAATTTTGGGCCATTTTGTGGGTTGCTTGCAACCTACCTTGAGTCCATTTGGAATTCTTGGTGGTTGCGAGGGATAAATGTGGTACAGATTTTGGCTATCATGAATAGAGGTGTTTATGGAGGCGAAAAGTGCAGGCTTGATTGGGGGGAGTTCCGGGGGCGAAGGTGTGCAAAATGGAGTAAGCTCAGATGTTTAAAAAGAGAAAAAAGAGAAGCAAAAAAACGCGAAAAAGAAGGGGAGAAAGGAGAGGAAAGAAAAGGAAAGGGAGGAGGAGAAAAAAAAAGAGGAAAAAGAAAAGAAGGGATTCTCCAGATCCGGGTGGGAGTGCTTTCCCTCATTTTAAAGGGGGATTTCCTAAAGTTTTAAGGGAGTGGATCTTTAGGTTTTGGAGGGCGAAAGAAGGCGAATGGGGGTAGTGGTAAATCCTACGGTGATATGAGCGTTGTATTGGCACCTCTTGTTTCTTTTCTGTCTTTGTCTTTGATGTTTGCAGCCTAATTTTAGGGCACTAGGCATTGTTTAGTTCGATTCACAGTCATTCGAAGTCGGAATTGTACTCTGTTTGTTTTGTTGGATTCCTGACTCTTTGAGGAGAATTCTAACAAATTTTGATAACTTCTCTCAACCGGTTGGGAAACCGGATTAGCCAGTTCATTAAGTTCTGTTTTTCGGAACAACGTTTAAGGCACTAGGCATTGTTTGGATCGGTTCTCGATCATTCGAATTGGGTGTGCACAGTTTGTTTTGTTAATTCCTAACTGCAGTGGTGAAATTGTGACTTTTGAAATTTTCTCTAGCCAAGCGAGCCGGTTGGAAGCGGATCGGTGATTCATTAAGTTTTGTTTTAGGCAATGGTCGATTACTAGGCATCGTTTATTGTCGGTTCTCTTCGTTGAATCAGTATACCCTTTGTTTTTGGATTCGACTCTGAGGGAAGGTCGACAAATTTTAGGAAGCTGCTCTCAAATTTGTGGTTGGAAGCGGATCAACCGGTTCATTAAGTTCTGTTTTCAGAAACAGCAGTTAAGGTACTTTGCATTGTTTGGGTTAGTTCTCACTCATTCGATGTCGAAATTGTACACTGTTTGTTTTTTAGGTTTCCTTACTTTGTGAAGAATGTTTTGACAAATTTTCAGAATTGTTCTCAACTGGCTCGGTAGTTTGAAGTGGATCGACCAGTTTAATCGAGTTTGTGAGGTGATCTAATTTCAATTTAATTGGAATTGACCTTTGTGGTGACCCGTTCACTCGAATCGGTGCCCAGGGATATGTTTAGGGTCGGGAAATGAAGTTTAGTCCCGAGGTTAATGTGGTTCATTTGGATTCGTAGAATTATGGTCTATCTGGTCAAGGGTGGTTTGTTAAGCACTAGTAATCCTAGGTGACATCGACGATTCTTTTGAGATGAATAAACGTGTTTGTATATATTGCCTGAAGTGTTGTAGCATCAATGAGTGGGTGAGATCTGATATATGATTTCTCCACGGCTTCCTTTGCTTTTGATATTTAATTTTGAGAGATTGTTGTATGCCTGAAATGTGCTACTAACCTTCTGAGCGCAACAGGGACCACCAGTATGTGCCTTAATGTTGGTAATAAGATTTCACATGGATGTAGTGTTTGAGTGTCATGCATGCTTGCTATGTTTGTTGGCTAACCTTTGATGCGCGCGGCGAGACCGAGGAGTGCACGCCATTGCTCTTTGGTTGAGTGTTCTTAAGCATGTTAGATACCCGATTAGGTGGGTGTGATCCAGGTTGTATGTTTAGCCTTGGAGGTTATCTAATCTTTGACCCTTAGCTCTCCCACATAGTAGGGCTAGAGTTAGAGGCTTTGAGGGTGCTTCATAGGTAACTGATCCCGAACCTAGAAATCTGGTTTCGTTGTCGCTTTCTTGGTAGGTCGATAGAGGGTTTTGTTTTCTTACTTGATTTTTCCCTGTAATAAATAAAATAAAAAATAAGTGACGACTCGAACACATGTTCTCGAGGGCGGATTTTCAAGCTCAAATCAACTCACTTTTTTCTATTAATAGTGAGTCGCGCCAGCCCGTGGATCAGGTAGGGTCCACACAATCATTAAGAGATCTTAGAAATGTTGGAGACCATCCCCCTTCTTCCCTGCCACAATCCCACATGTCCGATACCATAGCCCCTCTATGCACAACCAAATTAAAAAGGGAGGGGAAAACTGAATTGTGAAATGAGAGAAAAATACTTTTCTTTATTGAATGAGTGAGTGAGTATTACATAGTCTAGAGACACCTATATATATACAAAAGAATAGAACAAAAAGGAAACAAAATAAAGGGTAAAAGGAAGGAAAATAAAGCGTAAAAGGAAGGAGGATAATATCTAGAGAATATCTAGAGAATATTTTATGATTAAACATTCATAGTGGGCGTATAGGTCATATGCAGAGCTTTGTTATAAGATATTACTTAATCTTATCAGTGCTAACGTCGACACCCAAGGTGTTCCATAATGGAGTTAATGTGATCGGATTGAGGGTCGCCGAAGAAGATCCGACGAAGAATGTCCAACGGAGAAGATACTACTGAGAAGATATGTTGGAGAAGATTCATCGGAGAAGATCCGACTAAAAAGATCCACTGGACAAAATCGAACAGAGAAGATCCGGCTGAGAAGATCTATTGGACGAATCTGTAGGAAAGATGGCTCGCTCCAAAGAAACCAATCGTGGCTCTACGTCTGTGCTGATAAGAGAAAAGCCATCACTACTTGTGGTCAGTGATGAGTGAGTAGTACATAGTATTGAGACACATATATATATACAAAAGAATTGAACAAAAAGAAAATAACATAACGGGTAAAAGGAAGGAAAATAAAGTGTAAAATGAAGAAGAATAATATACACAAAAGGTAGGGAGATAAATCAAAGAATATCTGGAAAATATTCTATGAATCTCAACATAAACAAAGTGCTACTCTCCACACGGACATCTTTCAGGAAGCTAACCCTCAGCTGATCACCTATGGAGAAATTTGCATTTTGGAAAAGACGTAATCATTCTTCCTAATTTCCTTCCATAAACCAACACCAAAACCACCCCTAATATCACAAGTGTGCCAACCTCCATGAGTCTCACCGAATTTACTATAGATAACCTTTCTCCAGAGAGCCCTCTCATTCAGTAGCTGCTTGACTCCATTTGCATAACAGCGCTTTATTCGGTTTGAGAAACTTCTCAACCACAGGCCACTTTTCTCTTCTCTATGAAAGCGGTAGCTGATTAACAGGTGTGGTTTCTTCTCAGTTGACCCCTCCTCAGAAAATGTCTTTAGATCCTTTTGATCAGCACATACTTCTGGGGCATTCGAAGAGAGAGGAAAATAATAAGTGCCAGCCAAGTCAAGTGCTACATTAGGGAGTGTTAACCTTCCACCTTTTGAAATATACTGCATCTTTCAAGAAGCTAACCTCTTCCGAAACCTCTCTTAAACCAAATCCCAAACTCCTATCACCTTATGAGAGGCTCCAAGGAGAGGCTCTAAGGAGAAGGCCCAGGTAGGAAGTAGGGAGGGAACTTACACCGCATCCGAGGTCTGTGGCTAGTTCCTCCACGTTGGCAATAGGCCCTACTGGAATGATATCGCCCTTATTTAAATTAATTCTCAACCCCGACATCGCTTCAAACCAAATCAAAGTCCAGCTCAAAAACTTCAACCGATCTTTGTCGACTTCACAAAAAAGGAGAGTATCGTCAGCATAGAGAAGGTGGGAGATGACCAACTTCTCACCTCCAAGGTTTTCAAAGGCGTTTTCTAGGCGCGCCTTGATGCACGCCTCAGGGCAAGGCGCAGAGAAAACGCGCCCCAAAAGCGTCTGTAAAAAGCGAGCCTGCTTATGGCGTCGTTTTTCGGTCCAGCGTGTTCGAGGGGCGGACGCTTTGATCGCGCCTTGAAGGAATCAGCATCTGCTTAGGAACCCCATCATGGCCTTGAAAATAAATAACCTAGCGCTCGACGGAAAAGAAAAAAAAAAGCCTTATTTGTTTTGGGAGCTTTGGAAGAATAAACCCACCTAAAGCGTACTTCGATCAATCGGCTGCATCTCGGACTCGGTATCTCTTCATCCCATGCATCTTCCAATCTCTCCCTCTTCATCTCTCCATCCACTTCCTCCAGAGCCCCTTCTATCTAGAGTAGAAGCGTTTGCGCTATCCTCTCTTCTATCTCTCCATCTCTCCAGGAGCCCTTTCTTTCCCTTTCCACATCTCTCCACCAGCGCCCTGCTCCTTTGTGACTCTCCTTTGAAATGAAGCCCCTTGCTCCTTTTGCGATCAAAGATCTTGTGGGGTGAATAGACTCAAAGCATCACTTAAGCGGAACTCATCATGGTATGAAACCATGCCCCAGTTAGTGAAGATGTTAGATTGGAATCTGAATCGTTGGCGATTTAAGGATCAAAAAGCGAAAAGAAATGAATTGCTCGAAATTTGTATGGGTCGACTTGATGCATGAGAGTGCCTTGTCGAAACGGTGGTGCCTTGGGAGTGGGAGTGGGAGTGGGAGACCTGTCCCTAGGGGACCTATGGATGGTACCACTTCTAGCCTCGTAGTACTTTGAATTCAAGGTGGAAAGAAAGAAGAAAGGAAGGAAGTGTGTAAAAAATTGGTAGTTTATGTATTCAAAGGTCTCCCATTCGACCTTTGTGAATGATCCTTGTTAGTTACTATGATGGATCTTTGTTGCAAATTTTGGGCTAGGGTTTAAGCCTCCATCTATGCACGAATTGAGGACATGGATGCTTAAAAGAAGGTGAATGGCGCAAGTATCATTATGGAAGATGCAAAAACTTGGAAACAATATGGATGTTCAATTATGTCGGATGGTTGGACGGATGGAAAGAAGTAGGTGTCTTATCCGTTTTGGTGAATGAATCGCGGCACTTGGTTTATGAAATTAATTGATGCCTCTGATACAAAAAAAATGGGGAATTGATGTTCAAATATCTTGATGACGTGGTTGAAGAAATTGGGGAGGAGAATGTTGTGCCAACCATCGAGCGATAATGCGCTACAATTATGTCGATCTTTTGGAATGAGAACACATGGAAAAAAGGAGAAAGATTGTGGTGAAACAAATGCTTAGCGTTGTATTGATTTGATGTTGGAGGATATTGGAAGGTAAATGTTCATGATACTACACTTGCTCGAGCTAAATGGTAGTAGAGTTCATATATGGGCATACTTGGGTTCTTGGCAGTGAGAACATTTACAAAAATCATGAACTTCTTCGTCCGGCAATTGCGGTTTGCTACTTCATTTCTTACTCTTAGCTTTATAAGCGAGCTCTTATAGCGATGTTACCGCCGAGGAAAAATGGTGTTGGCGAATGAGGTAAGGTAGAAGGTGTGAAAGCTCGAGAGTCGTGTTGTTTGATCAAATTTTGGCCTCATGTTGCTTTTGCATAAAGACCCGCAGGTTCCATTAGTTAGTGTCTTGAGAGGTTGATTCGAGGAGGAAAGAAGACCGGCCATGGAGTTATATTTATGAGGCGATGGATTACTAGGAGAAGATTGCATTTAATTGTGGGGGTGTGGAGAGAAAATATGGCTAGATTTGGAGAAAAATGATGCGAGATGGGTACCATGACTTCATTGACCTTTACATCTGGCCCGAGTTCATATCTTAATCTCGATTGCGGTATGAGGATAAGTTACCAATGTTGATGAGGTGAGAGGATTATTTGAATGCATGGATAGGATGTTGGATTATCGAACGTTTAAAGCGACATTAGGTTGGACTCATTTGACCCGAAGCAATGGGTGAATTTGGGAGTCGTGTTGCGATTGATTCTCGAACATTAAGAAGTCCTATGAGTTGGTGGATGTGTTTGGGGTTCAACACGAGTTTCAAGTTCGTATTGAGTCCTTAGCCTTACTTGTAGTGCTTCGGGATGTGAAAGAAGTGGAGCACATTTGCATCGGTAATATTTCTATTTTGTAAATTTTATACATATATTTCCATTTGATATTAGAGAACTTTATTTCATTTTAACACATAAATTTCTTTATTTTATTATTCGTAGATATATACAAAAAAGAAATAGACTTGAACATGAGTTGAATGCTCTAGTGTATGTGGAGTCTGACACTAGATTGAAAACGAAGTCTACAAAGGAAACAAAATGTTGATCAGATTTTGGTAGGAGATTGATTCGGATGATGAGTAGTTAGCGGAGAAAGAAGATCCCCTCCTCCTTATCTTTGTTGGCTTTAGGATGATGAGATTATTCATTGTTGATCTTTATTAGAGTTGTGTCATCAGACTCCCCCGACCAGACCTGGCGTCATGCATTATTACATGATTCTTTTACATTCTGAGAGCATAATGAAGCACAGTAAGTACTCAAAAATTGAAGTCATAAATTTGATTAAATTTAATAATAAACTTATAATATTTACGATTAATAATTTATAGTAGGTACGAAGTGGAGCGAGCGAAGAGTTGATTTGGCGCTGATTGATGAAGATGAAGATTTACATGAAATGGGGATACATGATAGTGGACATTTTCCTACTTTTGATACATTGGATGAGGATGATGATGCCCTTGGAGAGGAGGATTTAAATTGAAACAATTTACTCTAGTTCTTATTTCATGACTTGGTTATGGCTTTTTGTTAAAGTTTGAAACTATTAGTATAGTTGAATCTATTTTTTTTTTATGACTTTGTTATGGTTTTGTGAAAGTAATGGCCCAGTACGCTTTTTAATAATTACAAAGAATTGTTTTAAGTGTTTTTATTTATCTTTAATTTTATTTTATATATTTTAAAATATTAATTAATTATATATTGTGAGGCTCAAAAAAACTTCGCCTCAAGCCTCGAGGAGCTTACGCCTCGACTCGTGAATCTGGGCGTCTCGCCTTACGCTTTCGCCTTTTAAAACTTTGGTGACAAGTAGCTTCTTGATCTTGTGTTTGTTTATAATGGTGGAGGATGGGTACGAGTGGATGTTTTCAAGGGTGTACGATCCAGTCGAAAGGAGTCATTAGAAATTTTTTTGAGAAGAGATAGGTTCGATCAAAGGCTTGTGGGAAGGTCCTTGGTGTTTAAGAGGTGATTTCAATGAGATTGTCTCTCCTAATTAAAGATCCAGAGGGGGTAAGCTTTCCCTTGCTATGAAAAGGTTCTCTAAAACCCTAAATGACTTGGAAGCAGAGATCTTCCTCTACAGGGAGGTCATACACAGGAGGGGAGGTCGAATGTTAAGATTAATGTATCCCGGTTTAATGATTATGGTTCCTGCTTAGATTGGGAAGACCGGTGTAGCAAGGCGATTCAAAGATGTCTCCTTGGAGCGATTCGACCACTCTCCATTCGGATTGGACGTGATAAGTCAAGACGGGCCCTTCCCTTTTAAGCCCAGACTCATGTGGCTGGAGTTTGAGGGTTTCAAAGAGATTTTGAAAGGGTGGTGGCAAGGCCTACAGTTTCACAGGTCCTTTAGCTTTATCCTGGCTACCAAGCTAAAGGCCTTGAAAAGAATTCTTATGGTCTAGAATAGAGAAGTGTTCAGTAGAGTCGATATCAACAAGAAGGATCCTTTACAGAGGGTGACTTTTTGGGTTGATCTTGGGAAGGAAAGGGAGTTGGGTCTCGAGGAAATTGAGGAACGAACTAAGGCCAAAGAAGAATTCAAGAGTTTATGGAAGGTAGAAATTGTCTCCAAAACATCAGTATCAATGGTAGAAGGTTAGACAATGAGGTTGAGATTAAGGAAGGTCTGAAGGATGTTTTTCAAAGTTTGCTTTTAGCCCCAGGAGGCTGGCGCCCTACTCTTCCTTGAATTTCTTTCAACGAGATTGGGTCTGAGGAAACTACTTAGTTGGAGGAAGCTTTCACGAGGAGAGGATTTGAGCCATGATCTGAGGCTTAATGGTGATAAGGTTCTGGCGCGGCCAGTTCGCAGCGCGGTCCTTCAATTGAGTTTCATGAAGATGAGGTCTTGGGCTTTTGAGGAATTCCTGAAACATAGTAGATTTGTTAAAGTTTAAATCTCGCGTTGGTTTTGATCCCTAAGGAACAGAATGTGGAGGATTTTAAGGATTTAAGACCTATTAGCCTAATGGGAGGCTTATACAATATTTTGACAAAAGTGTTAGCAAACGGGATTAAGAGGGTAATGGACAAGGTCATTTCCTAGTCTCAAACTGCATTTGTAGAGGGGAGACAAATTCTGGACTTCTTGATTGCCAATGAGATAGTGGACTCAATCCTGAGAAGGAAGGAGTGTGGGCTGATTTGCAAACTAGATATAGAAAAAGCATATGATAACATCAACTGGGCGTTTATGTACCAGGTAATGGACATAATGGGCTTTGGCAGACAGTGGATGAGTTGGATAAAGTGGTGTATACCCATAGCTTCTTTTTTGGTTCTCATCAATGGCACCCCGGTTGGGTTCTTTAGAGTTCGAGGGGTTTGAGACAAGGTGATCGCCTCTTCCCCTATCTTTTTGTGATTGGCATGGAAGCTCTCAATAGACCGTTTAAGCGTGTAGTTGAAGGTAACTACCTGTCTAGTTGTAAGGCTGCAGATAGGGGAGGTGAGCAAAGTTTTAAAATGCGAAAGCGTAAGGCGAGGCGTTTTTGTATTCATAAGGCGAGGCGTAAGCCTCGAGGCTTTGAGGCGTAAGCTTTTTGAGCTCACGATATATAATTAATTAATATTTTTAAAATATATAAAATAAAATAGCATAAATAAAAACATGAAAACAATTCTTTAGAATTATTAAAAAAAAGCGTACTAGTTCATTACTTCCTTAAAAAAAAGCCAGCCATAAGTCGCCAAAATAAAAAAATAGATTCAAGTATACTAATAGTTTCAAACTTTAACAAAAAGTCATAACCAGTCGTGAAATAAGAACTAGAGTAAAATTGTTTCAATTTAAATCCTCCTCACGAGGGGCATCATCATCCTCATCGATGTATCAAAAAGTAGGAAAATGTCCACTATCATGTATCCCCATTTCATGTAAATCTTCATCTTCATCAATTGATTGTCAAATTGAATTCTCTTTGCCTTTGCCTCCACTTGTACCTAGCTATAAGTATTAATTAGGTGTAAATATTATGAGTTGTAGTAAATTTGTCAGAATTACTGTGCTGCTGAGTGCTCATTTCCTTTTGTAGGAATGTGAAAGAAAATCATGTGATCGTGACCTGATGGCCGGAGTGCCAGACGGGAGTGGGGGCGCGGCTAGCAGCGTCGGCGATGTGAATAACTCGTCGTCTGGCTGGCCTGGAATCGAGAAGGAAGAGGGTCTTCTGCTCGCAATCTCCCTGCATCATCCGGGCTCCGATGCTCTGCAGATCGGTCAGCCTTTTGTTTCCTTGTAGGCTTTTCATTCTCTGATCTCAGTGTTGTGCCTGCATCTGTCTAGCGCGTCGGCTGATGTTAGTCTATTCTTTTTTGTAGCTCTTTATCTACAAATAATAAAAATAAAGAGAGACATATGTTAAAATAGTAAAGATTCTCTAACATTGAAATAGAAATATATGTATAAAAATTTACAAAAATAAAAATATTACCGATCCAAATGTGCTCTAATCCTCATACCGCAATTGAGGATTAAGATAGTAACCTGCTGCATGTAAAGGTCAATGAAGTTGCGGAGTCCATCTTGCATCATTTTTTCTCCAAATCGGACCATATTTTCTCTCCACGCCCACACAATTAAATGCAATCTTCTCCTTAGCATAATCCATCACCTCATAAATATAACCCATGGTTGGTCTTTCCTCTGAATCAACCTCTCTCAAGACACTAACTAATGGAACAGTGGTTTTTATGCAAAAAGCAACACGAGGCCAAAAATTTGGATCAAACAACACTGTACTTCGAGCTTTCCCACCTTCTACCTTTTTAGCCCATTTGCTTGAACACCATTTTTCTGAGGAGAACATTGCTATAAGAGCTTGCTTTTGCTTATAAAGGCTTTGAAGAGTAAGAAATGAAGTAGCAAACCGTAATTGCTTCGACGGTTAAGTCTACGATTTTTGTAAACGTTTCAATGCCTAAGAACCCAAGTATGCCCATATATGAACTTCACTACTTGCCTAGCTCGAGCAAGCCGCAGTGATCATGAACATTTACCTTCCAATATCCTCCAACATCAAATCAATACAATGCACAAGGAGTCCACCATAATCTTCTCCTTTTTTCCATAAGCCTCATTCCAAAGATCGACATAATTAAGGCATTATCGTGATGGCTTCGTACAACATTCTCCTCCCAATTTCTTCAACCACGCCACAAGATATCAACATCAATTCCCATTTTTTATTGTATCAAGCATCAATTGATTTCATAAACCAAGTGCCAAGACTATTCACCAAAAAATGGATAAGACACTCACTTCTTTCCATCCGTCCAACCTCATCCATAATTGAACATCCATTGTTTCCAAGCTCTTTGTGATCTTCCATAATGATACTTAGGTCATTCACCTCTTCTTGAATCCATGTTCTCAATTGCATGATGGAGGCTTAAACCCGAGCTCAAAATTTGCAACAAAGATCCATCATAGAATCCAATAAGGATCATTCACAGTGTTGAATGGGAGACCTTTTGAATACATAAACCTACCAATTTTTCTACACACTTCCTTCCTTTCTTCTTGTTTCCACCTTGAATTCAAAGTACTTTGATGAGGTTGTGAAGTGGTAAATTTATCCATGGGTCCCCTAGGAATAGGTTCCCCACTCCCACTCCCAATTCCTAAGGCACCAATTGTTTCGACAAGGCACTCCTCACTTATCAAGTTGACCCATACAAATTTCTTGAAGCAATTCATTTCTTTTCGTTTTTGATCCTAAAATCGCCAATGCATCTTTGCATTCCAATCTAACATCTTCTCTAACTTTGGGGCATGGTTTCATACCATGATGAGTTCCGGCTAAGTGATGTTTAAGTCTATTCACCCCTCCCGCGCATCTTTGATTGCAAAATTTACATCTCAAATATTGCTCCCCGGAAACTTCAATAACATATTTCCACACAAAATCTTTCGAATTTTTCGACCTGGAGTGTGCCATTCTAAAAAAAACACCAATAATATTCACATTTCTATATAACAATATAATCACTAAAAATAATAACAAGACATAATTGAAAGGAATTTAAAATGAAATTGTAATTTTATTTGTTTAAATTTAAAAAACTAATATTTTTTTAAGAGAATTAAAATGAAATTCATAATCGTTTAAATTTAAAAAGCTAATATTTTTTAAGAGGAAATTAAGAATGAAATTCAGAATTTAATTGCATGAATTTAAAAGACTATTTTTAAAGAGGAAATTAAAAATGAAATTCAGAATTTAATTAGTTTAAATTTAAAAACCAATATTTTTTTTTTAGAGAAAATTAAGAATGAAATTTCATTATTTACCTGGATGAATTTTTAAAAACCAATATGTTTCTTAGAAAATTTAAAAAGAAATTCAGAATCTTAATCATGAATTGCTCAAAATGAGTTTCAAGAGTGGCTGCTTGATTTAAAAAATTGGCGAAGAAAATAGAGTAAAATGAGTCTGTAAAATAGATTTAATTGAAAACATCTAGTGGAGCAGGGTCAGCAAGGGCAAGTCCAAGCTCCTTTGAATTAAATATAAAAAAATAAGAAGCAAAAGAGTATATAGCTTTTCAGAGTCAAGCAAAAGGAGAGCAGGCGCTTCGCGGTGGAGAGCTAAGCAAAGGAGCAGGGGCGCTGAGTGAGAGATGGGAAAGGGAAAGAAAGGGTTCCTGGAGAGATGGTGGAGAGATGTATGAGAAGGAGAGCAGCAAACGTCGCTGAGATAGAAGGGCCTCTGGAGGAAGGATGAGAGATGAAGAGAGGAGAGATCAAACACAGATGATGAAAGATCTGAGTCCAGAGCATGCCCTGCCTCAACAGCACCGCCGTCGAGGTGGTTTATTCTTCCATCTTTTCTCCCCAAAACGCTTATGCTTTTTTGCTAAGCAATTAGGTTTTTTATTTCCTTTCAAGGCCACATAAGATCCCCAAGCGCACGATCCCTCTTTCATATTGCGAGCCGCGATCAGCCCGCCGCCCAACACTCCCTTGGACCGAAAAAAACGTATGCCCATAGCAGGCTCAGCTTCTTTACGAGCTGGCCTTAAGGCGCTCCGAGCCTCGCTTCGAGGCGCGCATCAAGGCGCGCCTAGAAAACGCCTTTGAAAACCTTGCTTGTCACTGAATCCACCAATCTGATTCTTCTTCTATCCAAAAGCAGAAGAATTCCCCCCATTGTCCCCTCTGCATTCAGAGCTTTCCAATCCAAGAAATGACCCACTCTCCAAGGCTACGAACCAAAGCTTTATTCATATCCTAGACCTTGGTTTATTGAAGGCAAACCAAATCCACCCTCTAAGCCCTAATAAAATTCCTTATGGCTTTCCTCTTATCAGAGTCGTTCACTCCTCTAACATTTCAGGAAAGAATTTTAACCTTCATTTTAACTTTAGCACAATTCCTCCGTCCCTCGCCACTTTATTTTTATCCTTCCCACACCCGACTAGGAAGCACTACTACGCCAATGGGATAATGACATGAAGAAGACACGAGGACACTCTGCAAATTCCAAAACTAGGGCATCTGGACATGTAAAGGACACGACATAATAAAATAATAAAAAAATAATTATCCTTATAAATATTATCCTTAAAAATCAATTTAGATAAATAAAAAACAAGTGTTCAAACATTCTTCCTACAAATATTCAAAGACTAGCATAAGTAATACTAAAACTAAATACTAGCATACTAAAACTAAACACAACAACTTTTAAAAATATTTTCATCAAATTTTATATAATTTTGGCTTTACCGATATCTAAAAGAATGCCAAAGTGAAGAAAAGAGCCAAATAAATTCAAAAGGTTAGGGATTTTTAAGAAATAGAGCTGAATTGCAATGGGCTTTGTGAATGTTAGCCCCTAATTTTATAAAATAAAAAATAAAAAACAAAGAAGAAAAAAACCCATGTAATATGTCCAGCTGTGTCTGAAGCCTTTGACTTCTTATCGGGTCAACGACACGCCAAGTGGCATGTCCAACACGTATCCGACGCGTGTCCGCATGGTTGCTTGTCCAACACACGGAAACTTCACCATGTAGTCGTGTTCGTGCTTCATAGGTAATTGATGGAGCCCTCCAATTTTCTTAGTTCCCGCTCACATTTCGATACTATCACGGTCCCCTTTTTCTTGACCATTTGCTGCTTTGCCACCAAATTTCTCATCAACTCTAAAATCTCATTTTCAAAACCCTAGTTCAAATCCCAAAAATTCACTAAATTTTTCCAAACAGTTGTCTTCCTAGTTATCGTATTTTGAATCCTCTGGAATCACATTATGAACCTCCTTTGTTCTCTGCCCGTCTTCGCCGGACCCCTCCCCCACTTCAACCATCGTACCAAAACACTCCAAACCCCATTCATTGCCATCAACCGCCACCACCTTAATGGCTCCAAATCCTCAGACTCGAGAGAACCCCCAATCCCTAAAGAACCTCCTAAAAGTAGGGGTCAGCCAAAAACAAAAAACAGAGGAGAGGGTGAAAGAGGAGAGAGATACTGTTCAGATGGGTTATCCCCGTACCTGTGATCGTCGATGCTATTAGTCACCCCATCGATATCAACTCTGAATTCTCCTTCTTCCTACGTTTGTAAGAAGTTCCCCTCCTTGTTGCATTTCGAAGACCTTGCAAAGGAGCCCGGGCTTTTAACTTTATGAGAACCGATGATTTATGGGAGGCCTCGCTCCCGCCCCAACCTCCCTCTTAAGACCCCAAGGGTTGGCCTGCGGGAGCCCACCCCATTTGGAGAAGGCCATGAATTACTACTTGGGGTAGGATCAACCCGATAATCTTGGCCCAACCCCAAATCCTCCCCCTGGGTTTGACCTGTCCTTGGATCCACCTCACGGACAAAACCTGACTCTCGATCCACACCACGATCTTAACCCAACCCCAGGTCTACCGCCTCTTATGTATGGGGAAAGGAAAAGATCTGCTTTTCTCTGCTCGATGGGCTCGTTTTCCCTTTAATCTTGTCCAGTCGGTTGTCTTCTGATCTCAGGCACCTACCCGCACGTGTAGATCCGACTTCTTCATCCCTGAGCTTTGACCTTGATGTCATCTCCCTTAAGATATTAATAGAACTGAAAAATGATTGCATCTCCCACCATAGTTGAATTTCGTACCTTTTGGGAACTACAGACACCCCAACAAACTGAGGAAAGGTTTTGCCATCCCACTTCACCCAGATTCTAGCCCATCGAAGTTCAGACATAAACGTCGTATCTTCGTCCACGACAAGAAAACCTCCGCAACTGTTGCCAATCTTTCTCAGAACCGATCGACTCCAAAGGCTAAGACTTTAAGCTATAATCCAGATATTCAAACAGTATATCTAGATTATAGAGCCATTTAGTCTATAATCCAGATATGTTGTTTTAATATCTGGCTTATAGACTAAATGGCTCTATTATGGCATGATGGAATGAATTAGACAAAGGCCTTGGAAGCTTGGTTTATTTCTTTTCTTCTCTATCACTCTATTCACTTCTGCCACCAATGCCTTTGAGCAATTTGAGTTTTTTTATTACTAAAACGGAGTGTAAAATTTTTCTAGACCGTATTTTTGTACAAATATTTGGATGACTAAACATAGGTTCTATCCATTAAGGGGAATGATGGGATTATTTAGATGAAGGCTTTGGAAGGTTGGTTTATTTTTTTAATTCTCTACGCACTTTTGCCACCAATGCCTTTTAAGCACTCCTTTCAGAATTTTAAACTAAATAGGAGGCTCGCCAGCAATTCCAATGGGTTAGGCAGTAAGAAAAGTACTAATGGGCCCAATAACATTAGATTTTGTCATCATTCTTTTACAACCTAGGACAACTAGAGACTTGAGGAATGCTTTGTTATTTCACTTGTAACAAGTAAATTGTTGAAGCTTTTTTCTAAAGCAGCTGGAAAAGGTTCGGTTTGAGGCAGTCTGGCTGATATGCTAACACTTTTGCAGTACTGCAGCAGGCTAAAAGACTTTAAGCATTCATAACCTTTAGGTGGAAGGAGACTCAAGGATCATCATCCTAAAAATGTCCAGAAAGGAACGAGATCCATGTAAGGATGCAAGAGTGGCTATTCCTAATTTCTGATGTCACTAGATATTTAGGATGCTACTCTCTTAGGCTTCAAGCATGGTTAATGATTTCATGCTTCAATTTGCTAAATAAGAAGCCAAACCGTTGTTTTTGTTTGTAAGGGACTTTTTTTTTTTTTTGATAGGCAGCTTTTGTTTATAAGGGACTTTCTGCAGCACTAAGTTCTATGAAGCAATTTTGAGATTGTATATTCTTTAGGACTCCCCTTTTCTAGTTATGAAACTTGTTTTAATTTCCTTGAAAAAAGTCCTTACATATTCTTTCCTCTTCTTGTCAGAACCTTTATTTATTTATTTATTTTTGGAAGGATTTCTTACCCTTTTGTATTTAATATTTCAATGCAATAAATTTGTTGTTTCATGATTAATAAAAAATGCATTCAAGATTGTGAACCTACTACTAATTATCAAGTGATCTCTCCTTTGAGCCCACCAATGACTAAAAATCCTAAATATAACAGCTATATGAGACCTTGAAGATGGGATGGTAATACAAACAAATTGAGGGACAAAGGCCCTAAAGGATGGAAATCCCTGTCTCAAGACAACAATAGATCCTTTCAATAATCCACATGCAAGCTTCTGACAACCTTAATGGAATCTAATCCACTTTTTATTAATGAAGACACACCACACCTTAAAGGGGGATAACAAAATTTTCAGCACCCTTTCTTCTCCCACTACCAATGGACAATCATGACCAACAACCCCTAGAAGATCCTTCCTTAAATTAGAATACATGAATACCAAACCAATGATCCAAGTTTCGAGTAACCAGATCTTTTTTCTATTTTATAAGTAAATGTTTTTTATTTTTTTCAATTTTTTTGTCCACTCTAGGACTCGAACCTGAAACTTCCAACATCTCCATCTCATCCCTTTACCACTTGAGGCAGGCCTCAAGGGCTTTAAATAAGGGGATCTACGCCTTCTCATGTAGCAGATGTTAACTTAGGCTTAGGTCAACAGGATCCATGCCCCTTGAGGTTCAGTAGCCTACTGTTTGAAGTGGACAACTGCACTCTAGCTACTCTAATCTAATTGGAAAAAAGGCCCTTTATGGCTAATCCATTTGTTAGGGATTGCCATAAGTTTATTACATTCATTAAAAAGTTTCCAAAAAGAGTAATTGCAGTAAAGTATTGAGAAAAGCATGAACACAGAAATGAAAATTTTAGTAGATTTAAGCTTGAAGTTTGATATTTGAACTATAGCAAAATGCATAGGAATTATTCCACTCGTTTTAGTTTTAACACCATGGATATTGCAAATTGAGTAATTTTTTTGAAAAAATTGATACAGTATGATATTGATATATATATATATATATATATATATATATATATATATATATATATATATATATATATATATATATATATATATATATATATATAATTTATCAAGAACTTCACAAATATATAGGTCAAAAGAGTATACAGTAAGTATGCAAGGCAAAAGCCAAAAAAACAGCGAAAGCTGAGGACAAAAAACAACAAACAACAACTTACCATCCCTTAAGAAAGTATGATAATGATATAATAAAGTAGAAGAATAAGCAAAACAACCAAAAGGAAAAGCATATAAATTATAAATCAAAAAAGCAATATTTTTACCATTACCTTGTTGGACTTAGTCATAGTGCCCATGTTTTTTCCACAAACTCCTTGTACTTCTGTAGTCTTTCTTGCTCTAATTTCAGTGCATTCTCAGCAGCCTTAAATATATTACCAGTAATCACATTTGTGAGTTGCATTCTTAGATCAACATAAAACCTTTCGAGAAGCAGCACTAAAAGAACTCAAGTATTAGTAAGCACGAAATTGTAGTAATGATGTTGAAATTTAATAGAAGACAGCCAGCATGAATAATATAGCTATCAGTCATTCATTTAATTACCCCTTTTATACTAGAGGAAATTTCACTTTCCTTGAGGTTTGGGCTAAATACATTTAGTGACCATGAATGAAATCTCATCAAGTATCTGTCTTATTTTGAGTCAAAGTTTGGCTTGACAAGCGGTCCTAGATTTGAGCCACCTCTTTACAATTTATTCCCCATTTGTTGATTTGAAACTCCATGGAGGACTCTATTTGGTTTATTTCTCCATGTGTGGCATGGGACTACAAGCGAGGGAAGGTGTTAAAGGCATAATATTCATATTAAACCCAAATCCTATAAGCTTGAGCTTTTAGGAGAGTTGATCATTTAACAACCAATATAAGCTATTGTTTGTGGAAAAAATTTTATGTTTTTGTGCTGTCAGGCGTAAGGTATTCGTCCTATCTACTTTGGTGCGTCCTTGTGGCATTTTTTATTTTCAATGCAATCTGTTTTATTTTATCAAATAAAAAGGGAGGCAAGTGAAATTAACCATTTATAATATATACAATTTGAAGTAAAGAGTTAACCCACAAGAACAAGCAAAGATGAGAAGGGAGAGTAATCGAGACAATCAAAAAATTAGGACTCCAATAGGAAACCCAAGTATTTGGAAATGAAGTGCCTTGTGTTGGGTGAGAATTAGAGGAGGAATTAACATGGTATCATCAGGACAAAAATCTTTTTTTTTTTATAAGTAAACTGAATTTTTTTTTTTATCGATAAAAAACAATATATAGAACAAAAAAACCAAGAGGTTCCAAAAAGTACACAAAAAGTGAACAAGAGGGAACCAAAAGGAACCAAGGAAGAACCTACCAAACCCGACAAAAAGCAAACAACGCTACCTACATCCAAGCCAAGCCAAAAAATCCACAAAAGAATTCGTGTTAACAACACTATTCAGATTTGTCCAATTCCACAAATTGCTCAAGAAATTAGATTTAATTTTTTGAGCGTTGGTGACCCCATTGTCAAACACCACCCTATTTCTTTCCTGCCATAAAGTCCAGAAAAGGCATAAAGGAGCAGTCATCTAGATTTTTCGCTTTTACCCACGTACGCCCTCGCTGCTGGGTGCCAGATGAATGATGCAGCACTAGACCCAACTAATCCCAACTATCGTCAAAAAAAGGTCCCAAAGCATCCTGGCTATCTTGCAATGAATTAATAGATGGCCTATTGTCTCTTCATCCTCTTCACAAAGGCAACATTTGTTCGCAAGGACTCTTCTGCGACGTTTTAGCTGATCCAAGGTGATCGCTTTTCCCCAGGAAGCTTCCCAAGCGAAAAAGCTAATTTTGGAGGGGATCACATAGTTCCAAACTGAGCGAAATGGAAAATCAATTTCAAGGGAGAGGTCTAAACCACTATACATGGTCCTAACAGAGAATTTGCCATGACCTAACCCTTCAAAGCAGGTTTCCTCCTCAACTAAGGTCTGACTTTTCTTCCGTGAATAGAGATAGAATCTTCCACCTCTCCATCTCCCAATCTACTGCTGGAAGGACCTTAGAAAGGTTGGAGACCAACCCCCTTCCTCCCTAACCTTATTCCATAGATCTGCCACCATAGCATCTTTTTGCACAGCCAGGAGATATATAGAGGGGAACAAAGAACACAACGCCTCCTCACCGCACCAAACATCATTCCAAAATCTAATCCTCCTTCCATCGCCTAAGGAAAAGGCTGCATTTTGGAGGAAGAGAGGCCATTCTTTTCTGATTTCCTTCCACAACCCAACACCAAAGCCACCCCTGATGTCACAAGTGTGCAAACCCCCACCCATATTTACTACTCAAAACCTTTCTCCAGATGGCATTCCTCTCATTTGCAAACCTCCAGCTCCATTTGCATAAAAGAGCTTTACTAAGCCTATAGAAGTTTCTCATACCTAATCCCCCTTTTTTCTTCTCTGTACAAACAGTGGCCCATTTAACGAGATGAGGATTCTTCTCAAGGCTGCCCCCACCCCCACAGAAACTGTCTTTGAATCCTCTCCAATCTAGTGCAAATCTTTTGAGGCATACAGAAAAGGGATAAGTAATAAATTAGAAAACTAGACAAAGAACCACGGATCAACTTAATCCTTCCACCCTTAGATATATATTGCATCTTCCGTGAGGCCAACATCTTCGAAACCTTTCTTCAACGGAGTCCCAAACCCCTGTAGCCTTGTGGGAAGCTCCCAAGGGGAGACCTAAATACGAGGTAGGGAAGGACCTAATCCCACAGCTAAGCTCCAAGGCTAACTCGGCAACATTGTCAACTAGCCCTACCGGAATGATCTCACTCGTGTTTAAGTTAATTCTCAAACCCGACATCGTGTCAAACCACATTAGAGTCCAGCTCAAAATTTTCATTTGATCTTTGTTGGGTTCGTAGAATAGAAGGGTGTCATCTGCGTAAACTAAATGGGAAATGACCTCCCCTTCCCCTCTCAAGATGGGACGACTCCATAGGTGTACTGGCAACCCTATCAGTCTAACCCAAGCCACCTCCTTCAAAATTTTCTCTGTGATACATCCATCTTCTTTAGCCCATTTCTTGAGAAGGATAGAAAAGCCCCCTATTCTTATGATACCAACCCTGAGGATCCTTTCAGCTTCTTTTGCATTATCAAATTCAAAAAACCAAAGCCCTTTTCCCATTTTCACAACATTTAAGATGCCTATAACTTCCCAAGCAAACCATGCTTGTCTCTTAATGGTCTTTAAATCCGGCATTCGCGAGGCTCCTCCTCCCCCCCAACCCACCAAGCAACAAGATAGTTTCCTTAGCCTCTCTGAGATTTCTTTTTCCCTCACACTCACCCTGACTGCACTAGTAGGAGCTTCATGCTTTGTCCCCATTACCGCTTTTGCAAAGGATTTTGTTTCTAGAGAGCTTTTCTTTTTTAATCTGATCGGTGGTGCCTTTTTTTCTGTGATTTTTTCCACAGTCCCCTCCTTGAGGCCCACTCCCAGCATTCTAAGTTTCTCTAACAACAACTTCCAACCCTTCATAAGACCTTTTCCTTCCGGAAAGCACAAGCATAACCATTTTGCTCCCAAATCCCTAATTGTGCATCGAATAAAAGATCCCGCATTGTTCGAACGCCTCTCTAGCTTGTAACTTCTTCCAGCCTCCTCCCATTTTGGGAACTTTTGGAGTATTCAAGTTGGGATAGAAGCCGCTGACTTTCTATTTCTTGTTCAATGAGGACTTTGGATTTGCAACCATACAATTTAAGGGGTTCAAAGCGTAATTAGGTTATACCTAAAGTAGAGAATTCCTACTTGAGGAGACAGCCTTCCATGAAAAACCATAGTGAATCTTTGAGTGTGGTTTCTAAAGTGGAGAGAGGTTCACTACACAAATTCAACTTCAGGTTTGTCTTGGGCACCGGCCATGATTGCTCGAGAACAAATCCATTTTTAAAGTCTCGTACACTTCTATGAGGACATTTTAGTGTGTTAAATAAATTATTTTTAGTAAACTTTGTTGCTCATCTTGGTGGATGTAGCCAATTGGCGGAATCATATAAACCCTGATTTGGTGCCTATTTTACTAAATTTTCAACAAGCCAACCAAACATGGACTGAATAAATTTGCAGATCCAAACAAGCAGTATCAGAATCCAAATTTTAGAGATTTCTTCATTCCTGTGAAGCATTTCAACTGAAGGTTTAGTGTGAGATGTTTCTTATTAGAGGTTGGGGCTTGACTTAGGGCTGCAACAGTGTTGCAAAATTGATCAATCTTTGTTAGGTGGAAAATTTTACTGAAAATAAAAGGCTTGACTTGTGATGAGTCAAAGTATGAATCTTACACAAGATTCCAATGGAAAGACAACTATTGGGCAATGTTACATGGATCTGATGTTGGCATTGGTCTAGGCATCTGATCCTTCACATCCCAAAATTTTACAATGCAATGATCTGGCTTAAAAGGATCTCAATAACAGACACAGGTACTTGTACACAGCATGATAAAAATTAATGCAGAAGTATTAATGATGCAGATGGATTTTTAAGTTATACAAAAAAGGAGAATTTTTTATTAGTTGCAATTATAGTCAAATTAGGGTCAGTAGTTTGAGTCAAATTATGATTATTAGTTAGAAAAGGATTTTCAATTTAAATTAGGATTATCAATTAGAGTTAAATTATGATTCTTTTTTAGAATCAAATCAGGGTTTGAGTCATATTAGGATATTAGAATTTTAGTACATTTAGGATTTCTTAGAGAAACCTATAAATAAGGCTCATTGATGTAAGTCAAGACAGTTTTTTTGAGTAATAATATTTCATCTTTTAGCAATCTTTGCAACTTTCAATGGTGAGATTCCTGATTCTCAAGGTAGATCTCCATTGGCTTTCTAGGTGAGACTCAGACCTTAGTAGATTCTCTAAGGTTCTACTCTATCCCTTCTAGTACATTCTTTTATTTTATTATCAAATTTTCCCTATGACATCTTTTATCTATATATTTTTAATTTTACCCTTGTTCCTTTTCCCTAGACCCTAATTTATAAAAAAACCCTTCTTCACCCACCTTGCATTGAGGCAACCTTTTCAGGGTTGTCCTACATCAGTTAAGCACTTCTTGAATGAGTTAATATAGTAGGAAAAACATAGATTGTACCAAAATGAAGATATAACTGCAGTGATGGATAACTATGCCAAAGCATGGATAACTATGCCAAAGTAAACAAATGGCAACAATTGATAGTATGAATATGTTTACTTTGAGTTTAAAAGCAAAAACATCCCAGTTTCAGATGCCACAAGAAAAAAGGGTAAAGGTACAAAAAAGAACCCCTCGTGTTTTACCAAATATCCCACTTACACCTCGAACTTTTTTTAGGTCTAAAGAGGCCCCTAACGTTTGCTCATGTGCCCCACTTAAGCCTCTGTCGTAACTGATACCATTAACGAGCCAAAACAACGTTAAAATGGCTGTGAAATCACCCACGTTAGCTGCTGATGTGGCTAATTTGTGCCCTAATTGATCTAAAAAAATTGGGGGGTTCAAATTTGGGGAAATTAAGAATCCCTAATTCCCCTAATTTAGTCAATCTATGACAAGAACAAGCAATTTCTGAGATCCAAACGCACTGTCAGGGAGTTATTTGTTCATGGAATTCCAAATGAACCATCAGCAAAGAATTCTCCTAATGGGGGCAGCACAAAGAATGACCACAAAATTAAAAAAAAAAAAAAACCCTTAAGCATCCTCCATTTATAAAGGATTTCATCGTAGGAAGTGAGGAAAATATGCAGCAGAGATTAAAGATCCGATTCAAGGTGTTCGAATGTGGCTCATGGATACCAATGGCTTGTTTTCTCATCCCTCACCAACGTCGGTCCTTGGAGATCTCTGGGTCAGCTTCAATTGGCACTGGCAATTCAGTTAGAGAAGATGACAATGCAATGAAAAATGACAAAGAAGAGCAACCTATTTCGTCGATGACCGGACCTACTAATTCAATTAAAGACGAGAACTCCATGGAAGAATACATGGCTCCTGCTGCAGCATCCCTCTTGTTCTATTAGGGATTTTAGTTTCCCCAAATTTGGACAATTAGGGCAATTAGGGCTTTTAATTTCCCCAAATTTGAAACCCCAAACTTTTTAGGTCAATTAGGGCACAAATTAGCCACATCAGCAGCTTAAGTGGCTGATTTCACAACCATTTTAACATTGTTTGGGCTTATTAATGATATTAGTTACAGCAGAGACTTAAGTTGGCTACGGGAGTAAAAGTCTAGACCTAAATAACTATTCCAATACACCCCCGAATAGATATCTATAAAAGTCTAGACCTAAATAACTATCCCAATACACCCCCGAATATATATCACAAGTACTACAGCCAGATATTCACTAACCAAATATCAATGAAACTAGAATACCAACTAAACAAACCTTGGCTTCTGCTTTAGCCTTTTCTTGAAGTAACTTTTCTTGAAGCCTCTTCTTTGCCTCTTCAATAGCAGCTTCATTCCTTATTCGCCTTTCTTCTATTTGAGATCTATGTTCATGGTCTCTTTGGACAGCAGTCATGTGGTTGTCAAGCACTTCTGCACTAAATTGTTCCAATTAAAAGTCAAGAATGTCTGTGGACTTGTCTAATTATTAAGCAAGCACATATCTAGACAAGGATTGATTCAGTAGGTAATCCGAATTTTAAACTTTCCAAACAGGAACAAAGTGAACCAGTTCAAGCAAGGAACAGCGATAGTTTTTTTTTTTTTTTTTGATAAGCAAAGGAAATTCATTGAGAAAAAAATAAAGCAAAGAAAGCATCCCACCAGGTAGTTGTCAACCAAAATTCAAGACTAAATGTCACCATGCTTTCACATTTAGGAAAAAAGCCAAACTAAATTATAAATATGAAATAAGTAACTAAAAATTCAGAATGATAATCCACGAACATGATTAACATAGTTTCAGATTTTTTTTTCCAAGAAGTAAAAATATCATATAAACAGAAAGAACCGCCAAGGTGCCAACTCAAGGGAGTACAAGAATACAAACCAGCCCTCACAAAAACTACCAAAGTAACCAAGAAAGCTACACAAAATCCAGCCCAAACAAAAATCCAAGCAGAACATGGAGCTTACATGTTGCGCTGATATTGAATATCAAGTTTCCTATCCATCTCCCGCCTTGATTCGACTTATTTCTCAACCCGAACAATTGCAGATGCAGATTTTTTCTGTCCATGCATTAAATCTGTCTCCAGTGCTGAAATCTGGTTCCTAACTTCCACCTGTTTATCAAAGCAGTTGTATGTCATCCCAGAAAAATCTTATCCATTATACAATCATACTAATGAACGTGTATATATATATATACATGGCGGCGATATATGTTAGTGCTCTATTACTTCCATGTTTCTTGGCATCGCTGTTTAAAAAGAATAACAAGGGAATGAGCAATCATGATTTTCATTCATTGGTGGTGATCTTGCAGGTATTTACCAGGTAATTGCCATCAATTATAGAAATTGGATTTCATCTAATCATACCATCATCTCTAATACCTTAACATGACACCTCCCAAACATAAAGATCAAAAATCTAAAATGCTGGTCAGTTTCAAGGTTATCATTATCACAATTAGAACAAGTACCGCGCCTTAACTGCAAGCTGATGCAAACGGGTTAGCTCAAAAAATGCATCTTCGGCAACACCTGCTTTATCCATTAAATGGCATTGGTAATGAAGATCTAACTCATCGTCACTATCACTGAAACACCATTTACACAATCTCAATTCAGAATTACAAGCCCAGTAGGCAAACACATCAAGTGGGGGTTTTGCATGTGTTGGTTGTGACTGAATCATAACAGGTTGAGCCTAGGGCATAAGCAAGCCGAGCAGTTGAATTAATTAGTTAATACTAAGTTAAAATAATCCCGGTAGTTTATGGCCTTCTCTTCGTTCCTAAAAATGCTAAAGTAAAGAAACTTGAAAAGATGTAAAGACAATTTCTCCCAAATGTGATAAACTAGTAAGAAAATATTGTAATATTTTTCATCCCATTTGTTATGAACCAAACATACTTTGAATCCTCTTTCCAATAGGTGTTCAATTGACAACTAAGTACAATTTTTTTCCATTATTTTTGTATCCATGATGATTTGAATCCAATGCTTTTTATATTATTTTTGTATCCTGATAGTTAAAAATAAAGGCTCAAAAACTCGTTCAAGAACAGTAGCCAATAGAAACAATTGACAATTGAAACCTATTTTTTGCATTATTTTCATAACCCTAATGGTCCCATCCCAAATAGTTTTATTATGAAATGAAAGTAGAGACGAGGAATCTTCCAAATGATTGTCCCATACATTTGACATTAATAAATGTTTACAATTACAATCACTAATAACCCATCCTCATCAAGTAATTCTATTTTGTATTCTTGAACTATAAAAGTTTAGCTTGAATCTTACATTAATAGAAGGAATCCTACATTATGTCATTGTTAAAAAATAGTCGCATTTCATTTCTCAAAATTTTGTTTTACATAAGATTAGTCGATTCTATCTTTACATTCAGAAATATCCTTATCGTAGGTTTAGTAGTGTCATTTATTTCTCTATTTTAATCCATTTGATTTAACGAAACAAAATACCAAAATAAAACCAATTTTCTAAGTCATGGATATACAATCCATGAGGGAAAAAGAAATGGGATGAAAATTCATCATCCACCCTCATGAACACAAAGAAGGAAGTAAGTACCTTTCATAATCCATATAAAGTGTTTATTACATATGATGCCTTTGGGCTCCACCCAAGGTCGCTACTACAAACACCACCATTCAAATTTCCGTTCTTAATGTTATCAATCATTAGGCCTTCTTCTCCAACAATCACTAAGCAAGTTCTAACCAACTTAAATTCAACCTTAAAAACAACATAGATTGGCATATTTCAAAATCATTCATAGTTCACAATCAAATCACTCAAGCATAAACAGTAGCATTTTTATCAATCAGAGCAATTAGGGCCTTTTTTGGATCTTGTTTTTGAGAACAGTTTTTGAAAAACAGAGAACCAAGATTATTGTGTTCTCTAAAAACTCTTCTTGTTCTCTAAAATTTAGTGTCTAAAAACCAAACAAACCAGGAACCAACCATGTTCTGTGTTTTCCTTAATTGTTTTTTTCTTAAACAAAAACAATTTTCAAAAACCATACACAAACCGACTCCCAGCTACAAGAATTTTGATACAGGTACAAATGGTTATGCCTCAGAGGTAGTGACAATTGTGTATCATCATCATATGTTTGAATCTCTGATAATACATGCATTTAAATGCATCATTGGCAAACCATATACCTCTTTGCACACAAATGCAAATGCTGAGAAATGTCAGTTGAAAAATAATTGGAAAATTAACCATATGATGGCTCGACAAAAAAAAAAAAAAAAAAAAAAACAAGAACCCTATGGAAAGTAGATTAAGTAATATGTTTTGTGCATCAGAGAGATTCCCATAGACAAATCATCACCCTCCATTGGAGTACTGATGTCCCTGTCTAATTTATCGTCACTTGCACAACAATTCTGGTTTTTAAATTGAAATAACTTAAATTGTATGGAATTATGGAATGCATCAGAGAGATTCCCAAGAACATGTCATCAATCTCTTGAAGAGTACTGATGTCCCTGTCTGTTTTATCATCAATTGCCTGCCCTCAACCATTTTGTAATCAAAGCCATAATTTTGAAATAAGATATCATGTAAAGAAAATTTCCCATCAGTGCATAATACTTTAAAAATACTATATTTAAAACAAAAGAAGAGCTTGCATTCAGAAATATCCTTATCATAGGTTGAATAGTGTTATTTATTTCTCGATTTTAATGCATTTGATTTGATGAAAACAAATACCAAAATAAAACGCATTTTCTAAGTCATGGATATACAATCCATGAGGGAAAAAGAAATGGGATAAAAATCCATTATCCACCCTCATGAACAATACAAAATTGAAGTAAGCGCCTTCATCAGCCATACAGAGCGTTTATTACATATGATGCCTTTTGGAGCCCAATTTAAGGTCAAGCTACTACAAACACCACCATTCAAATTTCCGTTCTTAATGTTATCAATCATCAGGCCATCTTCTCCAACAATCACTAAGCAAGTTCTGACCAACTTAAATTCAACCTTAAAAACAACATAGATTGGAATATTTCAAAATCAGTAATAGTTCAAAATCAAATCACTCGAGCATAAACAGTAGCATTTTTATCAATCAAAACAATTAGGGCCTGCTTTGGTTCCAATTTTTGAGAACAGTTTTTGAAAAACAGAGAACCAAGATTTTTGTGCCCTCTAAAAACTCTTCTTGTTCTCTAAAATTTAGTGTTTAAAAACCAAACAAATCAGGAACCAACCATGTTCTGTGTTTTCCTTGTTCTAATTGTTTTTTCTTAAACAAAAACAATTTTCAAATACCATAAACAAACAGACCCTGAAAACCAAGAATTTTGATTGCAAGTACAGATGGTTATGCCTCAGAGGTAGTGACAATCGTGTATCATCATCATATGTTTGAATTTCTGATAATACGTGCATTTAAATGCATCACTGGCAAACCACATAAATCTTTGCACACAAATGCAAATGCTGAGAAATGTCATTTGAAAAACAATTGGAAAATCAACCATATGATGGCTCGACAAAAAAAAAAGAACCCTATGGAAAGTAGATTAAGTAATATGTTTTGTGCATCAGAGAGATTCCCAAAGACAAATCATCACCCTCCATTGGAGTACTGATGTCCCTGTCTAATTTATCGTCACTTGCACAACAATTCTGGTTTAAAATTGAAATAACTCAAATTGTATGGAATTATGGAATGCATCAGAGAGATTCCCAAGAACATGTCATCAATCTCTTGAAGAGTACTGATGTCCCTGTCTGTTTTATCATCAATTGCATGCTCTCAACCATTTTGTAATCAAAGCCATAATTCTGAAATAAGATACCATGTAAATAAAATTTCCCAACAGTGCATAATACTTTAAAAATCCCATATTTAAAACAAAAGAAGAGCTTGCAAACAAGGCTGTTTGGGAGAATAGAAAATAGAGGAGGATATAGAATATGCCTCAGATTAAATTCGTTTCACTGGTATTACCCTCAAAGTATATTTAACACCATCATAGGCACATGTTTGATTGTCCAAGACATCAGAAACACAGATAAGCAGAAGAAAAAAACACATTGAAGAAACCTAATCAAAACGAAAGACAACAAATTCAAAAGAAATATCCCTCCGTAAAAACTAAGAATGTGTTAAAGAAAATCGCACCTTTTCACAATCGAAGCAAATTAAAACCCTAAACAGATATCACAAAGAGACTACTCATCAAAGAAAAACGAAGACCCTAAATTCAAACGACACCATCACTTTAATAAGGCTTAAACCCTAATCGGGTATCAGCAATGGAACACGATGAAGAAAACAAATAGCATTTCCAAATATATATAAAGCAAGGAAGAAACCCTAACTGGGTCGGCCTTACGATCTACCATGGATGCTAGGGTTTAGGAGTGAAGGGTTCTCACAGATATACCGTTGAGAGAACTAGGGCAGAAACACTATAGATTATGTCAGTTCACTTCCCTAGTTGCCAATCCAAGATAAAGAAATAAAGAAAAAAAATCAGACTAACTAAGTTATAGAGTCTATAGTGTTCTAGATGAAGTGTTACTTTCTGTACTCTGGAGCCCTAGATTGTGAACAAAAATATGCAATGCAATCTTCTTTTCATGTTGTCGTTGCTTTATCGACATGCTGAAAAGATACTCAACATCCAAATGATTCCATCTAGCCTGGAAGTGGATTGTTCAAATTGGGAATAGAGATCGAAGCAATACCTTGAGCACAGAAATGAATCGAAACGCAGCCTGGAACAGAAATGATTGAATGCTTTTGAGCAGATAGAGATCTGGGCTTCTTATACTGCAAGCAAAAGCCCAGAAGAACTTCAATCACCCAATATGCCAGAAGAAGAAATGCACGATATATGAAAGAAAACCAGTCAATCTCCAAAGGGCACATGGTCCCAAAATTCCAACCATAAATCAACCCTCTCCTCTCTCCCCGACCTTTATATATTTTCATTTCAAACAATGCAGGAGAGAAAGGGAGAAAAACGCACGGTTGAACTTGAGGATGCCCCTGTGTCAAGGCGTTGCCGGCCGACTGAAGTGGATGGTCGTGTCGGCGTCGAGTCTAAATTCGAAGAAAATCGAGACGTAGGTGAAGGTTGAGGCTCTTTATGCGTGAAGGGAAGGAGACTTAGATTTGTCAATTAGGGTTTTTTCTTTTTCAAATTTACTATTTTACCCTTTAATTATAATTTCAAAAATAAATTAAAAAAAAAAAAAGTGAACCAAATGGACTGGTCCGACCTAAACCCGATTGACCCACGGGTCTATACGGGCGAGGCCAAACAGCCCAGATCTTATTCGTACATTAATATTTATGACCCAACACTCTCAAATTTCGAGTGAATCAATTCTTGATCATCGGGCTTAACTCATATTCTCATATCTAAATCAGCCATCCATCTTATTGTCATACCACTTTTTATATTATTTTTATAGTTAACAATAAAGGCTCAACAACTCATTCAAGAATAGTAGCCGATACAAACAATTGACAATTGAATCTTATTTTTTGCATTATTTTCATATCCTGAATGGTACCGTCGCAAATAGCTTTTTTTATGAAATGAAAGTAGGAACGAGGAATCTTCCAAATGATTATCTAATACATATGACATTAATAAATGTTTACCATTTCAATCACTAATAACTCATCCTATCAAGTAATTCTATTTTGTATTCTTCAACTGTACAAACTTAGCTTGAATCTTATATTAATAGAAGGAATCCTATATTATGTCAGTGTTAAAAAATAGTTGCATTTCATTTATCAAAATTTTGCTTTATATAAGATTAGTCGGTTATATCTTTACATTACGAAATATTCTTATCGTAGGTTGAGTAGTGTCATTTATTTCTCGATTTTAATGCATTTGATTTATTGAAACTAAATACCAAAATAAATCGCATTTTCTAAGACATGTATATACCAATCCATGGGGGAAAAATAATGGGATGAAAATTCATCATCCACCCTCATGAACAATACATGATTGAAGCAAGCACCGTCATAACCCATACAGAGTGTCTATTACATATGATGCATTTTGGATCCCAATTTAAGGTCAGGATACTCAAATACCACCATTTAAATTTATGTTCTTAATGTTATCAATCATCAAGCCTTCTTCTCCAACATTCACTAAGCAAGTTTTAACCAACTTAAATTCAACCTTAAAAACAACTAGATTGTCATATTTCAAATCATTCATAGTTCACAATCAAATCACTCAAGCATAAACAGTAGCATTTTTATCAATTAGAACAATTAGGGCCCTTTGGTTCCTGTTTTTTAAAACATAAAACCAAGATTTTTGTGTTATCTAAAAACTCTTCTTGTTCTCTAAAATTTAGTGTTTAAAATTTCAGACCTTAAAAGCCAACCATTTCGATTGCAGGTACAGATGGTTGTCTTAGAGGTAGTGACAATTGTGTATCATCATCATATGTTTGAATGTCTGATAATACGAGGATTTAAATGGATCATTGGCAAACCATATACCTCTTTGCACGCAAATGCAAATACTAAGAAATGTCATTTGAAAAACAATTGGAAAATTAACCATATGATGACCTCGACAAAAAAAAAAACAAAACAAGAACCCTGTGGAAAGTAGATTAAGGTGGGTGTATTGGATTACAACTTTTATGGAATTATAAAGTCTATAAAAATCATGATATATTGGATTACGACTTTTAAATACTGTAAAAATCATGGTGTATTCGATTAAGACTTTTTAAGACTTTATAAAAGTCATAGTATATTCGATTAAAACTTTAAAAAAATCATGGTGTATTGGATTAAGACTTTTATAGACTCTCTAAAAGTATACCGGTATTGAAAAAGTCATTGACTTTCAAATACATTAGGCTTTTAATGACTTTTATAGTAGGAGTATAAATCTTTCGCCTTTTCAAAATTCATACGCAACTTTTCGTAGATTTGAAAACGATTTTTTGTCAGTGGTGAAGTCGTCCGGATATTTTAGAATGGGGTGAGTATAAATATTCACCTTACAAGTTAGATACTTTTTAAAAACTCATACGATTCGTCAAATTAGATAATTTTTTTAATTCTTCTGCCCAGAACTAAAGTTAAAAAAAATATGATTGTTCTAAAATGCATACGATTTTTTTAATGATTTTAAATACAATTATGATATTTTAATAACTAAAAATATCATAATTTATATATATATATATATATATATATATATATATATATATATATATATATCAAAGTAGAATGAATACAAATATAATATTTTAAGAACTAAAAATATGATATATTTTTTTTAGAATCATAATTTTACTCAAATACATCTTCTTGTCTCATTCAAAATATAAATCAAAATCAAAATTATAATGACACACTTACGTCCAAATGTATATAAATATATGATTCTCCACGATTTTCATTTACCATCCATGAAGGAAGAACAATTGAGGGAAAAGACAAAGTTATTTCAGCTTTCTAATCATCTCATCTTATATTCTTATCCTATCCAACAAAATTTCTTTTTCTTAATTCATTATCAAATTTTTTTATATTGTTTTCTTCTTATCGATTCATTATCAGTAGAGATCTATTCGTATACCCGAGATATTCATTATCAGACAAAATTATTTTTATATAATAAAATTTTTTTGAGATAAGGGTTTAACCCGAAATCTATTCGTATTGTAGTAATTTAATTAATCTGATTTTTAAAACTTGTTCTACTTTTTTAAAATCATGTATGCATATTGCAAGTGGTGAAATAAAATATGATTTTTTTATTCGGATGATTTTTTCTAAAATCACATATGTATTGTTTTTTGTTTGAATCATTTCATATAAGTATGTGAATAAAAATAATAATTACATCGATAATATTAATGTTAAATCACATCAAATACATCTTTCTTATATTTCATAAATTGATAAATTTTGGAAATTAGAAAATTTTGAAATTTGATAAATTATGAATTTTGATAATTTAAATAAGGAAAAAAATGAGGAATTTGTAATTCTTGAAAATTAAAAAAAAAACTTAGAAGTGATATGTGGAATTATAAAATTTAAGATGAAATAAATATAAAAATAAACAAATAAAAATTCATTTTATAATATGTTTTGTGCATCAAAGAGATTCCCAAAGACAAATCATCACCCTCCATTGGAGTACTGATGTCCCTGTCTAATTTATCGTCACTTGCATAAGTATTTTTGGTTCAGAATGAAATAACTCAAGTGTATGGAATTATGGAATTAATCACATAGATTCCCAGAACATCTTACAGTATAGCAGCGAAAAATCTTAGTATAATTTTTTTATAATTTTATTATATATTGGAGTATAAATTGAGTCAACTTGGGTATTTTTCGGGAATTGTTAAATGAATGTTGATTAAATTATTATATGGTTAAAAGTCAGATGCAAATATTAAATGCTAAAATGATAAATTAATTGAACCTGGAAATAAACCCAAATAAAAAAGGGCAAAAATTGGAAATTGTGAAATAAGTACCTAAGGGTCATAAGTTAGAAAGAAGAAATGTCTAAGTGTGATTAATGAGAATTAAATACAAATAGAGACAAATAGTGGGCAAGCTAACAATTAGGAGAACTTAAACTCAAAAAAGAATTTTTAAAGAAGGCCAAATAAGGTCTTATGTGACATGGGATATTTAAGACCAAAAGCGGTCTTGGAAACTCATTTAGAGCAAAATGGTTTGAGAGAAAGAGGGAGGGAGAGCTAGGGCTTGCAAAGGGAGGAGGTTGTGATTCTTGCTCCATTAAAGCAAGAGTTTAAGAGATTAAGTTGAAGAATAAAGTTTGGCATTGAAGATTGAAAGCGATTTAAGGTAAGAAAAATCAAACCCTAACCCCCTTTCTACTTGTGTTTGGGTTTAATAAAACCCCAAATGTAGTATAAAAGTGTTATTTGATGGTTTTAGTTCAGTTTGAGATTGTTTTGCATTGTTTAGATTGGTTTGGAGGAATGTTTGTAAAAAGGGAAAATGTTGGGTTTTCAAAGGAAATGCTGTCAAAACCCTTGTTTTTGTTTTACCTATAGATTAAGTTATAGTCATCCAAATGAAGTAATTCAAATTGGTAAATAACCATAAGAGATAGATCTACAAATGTATAGAAGGAACTAGGAGCAAATTGTAGCTCTAAGGCTCCAAATAACAAAGAACTAAGTGAGCTCAGTCTTAACAGTTATGCTCTGTTTGGGTATTGTTATAATGTTTGGCCATAAGTTGAGTTTCACTCATCAATTGAGTGATTCAAAATTCTGGATAAAATAGACTTATAGAATAATTTACTTGAAGGAAATTATTATGCAAATTGTAACCCCAAAGTTCCCAAATTTGTCAAAGCGAAGGCATATTGTGAAACGATGCGGTCACGCTGCGAGTGGGAGTAGTATATGTAAAATCTGATAGCTTGAGTTTTGGTAATCAAGTGGATGATTCCAGTTGGAGAATAAACCTTAGAACCATAACTTCAAATGAGTGGAACCGTGCAATTTATGGAGTTAAGGCGCGGAATTGGGAATAACGATGGAAGTGAGAAGTGAGCATGCGTAGTTGGCATTAAAATGCCGTAACTTGAGTTTGGGTGATCCAAATGAGATGATTACAATTCATACTAAAAATATACTCATATAGATAAATTTTCTTGAAGGAAGCATAAGCAAAATTATGACTCATGTGTCCCCATAAAATTTTTCAGTTAAGGGAGTATCGGGGGTGACATGCTTAGACCAAAAATCTGAATAACCTACTAATATGTGATTGTCATTGTGTATTTGAATAAGGTGACAAGAAGAAAGTTCGCATTGAAGTCGGGTTCTGAAGATCGGAATCAATCGGCTTGATTTTGGTTTGTGTCTTCTCCTGTGCGTTTGAGATTTGAACTATTTGTTCTAAATGCATAAGAAAAACATATTGAATTGTTTTAATTGATTTGAAGAAATTGATTGTGAAATATTTGCAAATGAAAATTGCATGAGTATTGAAATGAACCGTTTATACAAATGTACATATTATGCGTATGTTGCTATAAAAGATTTACGCCCTTAATTGAATGTTAGCAGTTTAGTTCGTATGAAGGATAGATTGGTATCTGCGATAAGGGTGGCTCTTGATGCGCAAGCGATTGTATTGATGTGTCAATCGGTCGGCGACTAATCAGGATATCTGTGTTATAAAACCGTTTTATACCGACTGCAGCCCGGCGAGATCGTCGCGATGATTAATATCTTGTATATCGAAACATAGGTTAAATTTATTAAGGACAAAAACAATTGATTGATTTAAGATTGTGACAAATTGGGTTAAGAAAGCATGATTGCAAATTGAAATGAAAAGAGTATTGTGAAATGCATGATTTGATTATCAATGACTTATTGCATATGGAAGTGTATATTCGGATTTGATCAATAAACCATAAATGATTATATATGAAATAAGTATATGTATTGTATTAACATTGATCATTCAAAAAGATCTGAAAGTTTGTTTAGTAAAATTGCATGATTTGATTTAAACTGAAACCGATAATGGAATTGTATAGAACCACTAAGCATGAAAATGCTTAGCGTGTGGATTATCTATCTTGTAGTGTCGATTGAGCAGAGGAGCGAAAAGTAAGATCGAAGACATCGAGTCATATAGTCGCGAGTATGTTTCGACATGCATTCGCCCCATATATATCTCTTTTTGAGCATTGATATTTTGTAAGAGCAATTTCAACTCTGAATATCTATTTTGTAAATCATTTGAAAAGGCGATGCGCAGCTATGAAGTATTGTACTTTTACATGAATGAAATGAAATGGGCTTATCCCTTTAAAAACGCTTCCGTATATTTGTAAAATGATTTTATGTCAACTAAAGTGTAACGCTACGTCGTGTTTTTTATAAATGATTTTGATAAGGTGATTGAGTGATCTTAGAGCAACTCAGGACTCGATTTGGACACCTTGAAATGGATTGGGTAGGGAAAGGGGTGCTACATTTTGTTTGGTATGACCTGGGTTTAAGCGTTTACAGGAAAAGGCCTAAATGATCTTGTAAAAATATTTTGAAATGGTATTTGACATACATTGCATTTGCATATAAAAGGATGACATGACTCGGCAGCGGATCTTCTTTGGTCTTAATAGAGACGAACATGAGTGGTATAGTCGACAGGTCCTAGGGTGACAAGGAAAGTGTACTTAGGGTGTCCCATTAAAATAAGAGAATATGAATTTATGGGAGACTTGATAGAGTTATCCTTCAGAGAATTTGATTTGATATTGGGAATGGACTGGTTGTCCCGACACCAAGCGATAGTTGATTGTAGAATGAAATGAGTGACCTTAAGGACACCAAATGACGATGAGGTTATTTTCATCGGCGAGAGGTCGAATCACCTCTCTAATGTAATATCGTATGTACGAAAAATGGTGGAAAGGATGTGAAACTACTTGGATTATGTGATTGATACGGTAAAGTAGGAGCTTAGTATTATCGATATCTAGTTAGTGACTTTCCAAACGTGTTCAGAAGAGTTTGGTAGAAGTTGCCTCCACGAGAGGGAGATTAGGTTTTTCTATCGGCGTTGTACTAGGTGTCACACAGACATCCATTACACCGTCTTAGAATGGCTCCGGCGAATTCAAGAATTGAAGCTTAGGTTCTGAAGCACTAGAAAAAGGGTTTATTCGACCAAGTCTATCAGTGGGGAGCTCCGGGTGCTTTTTGTTAAGAAGAAAGATGGGTACACTTGATATCATGTGATTATAGACAACTAAACAAAGTTGACCGTAAGAATAAGTATCATTGCCCTGTTGATGATTTGTTTGACCAGCGAAGGTCTGAAGTAATCTTTTGAATATTGACTGCGATCCCAGGTATCATCGGTTGAGAATTAAAGATGTGGATGTGCATAAAATAGCGTTTAGAACGCGATATGGACATTATGAGTTCCTTGTAATGTCGTTTGGGTTTAATAGTACTTTAACGGCTTTCATGGACTGTGAATCGTGTTTTCCGACCGTATGTGGATCAGTTTGTCGTAGTGTTCATAGACGACATTCTTATGTATTCAAGGCCGGGAAAATCGCAACCGCAACCGGGTAGTGTTAGAGACTTTGAAAATACTTGGTTATATCGCGGCCCGAGCAAGTGTGAGTATTGGTTGAATGAAGTATCCTTTCTTAGACACGTTGTATCGAAAGAAGGAATCGAGTGGATCAAAAGAAAATAAGTGGTTGTTGAATGGAAGCCACGAAATGTTGCGAAGTGCGTAGTTTCTAGGGTGACGGATTACACCATAAGATTTGTTCGGGGTTTCGATGATCGTAGCCACAATGGCCAGGCGCTCTAGAAACATGTGAAATTTGAATGGGTGAAGAATGTCAAAGAAGTTTTGATAGTGAAAGCATTCTTAATCGAGGCTCAGGGTTCTTACTTCGGTAGGCCTTCTTTGTAAGGAATATGTGATCTTTAGTGACACTTCACTAAATGGACTTGGATGTGTCCTCATGCAAGAGGGTAAAGTGGTAGCCTATGCTTCGAGACAATTGAAGCCGCATGAAAAGAACTACCCCACATATGATCTAGAATTAGCCGCAATTGTTTTTGCGTTGAAAATTTGGAGACACTACTTGTATGGAAAAGTGCTGTTTACATGATCATAAGAGTCTTAAGTATTTGCCCTCGCAACAAGAGCTTAACTTGAGACAACAGAGATTGATGGAATTGATAAAAGATTATGACTGCGTGATTGATTATCACCAGGGAAAGCCCAATGTAGTGGTCGGCGCTTTGAGTAGAAAGACAATGCAAACGCTTCGAGCTTTGAATGCTCATTTATCGTTGACAGACGATGGTACAGTAGTGACAGAATTGATAGCGAGACCAAGTTTGTTGAATCGAATGCTAGAGGCACAAAAGAAAGATGATAAAATTGCTGCTATAGTAAGTCAGATTGGAAATGGTAAAGAAATCAAGTTTACAGTAAATGAAGATGGGGTTTTGTATTATAAAGATCAGGTTTGTGTACTGATGATAATGATTTGAGGAAAGCTATACTTGAAGAGGCATAAGTGGATCTTTTGCTATCAATCCGTGCTAAAGATTTATCAAGATTTGAAAATGTCATTTTCTGAATTAGAGAATGAAAGAGATGTATCGAGTTTGTAACAAAGTGTTTGGTTTGCCCGAAAAGTAGCCCGAGCATCAAGTTCCTTTGGGATATTATAGCCTATCGAATGCAGGGTGATGGGACTAAGTACCATGGATTTTGTAGTTGAGTTTACCATTAACGGGGAGAAAACATGACTCGGTTGGGTCGTAATTGGACCCGATTGACTAAGTCGACTCTGCTTCACCGAGTGAAGCCAAATTTATTCACTTGACAAGCTAGCAGTTTGTATATCGAAATAAGTTCGGTTGCATGGAGATTCGATATCCCTTATTTGAATAGAGATCGAGGTTGCCCCGAATTTTGGAGAAAATTGCAGAGGCTTTAGGCACTTGAGGCGAGCAGCCTGCGTTCAGCTCGCATACGGATGGATGTCGAGAAAGAGTGATTTAGGTGCAGTATTCAGAGTTGTGTGATCAACTATGAGGGTAGTTGGGATAGACCGCATTCGCTTTAGTTGAATTTGTCTGACAACCGGTTTCCCGATCAGTATTGGAATGGCGCCTTCTGAGGCTTTATATGGAAGAAAATGCGAACACCGTTATGTTGGACGAAGTGGCGAAAAAGAAAGTGATTGGCCCGGAGCTTGATCTCTGAGAGATTGAAGAAAAAGTGAAAATGATTAAAGAAAGATTGAAGGTGGTCACTGATAGACAGAAATCATAGCCGATATGAAAAGAAAAGATATTCGATATGAGATCAACGAAAAAGTGTTTTTGAAAGAATTGCCTTGGAAGAAGGTGGTGAGATTTGGGAAAAATAGCAAGTTGAGCCCTAGATTTATTGGTCTCCGCCTAGGTGTAGGAACCCACGCTTAAGCGAACTCAAGGCCTGAATTTCGAAATTTCTGATCCGCCTAGGAGTAGCAGTGCTTCGCTTATGCGAACCTCTCCGCTTAGGCGTACTTGCAAATCTTGTTTTGTTTTCTCTCTTCCATTAATTCTAGCAATCATCCATTGGATTAAAGGAGGATCCTAATAAGTGAATAAAAGGGTTCGTACATGTATACAAGTGATATGAAAAATGCTTTAAACCTCGTCTCCAAGGCGAAGGTGAACCTATTGTTGGACATACATTGTTTCTTACCCTTATTTGCTAATGTGATTAAGAACAATATAACAACCTCGTTAATACGTATGGTGTATGTACACTTTGAAGACGAATAGAAAATGAACCGACACCTACAATCGGTGTGCTACGACGCTCTGCTAGAACTACGACACACTTACATTTACATTGGATAACATTGCGTCTGTTTTGTGCCGACATCTCTGTTGATCTTGTCTTAGTACCTTGGTACCTATTGTGTTGTGTCCTCCCATTTCATTATTATTTTCCTGCCTATACAAGATAAACATTTATATGATAAGAATCAATAATGTGATATATGGAAATAATTATACGAAATCACAAGTAATCGTCAATTATGTAAAGGTACCTACAGTACCCTCTGCATAGATTTATGCTCAGATCTCGCCAGGACTTTAATCCTCGCCACCCATGAGACACTGCGGTACAGATGCCACCGCTCATTTTACTCCTCCACAATTATAACCTGCTCATTCATACACTTATTAAATATTACTTCCAGATATATTTAGAGGCGTTTAAATTTCAAAATATATTCAAGATTCACAAATGGGAGTGTTAGACTTATAAAAAAAATTTTCATTTGTTTACAAACAACAAAAAGAATATTACATATACAAAATAAATCAAAAAGTATTCCGTTGGGCATCTAACTATGTGTTGACCTTAGAGAATGATGAGGGTTGTCCGGCCTTCTCGGGCTTCTCGTCTACCACACCTGATGAAAACTCGTGCAGCTTTAGCTTTGGCAACAAACCCGCTTACAACTACTAACACTGACTATCACAATTCTATACATATGCATATACATCTAACATATCATATCATTTAAACATACTTATGGCATGATCTTATATTTTACTTTATCAAGTATCATGTTATACTTTATCAACACTCATATACATTTCATATGGGCATATCTGAGTTATTGTTTTGATGCTTCATGCCTACATAAACCTTGTGGCTGATAGCCAACTATAAGGCCCTCACGCATCAGATTTCTCATCAGATGAAATAGTGGTTCATATGGGCCCGAAGGCGTCAATGACCCAAACGAGGCCAATTCCACTAAAGATGCTATATACTTGTTTTTTTTTCTAATAAAAGATGCCCATCATCCTCTACCAGGTCTGCCAAACAATCCATGCAGATTTTATTGCTCAAGACATATTCATATTCCTAATAATTATTGTCATTCGGTAATCATATGCAGTATTTACAATCATTTATCTCAGATCTTGCATTTTTCTATATCTCATTTAAGTAATGAATGGTCCATGGTTTGCCATGACGCTACGAATATTTACTATCATTCCAATTTCATCGTTTGATATGATAGAGATGGATCTCCCAGACCAAGGCCTTCCATAGCTCGTTAACATCCGAACTGAGCCTCCCCATCAGCGCACAAGGCCACAGTTTTAAAAGGTAATACATAAAGACAAAACATTGTTTGAGAAATTTCACAACATCTCCCTAAAACCCCAATATTTCTTGTCACAAATATATTCCTCAATCGAGACACCAACAATCCAAGTCCAAAAACACAACCAAACACCCCAAAACAATATGCGGTGTTACTCATGCCACAACCCCATTCTACATAATTAAAATGGTTTAGAGTAGTTTCGAGTCTCAAAATTTATAGTCCGCTACTTAGTCATATAACCTCAAATCAACTATTGCAAACCAAACTAAAAACAACTCCAAATATGTTTAAAATCCATAAAACACCAATTAATATACCAAGTAGGGTTTTAGACTCAAATTCATCAAAAAACACGTTTATACTCGATTTTTCCATACCTTAATATTTCTTCTTTTCTCCTCTCCGTTTCTCTTCTTCGATCACACCAACCCGGAAAAATGGAGAGAATTAACCCCTCTTTCTCTTCTCTCTTTCTCCTAAATGAAGTTATCACTCCCATTTCCAAGACCACTTTTGGCCCTTATCCCTTATTTAAGATTAAGGCCTTCTCTTGCTTTGGTTTGTGCCATTTTTCCATTTTTACTTTTTTAAGTCCTCATCTCTCTCTTTCATTTAAATTTCCACTAACACATTATTATACTTTGGTGATATAAACTATGTAAAGGTTATGACTATTGCGCCCTTAATTGTTAAAATTAACAATTTTAGCCTTTACTTGAAATGTTTTTTCCTGCTTCTTATTTCCTAAAATTTTGATTTAATCTTATGTTTACACCCTAAACACAAGTTAGTAAACCTGTTAGTGGTATTTTTGTGGATATTATAATGAGATATGAAAATTTATGATATAGCTTAACGGTTAAATACGTATACTATAATTGATAAACCACCGTGGTCATATATACTGGTATGTGTTCCCATTAAGCTATGTTCAAAACAAAGATTTTTATCCACGTAGTGTGATCGGTTATAGATATCTGCGTTTCATTCGCTAAGGCAAACACAACAATAGGAGTCCACCATATGTAGGTCTTTGACTATGTTTTGTATTGTAAATATAATATTTTAGATAAGGCAACCAAGCAGAAGACAAGTAAACGCACTCAAGAATATTTGCATGCATTTAAACACCATCGGGCAAGGGTAGTATTAAAAGCTATATCTTTCGAAGAATTCAAGTGAATTCTGGTTATGTCAATACAAAGCAATATAGATTTATATTTAAATTCGGGCCACTTAATGTTTAAAATCGTGAAGCGACCCAAAGGCGTTTCCTATAACAGCTTGTGCTTGATGGGGCATTACACTGAGATTCTGAACCTTGACTATCCCTTTCCTATACCAACACCAAATGTTATAGGCCTAGGTGTCAACAACTAGCCCTCTCCAGTTCTAACGTTTAGAAGGAGTCAAAGAGAGGCCCATAAACCAGCTAAAATGGCCGATTACAATTAAATATTTCCTTGTTTATTTTGGTAAACTTTGAGTGCTAACGTGTCATAGTTTTCTGTTAGGATTTGAGTACATTAGTTTGTTGGTATTCGGGTAGTGGAGACAAAAATCATTTCATCCAAAATTTCCTTCTCATTTTCTCTCTTTTCTCTCCCCTTCTTTGCCTTTTTGGTTGCTTTTTCCTTGGTGCTTTATAAGTGTCGGCAAAATTGGTGCTTTCATTGACAATTGTAACACTATTTCAATTTGAATATACTTTGACTATGGTTACGTGGCATTTCGAGGCCATTACTAAAAATGTTGCTCAAAGTGAGACAATTCAGAAGTCTTTAGCAGCTCAGCATACCGTTTTGATGCAAAAGTTGTCTCGTTTGGAGAAATCATCAAACCCTCCTCCCTTACTTCCCAAACCCCCCTTCCCTGTTTCCACCCTCACCCTACCACGCCTTTTCAACAGCTCTTTCACCTCTTACTCCACAACCACAGATCCCAGGCTCTCTAAACTTGAGATCCCACTTTTTTTGATGATAATGTTTCCAATTGGCTCTTTTAGTTAAAACAATTTTTTCAGTTCCACAATACCCCTCTTGACCAGTGCCTTCATATTGCTTCTTTTTACATGGTCGGGGCAGCCTTGATGTGGTTTCAATGGATGCATACTACCTAACAACTCTCCACCTGGGATGCTTTTAGCTAAGATTTTGAATGCCAATTTGGACCTTCCTCCTTTCAGAATCATGAGGTGGTGCTTTTTAAACTGCATCAGACAACCATAATCACTGCTTATATGGTCGACTTTGAAATTCTATCTACTCGGACATCAAGTCTCACTACTCTAAATCTTTTGAACCGTTTCATCTCTAGGTTACAGGATGATATCTGTCGCAAACTGCTCTTACTCAAGCCGAATACCTTATTAGATGCCATGGTTTACGAGATGATATCTGCCGTGAACTGCTCTTGCTCAAGCCGAATACCTTATTAGATGCCATGGGTTACGAGATGATATCTGTCGTGAACTGCTCTTGATCAAGCTGAATACCTTATCAGATGCCATGTGTATGGAAAAAATGGTTGAGGAGAAAATTCATGCAACCAAACCACCCCACTCTACGCCTTTTTCCCACCTCAACTTCCTTTACCCCTACTCCGAATCATACCCACTCTGCTCCATTCTCCCTTCCAAGTCTTCCCATTAAAAGATTAACACCAACTAAAAAGTCCGCCCGTCGGGAAAAGGGGTTGTGCTTTAACTACGACAATCGATTTGTCCCCGATCACCATTGTAAACCCTCACAGTTTTTGTGTTTGTTGGTCGAAGATTTGGATCAACCTTCTGACAATATCACATACTCCATTCTAGATGACCTACCCATATCATCACCAGTGATATCCCTTGATCAACCACCTCTTACTCTAGACGATACCTCGTCTATTTCTCTACACGCTTTGGATGGTCGTTTGTTCCCACCACACTCTGGGTTGAGGTAACATTTCAGGACAACTGGTGGTCATTTTGATTGGAGAGGGGGATTCTCCAAAATGAGAATAACTCAACATCTTGGCGTAGCTATTCAACCTTTACCCCACTTGAACATGACTATTGGGAATGGGGATTCTCTCCAGTGTGTCGGCCTCTACTCACAAGTCCCCTTATCAATAACTCAAAAGCTCTTCTCAGTGGATTTATTCCTTCTACCTATTTATGGTGCGGACTTGGTCCTAAGGGTCCAATGGTTGGTAGAATTATGAGAGATTATTTTTTATTATCGTCAATTGTATATGAAATTTGCTTATAAGGGACCCCAATTTGTAATACCCCAAATTATACCCTAGTTGTTTATTACATGTTTAGGGTATAATATAAGTAAAAATTTGTATTTTTCGAAAAATCAAGATTAAGGGTAAATCCAGAATTAGAAATGCAGTGACTTTAAAGGTCATAAAATGTTAAAGAGTATATGTTAAGTGGAATTGTGATAAGCCTGGTCGGTAAATAGAAGGGACTTAATGGCAAAATGAGTAGGTCCCTTGGAGTTAAATAGATAAGACCAAGCATGAGTCTTAAGGAGAAGAGATGTTCTCTTATTTGGCTTCGGGAGACCTGGTGGTTCACTGTCATTAGAAGAAGGTGCCCATTTTCGCTCCCAATTGTTCAAGCAAGGAGAAGGAAAAGAAGAGAAGAAGAAGAAAATCCAGGTTTGGAATTTCTTATGTGATGTTTGGAACTTTTGTATGGAAACTATATGTGTATGGATTATGTATGGAGATCTCTCTTTGTTTAAGTTGTGTAGGAAAAATCCAATTAGAAGTGTTGTTGGTTGGTATAAGATGAGTTTTATGGTTTATTTTGAGTTTCGATTGAGTTGGTTTTGGTTTGGAAGGAAATTTCCTAAGTGGGAAAGTGCTAAATCAGCTGGCTTCTGGCAGCCTTTCTAATACGACACCTCTACGCCCAGCATAGGAGTGTATCGCCAGGCCACCCGGTACCAAAGTTTCTACACTTTCTAGCCGTCCGCTAGGCACAGCAGTTGCTTGCCTAGGCGTACTTCCTCTCCGCCTGGGGGCGCATTGCTTCGCCCAGCGCATCCGCAAGTCCCGTTTGCCCTCTTATTCCGTTAATTCTAACAATCATCCATCGATTTAACAGAGGATCCTGCTAAGTGAATGAAAGGATTCATATAAGTGATACAATATATGGAAAATGCTTCCATTCTCGCCACTGAAAGTAAGTCAGATCCCATAGTCAAAACATTGTTTCTTGTCTTTATTTGTTAAATGTTTGAAGAATACAACAATCTCGCAAGACATATAATTTGTATGCCCTGCTTAAGACCGAATAGCTTAAACGAATAAAGACTTCTATTCAATGGTACGACACTTCATATGTGGGTGACACGTCTTATCGCGGCTTCCTAAGACTCTACTGCTACGACACTTCTCGCATGCGCATTTTAGTTTCCTGTCAAGACTGCACTGCACTCAAAGTACCACATGTTGCGTCCTATCATTCCATTGTTACCCTGGCCTACGCACAACACTTATATGTTATCTATATGAATAATATGACATATGCAAACATTAAGATGATAATAATATGAATAATGAACAAGAAGAAGGCATAAGAAGTCATTTATACATGGGAATGTACCATGTGTACCCATGTACAAGATCTCTGGTCTCGAACTCCTACTGGAGATATGAAATTCAAGAGGCACCATGCAGGCTTAAAACTACGTTATGGGGAATTACGTTATCGAACTCGACATACGTATTGCCGCAGGCAGAACTCGACCAAGTGACCACCCAAGTGGTCATAACTGCGACCGTTTCCTAATGCCTATAAGTTTGAAGACTTGTACTGCTTCATCCGCAGAGACTAAATATAATATCCATAGATCATGATCCGCTTCTCTGTGTGGCCAATACAGCTGAATAGTAGATCCACCATGTGTTTTGATTATGTTTTGCAATGTAAATGTAAAAGTTTGTAATAGTGGAGCCTGGCAGTGTAAGTATAAGTAAATGGGACTTAGGCATGTATACGTACAAAGATGATTTCTTAAACACCATTATAAGCAAGTTTTGCAAGTTTATATTCGATACGGGATTGGTTTATCAAATGGCCTCCACCAATGCCTACTATCGCCTAAAGGAGTCCCAGCTTCCACAGACCCTTCATTCGCCCACTGTGTAAGGGCGTGACATAAGCTCTTTCAAAGCAGATGCGACCTTACATAACCTGTCTCACATGTCATTCTCCCAACTAAAATGGGTAGACAATTATGATGCTATTGCTTATCTCTTCCATATTGAAATGTTGCCCACTCTGACACCTTCTTTACCTTCTGCCTTCAACGCCCCCACATCAGAGATTGCTTCACAACTGCAGTCCTTTTATGGTGAATTTTGCTTAAGTTTTCAAGAATTCGAAAGGCTTACCATCAGAGCGATCCTTTGGATCAGGTATTCCTGTTGGCCTAGCCTTCTTGTTAATGTTCACCCTTTTCGATATCCCTTGCATTTCAGTGTCATGAAACAGTTGAACGAACAACGCTTGCGGGTAGATTATTCTTCGTCAGGCAACGTCCATTCCTCCGTATTATTATAAAGAAAAAGATGGTAGTTAGAGAACGTTTGCACATCATCAGAGCATTGAACGCTATTATAGTCAAAGATCGTTTCCCGATTCCAAAAGTAGATGAATTGTGGGATGAACTACATGGGGCAAAGGTGTTCTCTAAACTGGACTTACAATCTGGGTACCACTAAATTCGCATCCGATTAGATGATGTCTTAAAACAACATTATGGAATCATGATGGGCATTACGAATTCCTCATCATGCCATTCGGGTTATCTAATGCACCGTCCACTTTCCAAGCAGCAATGAACCACCTCTTCCAAACATTAGCGAGTCGGTTTGTCCACTTTCCTCATGCGATGAACATTTGCAACATCTACAGACGGTTCTCTCCATCCTTCAGCAAAATTCTTTTTATGCCAAACTCAAAAAGTGTCAATTTGGGCAAACATCTCTGTCTTACTTGGGACATGTAATCTCATCTCAAGGAGTTTCAATGGATCCTAAAAAAATTTATGCTATAGTTTCTTGGCCAGTGTCACGAACAATTCGACAACTTCGAGGATTTCTTGGTCTTTTTGGTTATTACCGTCTATTGTTGCTCAGTTTGCCCCTCTTACTAAGGCCTTTAAAGCACTAAAATTTACCTTAGGTAATACTCAAGTTTTGACCCTCCCAAATTTTTTAGATTCGTTTTTCATCCAGACCGATGCCTCTGGTATTGCTGTTGAGGCTAGGTTGTTCTATCCCAACAAGGGTGCCCACTTGCATTTTTCAGCAAGCAGCTTTGCCTTAAGTTACAAACCTCCTCTACTTATGTTCGTAAAATGTTTGCAATCGCAGAGGCAGTTAAGAAGTGGAGTCAATATCTCGGGACCAACCTTAGTGACTACATTCAGGGTTCCTCTAATATTGCTTATGTGGACGAGCTCCTTACTTCTTGGGACCAACTTGTGACTCAACTTCATTCCAACCTCCAACGAGCTCAGCTCCGCATGAAGAACCAGGCTGATACTCACCGCAAGGATGTTTAGTTTACTGTTGGGGATTGGGTGTTTGTGAAATTGCTGCCATATCGACAATCTAGTGTGGCTCATCGACAGTCCAAACAAACTGTCCAAGCGCTACTTTGATCCCTTTAGAATTATTGCTCGCATTGGCCTTGTGGCCTACTCACTTGAAATCCCATATTAGGATTGAATTCATAATGTCTTCCAAGTTTCTCTTTTGAAGAAATGTCATGGAGATCCTCAAGCAACCCTGGTGTCCTTACCTTCAACTTTTCGTGGCTCCCAACCCCTTTTATTGCCTAAACAAATTTTAGGCTATCATCGGGTGTTGCAACAAGATTCTTGGGTGCCTCAAATTTTGGTTCACTGGCAGTTCCAATTGCCCTTTAAAGCCACCTGGGAGTCTCTTCAGGACTTCACAAAAGACTTCCCATACTTCAATCTTAAGACAAGGTTCTACTAAATGAGGGGGATAATGTTGCAGGCCTAGGTGTCAACAACCAGCCCCCTCCAATCCTAGCACTTAGAAGGAGTCAAAGAGAGGCCCTTGAACCAACTAAAATGGCCGCTTATAGTTAAATATTTCCTTGTTTATTTGGGTAAACTTTGAGTATTGAGGTGTCATAGTTTTATGTTAGACAGCATATTAGTTTGAGCCAGATTTTGAGTTATGCATAAAGTAAATCATTCCATTCAAATTTTCCTTCTCCTTTTCTTTCTTTTCTCTCCCCTTCTTTGTCTTTTTGGTTGCTTTTTCCTTGGTGTTTTATAGGTATCGACAACACCAACCTAAACTCTAACCAATGAACTGTGCCTTATTTGATAATAAATTTACGGTAAAGAATCCTATCACTTAAAACGGTTTAATATAAAATTAGCAAAATATTGTTTCCAAAAAACCTTATTTTTCCTTAAAATTTAAAAAATTATTTCATAAACTTTTACAAAATCAATATTATCGTTTAACAAAATCATGATCTTGACAACTTCAATTTCAATTTAAGTCAAGATAAGAAGTCATAAAACTCACCTGCCATCAAACAGAACTTGCTACTTCAAAATGTTCACCTTCACCTATACCATTGAAAAAAGCTGCAGGGCACAAGAGGGAAAGATGATGAGGATTTTTTTTTTCTTTCTAAAATTATGTTTTATGAAAAAGAAAACATATAAAGGGTGTGATTAAAATATAATGAAACTGTAATTTGAAAAACCCATTTCTAAGTGACATGAGTTCTCTTCATATTTAAGCAAAATGACTAAAAAATGACTCATTCAATAGACACCCATTTCTCTAGTTGAAGAGAATGTATGTAGATGTAGTAAGGAGGGTTTGGGCTAGACAGTTCTCAAGACGCAGTTAGCAACCATGTAAAGGGGCCATTAATTACCTTCTCATGGGCACAAAATTTTTATGGTAGCCATGAGCTCTCTCTATCTGGTATATTAGCTTTCCTGTCAAGGTTATCTTCCCCATATCGTGATGGCATTAACCTTTGAACATTCATAATTCATAGGGGAAAAAAATGTGTTTTAGGTTGTTGATTTACAAATAATAAGTTTTCAAAAATCCAATATTAATATAGTTAGGATAAAAAAAAAAAGATTTCAATCTAGTGGCGTAGAGCTAGCAAATAAATTCAGGAGGGCATAACTTAGTTTAGAGGGGCATGATATTTTGGTGGTAGTGTGGTTTCTTGGTCCTGTCGACCAACTGTACTTTTTTCTAAAATTTCGTGAAGAAACATTGATTTATTACCCTGTAAAATGACTCATCATATACTCGTGTTTGACCACGCTGCTTATTTCATCTAGTAATAAGTGCGCTTATCGTCAGATATCGATACCATTTTTCGGTACATTTCAGTGAAACCGTGCATTTGAAAGTCAGGTGGAGATTTGAAGAAGTAGTTTCAACCTCAACTTCGCTGACGCCAAATTCGCGACGCCGAGGTCGCGCGCGGCGTGCAACTTTACATCGCCCAACAACGTTGCGACGCCTCCGGATCCCAGAGAAATTTTTTTAGATATAACAAAAAGAACGAAAAACAACGGAGGAGAGAGGAACGGGGTACGAGACGGAGAAGACGACATAGGACGATTCAAGAGATCGTGTAATCCTTGTACTTGTATTTTCTTCAAATCTCAACATTAAAATCAAATGATCAGAATTACCAAATATATTCTAACTTTATTTCTGTGGTTTCATTGCATCTTTGTTATATTCATATGGATTAAGTTTTTAATTCATTTTATTCAAGATATTCATAGATCCGATATCGACTCGCTTATTTCCAAGCATCACTTACATGGTAGCCGCAACATCACCGAAACAAACGCAACAACGATCAAGACGTCCAAGATCCGCGGAAGATCTCAACGAACAGAGATTCCGCAAAGTCCCAACGTCGACACGTCCATCCGCGGCAACAGAACAGAACGGCGCCGGTCATCTTGCAACCGGCGGTCGGCAGAAGATATTTCGTCACCTCCACAGAGTTGTCACGCATCCAGAAGAAGATTGTTCGCGGAAACGATCATCCCGCGCCGCGGAATCCGCGCATCATCCAACATTATCGCTATTGACAGATAATCCATTGAATATGGCATGGGAACAAAACCCAGTCTTTTAATTGAACTAACAACTTGTTTTGTGGGATCAAAGTGTCATTATATTAGCAAGAATTCACTAAAGTTCGAGATCCATAATACTTAGAGCCGATTCCATTTAACACACTCATATGGGAACTATTACTGAATAGCCACTATACATAAATTCTTCCTGACGTGTATACTTCGCATGGGCCTAATGCTTTATACCAATTTACACATCTATACCGAGTCTTCGCCACTTTTTAGCTACTGTCAGTCTTCGAGAGGTTTCCCCGTGTTGATATTGACAATAGCGCAATTAGATATTTTGGTGATACAAGTGCTTGTAATTCGTCTCCGTATCAGGCAGACTGGGTGCTGAAGGTTAATACGGTGTGTGCATGCAAAAAGACTGGCCGTTGAACCACATTCCGCTCAATCCCCGAACTGGTTCCAACCTTACACCAATTACGCCAGAACAAAGAGAAGGCACCAAAAGAGATCTAGCAACTCCATGCGTAATAATGAAGGGCAAGATCAGGGGCTAAGAGCAAAACGAGCAATAAGGGGGTCATTAGGGAATAATAGAATATGCCTTACGTACCCTAAGCATAATGCACTGCATGATCCGTTTATAAGCCGCTAGAGATAGTTCGCTTACCGCTACGCTATTCGGGCCATATCAAGACCACTTATTCAAGCGAACAAACTTTGAGTCGAAAAATAAAGAACACCGTTAAATGCTTATAATATCTGGGCCTCGGTTTTACAAGTGAGAACTCGAACACGATTTGACAAACTTAATTAGAAGTATGCGATAATGTAAAATACAATGGAGTGACAAGAAGCTGCTTAAGATCAGAATTGCTCCCGCCCAATAGGTGAGATTAAACATCATGCTTAAATCCACGCATTCTCTATTATTCGCGGAATGATTTGCGTAAATTCCTAACCAATTTTTTCGCCTAAAGATTGCAATAAATCAGTGCAAGAGATTGAACGAGCATTTAGACAATCGAGGGAGAGAGTCCTAGCCGAGGCAAGGGAGAGATCCATGAATTGCCACTTTAGAGGTGCCCACACATCACAGTCGATTCAGATGGATGCAAGTCCACGACCTTGGCAACATTTCGAAAGTGACTTACTAGGAACAGCAATGTATTCTAGGCGATTGATGAAAAGACTACGCATCAAGCTGTGCATTTGAACTTAGAGGATATGGCACAATAGTAACCAAAGCAAGCCCAAAGACAGATGATATCGAGGAAGGTGGGCGGAGGTGCGTACACGAGGTCTTGAGTAATTTGGTAAATTAAGGTCGCCACGCCACCAAATAGGGGTTAAAGGCGTAAGGTGCTATAAATGTTATCTTCATAACCCTTCGAGATATGTGAATCATGTGGGTAATACCATAGTACTACGTAATGCCACGTGGGCTGGCGACGTTAGAACATGCATAAGATATGTCAAGATTTCAACTTAATCAAAGAATGTGGTTAGTATGGGGTAACACATATAAGAATTCCTGAATCTCAGAACCGCGCTGGGCGACGAGGAAACAATTAGAACAATGTCGAGGAACAATTTAAAAAAAATAGTATGCCACCTTCCATGAACAAACCGCAGTCGAGAAAAAAATGGATTTATAAAGAACTGAAGGAATGTTACTTCATAACCTTATGAATGAAACAAAGGTAACTATGCAGAATCAGTCAACCTAGCTAAATAATCAGGTAGCACAATTGCGAAACCTAGAGGTGAAAATGGGCCAAATGGCTAATCTATTGACTCCAGAGCTAGCGTTCTTCGCGCACCAAACAGATAAACCCGAGGGGTAAAGGTAAGAAACATGTTGGTGCTACCACGCAGTTAGTGGTGAGATAGCTGCATGGGGGCAACCACTCAGTAAAAGAGAAGAGGAAACTCGAGGTAGTGACCGCCTGAAATTAAAGATCGATGTGTGAAAGTGTTTCTAAGAGGAGAAGTAGCAGAGAGATCGGGATGAGAGAAAGACTCGAGAAATAGGCAAGACAAATTAACCCTTCGCACGCTCCCATATCCATAGCGTTGAGAAGAATAAATCGATAAGCAAATTTTTAATAAATTCATGGAAGTGCTAAGAAATGTAAATCTGATATTCGCTTAAGTAAGCATTAGAACAAATGTCTACTATGTCAAATTTATGGAAGATATACGCGTCATAGAAAGGCGGTTATCGTATTTGCAGATAGCGAATCTTTACCGAGGAGTACAAGAGTTATACTCTCAAGTTGAAATTGCCACAGATCAAGATCTTGCGCAGCTTCAATAATCCCACGTATAGGGAACTTAATCTTCGAGAAAGCTCCTACGTGACTCGGGAGCCAGATAATCTTGCGCTTTATCCATTTTCTCGCATGGTCGGGTTAATGTTGTATCTTACTACTACACCAGAATCGGCATAGATCATTGAAACATCATCTGGGAGTGATAGAAGATGCTAAAAGTGGTACAAGTTTATTCTTCCTAGTTGGATTTCTTACAAGTGTTAGACACGGAGGAAGATAAAGAGATACCATCATAGCTCGCTGGTTTCTGAAGAACTCATAGGCTGCGACTCGATGTGCGTAAGTGAGAACTAAACTATGGTGATCACAGGTCGATTTAGTGTGTCTAATGTTGAGGCATCCAGCCGAGGTGAGTTTGATGCATGTTTTATGATAAAGAAGGTTAAGAAGGTTTAGCCAGTGGTTCGACCGACCTTCTGAAAGGCTAGCCTTGTAGAATTATGAGGAACTAAATGAAGAGGCTCTAAGAGGAGTGTAGAAGTGAGATGACCCTTCTAGTCGAACAAAAGGAAGTATTGTTTCGCCAGAGAGAAACACTAAACTCGCTGTCTTCTGGGCCGAGCGACCACCACAGCAGAGCAAAGCCACTCCCCTAAACACTTAAGGTATGCCGCTTATCTAGCTTAACCCTCAACCCCACACAGCACACATAACAAGACACTCCAGCAATGTGATGTTATACAGGAAGCTTGCAGAAAGTGTCTGATCACAAGGATGTTATCTGGGTGGTCTCTCTAAATATTTGAAAGGATCCGCTCCTCTATGTATGCACCCATTCTGCCAGAGACGGGCGTATAAACTTCAATGAAGGCTCAGAGACTCCAACCTGTGGCAATGAAGGAAGCGGCAGGTAAGAGGCCGGCAAAGCAAGTTAGATGCAGAGTGATTCAATCCTTATCTCAGATAGTTCATGGGTAAGCCCAATACAGGTTGTCCTAAAAAAGGGAGGGACCACAGTGATAAGGACTGAGAATAACGCACTGCTACCTTCTCAAACAATATCAGAATTCCGAATATACCCTGGGCCATATCACATGTTTATAGATTGTAGTATACTTGAATTTTTGTAATTTTAAATGCAAAATATGAAATTCTGAAAATTCTAATTTGTAAGATACAAGGGTAAATCTTGTAATTTAAAAAGATATGAAAGTCATAAGAGAAAAGAGTGCAGGGCTGGTCTTAGAAATATATAGTATAAGTTGATTTGGTAAAAAAGAAAGAACTGAGGACCCATGTGCAATAAATAGAAAAGATTTAAGTATAAAGAGGGGGAGACAAAAATAGCTCATTTTTGAGCCTAGTTCCAAAGGCAAGCAACAAAGGAAGAAGGTTAAGAGGAAGGCAGAGGAAGAAGAGGAGAGCCAAGAAAGGTAAGGATTTCTGAAGGATTTTTGACTTCAATATGGAATCATGTATTGACTCGTGTGATCTTATGGGTTCCAAACCTGGGGTTTAAAGCGAAATCGATCATAACCCTAGATTGTATGAAATCGAAGCTGAAAACTCTACTGGTTAAAATAAGCAAAGGGAACCCTCTGTTCTATGTTTTTGTATAAGAAAGGTGGACTTTGTATGGGTTCTTTGACTTTTACCTATGTCTGTATGTGAAGTTCTAAACCAATTAATACAAGATGAATATGGAGCCATTACGCTACAGACAGTATCGAGTTTGCCGTGAAATATATGGAAAATGGGAGAAAAACCACCATTGGGCATTTTCTGTTTGCACGGTATCAATAGTATGGTACCGGTACAAATAAAGAGGAATTCCATCCATAATGGTTCGTCGATCGTACCCAGATCGGAAGGTCGTACCGATACTCCATTTGCCTACTCGACCGCGTTAGTATTTTGGCCATAACTTGGTCATTTTTATCCTATTTGAGGGATCCATGTTTTTGCTTAAATCAGACTTCATGAAGAACGGCAAATCTCTAAATAGATACCTTCCAAATTTCGAATTTATTCGCCTGTAAATTCACTCATGCCATGCTCTCAAGCCAATTTATGTCTGGTTAACATAGAGTAAATTCCGCTTGTTTAGGACATATCTTGAGTTTCGATGCTCCGATTTTGGTGATTCCAGTTGGATAAGAACCCTTAACACCTTAGCTTCAAAGGAGTATAAAGAACCAGTGTCAGATAGGGAGTTAAGACCCTTGAAATGGGTATTTCAAACTGTCCCTAGTGTAATATGGGCAAAATGACTAGTTTGGTGGGCTGAAATGCCATAACTTGAGTTTGGATGATTCAATTGGAATGATTCCAATTCTAAGTAAAGTAGATTCATAGAGAAACAAAAATACACGAACGATTAATACATAAAAGTGCCATACCGTATGTAGCGAGTATGAAAATGCAAGTATGCAAATGCATATGAAACAGAAAAATATAAAAACGAATACGATAGATGAGTTCGCGAAACATGAATATGATATGAAATATGAAAACGAACCGAAACACGAACATGAACATGAAAGGTAATATGTCATGGAACACATAATGTGGTTAAGTTATATATGATTATTATCATATTATGAATGGGGAAAGATAAATAAATGATAAGGAAATACATGAATGAACAAGTGATAGCCAATTAAGAAGGCTATGAATAGAGCAAAGACCGTAGATCCACATAAATGATATGAAGACATCGTGATTAAGATAGGTTATGAGTTCTTAAAGACATATGATAGTATGACTACCTGGGGTGACCGAAGAACGAACGAGCCGGACGCTCGACGGCGTTTCAAGACTCCTCGCTGGCTAAGGCGACACTTCCGCACGCGGGTAGTGCACGCTCTCGATCTACTGCAAGACTCCCCGCTGTGCTACGATGCTTCGCTACACGCACGCCCGGACGGCGCTTCCTGGCACTTCGCTAAAGGCTAATGGCACTCTTTATGTGGGCAGCACGATCCGCTCGGCGATCGCATCGTGTTCCTCTGCTCTCGTGTAATCGTGGTCCATCTCATTCATGGTTCCCCATTCAGGTAGACTCCACTATAGAGAGCGTAGTGTGTAGACGCGATGAATACAATTATATAAAAGTACATGATAAGACCCAAGATGTTTAGCATACTCAGACAGATCAGGTACCAAGTACCATATTGCCCGATTTGTATGGCAAAGTCATAGAAACTGCGAAAGGAGACGACTCGTGATAATCTTGACATGAATATGTATAAGTCCTAATATGATTATGACATAAACCTATAAATCTAAGTTTGCTTCGCTGGATATGTTCGAATCAGATGAACTCAGATATGTATTTGATGTGATTTGTACCTATTACTTTAATTCAATGTCCGTGATTCGTACAGTCCGACTGAATTGTATGTATTTGATATGATTCTAATATGTTCGACTTATAAAAATACTTCCACGTACCTTCAGATAAGAATAAGTTCCATATCACAGATAAGATCTCAGAATACAAGTATAAGATCCGTAAGACAAGTATATGCTCCGTAATACAAGTATAAGATCCGAAATGCAAGAATAAGTTCGTAATACAAGTATAAGATCCGAAATACAAGAATACGCTTCGTAATACAAGTATAAGATCCGAAATACAAGAATAAGTTCCGTAATACAAGTATAAGATCCGAAATACAAGAATAAGCTCCGTAATACAATTATAAGATTCGTAAGACAAGTATATGCTCCGTAATACAAGTATAAGATCCGAAATACAGGAAGTTCTCAGAATACAAGTAAGTCTCGAATACAAGAAGAAGTTCGGGACATGCATAAGATCCAAATACAAGAATAAGCCTGTAATACAAGTATAAGATTCATATGACAAGTATATGTCTCAGAATACAAGCATATGATCCGAAATAAAAGAATAAGTCTCAGAATACAAGCATAAGATCCGGGACATAAGACTAAGTTGCTATATGAATTTGATGAAAATTACTTTATATATATATATATATATATATATATATATATATATAGAGAGTAGAGTATAGTATATATATATATATATATATATATATATTACTGCATATCTATTACTGTTTTATGCTCCCTATAAATGAGTAATAGTGCATGTGTTTTTGTATAAGTCATATGTTTCCCACTAAGACGTAAAAAACATGGTTTTAATTCGTGTAGGTACGAGGGAGAAGGCGTCCAGCTTCCGCATCTTCTTTGGGCGACACTAGTGAGGTTCACTACATGTAGGTTCCGCGCTCTGATTTGTAAATGTAAAAGTACAGACTTTGTATATGTAAATGGGACTCAGGACTGTATGTATATGACATAAACACACATCTAGATGGTAGTTTTTGGTATCTTTGGATATATGAGATTTTGATTCAGTTATAAGATTTGGGCCCATCAATGTTTGAAAAAAAAAAAAAAAAAAAGGTAAAGAGTCCCAGTTCAGTCTCTCGCGCCTCCGGGCGTGACAGTTATAGGGTGGAGAATCTGCATAGATTACCAAAAATTAAATGAGGCAACCAGAAAATATCATTTCCCACTTCCATTCCTGGATTAGGTGCTAGACCGGCTAGCAGAGCATGAGTATTACTGTTTCTTGGATTGGTATTCAAGTTATAATTAAATCATTATATCACCGAAGGACCAAGAGAAAAGAACATTTACGTGCGTGTAGTGCGTTTGCTTTTAAGAATTTAATGCCTTTGGGTTATGGCATCGAGCGCGTTCAACGTTGCATGATGGCCATATTCTCAGACATGGTCGAGAGAAAAATTGAGGTATTCTTGGATGATTTCTCTGTGCTAGGGAAATCCTTTGATAATTGTCTGTAGAACCTGAGACAGGCATTAATAAGATGTGAGGAAACTAACCTTGTGCTGAACTAGGAAAAGTGCACTTCATGGTGAAGGAAGGCGTTGTACTAGGGCACCGGATCTTAGAAAGAGGAATCGAGGTAGATAAAGCCAAGATTGAAACAATAGAGAAGCTCGCCCCATGCTTGATTGAAGGAATAAGGGCTTTCTAGGTCGCGTAGGATTACGAAGGGGAGATTCTCAAGGATTTCTGCAAAATAGCTAAACCCTTGTTAGTTTGCTTGCCGGAGCGCCCTTTGAGTTTGATGATCAGTGTGTGAAAGCGTTCTTGTTTCTAAAAGAGAAATTGATATTAGCACCTATTATGAAGTAGCGCGGTATGATCTTCTTTGAAGACTAATGTGATCTGGCGACTCATGATAGGGGGGCGTATTAGGGCAAAAAATGGAAAGAACATTTCAAGTTATCTATTATGCGGCGGACGTTGAATGATACAACTAAAATGTGCAACAAGCGAAAAGAACTTTGGCCTGTGTGTTTCGTTTGACAAGTTCAGGCCATACTTCGATTAATTAACGGGTAATAGTGCTGCAGGCCATTCGATATAAACCTTAGGATGGCTAAGGGCTGGCAAGAGGCGATAAGGTGGTTGTTGTTACTACAAAGAGTTTGACACGGAAATTAAAGATAGAAAGATCGAGAATCTAGTAGCCGTATCTTTCTGAGTGGAAGGAATTCAGATGAAATTATGATCGTGATGATTTCCTCGATGACCAGCTCTTGGCGATTATGAAGATAAGAGCGATTACCTTGGTTTTGCGAATTTTGTAGATACTTGGTGGAAAAGTGCTCCACGAGTTTAGTTATCAGTAGAAGAAGAGATTTTTCGCACAATTGAAATATACTATTTGGGGAAGGGCAAAATCACGTATAGCGTTATCTTGTCGGTGATAAGTGTGTTAGATGAGGAAATGGAAAGTATCCTAAATCGTTGCCACACTCTAGCATGTGAGGGTCACTTTTGGGGGAAATAGAACAACGACAAAGGTACTTCAATTGGGATTCTATTGGCCCACCTTATTCAAAGATGCACACCAGTTTGTGTCCACTTTGTGTGAATGCGAAAGAATGGGAGCATATCAAGCGAGATGGCGCCTTTGCAACCCATTTTAAGTAGAGCATTTGATATTTGAGGATGGATTTTATGGGTCCCTTTCCTTCATTTTCAACCAACCTATACATTCTTCTGGTCATGGAGTGTTTTCTAATGCGTGGAGGCCATACCTGCCCAGAACTAATGATGCCCAGTGGTAGCAACCTTTCTCGCGATTATATCTGTTCACCAGTTCGAAACTCTAAGGACTTTGATCACAGATGGAGGAACACATTTCTATAACAAACTTGTTGACAACGTGTTGAGAAAATATGGTGTCTGGCATCAGGCTTCACACTTGCATACCCACGGACTAATGACGGCAGAAGTGGTAAATGATAAAATCCATCACTGGCGGTTAATAGCTCAAAGAAAGATTGGGCAAAAAAGATAGATGATGCGCTTGGGGCATATGGGAACAACATTTAAGACACCATTAGAGATGTCACCATTCGAAATTTGGATTTTTGGGAAGCGTGTACTTGCACGTGGAATTGGAACATAGAGCATATATGGGCAACTGAAGCCCGATTGAATATGGATAGTAAGATGGCGGGGCGAGAAAAGCATACTCACGAGGCTTGAGAGTGAGATTAGAAGAGTTATGATAGAGGCGAGCGAGCCTTGAATATAAAGAAAGACGAAAGCCTGGCACGATAAGCATATTGTAAGGAAAGAGTTTTGGCGGGTGTGTGAGTCCTCTATTGGAACTCATTTCGAAGCTCTTTACGAGGAAATTAAGTCGCCACAAAGTGAAGTAGGACCATTCTTTGTGACTCGAGTTTTTAAAATTGTGGAGTAGAAATTATTCACACTAGAGAAAGGGCTTTAAGTTAAAGCACAATGATTGAAGCCATACTTTAGGTGAATTTCAATGAAGCAAACATCTTAATGGAAATCTAAACATAGAAAATAGTCATAGTAAGGAGTTAGGTAAGTCCAGCGATCTGAAACACAAGTTGGAAGTGACTGATATTAAACAAGCGCTACTTGGGGCTTGACGAAGCATTTCAATTTTTTTTCATTCATTAGTGTAGCTTTGCATATGTTTGTTTATTTTAGATATGAAAAGTTTCTCGGAGACAGTAACTTATGCGTGTTGTTATGTTCTCAGGCTTCGAGATCGAAGCCTGGGTTGGACAAGGAGCGGAATCTAAAAAGGGGAGTGCTCTTAACCTTAGAAATTTGTTTTTCAAAAAGTTGAGTTTTCTTCTCTGTAACGTCGCGATGTTGAGAAAAAAAATGAAATCTCAACTCTTTAAAACGTCGTGAGGTTGGAAACTCAGATTTGAGTAACTCTCGAGAACGTCGTGATGTTGAATCCCAACGTTGCGATGTTGAAAATAGCAACCTCTGTAAAGTCGTGACGTTGACAATTTAACTCTCGGGAACGTCGCGACATTGCCGTGTTTTTAAGAACATGAACGTTCATATTCTCCTCGTACATAACACACACTTGTTTGCTCGATTTTGGTGCTCACAGCCGAGCCGACGATCATCCCTGCCCGATCTTAGAAATCCCAAGTACAAGCCGTCTAGATCACGAAAACATTAGTGTCCGCCTTCATTTGGAGATCCTTCTTACGGTCTGGGTTTTTGGGTAAGTATAGGTCTAGATTTAGTTTGTATTGGAGTTTTTCTGGGTTGTTTGTGTTAGAGAAGGAACCCTATGTGTGGTTGGTGGTTATAGAACCCTTTGCTAAAAGTCGAGGCATATCTCGCCAGTGCACATTAGGTGTTTGTCCTTTTCTTAAGTGAGTTTTTGATGACTTTCTTGGGTAATTCGGTAGAGTGGCATCACAATAGGTGTTAGGAGGCCAACTAGAGAGTGATTCAAGTGAAGGATCATCCGACCTGCCACATCAGAGTGCTGGATGTCGAGCAAGCGATGAGCTCGAAAGTCGACGATGAAATCAACTGTGATTACGATCATGAAGAGTACATTAATGAGGCGCGACAGAAATTCGGCCTCCTCTCAAAAGAATAGGTCCTTCATCAAGGAGAAGGTGTTCACCACCCTAGATGATTTCTTTATGAAAACCAGCTACGAATAAGGGATGGAGAGATTGCTTTGTAGCCTGCGAGACTAGTTGCCATAAGTTTGGTGCAGAGGTTCTCATGATCTACGCTCACATACTAAAAGTCGGGTGCGCGAGGTGTTGGTAGACAGTCATAGAATCCTATCATCGATACTATAACCTAGAGCCGGTTAACCGAGGCTATGATGAGCTCATGAGCATCGAATATCCAGGGTCCTTGGGATGTTGATGATGGCTGGTGGTGGCGAGCGGTGAAGGGCATCACGGTGCGCCAGAAGCCAAACGCAGCATGTTCCTAGGTATGACATCCTTCATCACATCGCGTCTCATCCGGTGACTAATGTGAAGCGAGTGATGGCGAAAGAACCTATAACTATGCCATTATCCGAGGACGATCTCCATTTGATCTTCGGGTAGGTTTATAGGATGCAATCCTCTATAACAAACTGTCTAAAGATGAATCTCGGGCACCCTTCCTTATCTGACCTATGCAAACAGGCGCGAGTGCCCTTAGAGGATAATGGGGCTTGGGATATACGATTCAAGGTGATCATGGTTAAGAAGACAAGCCTGAGATTGTACAGGCTATAGAGGAGGTGTACGACTCTGGCAATGGAAGCCCTCGATAGGGCGACCTTAGAATGCAGTCTAGGTTTATGATCCTAGTATGTGCCAGGGAGAGGTCGAGGCGGAGTCATCACGGCCCCACACCACCACGACCATCTCGAGGAGGGACCAGGTCGGTCCTTCAGCACACTAGAGGGACCGGGTAGTACCTCACACATCACGCCCTTACGAGTGGTTGGGAGAAGATAGAGAGTGCGACACGATCTTGAGACTCCTTAACACCTACTTTTCGGACATTGGTGGACCCATTTTATATTTAAAGAAACCATAGGAAATAAAATTAATACCCCATCGTAGTAGTGTTGCCTTATCGTATTCTGAGTCCTTTACTTATATTTATACAAATTATTATTACAAAACTTTACATTTACATTATAAAACCAAAATAAAAGCCTACATCGGTGGGGCTCTGTATTCTTAGTTTGGCTTACAGTGGATGCGGGATGCCTCGGATGTTCTCTTCAGTACCTATACGGATGGGAAACACCCCGTCTTTAAACATAGCTTAGTGCGAGCTTGAGATAACATATGATAACCACTTGGGTGGTCCACATTCTGAGATATATAACATAATTCCTTGCTATGTTAGGACTGCATTATATGATTACATATGAGTTTTCATATAACATAATCCTTATAACGAGAATTTCACTATCTCTCGGAGGTTCGGTGGAGATCTTGTACATAGGAATTGCACGAAGTGCGTTCACGAACATCTTGATTTCTTATGCTTTCTTCTTGTTCATTTTGATTCTTATCATATAAATGTTTTGCATATGTCATAATATTGGATAGACAACATATAGAAATGTTGCACATAAAGCGTAACAATGAATGATAGGGGACATAACACAATAGGTACTGAAGGTCTGATGCACAATCTGCGAATAGAGACGTGCACCTTACGTAATGAAGTGTCGTAGCCTTGCGAGTGTCGTATTAGAGCGATAAGAGACATGCACCTTGCATGCGAGTGTCTCTTGCACTAGCGGGTGCGAAACCTTGTCGGAGACTCCTATTCTTTCACTTTATTGAGTGTAAGCGGACATACAATTATATGTGTTACGCAGTTTGTTATATCATTCCCATAATTACATTTATCAAATAGAGTAAACAAACGTTGCCCGACCGCGGATTAAGCTTCGCTAAGGCGGTGAGGTACAGAGCATTTTTCAAACAACTTGTAAACATGTACTGACCTTTCATTCGGAATAGTGGAAGAACATAACAAAAACAGGGTAACAGGACTAGTACTTGAACCTTAAACAACTTTGAGTACCGGTACTTAACATTATCTGGACCTTAGACCACTTTGAGTAGCGGTACTTAACATCATCTGGATCTTAAATCACTTTGAGTACCGGTACTTAACATTATCTAGACCTTATACCACTTTGAGTACCGGTACTTAACATCATCTAGATCTTAAATCACTTTGAGTACCGGTACTCAACTCTCAGTACCAATACTTAACATCTTCTGGACCAAAAACACCTTTGAGTACTCGTGCCGACTTCCGATCTGCGTACTCGACATCCTCGGCTAAAGCCGCATTAGTGCGGTGCTCAGCTTACCGATGTCGGTACTCACTGCGATTTTGCGAAATGGCAAGCTGGTATTTCTTTGGAAATCTTCAACGAAACTAAACCCGACCCTGAAATACACATGTATTGAAGGTTAGGGTTTTCTCCTTCGAGCATAGGCAAAGAAAAAGTTAGGGTAGTTTCCTAACCAACAAATCCATACAAAAGTTCCAAACATGAATTCCATACATAAATTCCAAACCCTGGATTCTCTTCTTCTTCTCTTCTTCCTTCCTCCTTCTTCCTTCTTCTTCTTTTCTTCCTTTCTCTCTTTCTCATAAGTAAAATACAACCTTGAAAGCCAAAAATGAGATATTCTAAGACCTTGTTTGGTCTTAACCAATAACTAACATTCTATTTTTTTCCATTTGATCACTTCCACTTCAATCTCTTTGCAAATCCATATGTTTCACTTTATCATAAAATATTTTCATCTTATGTCATAGGTCTTTAATTAGAAAATACCCGATTTACCCTTAGTACTTAGCAGGTTTAGAAATACCAGCTGCTTTTCTTACTCTTCTGAATTCTGATAAAACTGCTAGGGTCACAATTAGGGTGTTACATCACATGGTTGATGTCGCGAGGATGAGACCGGGAGCTTGCAGTCACCATCGACCGGGACATGGATGCACTCATGGCCAGGCATGCGCCTGGTGTACCCAACTGGCGACCATGCGGCCAATAAGTGATCCATCCGGGAGAAGCACTGGGTACCATCGCCTTTCATGCCTCACACACCCACGATGTCAGAAGCGATACGGGGTCAGTCTACCCTAGCCCACACTATTCTATTAACATTGAGAATAACATCAACTTTTGTTTGGGGGGTGTGGGTGATCAGGTATTTTCCTATTTATTTTTGGTTTCTTGTTTTAGTTTGTCTCAGTGTTTAGGGTGTTTTAGGTATTTGTGTTCAAAATTGGAGTGTTTAATTTCTTATGTCGACTATGTTCGTCTTTTAGGTAGTTTTATGACATTTGCATGTTTTAGGCGTGTTTTAGGTGTGTGTGAGTGGATGTACCTTAGTTCTTTTCGTATCTTTGAATTTTGTTCTGACGTGAGTGGGTTGTCTAGCATTGTAATACTATGAGTCTGGGTCATCTCCATAGGGAGTGGTCTAAATTGTCGATCTGTAGGAGCTATTCTCTAAAAGGTGTGTAATTGAAAAGGAAATTATGGGGTTATGATTGGTTGATTTAAGGATTGATTAAATTGACTATTTTAAAATAGAAAGATGATTGATGGAATTCTTAGGTTTCCACTTACTAATGATCACGTAATTCCCACCTCTTAGTTTTACAGTCTTATCTAGGAGCCATTGATAAATGGTCTTCGATGGAAGATTTTTCTTTAAATGCTCTTTTGAAAAGAAAGATAATTGAACGATGTTAAACACTTGTTCCCAATTAATTCAGACTCTTAGCTTTCATTTGTAATCAAGCACAATGTATCTTAGGGTCTCGTTCACACGTTGTCGAAGGATCTTGACTAGAGTTTTACAAAGTTCTACAAGTGATTAATATCACCTGATCATTGAGTATAAAAGAGGAATTGAGGGAATATACCTTGATCAGGGTGAGTTTCCACCGTAGAATCTCACCATATAAATTTAGAACTCCATGGAAATTATAAGGTAAATCATAATTGAAGGGAATTTATTCATGAAAGGAACTTTACAGAAATTGGAATTCAATTGTGAAATCTAGAATGACAAATATAAAATTATGAAGATGAAAGCGAGATGTGCATTCCCTCTTGAAAGATTATGTGCTTGAATTAAGAATCTCCAGGAGAAATAAAATTAACAACCTAATCTATAAAAACTTCGCAAAACTATGGAAAAGAACGCTTTCTATGAAAACCTAACCAAGGAATCAAGGCGCCTTCTCCTTGTATCTGGCTTTATACCCTTTTCGATGTGATCAGCATTAAAGTTGATTAATGACGTGCCCTTGCGTTAGGATCCGATTCTGCTCAATTCCGCGGTTTTCACACGGGTGTGTAGAGTGCGGAGTTAGTGGTGTACTGGTACAGGTTGCTCTCTGCTACTTTTATGCATGGGTGTACCGGTACATGTTGAAGGTGTACCGGTACATGTTGCTCTCACGGTGCTTTTCAGCATTGTTGCACTTCTCGAAACTACCAACCTGGTTGCCATCATCCTCGATGATCCATATTTTAGCTAGGACATAAATCCTTGTACAAATGTACCTTAGGCACGAAAAACACATACAAGTCCAAAAACAATGATTAAAAGTACCTGTTCTCATACGAAAATGTGAGGCAAGTGTGACTTGAAGGTGCCCAGGATCCTGGCATGGTATTGCTCAGTGTGTATTGACACACACAACACCAAATCTTGCTAGTCCCTAGGAAGATTTAGACTTGAATACCTCTTGGTTATGAATTCCAACGAGTGCGCTAAAATCACGATTAAAAGTTTGCAAATTTATAAAAGGCGATATTAAACATAATACCATGACGACATAGTATGCACGTATTGTGACTCAATTAAAACTAAAACCACAGTCTCAAGCAATGAACATAACAACAAGCTAACACAAAATTAGCTATTCAAATAAAGGACCATGGAATTGAGAACAGAAAAGCTGCCATGGAAGCATTGAACTAAAATGATCGATATTATAGAAGCAACCATTTAACATAACCATACCTACTATGCCAAAATTAAAGAAAGGAAACAGCTAACATAACTAGAATTCGGAAAGTCTTAAAGGTTTGTGATGACCATAGGCTACACAAAAAGTGTAAAATGAACAAAATGGGTGTTGTCATAACATGGCTGAGGTCTGCTACCCAATTGCCAACACCACCCTAATCTAGCCTAATATGCTACTACACAGCGTCCTCCTCATCGTCTGCAGAAGAAAATGCGTCCTCAATCGAATGCAGTCATCGAGCTCCCTAATCTCCTCAAGTAGGAGGAAGGGGCATACATATGACTCTCCTCGGAAAATATGACTCTCTAGCACGGAGGCACAGCCCAGTCTAGCCCTTCTGTTTCTCCCAAAAATGCATTTGAACCACCCCCCTTTGATTCGACGCTCCATTATCTTCAACGGGAGGTGCTCATGGGGTGCGGAGGTCTGCTGTAGGCGAAGAGGCTCAGGGATCTGGGGGGATGTGAAGGAATTTGGGGTCCTCGCAGGTCTCGGCTGAGCTCTTGGCCTCCATTTGGTTTATGGTGGCTGACTTAGGAAGGAGCCTCTTTTCCTTAGCCCTCTCATCCTCCGGCTTCCACCAAGACTAAATCCTGAGATGGGAATAGAATATGTCTACTTTCATGCGCGGGTGAGTGCACCATCCGCACCATATGACCAAAGCATAGTCGATAAGCTTCCCGATCATCACCTCATATTAAAACTGCGTTTGTTCTTTGCTAGGAGATTTCTCATTGCCCTTTGGTGCGGTCACATCATGGATAATCTTATTCGTCAATGCATGTGTAAACTTGAGCTTCATTTCAAATTCTTTACGTACAAAACCACTCATGGCCACAGGACGAGTGCACATAGCCTCAACGAATAAATGGGCGTCGAAAGCAGTGATGGCCCTAAGGGGGTAAGGTCGATCTGTAGGCTGCCAGAGGCGAACATCTGAGGTGGAGCTGCTCCCGAATCGGGGGTGATCCGTATCGCCCACCCATCACGGTGGTCTCTAGTAAGGTCTCGACCCGATTACTGCCATATTATTATAAAACCCCGAACCACGATGAGTAAATATCACTGAGCGTCGATTACACACAAGCGAAAATTACTGTTTCTGAATAACACCTAATAAGATAGAATGCAATGTTTCCAACTTCACACCCTCTCGCGAGTAGAAATCCTGTTACATAATCATTTGGGCCCATTTTCTGTTCGACTCGGAACCCTCGACAAAACATGGCCTCTATCTCATCATCATCACTCTATGATACTTCCTCACTCTCAGAAGATGAATCTATTTGCTTTTTTATTTTCCTTTCTTTATTGGGTTTGTGGTCAGTTTTCTTTTCTTCACGGCCGCCATGCAGAGAGCTAGGCGCTTTTCCTTTCGGTATTCTTGGATCTTGCCATAGATATGACGAATGGATGATAAGCACCGGATGGCCCACACATATAAAACAATATCCCAAAAGCACAGTACTCGAAGTCTGGAATTTTGGCAGTGCGAATCGAGACAGAGTCCCCTCCCCATAACATCAGCCAAAACCCCAAACCACCAAGAGAAGAACACCACAAACCAAAACCAACTAAGCAAATCCATGTATACTAATGAAGTATCACAGAAAAAGCTCTCAGGGAATTGCAGGGAGCTTCACCATAATACGATGAATACGAAGAACCCGGGCTGGCGATAGAAATCTTGGCGAGGAGCGGACAAACTGGAGTTGCTTGTGTGAGAGGAGCAAAAGGGCTAGGTTTGGTCTTTTTTAGAGAATGGATAGGTTAGTGAATGTCCAAGGCTAAAAAAAAAAGGAGTTAAAAACCTATTTCCTAAAAAACCTTTGCATGTCTTAGGTACATGTTAGTGGTGTCTTAGGTACATGTTAGCCTCTGCCCCTTACAGTAACATGGCACGGTGCATATTAGACTTTGTGTGGGTACACCTGTTTCCAATTTTTTTCTTTTCATCATATTTTCTTTCTTTTTTGATCGATATATTTTGCAAATTAGAGCAGGTAGTCTGCCAGATACAAATATCCTTGTCGTTCCGTCCAGGGTTTCCTTTGCATGCTCACCACTCCTTGCTCATGATACTTGCCCAAGCCCATTGTTTTCATGGAGTTGACAATTGTACTTCCTTCTTTAGACACTTTCAATCTTTCCATAGGGCCGTATTTACGGTGTTCGAGGTTCTTTCTAGGAGTTCCCGAACCAACAACAGAAACAGAAATAATTCTGAGGAGGTGAGACAATACAGTTCTAAGTGTAACACAGTAAGGGGCCTCTAATCATTTCGATTATGCGAGATGTTCTCAAGACTATAATGCATGTAGTTAACATGTCATGCCAAATTAATGCACAAATGGGAGCCTGGCCCGAGCGAGACCCGGAGTATGAGCGAGAAAGTCGGTGGTTCGGTGTCGAGGGAATTAGGGGCGAATGCAAGGGATAAAGTCGAAAAGATGAATATAAGATGTTTGTGCATGCTTGTTAAAGTGTACATGCATTGAGATGATGTGGAGTGTGTATGGAAATAATCTTTTGCTATATACATTTCTCTGAGTGATATACCCTAAAGAGCCTGGTCGAAAAATTTTTGCCATACACTAAACATGTAACAAGCGCGTAGTTAGGTTGACCGGTGTACGCCTACCCTGACGAGAAACACGCATTGTCTCAATGCATAGAAACCAAAGGAACCCCACAAACGAGGAATGGGAGGCAACATAGAAACTAGGGCCCCCCTTTTTTTATTTTTATTTTGATGACAAATGAAATAGAAAGCAATGAAAAAAAATGCAGAATGAAAATAGAAACAAAATCAAAACTATATACAACAAGTTGAAAGCAATTTACTGCGAAGGGTATCACAGTGGCGGATCTGCCGATCCTCACTATTCTCTTGAGATTGAAATGCTCGGAATGGCAGGCGTTGACCATTGACTTTGAAAGACTTCCGTTATCGGTTTTTTCCCACACGATCTCCCACTGACTCGTATGGATAGATTACCTTAACAATGAACGGGCCCGTCCAACGAGAGCGAAGTTTTCCTGGAAATAAGTGCAAATGGGAGCATCTGTGGTACCTTTTGGTTTGGATTCGAGCGTTTTCAGAAGCGATAGTCTTGTCATGGAACAGCAGGCGCTCTTTGTAAGTCGGGAGCTTTCATACGACTCTCGCCGCAATTCATCAAGCTCATTTAGCTCGACAGCGCTTCATTACACAGCGAGTTAAATCGAATTAAAAGTTCCTAATAACTAACAAGCGGTGTTCCATTTATTGGTGTGACCTTTATAAACAAGCCTATAGGAGACATACCAAGAATAGTTTTATAAAAGCGATGCAGTGAGCCCGAGCATCGATGAAGTCGGGTGTGATAATCTTTGGGTTGGGCAGTTTTTCAAAATATGTTTTGTCTCACACATTAGCTAATTCGGCTTATCCGTTGTTACGTGGGTGGTATCTTTGACCGAAACTTTATGGGTGACTCCGTATTTACCAACGATTTTCAAGATCGATTACTACAGTGAGTCCACCATCACTAATAATTGCAGTATTCAACTGAGAAAAAAATGTGTTCTTTATAAAATTTCCAGCAACCTTGTGATCATTAGTTCTGCGTCGAATAGCCTCAACCATGACACACATAATCAACAGATAACGGAGATATGCGGTATCCACAAGAAGGAAAAGACCCCATGAAGTCTATACTGACAGTCAAGATTTCAATGATTAAAATGGGGGTAAGAGGCATCATGTTCCATTTTGTGACCCCTCTAATTTGTTGCATAGGCACAAGTTTTACATTCAAACAATCTTGAAGCGAGGGTAGGCGGTAAAACCAGCACAAATCTTATCTGCTGTTTTCTTGCTGGAGAAATGCCCTCCACAAGCCGTATTAGCGAGTTAGGATCTTTGATTTGCTCGTCATTGGGCTACACATCTTCTCATTAATTAGTGCGAATGATATTTAAATAGATATGGATCGTCAAGTAATGACTCTTAATGCCAAAAATTTCTTTTACATTTGAGAAGTCCATTGGTTTGGAATTTGACCGATTACTGAGTAATTTACGATGTTGGTGATACCATGGGCAATGAACAAGAGCAAAAATTTGCTCATCGGAAGCGTCGCCTATGGAGTGCGCTATGAGAATTGGATTGGGAACTAATCGAGATAAATGGTCGGCTACCACATTCTATTTGCGCATCTTTAATGAGTCGATTGTTCTTTTGGCATAGAATCCCACCTAGTTAGGGCTTGGTATCACCAGCAGAAGCGAGGTATTTCGATCTTCTTGATTTGTGAAAATAGTTCTGAGAGAATTGTGTATGACTGAACTTTCCCGAGAGCCAAAGCGTGACTAAAAACTCTTTTTTAAATGTGGTTGTGTAGTTTGCTTGACGAGGAGTCAGTGTCTTCTTTGGCATAGTGAGATTACGAAGCCTTTTGTCTTCCTTTGTCCTAAAACGACCCTATAGCATAATCACTAAATCCTGATGATCATTGGAAGATTCCAATTAGGAGACCGCATGATAGGAGGCGACACTAACATAGTTTTGAGTTTAGCAAAGGCATCTTCACAAGCCTGTGACCATGCGAAAGGGGCATCTTTAGCAAGCAAAGCACATAAGGGACGAGCTATAGCACTAAAATCTTTTATAAATCTCCTATAGAATCCAACATGTCCCAAGAATGATCTTATGTCTCTAACACTTTTAGGAGTAGGTAAATTGGAGATCAGCTCGACCTTGTATATCAACTTCAATTCCATTTTTGATACTATATGCTTTAAGAGCGATCCCTTCAATGTCACCATGAAATGACACTTTTCCCAATTTAACACCGAGTTCTCTTGACATCTCTCCAAAACCTTACTTAAATTCTCAAGCGGCCCTCGTATGAGTCACCAAAAGCGAGAAATCATCATGAAGATTTCGGAATGATTTCTATCATGTCCTTTGAAAGATTTACATCATGCCTTTGTTGGAAGGTTCTGGTGCATTATAGTCAGGCATTTTCCTAAAGGCAAAAGTACCAAAGAGACAGTGAATGTAGTTTTCTCTTGATCTTCCAAAGTTATCTCAATTTGATTGTAACTGAGTACCCATCGAGAAAACAATAGAATTCATGCCTACTGACTCTCTAACATTTGATCAACAAGCGGAAGAGGAAAGTGGTGCTTTCTTTAGTACACCAACGTTAAACTACTATAATCTATGCACACCTCTAACACAGTGACACGGTAAAATTCCTCCCTCATTATTTTCATTTGCAACCCGCAGTGACTCCAGTTTCTTAGGAACTACACATGTTGAGCTAACCCTTGCTGTACGTAATAGGAGTAAAGCCTTGCTCATCCAAGAGTTTAAGACTTCCTTAACACCACTTCTTTCATTATTAGGTTCGATCGTCTGTGGTTGCCTGGGGTTTAACATCCTCTTCTAAGTGAATTCTGTGTGCGAGATCAAGGGGATAATTCCTTAATATCTGCAATTGTCCATCTGGGCGGGTTACATGGTTTCTCGATATCTCGAAAAGTTGATTTTCTTGATTCATTTCTAAGGAGGAAGATATGATTACCGGAAAAGTTTCTTCTGTCCCTAAGAAGGCATATTTGAGGTGTGATGGTAAGGGTTTCAACTCAAGCTTAGGTGGCCTTTCTTCAGAAGGCAATGCCTTGTCTTAAATTGGTGGCGATGGTTCAAATTTAGGTGCCCACCCATTCACTTCCAGTACCTCATTGTGTTCAATTATGGAGTGTAAGGAACTACGATTCTAATTAGTCCTTTGCCTCGTCCAGCTTCGAGTTTACCAAACATACGACATAAGGAGATATCATGTGAGACATTATCCAGTATTTATGTACCACGAGAATCAACCAATATTCTGACCTCACACATCTTCTTTATACGTTTCCTTGATAACATTAAGAATATTGAGTTAACAGTCCTGTATTTACCAAATGATAATGTCATTATTAGACCTCCCCAGGCAATGTATGATGGCATTGCGTGGTTGCAGAATGGTCTACCAAGAATCCTTTGAGGCAGGTTCCTTCAGTTCTACAGGTTGGAGTGTCGAACTGACAAAATCAGGGAAGTAGAACATCCACTTGTACTAATACATCCTTTACTATCCCTACAGGAATTTTTACACTACGGTCTGGCTAATTGGAGGTATTGGTTGACTCTATTCTCTAACCTAGGTCACATATCTTTGAGTAAGGCAACAAATTAACACTTGCCCTAAATCCGCTCAGAGCATGTCTGACTTGGAATTCCCTGCTATAGAAATAGTAGGGCTTCACAGATCTTTGTATTTTGGGGGCAAGTTGTTTGAATCGGTAATTGGGTGCTCAGTCATGAATGCCTCCTTGTTGACACCTAGTTTCCTTTTTACCGTGCACAAATCCTTAGAAACTTAGCATATGACGAAATTTGCTTAATGGCATATAGTAAAGGAATGTTCAATTTCATGTTTGAACAACTCATAGATCTCAGAATGGTTGTTCACTTTCTTTGGGACTCTCAACTTATGAGGGTATGGAGCTGGAGGGATATGGGTGGCCTTGTCTTGTTCTGGCTCCTCATCAATCAGACACCTCATTATCTCTAACTGGTTCACTTTGTGACTCTTGTATTGGTTCCTTAAGTTGAATAGTTTGTCAATTACCTTACCACTTCGAAGAGTAGTGACAGCCTTGCAATGTTCAAAGGTACCCTCAGCGGCAGAATTCCAACACTATTCGACAGGGATTTTGGATGGAGTTGAGAAGGGAGTTTCCTTTTTCTTGTTGAAAATTACCCGTAGAAGAGGTTAGCTTAGTTATTTGGGACTCTCACATCATTCGAGTCACGGAGTTGAGTGTGTTTGTGTAGTTGTTGGGTTTGTACAGCTTGTGTTACTCTGTCCCTCGAACTTCTCTTATGTGGAGGTTGATAAGGCTGTGGGTTTGGATTCCCTTGATTCGATGGATGAAAACCTTGATTAGGGTTCACAGGAAATCCTTGGGGACCTTGATTCTGAAATGGAAGAACTGAATTTGGAAAACCTTGGTTTTGGTAATGGGGGCCTTGGTTGTTTGGCAAGTTATGTGGGCCTCCCTCATTTCTCCAACTAAAATTAGGGTGCTTACCCCATCCAGGATTATGTTTGAATGGGGAATTGAAAGGCTTCCTTTGGTAGTTAAGGGCATTTGCTTGCTACATTTGAATTGCTCCACATAACTTGAAGGTTTAGGCGATTAATAGTTAGTGTGTAGGGTCGCCATATTATGCATGGCTTCCTCCGCTGGTCCAATAAGGTGTCGAGGGTACTTGAGGCACACTAGTTACCTGCATTCACCTTTTTCATCTCTATAATCAACTTCCTTGTTAAATTGGCGATTTTTGCTTGCAATTCATCATTCTCTTTTAAGTGATGGATTCCTCCCCCTGTAGGTATACTATGTACTTTAGCAGTGTCTCTGAGTGTTAGTCTCATGTTCGAGCATTTTTACGCTGTGGTGTCAAGAGTTAGATTGCCTCCTGGCACTCTTTTCATAAAATTCTCCACACATCATTGGATGTATTGTTTATTATTCAGGATAACCCTTGATGAAAATACGCCTGAAATACATCCAACATCAAACCATGGATCTGGGGATAGCATGGAGGAGATCCTTGTATCTTTCCCACATCACTGGCAAAGGTTCACGACTTTCGGAAAAATTATGAATTGCTCGCATGAGAGCATTGGTACGTGCGGGAGGGAAGAATTTGTTAAGGAATTCATTTCGCATGTCTTCCCATGTAAAGATTGAGTTGGGTGCAAGTGAATGAAACCAAATTTTGGCTTTCTCCTTTAGAGCAAAAGAAATAGAACCAAACAAATTATGTGGAGAGGTGACCCAATAGAGAGAAATGCACTGCAAACATCCTCAAAGTCTCTCATGAATGAGTAAGGGTTCTCAAATTCGACCCTGTGATATACAGGTAAAAGACGGATCATTTCCGACTTCATGAGGAATTGATTAGCCTCTTCAGGTAAGCGAATACATGAATTGGTTGTAGTTCTTTGAGGTTGCAAAATCTCTCGGAGAGTTCTTTCCACATTAGGTAAAGGAGCAGGGGGAACCCTATATTGATTTCGCTGAAAGTTAACATTTCCCCCTCCTATTGTTGGTGCTACTGGGAGTGTAACACCATCTCCATGTTATGGAGGTTCATGGAGTCCTTGTGGGTTAACAAGAATCGTAGGCATGTTCATTGATAAGCAGAGGTTGCTGATTCGGGATGGTAGATTTGAGTGTAGGGTTATCTTGAAACAATTGACTTATTATGGACTCTTCAGAATTTCTAGGAGGTGCAATTCTTACAAGTCGGCGTTGCGAGCCCAAACCGACATGCACTAATTCTACTCCTTCTAAGCAAACACCAACCTCGATTTCTCAAACAAATTAAAAGAAAAGTAGAGAGCGTCACGGTTGCGATGCAATTGCAGAATTACCTCTAACTCTCTTCGAGGATCAAGTGGATTGGTCGTACTCCCAGACAACGGCCTTGAAATCTTCCTTCTTATTCGTATGTGAATTTTATTCCCAAGGCGTAGAAAGGAATTAAGGTTAATCTAACATTAGTAATAATGTGAGTCATAGGTCATCTCCACGGGGAGTGGTCTAAATTGTCGTCTGTAAGGAGCTATTCTTCAGGTGTGTATTGAAAAGGAAATTGCTGGGTTGTGATTGGTTGATTTAAGTTGATTAAATTATTTCTTTTAAAATAGAAAGATGATTGCTGAATTCTTAGGTTTCCACTCACTAATGATCCACGTAATTCCCGCTCCCAGTTTCTGATCTCATCCAAGGCCATTGATAAGAGAGATGTGATGAAATTTTCTTTAAAATGCTCTTTTGAAAAGAAAGATGGTGAAACGATGTTAAACACTTGTTCGATTAATTCCAGACTCTTAGCTTGCATTTGTAATCAAGCACAACAGCGTGTGTAGGGATCTCTTGTTCCTGCGTTGTCGAGGATGTCTTAATGGGTTTCTGAAGTTTACCTGAATGATTAATATCACCTGATCCATAGGGTATAAAGGAATTGAGGAATATGCCTTGATCGGTGGGATTTCCACCGTAAGATCGACATAGAAATTTGAACTCCTTGGAAATTATAAGGTAAATCATAATTGAAGAGATTTATTCATGAAAGGAACTTTGAGAGAATTGGAATTCAATTGTGAAATCTAGGAATGACAAATATAAAATTATGAGAATGAAAACGAGATGTGCATTCCTACTGAAAGATTACATGTGCTTGAATTAAGAATCTCCAGAGAAATAAAGTCTTTAACCCTAATCTATAAAAACTTCGCCAAAACTATGGAAAAAAGAACACTTCTGTGAAAACCTAACCACAGGAATCAAAAAAGGCGCATACTCCTTGTATCTGTGGCTTTATACCATTCTCAATGTGATCACGTAAAGTTGATTGACAAGCGTGCCCTTGCGTTAGGATGAATTCTGCTCAATTCCCGCAGTTTTCACACGGGTGTACGATGGAGTTAGTGGTGTACCGGTACATATTCTCTCGCCACTTTGCATAGGTGTCTGGGGTACATGTTGAAGGTGTACCGGTACATGTTGCTCTCTGGTGCTTTTCCAGCATTGTTGTACTTCTCGAAACTTCATCAACCGGTTGCCATCATCCTCAATGATCCATATTTGCTTCCCGGACATAAATCCTTGTACAATCATGCCTTAGGCCTGAAAAACCTATACAAGTTCAGAAACACGAAAGCAGTTAAAAGTACCTATTCTCATGCAAAATGTGAGCAAAGTGTGACTTGAAGGTGCTAAGTTCTGCTGTAATTATTGCTCAATTGTGCATTCAACAATGTCACTCTCGCCAATGGGAGGTTAATCTGAAAAAAAAAAAAAAACAAAAAACAAAAAACAAAAAAAAAAAACAAAAAAAATTCAAAAAGATCGAGTAAAGAATGAAAAGGGACCCTTAGGTTGTTACACAATATGGAATCTTGTGTGTTAGAAAGGTTAGGTGACTTAGTTTGATCCAACCTGTGGGTTTCAAGAAGCCATTTCCCCAGTAGTCCTTCGCACACACACACACACACATGTGATCTCTAGGGTATACCAAAGCTCCAGTTGCTTGCTCACGAGGAATTCAGCTAGCCTTGAGGTTTCTAAACATCTAAGGGCATTAATGTGAATAGAATAGATGGGATCATCAGTTGAATCCCGGGGCATGGTCAGGGGCATTCCAAAGCCTAATGCCACTGAGCTGACTGATCGGGAGCCATTGACTGCTGCCCACTCATGGAATGGGAGGATGGACTATTCTCCACAGTCTAGCCTTTGGGGTTTGGTTGAGTGTTCGGGGTGAAGTTCGGGAACTAAATGCGGTGCCCATGTGTCGATAGGTGGGGAGTCACCAGTAGATCCCTTCGGGGACTCACTCAACTAAAACTTACAAGCACTGAGGTTCTTTCATGCCACTTAGGTAGTATGTAAATAAAAAATGGTGCATTCTCTTATCCTTCGAGTAGTTAGATTCTCTTAAATGTTGAAGTGGATTCAAGTTTGGGGTATTGGAGCAGAGGTATATCTTGGAGATCATGAAACAATTACATATAGACTTATGGGAAAAGGTCATTGAGAACGTGGGAGGTTGAGTTGCTTGATTAACCCGACCTTGCTTAGTTATGTTCCTTAGAAAGTTGCACAACTCTAAGGATCCCGGGATTTTAGACGGTAAAGGCTCGGTTCGCAGATTTGGTTCATTTTGACTCTCTGTGTTGGCGTTATGTATATAACACTCATGTCGTAGGCGTTTTGATGTGTCAAAATTTTCATGCATAATAGTGTTATGAGTCTATTTATTGCTTGGGGACAAGAAAGAAGCTAAGTTTGAGACTCATCATATACCCGTGTTTGATCACGTTTTTGGTTTATTTCATCTAGTAATAAGTGCGTTTATCCTCGTATATCTGATACTTGGTTTTTTTGTACATTTAAGGTGAAAACGACGACATTTGAAAGCTATGTGGAGATTTGAAGAAGGAGATTTGAGAAGAGCTCAGCCTTAACGTCGCGACTTTCTCATGTTGCGACGTTGAGGTCGTATGACGTGCAGCCTACATCAGCCAACGTCGCGATGTCTCTAGGACTCACCCAGCAAGAATTTTTTAGATATAACAAAAAGAATGAAAAAGAACGGAGGAGAGAGGAACGGGGTACGTGACGGAGAAGACGACATAGGAAGATTCAAGAGATCGTGTAATCCTTATACTTGTATTTTCTTTCTTGAACTCCTATTGATTAAAATCAAATGATTGTAATGAACAAAATGATGTTCTAACTTTATTTCTAGGGTTTTGCTGTACTCTTTTTATATTCATATGGATTAGTTTTTAATTCAGTTTATTTAGTATATCTATAGATCTGATATCGACTTGCTATATTTTCTGTTAATTACCTACATGGTGGTGTTCGGCCAACACCAACTTGCTTTTGCCGGGAATCTAAGATCGAGAGATAAAGGTTCAGGATCCGGGTAGAGTGACACTCGGTCAATCGGAGAGTAGAGATCTCCCAGTTCCGAATGTGGCGAATAGGGTTTAATCATTTAAGCGTCTCGGAGTCGAGGGTTGAAGCAGAGATGCGATCAACCCTACTAGCGAGATAGGCGAATATATCTCGAGAGAGGATATCTCGTAGGCGCGATCAACCCGCCAACGTATATTCATTAATATACTGAATAACATATTTTACATCGATGATAATCCATTGAATATGGCAAGGGAAGGAAAAACCCTAGTCTTCGTTAATTGAACTAACAACTCGTTTAGGATCGAAGTGTCATTATATTAGCAGTAATTCACTCAAGTTTGAGATCGAGATAATACTCTGAGCCGATTCAGTATTTAACACACGCCCTCTTCTTAGGAGCGACACTGGCTAGCCCGCTATATTACATAAACTCGACGTATATACTTGAGCGTACGGGCCTACGTTTTATACTAATTTACACACCTATATCGAGCCTGTCAGTCATATGTCCCCTTAATGAACTTGAAGTAGTATCTTAATGAACCTCATGCACTACCTTAATGAATCTTTAAGTACTACCTTAATCAATCTTACATGCTGAACAAATTTTTTTTTGACTATATTAATGCTGAATTTTTAAAAATTTCAAATCCTAAATGACATTATTCGTAAATTAACAAGTTGAAACACACTTTTCTCATCAATGCTCCCTAAAACAGGTTTGCCTTACAAAACTACCTAAGTCTACCTAAAGCCTTAGGTCTATTTAAACCGATAACCGTGCTTGATGAGCAAAGATGATGCGGGACCGGAAAAACCTAGAAATTTGAATTTTTGATGAAGACCGAATGACCATTTTTACGATTCTTCTAAATGCCGGATGTGAAGCGGACTTCCGTTGGAATCGTCTTCTGAAATCTAGTTACCGATGAATTTTGGGCAGATCACGAGACAATCGGATTTCACGAATTTCGGGGCTCACAGGTATCGAACATGACCTCGAAAACGAATTTTGAAAAATCTGAAAAATGTCAAATATTCTAAATAATGTCAATTTAAGATAGATGGGCCAAAAGCAGGAATTAAATAAGTTGTTTTTGGGGCGAGACGGAATTGAAAAGTGTGACACATCTTGCGACGCAAGCCAGTCCTTCATAAATATTTTCGATCATCTAACATGCGAAAAAGATCTCCATTTTGGTCTAAGAAAAAAGCGTGAGAGAGGAAAGAAAACCAGAGCCCTTTCTCCGTGATTTCACGAGGAGTTTTAAAGTACATTAATGGTGAGGTTAAGCACTCGTGACTAAATTTCTGGCGTAGATCTTTGGAATCTTAAGATTTGGTATAGGTTTGGTTTTCAGATGAGAGAAAAATTTGATTATCACGTTGACCAAAATTTTATACCCCCAGGTTGACATTTAATGGCGCCCTTACAGGCCCGACAGCAGGCGGATCAGACAGTGGGATCATTAAAATCACTCAAAATCATATCTTTGGAGCGTTACCCAGTGGTAGAGCTGTAACATTTACATTTAACGAAATCATTTACAATGTAGGCATCGACCTTTTTCTGAGTGATTTACGAAAATGGATGTCGCAGTATTCAAATTGTTTATACAAAATATCCGCATAAAAGAACACACTGACCAAATTTATGGAACATACTCAGATTTCTTTCTTTATGACTCGGCCGCTCCTCGATCTTAGTCCGCTATAGTCATATCTATCTACTACCATTTCAATTATTAATATCGTAGTATTTTCATATAGTGGTTCATATAAATCCATTCTGGGATAAACCCAAAACAATTCATGATTGTGATTGAACTTTCAAATGTTTGAATGATCAATATAAATACAATATATACTTTGTTATATATATACAATAAATTATAGTTCATTGATCATCTCATAATCATTTTCATAATCAATATTTCACAATCTCAAATCTCAATTCCAAATATGCTCACAAATTCATTCCGGTTATGACATTCGAATTAAGTGCGAAAATCAATTGAACATGCGATCCGTCGGATTATGCCATTCATTAAATTGCTGCGATCGTGGATTCGCCAATCAATTGGTTATCGCCATCACTGATTGCTTTGTCTGTATTATACAGGATATCAGTCAGCGTGCGATCCGTGGCTGCGGGCGATATCACATGGTTTATAACGATGCGGTCATTGGGCTTTCTTGTTGGTTATAAGCCGATCAAATAATGAACACTACCCGTCTGGTCCCGGCGGTATAGATCGGGTGACACGTGGATTCGCGATACTTTGCTATTTGACCGCAGTGGTATGCCAGTCTATCCTTGATGCGAAATAAGCGGTTAACATTCCACAATAAGGCGTTCAAGTCTTTTATGTAAAAATATAGTATAATATTCGCTTGTATAGCAGTTTATTTTCAATAATCATGCAATTTTTATATGCAAACATTTCACAATCCTTTTCTCAAATCATTTTAAATCAATTGATATGCTTTTTGAACAAAACATGCAAAAACTTGAGGAGGAATAGGAATCAGTAGAACAAACCTTTCAAACTTGAAATGAGAATAGGATTTAGAAGAACAAGCCCAAAAATCTTTTGCACTTTGATTCCAACCCTTGGAATCTCATTATGATTGTCTTTTCCTCCTCTTAGGTCCCTATTCCAAAACCATTAAAGAATAATATTATTCATGTGGTATCTTGTAGTTTGTTGATTGATTTTCAGGAAGTTAATGTAGGTTCAATTTAAACAGATCATATAGATGGATTCTGACTCAATGGGCTTCCATAGAGTCAAGAACGCAATTGGAGTTCGGACCAGAAGGGTTATGACGCGGGGTTGATTACTGCGATTCAAATCTGAGTGACGACGGACAGACGGACGAGCTCAATCACCCCTCGATTGAAGCATCTTCTTCTCCTCAGGAATATTAATGTATTCTTGACTCGTGACTCCATGGGATTCGAGAACACTGAATCGGGTTCAAGCGGGGAGATGCTGTGCCCAGTTGGAGTCATGCGCGGTCATTGATGGCTGACTGAAGTGGCGGCTGCACTGATGACGAGCCGTCTAACACCTCGGTCTGACATCTAATATCTTCCTCAGGCATATGGATGGATTCTTGACTCAATGGGCTTTCCATAGAGTCGAGAACATAATCGGAGTTCAAGCTTGAAGGAGATATGACCTTTAGAAGTTGGAGGTCATCTTGCGGCCCGATCTTGACAAGGCAGCCTTTGTTGAACTGATGTTATTCAACTGGCGACCCTCTTGGACGACCCTTATTACGCTGTTCGCGGCGACCCCGCGGCGGCGTTACCAGCCGACGGTGTTGGACAGCCGTTTGTTAGTTGGCGACCCCCTTGTTTGGCGACCCTCGTCCAGCATTGGGCGACCCGCTGTTCGACTGGCGACACCTTGTTTGGCGACCTAGTCCTTGTTGGGCGATCTTGTTCGTGGCGACCCCATTGTTTGGCGACCCTGTCCCTTTGTTGGGCGACCTGTTTCATTGGCGACCCTATTGGGCGACCTCTCGTCCCTTTGTTGCCAACGACCCCTTGTTTGTGACCTGTTGGGCGACCGCGCTGTTCATGACGACCCCTTGTTTGGCGACCCACATGGTGAGTTGCATTTGGTATTCGGAATAAAAGACCATAACTTGGTCTACGGGGTCAATTGAAATTCAAAGCTATCAGAACAATTGATCTTGGCTACAATTTACTAGAAGGACACACTACCAAATCCCCTTCACTTCGTACCCAAAAATCAGCTCTAAGGTTCGGCTAACTGCGCACTACCACATTGTGGCAGCTTCCCATGGTTTAAAATGCAACCAAACTTTCCCCTAAGGCCAGATAACTACCCAACAATCCTTAGGGTAGAAGAAGACCAAATGGGAAGACCTGCACCTCCTTAGAGTTTGTCGAAAGTCCCGGTTCGGTCTCTACTTGTAGCTCTTGTCACTAGGAAGGACTTCCCTTAGTGTTTATTGGAGACCTATGGTCAGATCGATCGGAAAATCTAGAGAGGTCGAACCTCTCTCTCTAACTCCCTTTCTCCATTTTTTCTTTTCTTATGGATCACTTAATCGTATTTTTTTAAAAGAAGGAGAGCTTCCTCCCTCTTTCCTACATGCCACATGTCATTTCCTTGATTTTTTTCCTTTTACTCATTTATTTCTCCTAATATCACTTAGACATATAAACTTATTTATAATTGACCCTTGGGTCCCCATTTTACAATTTCTATATTTTCTCTTTTTCACTTGGGTTCATTTATGGATTCAACAATCATCCCAATCAATAAAAAAAAATTTCCCGAGAAAAATACCCCGAGTTAGCTCAGTCTTAGATATATAATAATTTTATTATAAAAATTTTAGGGTATTTTGAGGTGTTACGAGACACTGTAAAGTGAGTATTATCTAATCGATGTTAACGGCGCCAAAAATTTATTTGAGACCAAATGATGTATATATGAAAATGTGAGGAGTGGATATGGTAAATATAGCGAAATGAAAAGTATTACCAACACTTAACCCCATGAGAGTTGTTCTCCCACCTCCCCGTTGCCCTAAAAACCTAAAAAACGAGTATTTATAGTGATAGGGTGAAATGGGCTTGAAAGCGGTCCAACCTGACAATTTTTTGGGCTTTTGGTGCTGCGATTTTTGTCTAGCAGGGTTTTTCTCTGTTGTGTGAGAGTTCCTCTGTTTGCGGAAAACTTTGTTCTTTATGCATATGAAAACTTAGAGCTCTTGTGGCATTCAAGAAGCTGACAGGAGTTTCTCTGTGCAAAGAAAACATGTCGTAGAAACATGTCGCGACAGAGTTTTTTCTATTGCGATAGAGTTTGCTCTGTTGTAACAGAAAACTTGGTCGCGACAGAGTTTTCTTTGTCGTGACAGAGTTTCTATGTTGTAACAGAAAACTTTGTTGCGATAGAGTTTGCTCTGTGCGACAAAAAAACTTTATCGCGACAAAGTTTCTCTGTTGCAACAAAAAAATTTGTCGCGACAGAGTTTTTATGTTGCGATAGTTTTCTTTGTCCAACTTATCGGGGTCATAACTTCTTTTGTTTTAACTCGGATTTGGGCGTGTGAGGTGTCATTGGAAAGCTCTTTGAATGTAGAATGTAACCGTGGGTAGAGTTGGATCATTTGATGATAAAATTGATACAGAAAAATTTATCTTCTCAATGACACACTGTGAGACATCCAGTTAACTCTCTTTTTGGAAACATTTTGCATATTTTCTTACTAAATCACTTGTTTTCCATCAAAAATCCTGCAAAACCAAGTTTAGAGGAAATGTTATGAGTTTTACATGAATATTGATATAAAATATAAAACCAGAAATGAACTCGAAACATAGATGAGTTTTACACTCATCAAATACTAAACTTAAGGAGTTTTGCATATCAGCATGAAAATAAAGTTGCTTGTCCTCAAGCAATGGATGAGAAGAGTTCATTTCACCTTTTTATTTAACCAAAACTAAGTAATCAAGCTTTCCAAGGGGTATGTGATATGTGTCTCAAGAATTACCCTTACAAGGAGTATAGGGAATATGTTCAAGATAATTTATTCATTTTAATAGTGAATTAATCTCATAATAGACAAATTTAGATCATGGTTCTCACTATGAGTATTGTGTGTGTGTGAGGTCTTTCCCTATCCAAACAATTGCAAAGCTAGAATGAGTTTATGAGGAGTGAGATAAGTACGCGGATCTTCTAAGATAATTTATTTTGGTTCCATAGGCTTGTTGTTCTTATCCTCTCTCCACTCTTTGTAGGCACACACAACTCTCAAGATCAAGTGGGTCTTTATAAACGTAATGTAAGGCTTGGGTAAGGGGTAGTTAATTAGTCATTTTAGGCTAAAGCGTACCCCGAACATACATGTCTTTGTGTGGCTCTACTCCATCCTGATTCTTACCATCAGCACAATGACACTCTCAAGCACCCCAAAATTTGTTTAGGTGCATCATTCCATACTCATCATATCACCTTTCTGCACAAATTCTGCATTCTTTCAGCAAACATCAAGAAGCCTTTTTCTTCAAGACAAGGTTATTAGAGTGGTGCAGTGTCAAAACCCCCTAAAGCTTTCTACCAACCCTTAGCGAGCTTTAAATTTGTGGCCTGCATCAATTGGCCTGTGGTAGTTGAGACACTCTTAGATTTACTTACTCAGTGAAGGAAGGCTACGAGGCTAGACTCACTCTCGACTTTTTATTCTATTTCTTGTTTCATTACACTTGATTTTTTTTTCTCCCTTCCTTTTACCAACCTCTTTTGATTCAACTTCACGACAGAACCAATTTGGGGTTATTTTTCCTATGAAAAGATAACTCCCCCAAACTTGCTCCTCACCACATTTCTTAATTATGTTCAAATCCTTATGTTATGGGTGAGTTTGGTTCTTTACTGAGGGATAGTAATGTATAGGAAGGTTATTGGCTTCAAACTTGGTTCTTGTAAACAAAATTTTGGCTCTTTAAGGCTCAACATTTTGGTACTAAAGGAATTTGCATATGCATATTAATAGGGTTAGCTTGAAAGGCTCAATCTTTTCAAGGATGACCTATATCATTTCTCAATTGTTGTGTTGCCTAGGATTTCGCCTCAAGCGATAATAGAACAAGTTCTAGAGCCTATAGAGATCAAAGATAGATGGATTCTCATAAACCTTCTCTAACCTAAGCTAAAATTGTTTTTCAAGGGTACTTAGTGACCAAGGGCATGGATTTTGAGAAACCAATGACTAAATAAACTATTAGAGTGATAACTCATTAAGCATTAAGTCCTATTATCTTGAATACTATCCATATCTCAAGGGTTCGGAAAATGATCCTCATTGACATCACAACAACTTCAAGCAAAGCTCAATTAACTCAATAAACCTAAACTAAGAAAATAAACCAAAACTAAGATGTAAGTTGGAAAGCATCAAACAAAGTCATTATCCTTAAAACCACCATAAAATTTCATCCTTCAGTTATCATAGTGCAATATGTAAAGTGATATGATAAACCAACCAAAATAAACACCCCAAACTTTGAGATGAACATTATCCTAATTGTCTAGCAATCAAGAAACGGCTAACAAAGTAAAAGGGTAATAGAGAAAGTCAGAAAATCGAATTCCCTTTCTAGTCCTCTTCGCCACTTGAATAAAACCTTGAAGATTTTCGCTGCATCTTGACATTTGTATACTGCTTCTTGATACAGTCTTTTGCTCTTGCAAACTAGTCATGACAACATGTTGAGCTTCAAACCTATTTTATTATGAAAACATTAACAAATAAAGTTAAAACACTGCTATAATTTTCATCCCAGCGGTAAAAAAAAACAACAACAAATAAAATAGAAAAAGAAAAGAGAATGGATAGAATCCTTATTACTTAGCTTGGGTTGCCTCCCAAGAAGCTGCTCCATTTTTAGAGTCTAGCTAGACTCATTGGAAAAGTACTAGTGCTTTCATTTGGCCAATCATCCATCTTGGACATCACTTCCTTTTTATAACCATTTAACTCAAGGATGATTTCTTCCAGATTTTGAAAAGGGGAAATAAACTTAGAATCCCCTTTAATTGTGGTTGGTGGTTCAACCACAATTTCTTCAAAACAGTCCCCTTTATGTGATGCAGATGCAAACACATTTATGCTTAAGGGGCATTGTTCAAACATGTGCCCTTTTGATGGAAGCAATCTGCATAATTTTTTGCACATTGTTCTATCTTGCTCCGACAAAGGTAATGGTTGGTGAAGATTTAACTTTTTTTTCCTTACCCAAAAGCAAGGTGAGTTCCCCCTTGTTGATGTCAATCCATGCTTAGCTTGAGGAAAGGAGGTCCTCTTAATATCTTCAAATTTTTTAGATCCCCTTTAATGCCCCAAACCATAAAATCCATGGGGAGGGTAAATGTGTCAATCTTCACCAAAATGTTTTCAATGGCCATTACTTGACTTTCTTCTTCAAATTTCAGTTTATCCACTAATGGCTCTTCATCCTCTAAGTTGTTTAGGAGTGCCTTGTTCTCAAATTCCATTGCTTTTTTCTCAATTTTCAGCTCATTTTCACCTTTTTCCACAGCCTCTGTGGATAGGAAATTTCGCACATAGCTCAAATGGTATCCATGCATCTATCGGGATTTGACAAAAGTGCGCCGTGGGAGAGGTCCTATAGCTCTTCTTGTTTCGACCAAGGTCCTATTTCGAGCTTTTACGCTTTTTCAATCTCTAGAAGTACTAGTGTGCTGACTTGGAAGGCATCGCAAACTGAAATTCTATTCATGAAGATTAATCATCTTCTTATTCTCATCCATGTAGATAAAAATATGCTCCTTAACAGGAGACATCTTTTCTTCCTCCTAAAATGTGGGGTTTGAACTTCCTTGATAAGGCAATACTCCTTGTTCCATGAGTGAGTCATTGTGAATTCTTTGGCCTAATTGATGAAGAAGTAAGTCAAACTTAGCTTCTATGGAGGCAAAACTATCTTCTATTGAATGTTCCTTCATAAGTACCAAAAAAATACGAAGAAAAACCAAAGAAAATAAAGTACAAAATACTAATAAAAAAAAAACTAAGAAACAACTCACAAAAAAAAAAAAAAGAAGCCTAAATTAGCAAATCACCTGTTCTTCAAAATATCAACTTCCAATGAGAGAAAGTGAACCGCGTCAATCCCCGACAACGACGCCAAAAACTTATTGACCAAATTTTATATACAAATTTACGACACTGTTACCAAAGAAGTATTATCTAATCCCCGACAACGACGCCAAAAACTTGTTGAGACAAAATGATGTATATATGAAAATATGGCCAAGGGAATGAATGTGGTAAATACTAAAAAATTGATTAGAAACAAAAGTAAGTGTACTCAAAAAATGAAATGAAAAGTATTACCAACACTCAACCCCATGAGAGGTGTTCTCCTACCTCCCCGTTTCCCTAAAAACCTAAAAAACGAGTATTTATAGTCTTAGGGTAAAATGGGCTTGAAAACAGTCCAACACATCAATTTTTAGGCTTTTCTGGATTTTTCCAGCTTTTTTGTCACGATAGAGTTTTCTCTGTTGCGACAGAGTTTTCTTTGTTGCAACAGAAAACTTGGTCTCGACAGAGTTTCTCTGTTGCAACAGAAAACTTTGTCGCGACATAGTTTTCTTTGTTGCAATAGTTTTCTTTGTCCAATTTGTCTAGGCCATAACTTCTTCGTTTTAACTCGAATTTGGGCGTGTGAGGTGTTGTTGGAAAGCTCTTTGAATGTAGAATGTAACCATGAGTAGAGTTGAACCATTTGATGCTCCGGATGATACATAAAAATTTATATTCTCAATGACGTACTGTAAAACATCCGATTAACTCTCTTTTTGGAAACATTTTGCATCTTTTCTTACTAAATCACTTACTTTCCATCAAAAATCTTGCAAAACCAAGTTTAGAGGAAATGTTATGAGTTTTACAAGAATATGGATATAAAATACTCAAAATAGCATGTGAAATGAACTCAAAACATAGATGAGTTTTACACTCATCATTCTCCCGGGAAATCACGCTAATTGAGGTAGGGTTTTTATCTTACTCGGTTTAATTTCTGTCTAAGGGCATGTGTGTGTGTGTCAAAGTGGAGAATGTTGTCCAGTTTTTTTTCCTTCGATCCCATGACTGTGTTTTGGCCATAACTTGGCCATCCCTAATCCGAATTGAATGATTCTAATTTTGGAGTAAACTAGACTTGTAGGAGAACATATGTTCTTGAAATAGGTCTATCCAAATTCTGACCCCTTTGGATTTAGAAATTCATTCAAAGTGAGCCATGCTCGTAGCTCTGCTTTGTTTTGAGACCCCATGATCAGAGCTAGCATATAACTTGCCATCACTAATCTGAATTAAGTGATTCCAATTGTTAGGTAAACTAGACTTATAGGAGAACATATTTCCTTGAAATAAGTCTATCCAAATTCCGACCCATTTGGACTCAGAAATGCATTCAAAGGGGAGCTATGTTCAAACAATTTCTGGTTTTGTTTGAAAACCAAGTAGTCTCGGTTGTTTAGGACATATCTTGAGTTTCGATGATCCGATTTGGGTGATTCCAGTTTGAGAAGAACCCTAAGAACCGAATCGTCAAATGAGTACAAAGAACCAGGATCAAATTATAGATTAAGACCTCAAATCGAGTATCATAGACTGTTTCCAGCAGGGGCGAGTAAACCGACCGGTTTTAATGAAAAGACCATAACTTTCGGGTCCGAACTCCGTTTCAAAGTTCTAAGACTCTATGGAAAGCCTATTGAGTCAAGAACCCAGCCATATTCTGTGGACAGTAATTGGTATCCAAACCTTGTTGAAAGCTGGTGTTTATACCAAGTGTGTACGTGGGACACAGGGTCATTTCCTCGTTTTGTTTGCTCCAACTGGATCAGACTATATCTTTTGCATCCGAAACTGGCTTAGTGTTCCTTAGACTCTATGAAAAGCCCATTGAGTCAAGATTATTTCCATGTACCTGTAGAAGGCAGTGGGTGTCCACAACCTTGCTTAAAATCTATGTTTTGCACCAAGTGTGTAGGTTATTTGGTTGTGTTGATGTGAATAGCCAGGTTTTGACATGACCATTGCATGGCATGTTGTAGGCTATTGTATTGCATGTAATTTCATGAGTTAGCCTAAGGAAGGATATATGACATTACTTGTTTAGTCATGTATTGATGAATGCTAATATGCATGATACTACGATATCTATAAAAATTGGCATGAAATGTATGGAAATTATATGCTTGTGATATATGTTGCATGGTATTTGACATGAAGTAAGATTGATTAGAATGTTCCATGTCGTGTGCATCATACATGTAACATGAGACCAGGTGACATTATATTATCATAAGGTGCATTGTGACACAATATATTGGGTGCAAGATGGATATGGTCATCCATCATCATTGTTGATGAATGGGTAGTGAGTCAGACCGTGGATCTACATCCAATAAATGTCTCACGGTTTAAAACATAAAAATATATAAATGATGTGTGTTGGGCGGAGCAAGAAGGGGACCGTTAACTCCCTCAGGTGAAAAGCCTAGAACATGGGTGTAAGAGACTCGTGGTGTGATCCAAAAAGTTCTGTATGGGTGTAAGAGATTCGCGGTTTGAGCCAAAAAGTTTTGTTGTCCAAAGAAGACACACGGTCATGTTTATCACATAGACTTCGGGTTGTGTGATAGGAGTCGGGATTGACTCGAGATTGGTTACCCATTGACACTTGCATTGGGTACTGGTGAGCCAATGAGGGCTCAATACATGGGTCATTGGTAATACCGCTGGATTTGCCACACTTGGCACATGCATGTGAGGGAGTCGGAGAGTGATCGATAAGGGCATGATGACATTTCATGCATGACATATGCATTCATCTAGACATTTTACTTGGATGTATGTTTGTTGTGCGACGACGTACGCGACTTGGGATGAGTAGCCAGAGGAGTCATTACCTTCACTGGGCTTTGCTCAATTGGGCTCGGACCCTTCGTGCACACAGTCCTCTGCCGCATATGATCCGACCGTGATATAAATGCCATGAGGATGAGAGTCGGATGCGTCATTTTACTTGTTTTGCTTTTGTCTTGTATTATATCTGAGCAACCAAACATGTATATCTTTTTGTTGTGTATAAAAGGACTGCTTATATGGACCATTTGGTTAAATACTTATCATATATTTTGTATATTTGTGAATTAAATATGTAGGAACGAGTCTCAATATATGAGACAAATGAGTGATATCGGCATACCCAATATTCATGTGTTTCCACAGGTTTGTCAATCTGACCCTATGATATAAAGGTCACATAAGTGAAAGCACTTGTCCGATTCAACTTTTGAAAAGTCAATTCACATGTTTAACCATATTTAACTAATTTAATATATACTGATGAACAAAATCTCATGAAAAATATTTTACAAAATATTTCCTAATTTGATACATAATTGGTAATATTAATTTTCCTTATAAATATTTTAGGTAGTAACATGAAAATATAATAAGTTGAAGTTGTTATAATAAAATTGTACGTGACAGAAAAAAAAAAAAACGGGTAGATTGAAATATACTTGTAAAATAAAGGAGATACTTTAGTGTTACGTGGTTTCTTTTTTTTTTTTTTTTATAATAAAATGATTTTCTATCATTTATAAAATAATTGATCAAACCATATTAATATCTTTATCTTATACTTAAAATTCTTATAACTTATTATAGAATTTAATATAAAAAAGCCATTATTTTTAATGAAAACTCTATCTAGTTTATGCATAAACATTTTTCAATTTGAATGAAACTTTTATGATAACAATACTATTATTTGTTTTTTGTTTTTTTATATATTTATTCACTTTACATATTAGATATAGTAACTTATTCTTATAAAAATTCAAGTTTGGATTTTTCATAGTCATTACCGCCTTTTATCACTTGAGTCATATCTCAAGGGCATATCAACAATATTTTTTAAAAATCACGAGTTTGACATTTGCCTTCCCTTTTTGAGTAAAATAAAAATAGGTGTTAGTTAAATAAAGACCATATTATTTTATCACTGTAATCAATCAATCCAAAGTCAACAAGAGGTTAGTTACCTTTTCCACCTTAACCCATATCATTAAAAAAAAATTGTAGGACACAAGACGCAAAGATGAAGAAAAGAATTATTATTCATTTGAATATTTTAAAATAGAAATCACATAAGAATATAAAGAAACTCAATTAGAAAAAGCACATCCAATAATAGTACAATGCTAAAAGTCAAAAGCTATTAAAGTGACATGGGTCTGTACAGGAGAGGTGGTTTTCAATTTCACCATCGACACCATGTTCTCAACTTTAATGTAATTCTTCTCTTCATCTTGAAGCAATGACTCATCCAAAAGACATACCGCCATCCTAAAGTTTCATGCTTACCCGTTTTTTCTTTTCTATCTTTAGATGCTAATGCAATCTCTGGAGAGGCTAAGCCGAAATCTTTTTCCTTAACTTTGATTTCATTTCGACTAGAGCAAAGAGCTTTCTCAAGTGCTTTATTTCATCATTTTTGTTTGTTTTCAAGAACCATTCTCAACTTCAAGAAAAGAAAACTCTTTCATACTCGTCACACGAAAATCCTCATATCACGGACTTCGATCGATTGGTTTTCGCTAATTATTCTTGATAATAGTTTTTGAAAATTAATAGAATATCATTTTTTTTTTGTTTCCATGATTGAGTAGCTTCATCCTTGCTCAGAAAATGAAGGTCATTGAAACAAAGCTTAAAAGTTGGAATAAATTGGTGTTGGAAAGGTGGAGGCAAATAAGTGCATATCTCTTAATTGTGTGGATTTCTGGGACGAGCAGGAGAGAGTTGAGAGTTGAATAGCGATGAGGTAGGGTCAGATGTAATGCAAACGAGGAATTAAAAAAGTAGGCCCTATTGGAAGAAATTTCTTGAAGGCAGAAGTCTAGACAAATCTGGTTAAAGGAAGGAGATATGAATACTGGCTTTTTCCATAGAATGACCAGTTCCAATAAGGGAAAGAATCTCCTAACAAAGATCAAGGTAAATGGGGTTTGGCCCTCAAAAGAAGATGAGGTAAACCGTGCTTCTTCTCGAATCCAAAGGTTTAAAATCCTCCTTCCCAAGTTTAGCCTTCTGGCTGCATTGTCGTAGATCGAGGCCGCTACCTAGAAGTTCCCTTCATTGAAGAGGAAATCTTTGTAGCCTTATTTGATTTGAATGGTGATAAAGCTCCCAGCCCAAATGGTTTTACCTTTGCTTTTTGGCAATTCAACTAGGATTTTTACAAGGATGATTTTGTGGGAATGTTCAAGGAATTTCATCAGCAAGGCAAATTTGTAAGGAGTCTAAACTCTACTTTCATAGTGTTGATTCCAAAGAAAGGGAGGGAGGAGTGACTTCAGCCAACTCCACCCAGGCATTTACAAGCTACTAGCAAAGGTGTTGACTAATAGTGTGATGCCCCTATCCTGGGGGTCCTGTTGACAACCTGTCAACCCGCGGAAACCTGTGGATATCGGGTGCCCTGATATAACACTCACATGTCCCGTATATCGAGATCCATTCTTGCATATTCAATTCACATTATACAAAAATATATAATAGACTATAATCATAGTCTCTTTATATCCTTGATACCAAAGGTACACAGTTTCTGGTTATGCTCTAATGAAATACAAGAAAAACAAACAAAACAACTCGTGGTCCGTTCATCCCATAAGCTGTCCCCATATGGGTCACCGCCTCGCACTGGGACCAGACTAAAGTGGGATCCCGACGACTGATGTGTGCCCGCAGTGATAAATTCCTACAAGCAATACTTCACCTGGGTACCATACAAGAATCAAACCAACCTATACATCCAAGTGAAAAATGTCTACATGAATGTCCTGGCGTCACATGGAACGTCTTCATGCTCATATCCCCAGTCACCACCGACCTTCACATGCCTATGCTGGGCGTGACAAACCATTCATCGCGTCTCTACCAAAGACTTGACTCATTGGGACGAATTTCCAATACTCATTTGAATTTCATCAACTTGTTTGTTTTTTTACCGCCATTTTTCTGTGGTCTCCACCGTAGGATTGGCTGCACGCCTTCGACATTTTATAACTTTCACCGTGATCATGTTCAATGTAAAGATGTAAATTTGGGTTTTTCACCCAGTGTGGGTTGTGATCTACCCCATCTTGCTACGCCCAACACACACGATATAGAGTATATATCCGCTAGTCTCACCGACGCTGGTCCGTTTGAGTCACCACCCATTCACCAAGAATGGTGAATTAACCGTTTCTATGGACCAACACCCGACTTGACGCAATGTTACCGTGCATATGGAACGCAAGTATGCCACTGCAATTTCTCATGTTACATGTATGATGCACACTATATTAACGATTCTCATTAGTTGTATTTCATGTCAATTACCATGCAAACATATATCGCAAGCATATAAGTTCCATCAATCCGTGACTAAACAATTAATGTCATACAACCTTCCTTAGGCTAAGTCATGGCAATTCCTACCTAATACAATAGCCTACAACATGCCATGCAATGGTCATTTCAAAACCCGGCTATTCACATCGACACAACCAAGCAACCTGCACACTCTGTTCAAAACATAGATTTTAAAAAAGTTATGATTACCCACTATCCTTCATAGGCACATGGATTGAATCTTGATTCAATGGGCTTTCCATAGAGTCCAAGAACACCCGAAACGGAGTTCGAACGAAGAAGTTATGGTCGTTCGAAGTTGGAGGCCTTACATGAATAGTCAGACCCAACAGATGACTACTAATGACGACCAAATTTAATGACCTTATCCAAACTGACCTAGCCCCGCATCGACCGAAAAGACCCATTAGGACTGACCTAATCGGACAGAACATGTCATGCAATGGTCATGTCAAAACCTGACTATTCACATCGACACAACCAAGCAACTTGCACACTCGGTGAAAAACATAGATTTCAGAAAATTTATGATCACCCACTATCCTTCACAGCATACTGGCTTCCACCTCGATTCAATGGGATTTATAGAGTCCAAGAACACCTAAAAACGGAGTTCGAAGAAGAAGTTATGGTCGTCCGTTGAGGCTCTCACATGAATAGTCGTGATCACTGGATGTGTACTTTCACTTAGCCGACTGACCCAACCATCGTAATCTAACCGGATCGACGAATGACCGACCCGATAGGATCGACCTACTGACCGACCCAGCCTGGATCGAAATTCAATAATAATAGGGACAAACTGAATGGATGCACTTTGCACTTAGACCATTCCGGGTAAACGGACCATAACTTGGGCTATAGAGGTCCGATTTTGGTAATTCAAAAGCCTAACATCAATTTCATTGATGCGACTACAATTTACCTGAAGGACACACGACCAAATTCCATTTATTTCCCACCCAAAAACCAGTCCTAAATTCTAGCTAATGCGTAGAATCAAAGTAGGGCAGCTTCCCATAATTCAAAATGCAACCAAACATCCCCCTTGGGGCAAGACACAACCACATAGCCCTTAAGGTAGAAAATAAATCCAAAGCAGAGAAGGCTTCCACTTTAAAGCGTGTGGTTGCTCTAGAAGTCCGCGACATTTCCTAAACCCGAAACCCTGATTTCCTCGAACTCTTCACTTGAATCCTCTAAGAAATCTTGTGTTTTCGATAATTCACGCAGCCTTTGTCGAAAGAAGATGATCTTGTGTTCTAAATCGACGAAAAACTCAACCCATCGATTCCAGAGATCTTAGAGAGAAGTTAGAGTTTCTCTCTCACCTCTCTCTCTTCTCTCCTTTCTCTTTCTTTTTCCCTCCCTACCGAATTTGTTTGGTCCAAAGTCAAGTAGGAGGCCTCATCTTGCCACATGTCACCTCACCATTGGTTCTTTTTGGATTTCCCTTATCCAATTATCCAAAACTTTGGATTTCCATCCTATCCAGTTGTGACACATGGCCACTCCTTGGATTTTGACTTATCCACTCCATTTGACACATGGCTCACTGTCATCCATCCAAACAAGTGCTAAGTGTCACTCGTTACCCTCGGTGCCTCGAAAAATGCGAAATCTCGACTATTTTAGAATCCGACAAAATTCGACTGGGTAACTAGATTCTCAGAGACGATTCCACCTGCAAATCCGCTAATATCCGAGATCTAGAAAAATTTACATTTCATCCGAAATTACCGTTTGCTCGCCTTTAGAAAAATTGAATTTTCTGCCTTATTCTTCTCCTTTAAAAGAATTTCGTCCCGAAATTCCACACACATTCACATAAACTCACATGCATATGAAATGTGTACAATCTCATGCATGTAAACTAGCCATTTAATTACTAAACGACTAAACGACGTACCTTCATCCCTAAACAAAAAGGGATAGGTGGCCCAGATCGCACCCCCCGCACCCCATAATGCTACCTTCTCCACTCCACGGTGTTGCCACATCACTTTCATTAGCCTCACGGTCTTGCGTCGTAAAACCTGATCCCGGCTATCCATGATGCGTACTAGTCCCTCCTCGAATGTCCCATATGTGTCAACATTAATCTCTCCCTAATCCACTATATGAGCTGGATCTGGAGTAGACTTCTGGAGCATGGAGACGTGGAACACCTCATGAACACCGGACATACTAGGCGGTAATGCCAACCGGCATTTCGTCGCCCACCATCTCGAGTATTCTCGAAGGGCCCCATGAACCTCGGGAAAGCTCCTCGCGTCGCGAACCCGAATTACCTCTCTAGGCATCACCTTTAAGAAGACGTAATCACACACCTTGAACTCTAGATATTGATGCTACCGGTCTACGTAGCTCACTGCCGACTCAGAGCAAAGGAGTAAGACACCGGCCGTATCAAACCACCTTCTTCTCGGCGGTTCTAATCGATTCAACCACAATGATTTCGAGCTTTCTCCCACCTCTGTTCAGCAAATAGGTGATTGGCATAACCTCCCATACAAAACCTCATAGGGTGCCATCTGTATACTCGTATGATAATTATTGTTGTAAGTGAATTCCACTAAGGGTAAGTGCTCCTCCTAACCGCCTGAGACCGTGACGATGCTTGCAACATGCTCCTCTAAAACTGATGGTCCTCACCAACCATATGTTTGAGGATGAAATGTAGTGCTCATAGTCAATTGTGTTCCCATGGCCTTTTGGAAGCTCTTCCAAAAGTGTGCCATAAACCTGAGATCTCTATTCGACACTATGGACACTGGCACTCTATGTAGCCGAACAATCTCTCGAATATACACTCGACAGAATTCCTCTAATGTGAAGGTCATCCGCACAACTAGAAAATGTGACGACTTCGTCAGCCGGTCCATAATCACCCATACTGCATCATGCTCGTGGATGTCCACGGCAAGCGGCCGCATCGCGACATGTTCCCGCCTCCACTCAACACCTCCACGCCGAGGCCTCGCCGGCTTCTAGTACTCAAATTTTTAATTCACATCGCAGGCATCACAAACAAAGTCCCCGACGTGTTTTATCCCGCCTAGTAGCACGGCATGATAAAGATCTCGGACATTTTCATATGCCACCCTGATGCAGACAACAAATCGGAGCAATGAAACCCTAAGGATCTCCTCTCTCAGACCGTCGATCCAGTGGGAACCACTCACTGGCCCCCATAAAATTAAAGACTACCATATGTGTGGATGTCCAAATTTTCACACTGTGACTGACCGCACCGATCCATACTGACACTAACTCTATTTCCCGCCTTGGGACTCGATCACTTTGTCTAATTGTGGACTGCAGAAGCTACCAAACTCCCTAAGGTACCTGAAATGGCTCTATAATCGTAGTCCAAACTCCGCCCTACCTGGGCTCGAGCATCTGTCACCCCGTGAAGCCATACTAGCCACTCCCTGTGACTTCCGACTTACAGATCAACCATCACATTTGCCTTACCAGTGGTAAAATGCAAAGTGAAGTTCTAACTTTCTAAGAACTCCATTCACTGCGTTGCCTCCTTGCAGGTCCCACATTGTGAAGATGTATTTCATACTTTTGTGGTGAAAACACCTAAAATCAAGCCATTAGAGCAGGGGTATGGGCGCCAAATTTTCAAGGGGCAAAGACTATGGCCGCTAACTCCATGTCGTGTGTGTAATTCTCGCTCATTATTCTTCAATCAAGGAACCATAGTTACTAACCCCGAACTACATCGCACGCATTCCAGCTGGCCATCGAGGCGTCACAATACATCGTACCTCTTCCCCTCTTCCGGGGACTATCGTGACAGGACCCGATGTAAGCCTCTTTCTTCAATTCCCCGAATGCCTTCGCAGATCGGGTCATTCCACTCGAACCCTGACCTCCTTCTGGCCGGTCGCCCGCCAGGTGCCGCTAGTCGGGAGAAATTGATGAACCTCCCAGAGTACCTCCCGTCGATCCTGGGAAGAAACTCGCAGATTCTAAGACTCCACTTCGCCTCTCCCAACTCATGTTCTCAACCTTCCTGGGTCCACTTACACGCTAGCGCCGACACTATGTGCCCTAAGAATATCACCCCGCAGTTTCTCAAACTCACACTTACTGAACTTGGCATACAACTATGGTCTCTCAAAAGTCAGAAATTTAATCTCTCAAATGATCCTCATGCTCCTCCTCAGACTGAGCGTAGATCAAAATGTCGTCCACAAAGACCAATACAACCGATCCGTAGGAGCAAGGTCAGGAATACCCTATGCATGAGATCCATGAATGCTGTTGACTCATTAGTCAATCCGAAGGGCATCATCGTGAACTCAAAGTGCCCATACCGTGTCCTGAACGCTGTCTTAGAGATATCCGCCTCCCTAACTCTCAACTAACCATAACCGGCAGCGGTCTATCTCGAGTAGACTCTCTCGCCTCTCTCATTGATCAATAAGTCATCAATCCCCAGAATGGATAATCGATTCTTGATTGTAATCCTATTCAATCGCTAAAAGAGTCAATTCACACCGAAGGGTCTTCATTCTTTAAATAAAACCCGGAAATGCTCCATGGTGAAAGTTGCCTTGCGAACGAATCCTTTTCCAGTTAACTCTCAGATCTCGACCTTAAGTTCTAACTCAACTAAGCATGCCATCCTATGCGGGGTCAGAGAGATGGTATGGCCGTGGTGTAACTTAATACCTAAGTCTACATCCCTTTGTGGGAGGTAATCCCGAGAAGCTCATCTGAAAAGTCTGCCACTACGGACTACTGCAGGGATCCAGTCCTGCCTCACTGGGCCCTCTAGGGTAAGGCTGCCACAACCCATCAACTGCTCGTGGCATTTGAATCTGAGATATATTCGGGCAAAGCATCCGCTTGTCCCCTCGAAACATAACACACGAAAGTATCACCTATGTGCAGTGTAACCCTCCTACGCTTACAATTGATAACGACTCGGTATGCCGTCAACCTATCCATTCCAAGGATAACATCGAACTCTGACATGTCCATGACCCTCAGGTCCATTGTGAGTAGAATCCCAGAGATCTCTAACTTGCAACCCCAACATATCAGATCCACGCTCACCCACGTCCCTAGGGGAGAACTCACATATAAGGGCTTCTCCAAGGCCTCAACTATTGAGCCCAATTATCTCACACATGATGTAGCGATGAATGAATGCGATGCACCATAATCAAATAATACTCTAGCCCATAGGCGAGATAACATAAACATACCCTGTATAGCTGACTGATCTGTTGGCTCAGTCGGTGGTGTGATGGTGTAGACATGCCCCTGAACCCCTGATGTCCCGGCTTATGGGCCCTGTCCTTGGCCCCGACCCATGCCCTAACCACTCGCCCATTCAGGCGGCAGAGGTGCCAGGGCAAAGACCCGACTGAGCATCGGGTTCCTCCCAATTCAGATTAAAGGAGAAATAAATTGTGTATGCTCTTGTCCCACTGATGATTGGGACTGCACTGTCCCAAAACCCTGGGATCCCTGCCTCTAGGGGCAATCCCGCTTCATATGTCTAGGCTTATGGCAGAAATAACAAATCGTTTGTCCCGCCTGACTGAGAGCCCTAGCCTGACCTTGGCCTTGATGGTCGCGGCTTTGAAACCCTCGCGAACTATAAGCCTTTGGCTTCTTTCCCGAACTAGAAGAAGGTTTACTCTCCTTCTTCTTATCACCAACACCCGCATCTCGGATGCTCCGTGGGTCCTCTATCTCCCTCTCTATGGCCATAGCTGTCCTGATCATAGAGTCCATATCTTGTAGGAGGACTCCCATAATCTTTCCCCGGATGGACAACTTCAGTCCATTCTCAAATTTCCTCACCTTAGCCATATCATTGGCTACGTAGGTCACAAAGAAACGGGCTAACTGAACTTAGCTCACGCACCCATCACTCACATCGTTCCCCGTTTCAAATTCTAGGAGCTCTTGGGCCTTTATCTAGCAGTGGCCGAAAAATACTTGCCCATGAAGTGCTCATGGAACTCTGTCCTAGTCATTGCCTCTAAGTCCCTAGAGGTCTTAACATAGTCCCACCACACTTAGGACTCACCCTTTAGCTGCAATGCAGCTAGTCTGATCTTGGTCTCATCGTAGGTGATCTCCATGGCCTCCAATATCTTCTCGATCTACCGGAACCAATTTTCTGCAACCATCGGATCCCCTCTCCCTGTGAATGTCGAAGGATGATGGGTCTTAAACTTCTGGAGGTTACTCGGACTCCCCCTGGCCCTACGCGCACCATAGCTTGCAAACTCGGTGAATGAAGGAAAGACACTCCCGTGAAGGCTTGGCCGATAAAAACGGTGGTTCGACTCAGCACCTCGTGGACGACCTTTACTTCCCCGCCCTCGACTTGCCATCTACACATGTCAAACGGCAACAGAGTTATTAAATTTTTATCTCAGTCTAACTAGTAGTGCACATGCCAACCACTAATAGACTTAGCTATTGAGAACTAACCCGTTCATCACCTTTTTCCTTAGTGGTGCTAATCGCCAACCACTAATACAATTTCAATTCAATTTATGAAATTTTCATGTTGATTATTGTTTTCTGAACCCCTAAGGTTATGTTTTCTAACCCTAGTGTTCCATATACCATTTCTCATGTGTATATTTCATACAATTCATGCACACATCACACATATCAAGTCATCAAAGTGCACAATGAATGCATGATCTACACTCCGCGGCCCCATCGAGCGTCCAGGTATCTGTGTACCTAAGCCTACATACTGGCCATATGACAACCCTATCCCTGGGTCCCGCTGACAACCCCTTCAACTACTGAAATTCCTGCGGGATATTCCGGGTGCCCCGATATCACACTCACATGTCTCATATATCGAGATCCATTCCTGCATATTCAATTCACAATATACAAAAATATATGATAGACTATAATCACAGTCTCTTTACAATCCCTTTGATACCAAAGGTGTACATGTTTCGTGGTTATGCCTTCAAAATACAAGACAAAAACAAAACAAAACAAGCCGTGTCTGGCTCTCATCCCATAAGCGGTCCCATATGCGTTAGTCACCGTGATCGACCCAGACCTTGAAGGGGGATCCCACGCACTGGGTGAGCAAACCCAGTAAAGGATAATCTCCTACAAGGGTTACTTCCCACCTGGGCGCTCATGTAATGATCAAACCAACCCATACACATCCAAGTGAAAATGTCTACATGAATGTCGATGTCATGCATGGAATGCCCTTCATGCCCATCCCGAGTCACTATCGACTCTCACACATGCCTATGCCAAGGTGACAAACCGCCATCGTGTCTCACCCAAAGACTTGACCCACAGATCAACCCAATATTCATTGAATTTCATCAAACTCAAGGTTTATTTATTCGTTTACGCCATTTTTTAGTGTGGTCTTATCGCAGGATCGCTGTAGACGCCTTCCAATGTTTTTTTTACGGACTTTCAACGACGGTGATCATGTCTAACCTCATGTAAATTTGGGTCTTTCACCATGGGAGGGGGGGATCTACCCCATCTTACTACGCCTAACACACACACAGCGCCACACAATACACGTATATATAGCATATATATATATATATATATATATATATATATATATATATATATATATATATATATATATATATGTATATATATATATATTTATTTATTTATTTATTTATTTATTTATTTATTTATTTTCTCATTTTTCATTTTATACCATCATGAGTCCTATTGATGCATCCTGCTTAGCCTGCTCACCCATTCACTAAGAATGGTGAATTATCCGCTTTATGCACCTTACACCCGACTTGACGCGATGTTATCGTGCATATAATGCAAGATGCCACCAAGTATTACATGCTATACGATGATGCACGCTAAGATTAACCATTCTCATCAATCAGACTTCATGTCAATTACCACAAACATATATCGCAGCATATAAGTTCCATCAATCCATGACTAAACATCGAACATTCAAACACTTCTGTCCCATCATCTTAACCTGTCATTGAACATTATCAGTCCATTCAAAGTCAAACCCGCTGATCTGTATTCACAACCAACCTGCACACTCAGTACAAAACATAGATTTCAGCAAAGTTATGATAACCTAATATCCTTCACAGGCACATGGTTGGAATCTTGACTCAATGGGCTTTCCATAGAGTCTAAGAACACCCGAAACGGAGTTCGGACGAAGAAGTTATGACCGTCCGAAGTTTGAAGCCTCACATGAATAGTCGTAATTCAAACTGACAGATTTCTCTACCCAATGACGGACCTAGTCCGACAGAATCAAATTGACTTACCCAGCTGGACTGACCTAGCCTGATTGACCCAGCCGGATAGACCCAGCCGGATTGACCCATCTGACTAACCCCCAAATTTTATTGCATCTAGCAGATCGAATTTGTTCATTGCATTTCTTGCACTTGGACCCTCGGCAAATGGACTATAACTCACATAGAGGTCCAATTTAGTAATCTAAAGCCTAACATCAATTTCACTGATGCAGCTACAATTTACTTGAAGGACACACAACCAAATTCCTTCTATTTCCCACCTGGAAACCAGTCCTAAAGTCTGGCTAACATGTAAGATCAAACTAAGGCAGCTTCCCATGGTTCAAAATGCAACCAAACATCCCCCTTGGGACAAAACACAACCACACAACCCTTAAGGTAGAAAATAACCAAAGTAGGAGAAGACCAACCTCTTGAAACATAGAAGTTGCTCTAGGAAGTCCCGTGGACACTTCCTAAACCCGAAACCCTTGATTTCCTAAACTCTTCACTTGAATCCTAGGCGAAATCTCGTGTTTTTGGCACCCACGTGTAGCCTTTGTCGAGCAGATGATCTTTAGTTCTTGGCCCGACGAAAACCGACCCACCGATCTCTGTAGATCATAGAGAGAAGTTGGAGTTTCTCTCTCATCTTTATCTCTTCTCTCCTTTCTCTTTCTTTTTCCCTCCCCACCAAATTTGTTTGATCCAAAATTCAAGGGGAAGGCCTCATCTTGCCACATGTCACCTCACCATTGGTTCTTTTTGGATTTCCCTTATCCACTTATCCAAAACTTTGGATTTCCATCTTATCCAGTTGTGACACATGGCCACTCCTTGGACTTTTGACTTATTCTCTCCATTTGACACATGGCTCATTGTGATCCATCCAAACAAGTGCTAAGTGTCGCTCGTTACCCTTGGTGCCTCGAAAAACGTCAAATCCCGACTATCTCAGAATTTGACGAAATTCGACTGTGTAACTAGATTTCGCTAGACGATTCTAACGGTGAAGTCAGTTTCATCATCCGAGATCTAGAAAAATTCCAGATTTTCAATCGAAATTACTATTTTACCATTTTTCAGAAAAATTGAATTTTTCTCGGGTTTTACAAATAAGTTGAAAAGAGTTTTGAACAAAATGGTGTTCCCAACTCATAATGCCTTTGTAGAGGTTAGGAAAATCCTAGATGCTTCACTAATAGCTAATGCAGTTATCGATTCAATGGTGAAAAAGAAAGAGAGTAGGGTCCTATGCATGCTAGATATTGTGAAGGCTTATGACCACTTGAATTGGGTTTTCTCTTGGAAGTTTTAGGGGAAATGGGCTTTGGGAGGAAGTGGATGGCTTGGATAAAATGGTACATTTCTTCAGTGTCCTTTTCCATTTTATTGAATGGAAGTTCAACAGGCTTTTATAGGAGCTCCAGAGGGTTGAGGAAAGGGGACCCTTTATCCCTTTTTTGTTTGTAATTGGGATATGCCTTTCTAGATTGGGATAGATAAGTTGTAATAAAGGTTTTATCAAGCCATGCTTAGAAACAGGTTGAGAGCGACACATTTCTCAGACGTGCCTTTGTTGATGATACTTTATTTTTTGTAAAGATTTGAGAGACTAATGCTTCAAGCTGACGCTTTATGGGTCGAATCTATCTTGGTTTAAGAGTTAACTTAGAGAAAAGTGCTTTAAGCCTGGCGGGGAGAGGTGTAGCAAGAGTTGGCTTGAGCTGACGAAGGTAGGTCTTTTGCCTACCTACTACTTAGGCCTTCCCTTGGGGGGGAATCATAAATCAGTGACAACTTGGGATGGTGTTGAAGAGAGGTACCACAAACGCTTATCTCTTTGGAAAAGAAATTACTTATCTAAAGGAGGAAGGCTTATTCTTATCAGAAGCACACTATCTAGAGTAATGATTTATTTTATATCTTTGTTTTGGTTGCCTAACACAGTGAAAAAGAGGTTGAAGAGAATTCAAAGGGACTTTATGTGGGGAGGGGGGGCTCTAGACAAGAAGATTCACCTAATAGGGTGGAAACAGTTTGTATGGCTAAAGAGAAGGATGCTTTGGGTATTAAAAAGCTAGCTTTGCTAAATAGGGCACTTCTCGGTAGGTGGAATTGGAGATTTGTTGTTGAAGATGAACCCCTTTGGAAAAAAGTGATTATCATAAAATATGGGGTAGAATTGGGAGCTTGGTATACCTGGGTTCGTAAGGCTTCTCATGGTTTCGCTTATAGCTGACATAAGGAGGGAAGCGAAGTTTGACAAACCTATAGTGTGTTTGTTATTGGTGATGGTAAAAGGGTTCGTTTTGGGAAGATTGTTGGTGTGTGCCCAACTTGAGATCCACACATCTTTCTCAGAGCAACAAATCTTCTATATCAGCGTTGTTATTTCCTGTCAAACTTGAGGTCGTAATCATAATCCAGGTGTCATGGTCCTCAACCACGCGTCAGAAATGGAAGAGGTGTGTAGTTTTCTATCTACCATACAAGATAAAAGGGTCTGCCTCAATGAGAAGGATAAAATAGTTTGGAAGTTGTCCAAGGAATGTCATTTACCCCATAAAATCACTATGGTGCTATTGAGGGCAGTAGGGGAGGATTCCTTCCCCAGATTTATGATTTGGAACCCTTGTGTTTCCTCTAAAGTTTGTTTTTTTGCTTGGGAAGTTTGGTGGGAAAAAATCCTGACTTTGGATCAACTTTAGAAAAGGGCTAGACATCTTATTAACAGATGCACCCCTTTACAAGTGAAGCCGGTTATAACATTGATCACTTACGGTTATACAAGAAGGGTCAGATCATAGGATTTTGTTTGCCCTTTTTGGAAGTTCAAAGATTCTGCCTAGCAACACTAAAGAACTTTTAAATGAACTTTTAAATTGCTGGAGTAGACCCTCGATTAGGAAGAGACTTAAGAAAATTTGGATGATTGTGCCAATTTTTCTTTTTTAGACTATTTGGAAAGGAAGGAATAATGTTGTAACGTCCCCCATGTCAGAGTGGTCTGATACCACTAAAACTGTTAAACCCCTACTCTCGCAGAAGATAGGGCATGTACCAATTTCAGGACTTCTTCACCGTCGGACATTGCGACCCATTTCAATATATAAATCCATAAGGAAATAAAATTTAATACTAATGTCAGTAGGAAGACCGGATTTATACATATTCAGAGTCCCATTTGTACTTGTACATAAACAAATCCATTATTACAAAAATTTTACATATACATTACAAACAAAACAAAACCTACATCAGTGGACTTCTATTGTTGTGTTTGCCCCGTCACATGCGAAATGCTACGCATGTCCTCTTCTTGCACTACACGGATGAAACACTCGTGCTAAGCTTATAGCTTAGTGGGAAACAGATATGACCATTTGAAGCGGTCCACATTTATAGATTACATATATCATAAAGCATATGTAAGAGTTTACATATATAGAATTCTATAACAACGTTTTCATATACATAATTCTTGTAACGGAACTTTCATATCTCCCGTAGGAGTTCAGAATAGATATCATATACAGGAGTACCCGAGGGTACAACACAGTAACAATGCATCGATTCTTATGCTTACTTCTATTCATCATTCGATCCTTATCATTTACCTCTATGTCTTATTATTCGTATAAATACAGTAAGTATTTCATTTATAGATCTCTAATAATCGAACGAGTCAGACATAGTACAACAGGCACCAAGGTACGGTATGTAGCACTCTTCGGTCCGACCATTAGTGGATCCCAATCTGCTCCAAGATGCTTGTTTAATGCTTTTTATTTATTTATTTTTTTTTCAAAAGTGTCGCAACCCGAATCCCATGCTCGACCCAAATGGCGAATCCGAACCGGAGCCCGGTTTACTCCGACCATTTTCATTTATCTTATCAAAACATTTTATTTATGTCATTTCATTTTAAAGATTTCAATTACGCGGAAGCATTTCAAATGGTAGGCTCATACACATTTACCTTTATACAACACGTTTACAAAATGACGTATCATGCCTTTATAAAATGATATACAAAACAATACTGTAGATTAACTCCCTTTTGTTCACAAATATCACATGTTCAAGAAATTATATGCATATGACGGGGTATATACTTATACGCAACTTTCTCTAAGTGACTCTCAAGGCTCTCTTGTTCTTGGCCTTCTTTCCTATTCACTCGATACCTGCGCATAGTTAAAACTACATGTTAAGCATTTTCATGCGTAGTGGTTCTATACTTAAATTCAGTTTAATATAAGACATGCTTTTATATTAAACCATATTTTTTACTTCATTCATGATCAATGTAAATGTTGATTATGTTTATTCGCTTACATGCTTTCACTCTTTGCAATCTATTGATTATATCAAAATATGCATTTTCATTATGCAACAAATCATGATTCAAATATATACCCTTAAAAATCGTATTTAGTTTACAAATCTCATTTTCACTCATCAAAATTTGTTATTTCACTTTGTCTATACAATTCTCATTCATGACGGATTGCGTTCGGTGAATCCCGTCATTTTTGTCATTCGGTAATGTGCTTACACATTTAACAATTTTGGTCTCCCATCATAATGGATGCCAATTGGTGCACCCTACCATGTGGTCATTTAAAAATGTCATATACCATCATGACGGACGCCACGCATGCAAGATCTCGCCAAGCGACATTTTAACAACGCCATACATCATCATGACGGATTTATCGGGCATCCCGCCATGTGGACACGAACAATTTTTGTCATTTTCGCGATCGATGCCGATTGGTACATCCCGCCATATTGATCAGTTAGACCATACGCCCATCATGACAGATGCCGCTTACGTCGCAAAGTGGACATTTTAACAATGCTATACACCATCATGACGTGATGTCGGCGGCATCCCGCCAGGATATTGAACAATTTCGATTTGCCTTTATGAAGGATGCCGACGGTGCATCCCGCCATGTTGGAGCCAATGTTTGCATCGATCCAATTCAAAATGTCAAGAATTGACCAATTGCTTACATTTCGACATAATCACCACATGGTTAATTGTCAAACATTTCAAATATCACATTTTCAAATCCATATGCACTTTCGGAATATCATTTCAAGGATATACTCATTCCATATACTCATTTCAGGTTTATTTAGAAATTACCAAACACTTGAAATTATGAATATACTCATGAATGCAAAGAACTAACAATATCTGAACTAATATATCTTAATAACTAATCAAGCCGGCTTGCCGCTTTCCTTCCCTTCGATCTCTGGCCCCTAGGTTAGGTGATCCTCACCCGTCCCTAGTCAATAAAAATTATGCCACTCTGCTGATAAAATAATTTATTATATATTTTTAGTGAATGCCACTCAATCTTCAATAATCTGTTTTAAGTTAAGACACCGAGTCTCATTCAAAAATAATCCCACTACATGCAAACGTGAGGTACGCTTCATTTAGTTTTATCCTATTCAACCTCCATTAATAATTTATTAGTACCTAAATTATCTACAGATAATACTGAGACTTCGGAATAACAATCCAAAAAGCCTCGTCGTGAATAAGATTCACACTGGGCGTGGCAGAGTAATCAAGCATCAGCACGTAGCTTTGCTATGCCTCACGCACTGAGGTGCGTCATTTGGCACCTCTGCCTCGTCGCAACAGGGTATCCTTCACGATCATGCAGTCTATGCCAGTTCCAGACACGGCGTAGGAGCCCCTTTTGCCTGTGATTTCGGCTTCCTCTTTGTGTGATTTCAAAAATCTCAAAACTTAAACAAAACATGGGATCACCTCCCAATAACATCCTAATATCATCCTAAACCAACCATGAGCAAAACCCATGGATGGATTAGGGTTTTTCTAAACCAAACATCAAATACAACTTTCTAGGGTTTAGGTTCATACCTTGAATCCCTTTGATTCTTCTTCACCCAATATGCTTGATCATTTAGAAGCAAGAAATGTGAAGAAATCACACCAACAATCTTAATCTTCTCACCTTGCCCTAGCTTTTCCTCCTCTCCAACTCTCTCAAAAACTTTTTTAGCCAAATGCACAATTGTGCTCTTTTAAGACCACATTTGGTCTTATTCCTCGTTTTAAGTGGAAGGCCATGTTTGGCTTACACACAAATTCCATTTCCCATTTTTCTCCTTTTGGTCTTAAATTTCACTCTCATTTATCATTTAATTCTTTTAGCATTTAAGCTTTCTATTCTCACCCTTAGGTCCTTTCTATTTACAAAATTTCACTCACTTTTCACTCATTTATTTCTCGAGTTCAATCAATTTCTATTTTAGCATATAATATTTAATCATATGCTCACACATTCATTTCACTTTTCACAATTTATCGGGCCTCCTAAAAAACAAAAAAAAGTTCTACTAATTCATAATCTAAATATATAATAAATAATATAAAAATTATAGGTAGTTTCTGGGGGGCATTATGCATATTGGAACATAATTACTCGCCCACGTAAATAAAAAGCCACAGCAAGATTTTGGGCAGGAGCTACTAAGCACTAATCGAACTGGTCCGGAATTATCGCAACAAAGTGTCATAGCATCGCCAGGAGTGCCAAAGCACTAATCGAATGTGTCCGCCACGTAATGTATGTCAGAAAGATATGAGCAGCCAAGCACCGATCGTAGACGTTTATTCATTCACTATTCGGTCTTAAACAGACATACAATTATATGTATTTCAAAACTCGTTTCATCATTCTTAATCTCATTAGAAATTGAAGGCAATAAATAATGTTTGCCTAATCGAATCGGACTG